>JAAALK010000282.1:35561612-35900290 GCA_019279435.1 Zizania palustris
AAGACAACAAGTTTGCTGAGCACTTTGTTTTGGACAATGCTTATCTTGGTAAATATCAGTTAGCTTCTGCATCTCATGTCTTACCTTGCTTGTTAAACTGGAAAATGTGGTGATGCCTTTTTGTTTGCAAAAACTATAAAAAAAATGCGTGCTTATGACTTTCTTTAGATATCATCTGTTGCACTGATCATGCCATGTGTCTTAGACAGTATGTCTTTTGCTATACTTGTTAGATGTCGTAATTGCAGTCAATCATATCTGAGAAGCATGCTTTCTTCACTCCACCTGCACCCCAGTTGCATTCATTGCATATTTTGAGAGGGAGTTGCATTTCAGGGGGAGTCAGTGTCGTTTTTCGAGTGCTTGATGAGTTCACTTGTCAACAAGGGGGAGAAATTTTGGTATAAGAGTTTAAGGGGGAGTTTTGGCTTTCTCTGGGATTTGTTTCAGGGGGAGTTTTTGTCCCGTTTGTCCTTACTCTTTTGATATCCTTGTTGATGTTTCTGAGATTGCACTCGTTTTCGAGCTTTTACTTTATTTTCTTCTTCTTCTTTGTTTCTTGTGTTTTGTTTTCGTGTTTCCACAGTTGCTTGCAGGTACTGAAGAGCAGATTAAGAGAAGTGTTGACAATGCACTCATCAAGGGGGAGATTGAGGAGCCATGCTGAATAGCGTGGGCCTCATGGCTCTAGATGTGATGAGTCATTGTCAACGATAGTCAAAGAGGACTGGAATGAGAAGAGAAGACCTGCTGCGTCTGGGCCGCGTGTGACTCAGGTACACGGGCAGCGAGCGACTGTCGGGCAGAGGGGCCGGGAAGTCGGGCTGGCCCAATCCGGGTACATGCATGGGCTAGGAGCAGCAGAGGATCCACTGGACTGTTGACCGGGATTGACTCAGGTACACGGGCGGCGAGTGATTGCCGGGCTGAGGGAGCCGCGGAATCGGGCCGGCCCAATCCGGGTACCCGGTGCGAAGACGGTGGACGCTTTGTTAGTTTCGGCGCAAAACTGACGACCGTTGATTTCGGATCTGACCGTCCTGAGGCGAAGCCGTAGCTGCTACGAAAGCTCCGCATCAGGACAAGTTACCTTTATTTAGGTTTTTACTATTTTGCCTTTAGGCCCACAGTCTGTCAGTCGAGTCTGTAAAAAATCCTAAGGGCATTTCGGTCTTCTCCTTTTTTATTTATTTAGCGTCTGTAAAAAACTCCAGGGTTATTTCTGCTTTTTACCCATTTATTGGGCTGCCTATAAATAGGCCCCAATAGCCTAGGGTTAGGGTTACCCATTCTGTAATACACTTTAATCTAGCACTAAAGCTTGGGTCACTTTTTGGCTTCTTCCAGTTTTCTCTCGTGAGAGCGCCGCCGCCGCCGCAAGCATTCCTGTTCTTCACGAGTTCTTCCATTTTTGTGATTCTTGCTCTCCGATTCTCAGAACGTCAAGGTGTGAAGTTTTTCTTGATTCATTTCGATTTGCGTGCCTTCTGGTTGCTTCTGCATGCGGGGTTTGTAGACGGAGTTCTGTGCACTGGGAGTATTTTATTTGTCTCTGTTCTTCAGCCGCGTCCTTATTCCGAGTATTTCTTATTGAATCTGCGTTGCCTATGGCGATGTAGCCCGCAGTCTATGGACTGGCCAATCTAGGCCCTTGTCAGTCGCCTGGAAGAGTATATTCTATTGTTTTTCTTAGCATGGCGTTCTGATCGATGCTCTGGCAGAGGTGTCAGTCGTGTGGCGTGGTTCTGTTTGTGACTGGTTTGTGACGTGCGAAACCAGGCCTCTTCCATTGCATGCTTCGATCCTGTGTCTAGGCTTTGCGAAGCTTGTGCGAAGTACCTTTCGAAGGTTGCTCTCTCGAAATCTACAACTTCATTCACTGCCTTCCGAAGGCTACATATTACTTCGAAACGTTGTCTGTCTCTAGTTGTGCGAAGCTGTCTTGTGTCGAAGTTTGCTTGTCCGTATTGTTCCTGTGCGAAGGTAATTTTTGCGTGCTGGCTTCGGTTCGAAGCTACCACTTCGGCAGTGTTTCGATAAGCTGCTAGACTTCGCACAACATTATTCGAAGCCAGCTTCGCACGAAGCATTGTTTGTTACTTCGGAGTTTTTGCTTGTTCGAAGTGTGTCCGAATTTGTTTTGTTCAGCTTCGAAGCAAGCCTCGTCTCAACTGCTTCGGAGTAGGCTTCGGCAGTACAGACTTCGACACGTCGTCTCCGAAGCCACCTTCGACATCCTCAGACTTCGCACGCTTCATAGACTTCGAACAACCTTCGTCAAGTACTCTCTTGGAGACAACTACGAACAGTATTTTCTCATCCCTCTTATTTGTACTCAGTTTAAATTGCTGGTGAACTCTGATCTGCCCATGTGTTGAATGTTGTACTTATCTGCCTATTAGCACTGTAATTGTGTTTCTTTGTCTAGGACACCGGTTGTTTCTAGGCTAGATCTTTTGTGGCTTTGTTGATCTGTTTAGCCTTCTGAGCTAAGTCTGTTGAGGTGTGTTGGGTGTTGGGAGCAGGCCATTGATTCGAAAGAATTTTTTAGGCGCCCATTCACCCCCCCTCTAGTCGCTACTTTCGGTCCTACAGATGATAACCAGAATACGCGTCAAGGAAGCTCAATAACTCCGAACCTGCGGTGGAGTCAACCAATTGATCAATTCGGGGCATGGGGTAGGGGTCACGAGGGCATGCTTTATTCAAGGATGTGAAATCAATGCACATGCGCCACTTCCCGGAAGACTTCTTTCTGACGAAGACTGGGTTGGCTAACCATTCTGTGTGAGCCACTTCTCTGATAATCCCAGCCTTCAACAATTTCTCAACTTCGTCGTTTGCTAGAGCAGCTCTTTCTGTAGACATTTTCCGGAGTCCGTGCCGGACAGGCCGGGCCTTCGAGTTTACAAGTAAACTATGCTCAATGATATCCCGATCAACTCCGGTGATATCTTCGTCAGACCAAGCGAAGACATCCAAATTTTCTTCTTCCACCTTTTCTAGGGAGGTTGCAACTTCTGGAGGTAAATCTTTACCAAATTGAAATATATATTCTTTACCATCTTTAACAATGACCTTCGCTGCAATCTCTCCTTCAGGACTTGGTCTAGGAAAGGACTTCTTCGAAGCTTCGGAGGAGGCTGAAAAAATTTCCTCATTATCTTGCACATTGTTTACTTGTCTTGGATCAAGAGAGGGGACCATGACCATATTCCGCCCTCCGAGCGATGGCTTGATCTCCGAAGACTGTAAGGACTCCTGCTTGTGTGGGCATCTTCATGCACAAATAATTGTGATGCGCCACAGCTCCGAACTGGTTTAGCATGCCTCTTCCGAAGATGACATTATAGGCATATGGGGCATCTACAACATCGAAGATTACTTCTTCAGTTCGAGCCAACAAACCTTCTCCGAAGGTGACTTCCAGGCCTATCTGGCCAAGTGCATCAAGCGGAGGTCCTGCGAAGCCTAGCAAAGGACGAGCTGCTGGAAGGAGATGCTTCCTGGAGATGCACAATTGATCGAAGGCTTGAACAAAAATGATATCTGCCGAACTACCTCCGTCAATCAACACCCTTCGAACTTCAGTGCCCGCAATATCAGCAGTGATAACAAGTGGATCTGCATGCGGGAACTTAATGCCAGCTGCATCCTCCGCAGAAAAGGATATCGGCACATGAGACCACTCCGGCATTGCGGCTGCAGACGACGAAGTCCCAATATGGCCTACTTCTCTGACATAGTCTCTTCGCTGTCTCTTCGACATGCTTCCGAGGGTACCTCCCCCGGAGATGGGGAGGACTACTCTTTTCCCTCGGTCTTGGCCTTCCTCTTGCTTCGGAGGTGGCATAACATTGGCCACTGGAGGGTGTCTTGCAGCATCAAAGTTTTCTATCCGCGCCACAGCTTGGACCGGCTCGGAGCGTGTTGCAGCTGGAACTCGGTCGGTAGTACCTCGACCCGAAGTTCTTTCTAGGTACTCTCC
This sequence comes from Zizania palustris, assembly GCA_019279435.1. NCBI lineage: Eukaryota > Viridiplantae > Streptophyta > Magnoliopsida > Poales > Poaceae > Zizania > Zizania palustris. The sequence continues at coordinate 35,565,601 of JAAALK010000282.1, forward strand.
CCTTAGGGTAAGTATAGCCTTGCAAGTATCAGGTGCATGGCTTTGATTTTCTCCATGGATGCAGCAGAAAAGGGTCTGGCCCTTGCCAGCCATTTTGCCTGGCGGCCTCCAGCCGCTGGTCTTGTTCCCCGAAGACTGTGGAGCTCTCTGTGTAAACTTCTGTGGGGGTGCAATATTCATGACTTCAGAACGAGGGTGCTTTTGCCCTCTTCTCTGATCATGTTGAACTTCGAAGACTGGTTCTTGCGGCTGTGCCGAAGTTTTCACTTCTACTTTAACTTCTTGCAATATGGACGAAGTAGCGACAGTTCTTCGAAGCCAACCCTCTTCTGACCTCGCATACTCCTCGAAGTATGACATCAACTGAGAGACCGAGGAGATGCTTTTCCGATGAATCTTATCCAGGAGGCCTTGATGAGTGACGCCTTCCCGAGCTGCATCAATTACTGAAGATGCAGACAACCCCCGAATTTGCGACTTCGTATGAGCGAAGCACTTAAAATATTGCCTCAATGTCTCTCCGGGGAGCTGTTTCACCTGGAAAAGGCTTCCTGTTGACATGGGAGGCACGAAGGTGCCTTTAAAATTTCTTATAAACTTCTTTTTTAGCTGCGACCATGAATTAATTGATCCTGGCTTCAAGGACCAGAACCACCTTAATGCCACTCCTTGAAGAGCTAAAGGGAAGCACTTCGCCATGGTGTCTCGAACTCCTCCGCTAGCTTCAATTGCTAGGGCATAAGAACGAACGAACTCTCCGGGATCTTCATCTCCGGCATACTTACAGAGCTTCGAAGTTTTGAACTTTGGATCAAAGCGAACTTTCTGCAGCTCAGGATGCAGTGGAGATTCATTATCGAAGGAGGCGTTCTCCGGGGCTTCGGGATAATCGAGATCGTCGTCTTCGGGCACTTCTGGGATAGTTGGGATGGCTTGAGAGCGAAGCCTGTTCGCAGCTTCTTGTCGCCACCTTGCTACCTCAGCTTGAAGGTTGGCCATTTGAGTGGCCATATCTCCAAGATTATCTTCATCTCCTCCGGAAGGATCTTCCGGGTCTTGAGAACTAGTAGGATCAGTTCGAATTGGGATGGAAGGTGGAGGAGGGACTCCGGGTGGTCGAAGTATGGAAGGGGTTGGCGGAGAAGCTTCGTATGTTCGAGGGATAGAAGCCCCTTCCGGAGTTTGCGGAGGGAATGTCGAAGGGCCTCCGACTTCAACCGTGTCGAATGGTATCTCTCCGGAGATCCGAGAAGACCTCCGAATGGGATTGCGGGGTGCGCTCCGCTTAGGAGGCATGATGTAAGAGGTTGGTAGAGAACGAAGTTTTTCGGACTAGGTTCCCCACGGACGGCGCCAACTGTTGGCGTAAAAGATTACGCTAACAGGTTTCTGTAGAAAAGAAACTAACAAACGAAGTGTTTGCGAAGAGAACTGTTCTAAGCCTCCGAAAGGATAACAACTTAGAATAGTTCGAAAGTGTGTATTGAATAACTTGTATTCGGTCCCTATTACAGGGTAAAATGGGGGGTATTTATAGGCCCAAATATTAAGGAAAAGACCTATTTACCCCTCTATTACAACCGACATAGTGGAAACTATTCGGCTCCCTTAATAGGGCTAAAATGGTAAAAGACTAATCTAATGAGAAAGAAGATAAGTCTTCCATCTTAGCTGGCAGAAAAGATCTTGAAAAGCCTTAGTTCGAAGATGTACTCCGAACCAATGCCTATCTTCGTACTTTGAGCTTGACTCCGGGTATCTTCGAAGATGAACGTCTGGGAACCTTTGAATCCGCTATCTGCCTTTATGCTGTTTCGACAATAACCCCGAAGATGAGTTATTTTCCCCCAACACAACAGGTGTCAAAATCAGAGAAACACCAATGCAGTGCTAATAGGCAGATAAACAAAATATTCAAGACATGGCAGATCAAACTTCTCAGTAAAATAATCTAAGTACACATGGAATGAGATGAGAAGTTACTGTTCAAAATCTGTCTCCTGTTCGAAACTTGGCAAAGCCTACTTCGCTGTGTCGAAGCCTGCTTCGAAGTGTCGAAGCCTGCTTCGGAGTCCCTTGTCGAAGTCGAGCGAAGGTTGTCGTTGACGTGCCGAAGGTTTGTTTAGTCTAGCCTAGCTCGAGTGTGGTAGAGAGCGAAGTATGCTTCGGAGCGAAGTATGATCGTATCGAAGCTTGCTTCGAACAGTATACTTCGAAGCCTATCCTTCGAATAGAAAGCTTCAAACACGATGCACAAAAAAACAACCTTCAAAAGAGAAGCAAAGCCAAACACACAACACTAAGACAAAAACGAAGCCTACACTCTACCTTCGAAGCTAGCTTGGTCGAGGTATGATGAACGAAGTTATAACCTTCGACCCGAAGACTAACTTCGAAAGACAAGCTCCAAACATACACACTGTGACCCTCGGAAATGACAGCAGCAGAAAGATCTCAGAGACTACACGTCGAGCGAAGTATATCAGAGAGACAAGCTTCGAAGCCAACTTCGAAGCCTGTTGGAGTACACCTTCGCACAGACGGTTGAAGTATGTCAAGCTGACAAACGGCACAAAATGTACATCGAAGCTAGAAACATAGTACACAAAGTGAAGTCGAAGTTCAAACAAAACCCTCGAGGATGTCAGATCGAAGCCTGCCTCACGGAGCTGAGGGACTTCGAACAGAGAAGGGGACTTTGCCAGAAAACAGTCAGAAAAGGGACTTGGCCCTGTCAATTCGATCAAAAAGTTGTACAGGAAAAAGCAAAGCTAGAGTACTAGTGTACTTTTGCTACAGTGAAGTAGTACTACTTGCAACCAGCAAGAACTAGTACTCCTCACGTGAAGAACAGAAGCAACCGTGAAGTATTAACACAGAAATAACATGGCTGCGCACATCAAAACGAAACAGCAGAGCTAATAATGAGATACTGCACATGAACCAGAAGGAATAGAATCATCCAAACAGAAAGCAAACAAGATGAACAGCAGGAATCAACCTGGCAGCGTACACACAGGGGAGAGAAACGCAGGGAACAAAGAGAAATGACCCAAAGAAATGATTAAAAGTGATTTCAGCAAAAGGGTGACCTAACCCTAGGGATTGGGGCCCTATTTATAGGCTGCCTAATACTAGGAATATTCCACCAGCCCCTTAGGGTTTTTTACAGACGCTGAAATAAAGGAAAAGACTAAACTGCCCTTAGGATTTTTTACAGACTCGACTGACTGACTGTGGGCCTAGGGACAAAATAGAAAACTCCTATTTACAGATGACTTATCCGGAAGCTAAGCTTTCGTAGTGACTACGGCTTCTCTTCTGGACAGTCCGATACAAGATCAGCGGTCGTCAGTTTTGCGCCGAAACTGACAAAGCCTCCACCGACTTTGCACCAGGTACCCGGATTGGGTTGGCCTGACTCCGCAGCTCTCTCAGCCCGGCAATCACTCACTGCCCATGTACCTGAGTCAATCCTGGTCAACAGCCCAGTGGGTCTTCTATTGCTCCTAGCCCATGTACCCGGATTGGGCCAGCCCAACTTCGTAGCCCTCTCAGCTCGACAGTCACTCGCTGCCCGTGTACCTGAGTCACACGCGGCCTATGAAACAACAGATCTCCTCTCTTTCTCTGTCCTCTTTGACTATTGTTGACAATGACTCATTACATCTGGAGCCATGAGGCCCACGCTATTCAGCATGGCTCCTCAATCTCCCCCTTGATGAGTGCATTGTCAACACTTCACTTCTTCAGCTCTTCAGTACCTACGAACAACTGTGGAAACATGAAAACAAAGCACAAGAAAACAAAGAAGAAGAAAATAAAGTAAAAGATTAACCCTAATGACCAAAAGCTAAACAAAAGCAAGAAGTGGTCATTATGATTAACCAAACTGTAAAAGCTCAAAATGAGTGCAATCTCAGAAACATCAACAAGGATATCAAAAGAGTAAGGACAAAACGGGACAGAAACTGGACAAAAACTCCGCCTTAAATTCTGATCCCAAGATTTCTCCCCCTTGTTGACAAGTGAACTCATCAAGCACTCAAAAGAGACACAGACTCCCCCTGAAATGCAACTCCCCCTCAAAATATGCAATGAATGCAACTGGGGTGTAGGTGGAGTGAAGAAAGCATGCTTCTCAGATACGATTGACTGCAATTACAACATCTAATAGATACAGCAAAAGACATACTGTCTAAGATACATGGCATGATCAGTGCAATAGATGATATCGAAAGAAAGTCATTAGCACACATTTTCAATTTTTGCAAACAAAAGCATCACCACATTTTCCAGTTGACAAGCAAGGTAAAACATGAGATGCAGAAGCTAACTGATATCTACCAAGATAAGCATTGTCAAAAACAAAGTGCTTCAGCAAACTTGTTTTCATTTCAATTTTCAGGCTTTTTCTTTTTCCTTTTTCATTTTTGCCAGGGGTTATTTGCGTGTCAAACCTTATGCTGACCGACCAAGTCAAGCCTAGGCCAGAACTGGACCATCAGAAGCTTAATACATTGGTCTTGGCATAAACTACACTGTCCTAGTTCATACCAAAGTGCTATGGTACGCAGTCTAGAACAATGCAATGCGACAGAGCAAACCCACTTGGATCTTTTCAAGTTATGCATAAAAAGGCATGGAATTTTCATTTTCATGATTTTTCATCATTTTTACAGCACATTTCCATGTTTTAAAGCAGAAAGATGTCCAAGTTGCTTGTTTGCATCTAAGTCAGGAACTAGCTACAAGGCATGTAACAGATAGCAGGAACATTCAGCCTACGCATGCTAGTTACCAGAAGCAATGGTGATCATTTTTCAAGTTTAAAGCATAAAGCCATGCATATGACAGATATCAGACATATCAAGTGAACTGAACCAAAGCATGATCATTGACAAGTATTCAAAAGCATGTACTAGCTAGAATAAGTAAAGCAGTTCAATCATATAACAGAAGCAGCTCAAAAATGTGATAGGAGAATATGCGAAATATGAACACACACAAAAAGACTCAAGAAAAGAGTAAAGCAGAAAGAAAACTGACGCAAAATATCCTAGAAATGATACACAACACCCAAATCCCCTCGTAAACGCTCAAAGGTAGACTGATCTAGGGGTTTGGTGAAAATGTCAGCTAACTAATGATGGGTATCAACATGAACAAGGTCAATGACACCTTTCTCATATTGATCCCACAGAAAAGGAAAGTGTACATCAATATGTTTGGTTTTCGAATGGAGACAAGGGTTTTTCCCTACACTAATAGCACTGGTGCTGTCGCAAAATAATGGAACCCTGGTAGGAAAGAACAACCCAAAATCTTGCAGAGTGGAAATCATCCAAACAAACTATGAGCAGTAGCTAGCAGCAGCTACATACTCAGCCTCAGTGGTCGAAAGAGCAACTCCAGATTGCTTTCGAGAAGACCAAGAGACAAGGGAAGAACCAAGAAACTGGCAAGTACCGGAAGTCGACTTGCGATCCAACCGGCACCCACCAACGTCAGCGTCCGAAAAGCTAGATAAATCAAGAGATGATGATGTTGAATAGTATAGACCGAGATCAGGAGCATAAGTGAGATACGTGAAGATGCGCTTGACAGCCTACCGATGTGACGCGTGTGGTGAAGACTGGAAACGCGCGCAAAGTCCCACGGCGAACTGTATGTCTGGTCTTGTCGCTGTTAAGTACAGCAACGAACCGATCATCCCTCGAAACTCCCTTTCGTTGACCTTGACGCCGCTCTCATCCTTGTCCAGACCCCCAGATGTGCCCATCGGAGTCATCTGCGGCTTCAACTCCCCACCAAAGTCAAATTTCTAAAGCATGTCATGAGTGTACTTACCTTGGTGGATGAAGGTGTCGTCCTTGGTCTGCTTGATCTGGAGCCCTAAGAAATACTTGAGCTTACCCATGAGACTCATCTCAAACTCGTTGTGCATCTGCTCAGAAAACTTGGACACAAGAGAATCAGTAGTACCGCCAAAAATAATATCGTCCACGTAAATCTGAGCAACTAAGAAATCTGAAGCAACTCTAAGCAAAAAGAGAGTCTTATCCACAGAACCCATCACAAAACCCTTGCCCAACAAAAACTGCTTCAACCGGTCATACCAAGCCCTGGGGGCTTGCTTCAACCCGTATAAAGCTTTCTGTAGCTTAAAAACATGTCGAGGAAACTTAGGGTTCTCAAAACCGGGGGGCTGCCTAACATAAACTTCCTCCTCTATGTACCCATTCAGAAAAGCACTCTTGACGTCCATTTGAAAAAGCTTAAAACCCTTCGAAGCGGCAAAAGCTAAGAGAATGCGAATGGACTCAAGACGGGTAACAGGAGTGAAAGTTTCTTCAAAACAATACCCTCTTTCTGGCAAAAACACCGGGCAACTAGTCGACCTTTGTTGCGCACCACAACCCCATCTTCACCTTGTTTGTTCTTGAACACCCACTTGGTGCCTATGGGGTTGCATCCTGGTGGCGGCTCAACTAGTGTCCAAACCCGATTACGGACAAAATTCTCAAGCTCTTCTTGCATAGCATTAATCCAATTAGAATCAGAAAGAGCATGAGAAACGTCTCTAGGCTCAAAAGATGCAACAAAAGTAGATTCAGCAAACATAGCAAGAGAGGTACCGGATGAACGCAAAGTTCTCTCAGTCAAATCACCAATGATGAGCTCCGAGGGGTGATCACGCTGAACTGCTCAGGATCCCTGGTGATCTGAAGTCACCTCACCGGAGTCAGCAGCTGGCACCTCTCGACTCGACTAAGGGGGCTCGATCGAAGTGGAAGAAGTGATCAGAGGTCCGCCCTCATCCTCAGTCGAAGTCTCAGAAGGTGTGGGCTCTGCAGGAGGTGCAGAAGGTCCACCCTCATCAGCAGCTGGAGTATCCTCATCTTCCTCAAAGATGGACTCTCCAAGCTCATCATCCCCAGTAAGCTCAAAAGAAGGAGTTAAAGAAGGCAAGGACTCATCAAACGAAACCTCACAAGTCTCGACAAGCTACTGGGAGTCGAGGTTCCAAACTCCGAAGCCTCGAGAATGCAAAGCGTAACCAAGAAAAACACCATCCCAGCAACGAGACTCAAACTTGTCCAAATGCCCTCCCTTCTTGAGCACAAAGCACTTGCAGCCAAACGCTCGCAAGTGGCTCACCTTGGACTGTCTGCCAAACCACAACTCATACGAAGTCTTACCTAGGTAAGCTCGAAGAAAAATGTGGTTGGCCAGATAGCAAGCCGTGTTCATGGCTTCAGCCCAAAAATGCCTAGGAGTCCTGTGCTCATCGAGCATTGTCCTGGCCATCTCGACTAGCATGCGGTTCTTTCGTTCCACAACGCCGTTCTGTGGGGGAGTGTAAGGAGCAGAAAACTGATGGTCAAGACCCTGATCACCACAGAAGCTGACAAACTGAGAGTTCTTGAACTCAGAGCCGTTGTCGGAGCGAATTGCTCGCATCCGACCATTGTTCTCATTCTTCAGCTTCAAAATCAGGTCATGAACAAACTGAAAAGTTTCATCCTTAGACTCCAAAAAGAAAACCCACGAGAATTGAGAAAAGTCGTCAACAATCACAAGCGCATACCACTTCCCACCGACTGAGCGTACCCGAGCTAGACCTACAGTGTCCAAATGTAACAGCTCGCCCGGATATGAAGTCATCACCTGAGTCACAGGTGAGTGGAATGCGGCAACCATTTTCCCATGATGACAGGGATGACAAACTAGATCTTTCTCCATCTTAAGCTTGGGCAAACCTCGGATAAGGTCCATAGAGCTTAACCTGACTAGTAGATCAAAACTCAAATGACCTAACCTCCTATGCCACTTCCAGAGCTCAAAAGAAGATCCAGCAATCAAACAGTGAGAAGGGCCAAAAGAACTAGAGAAGTCAATTCGAAAAACTTTACTGAATGGTAAGATCTGGCAAATCAAAGACCCTCTAGAATCAAACACAGAAGAATTTCCCTTCTTAAAACACACTTCCAAACCATCCTCAAGAAGATGCGAGACAGAAATCAAGTTAAAATTCAAATTTTTAACCAAGGCAACATTCTTCAAAGAGAAATGATCTGAAATGGAAATTGAGCCGATGCCACTTACTTTCCCTTGACCACTGTTCCCGAAGGTGATGTACTCTTTGGAGCTCGGGGGAGTGAGACTGGAGAACCATCTACGATGTCCCGTCATGTGGCGAGAGCATCTTGAGTCCATGATCCAAACGTCCTCCAGTCCCCGATCCTGCACAATCAGTGGTTGTAAGTGGGAGCAAATGGTCCGGCACCAGATTTAGCAAAAGAGCTAAACCAGTGTCGAGTCATCTGCTCAAAAGACATAAAGCAGAAATCATCATGAGAGTTCGGACCAAAACGCAGCTCAGAGCGCGGTCCTTGGTTCTGCCTAAAACTTCGGCCACGAGGTCCAGGACCATAGCCAAAACGGCCTGGAGCTCTGCCGGAACGGACACCACCATTTGGAGCACGGGCATGAAAGCCGTCTCCTCTACCACCACCTACACGATGCGGCCTGGCCTCCAGCCTCTCCCCGCGTCGAGGAACACGCAGTCTACCACCCTGCTGGTAGAACTGCTTCTGACCACCACGAGCTATCTCAGATCTCTCAACCCGCTTTCGCCTGAAGCAAAACTCTGCAAGATGCCCGTCTCTCTTGCAATACTCATAATGGTAGGTGGGCTTCTTGGGATGTGGTTTAGGCTTAGGGTTCTTGGGCTTAGTGGTGTTTGGTGTTGTCTTCTTGGATTGAGAGGGTCTAGGAAGAGAGTCTAGAGAAGTGTGGAGGTGTTTGGGCTTTGGAACCCAGATGGGTTTCTTGGGTGGAGCTTTGGGTGGTTCATGGATCACTCCATCCTTGGGCTGACAAGCCTGGGAAGACTCAGTGGAGTGAGTCTTAGGGTATCTCTGCTCAGGAGTCATTTTACTCCACTCCACTGTCCAGCTAATGGCACTCTCAAAGTCAGCCTTGGTGTAGGTGTAACCTACCCCAAACCCATCCTGCCTCTTGAACTACTGGATCATCATGCCGAGTTGTGGCTCTCTGGCACTGATCCAACTCAGGATAGAACGGATGTAAAAGTTCTCATTCTGAGAATCAGCTAGCTCCTCTCTCAAGGAAGCTAGAACCTCCACCTGAGACAAGCAGGTCTCACACTCGCTATCTACCTGGACAGACTTCTCGACTTTCAGCTTAATCAACTCAAGTCTAAGAGACAGGCAGTTCTCACAGACAGTGGGTGGAACTGACAATGTCTCAAGCTCTAGCCTAGTCTGCACAAGCTCAGCTCTCACTCTCTCCAAATCCCCCAAATGCTCATCGCCCTTGGCTTTCAGCTTAGCTAAGACAGCTAGATGAGATGGGCAATCAGCACAGGGTGCGACGACAGTGGCTTGAGCATCTTTCAGCTCCAGCTGAGCGCTTTCAAGCTCAGTGGCCAAAGTGTCCCTCTCATCAACCCTTTCTGTGTACCTGGACTTCAAAGTCGACAGGTCACATAGAAGCACCTCACACTTTGGGCACTCACTGCTATCACCCAAGCAAGGGGAAGAAGATAGACTCTCAATTCTACCGTTGGCTACGACAAGCTCACTCTCTAACTCATATATCCTCTTCTTGGCACCGCTAAGCAGTTTTTCCCGATATTTTAACTCCTGATGATTGCTTTCAAGTAAATCAACGATTTCACGCTCATAAGATGATACCGTTTCGTTGTCGTCGTCATCGGAGTAATCGGAGGAGCTCTTTTCTTCCTTATCCCCAAGAGCCATTGAGCAGAAGCTCTTGTGGGATCTTCGGCGCTGGTGTGAGCGGCTCTTCGGTCTGTCCTCGAAAGCCATGAAGCAAAGACCCATCGGATCATCCTTGTCCTTCCCCTTCCTGATGACAATCTCTTCATCGCTTGAGATCGATGAAGAGGAAGAAGACGTGGACTGCTTAGAGTAGCTCTTCTCCATCTCGGCGAAGAAGGCCTTGTCACGCTTCTTGTTCTCTCGTCGGTAGTCCTTCATGGCCTTTCTGAAGAATCTGGTCTTCGGCTTGCCCTTGTTGAAGGAGAAGCTCTTGTGCTTGCCAGAGTCATGGAAGCTGCCACCGGTGCCCGTCTTGTGTCCATTGCACTTGGGACAGTCGGCGATGAAGTGTCCTAGATCACCACACTCAAAGCAACCGGATTTTGTGACGTGTCTCTTGAACATTCTCTTGTCATAAACACGACGCACCCAATTGTTAAAGAGACACAAATCATCATCTCCCAAAGACTCAAGTTGGTCCTCAGTGATAGACATCAAAGAGAACCCAACACAGCTCACAGAAGAGGGATCAACAGAAGGTGTAGCAAGGGCCAGAGATTTTGATCCAGAGCCAGTGAGATTTGATCTCAGCTGGATATCAACCTCAGTAGCCTTCGGCTTGCTAAACAACTCAGAAATGGACAAGGTATCATAAGAAGTGCTTTCAATGATAGAGGATACCTTGATCTCCTAGATCTTTGGGTCCAAGGTATGGAGAACCTTGAGTGTCTGCTCGTGATCTGAGACTAACTGAGCACCCTCAGCCTTGTTGTCCCGAAGCTTGTTTATGATCGATTGAAAATGACCAAACAATGCTTCAACAGATTCACCCGTCTTTTGTGTGAAGTTCTCATATTCACACCGGTAGGTCTGATAGAGCCGAGCCTTGACATGTGCTGTCCCCTCATGGTTTGCCTTGAGGGTAGCCCAGATCTCTCTCGCAGTGGAAAGATGGCTCACACGCTCAAACTCAGTGGGACCTAAACCAGAAAACCGAATGTTCACAGCTTTACTATTGCTCAGATGCTGGGCAATGATACCAGGAGTACCATGCTCAGCAACTGGCAATATAACAAACGTATCGTGAACGCAAATGTCCCAGATGTCCGAGCCTTGGCTCATAAGATAGGCTCGCATGCGAGTCTTCCAATAGTTATAGCCATAAGCTTCCAAGGATGGGACCTGGCCAGGAGACGTCATGATCACTACTGGGGTTTAGAACCGGTTAAGGTATGGAAAAACCCTAACCAGGCTCTGATACCACTTGTAGGACCGAAAGTAGCGACCAGAGGGGGTGAATGGGCACCTAAAAATTCTTTCGAATCAATGGCCTGCTCCCAACACCCAACGCACCTCAAAAGACTAAGCAGCAGAGTGTGAACAGAAAGCCTAAGTCTAAAAATATCTAGCCTAGAAACAACAAATGTCAAAATCAGAGAAACACCAATGCAGTGCTAATAGGCAGATAAACAAAATATTCAAGACATGGCAGATCAAACTTCTCAGTAAAATAATCTAAGTACACATGGAATGAGATGAGAAGTTACTGTTTAAAATCTGCCTCCTGTTCGAAACTTGGCGAAGCCTGTTTCACTGTATCGAAGCCTGCTTCACAGTGTCGAAGCCTGCTTCACTGTGTCGAAGCCTGCTTCAGAGTCTCTTGTTGAAGTTGAGCGAAGGTTGTCGTTGACGTGCCAAAGGTTTGTTTAGTCTAGCCTAGCTCGAGTGTGGCAGAGAGCGAAGTATGCTTTGAAGCGAAGTATGATCGTATCGAAGCTTGCTTCGAACAGTATACTTCGAAGCCTATCCTTTGAACAGAAAGCTTCGAACACGATGCACAGAAAAACAACCTTCAAAAAAGAAGCGAAGCCAAACACACAGCAGTAAGACAAAAACGAAGCCTACACTCTACCTTCGAAGCTAGCTTGGTCGAGGTATGATGAAAGAAGTTATAACCTTCGACCCGAAGACTAACTATGAAAGACAAGCTCCGAACATACACACTGTGACCCTCGGAAATGACAGCAGCAGAAAGATCTCAGAGACTACACGTCGAGCGAAGTATATCAGAGAGACAAGCTTCAAAGCCAACTTCGAAGCCTGTTGGAGTACACCTTCGCATAGACGGTTGAAGTATGTCAAGCTGACAGACAGCACAAAATGTACTCCGAAGCTAGAAACATAGTACACAAAGTGAAGTCGAAGTTCAAACGAAGCCCTCAAGGATGTCAGATCGAAGCCTGCCTCACGGAGATGAGGGACTTCGAACAAAGAAGGGGACTTCGCCAGAAAATAGCCAGAAAAGGGACTTGGCCCTGTCAATTCGATCAAAAAGTTGTGCAGGAAAAAGCAAAGCTAGAGTACTAGTGTACTGTTGCTATAGTGAAGTAGTACTACTTGCAACCAGCAAGAAATAGTACTCCTCACGTGAAGAACAGAAGCAACCGTGAAGCATTAACACAGAAATAACATGGCTGTGCACATCAAAACGAAACAGCAGAGCTAATAATGAGATGCTGCACATGAACCAGAAGGAATAGAATCATCCAAACAGAGAGCAAACAAGATGAACAGCAGGAATCAACCTGGCGGCGTACACACAGGGGAGAGAAATGCAGGGATCAAAGAGAAATGACCCAAAGAAATGATTAAAAGTGATTTCAACAAAAGGGTGACCTAACCCTAGGGATTGGGGCCCTATTTATAGGCTGTCCAATACTAGGAATATTCCACCAGCCCCTTAGGGTTTTTTACAGACGCTGAAATAAAGGAAAAGACTAAACTGCCCTTAGGTTTTTTTACAGACTCGACTGACTGACTGTGGGCCTAGGGAAAAAATAGAAAAATCCTATTTACAGATGACTTATCTGGAAGCTAAGCTTTCGTAGCGACTACGTCTCTTCTGGATAGTCCGATACAAGATCAGCGGTCGTCAGTTTTGCGCCAAAACTGACAAAGCCTCCACCGACTTTGCACCAGGTACCCGGATTGGGCCGGCCCGACTCCGCAGCTCTCTCAGCCCGGCAATCGCTCACCGCCCGTGTACCTGAGTCAATCCTGGTCAACAGCCTAGTGGGTCTTCTGCTGCTCCTAGCCCATGTACCCAGATTGGGCCAGCCTGACTTCGCAGCTCTCTTAGCTCGACAGTCACTCGCTGCCCGTGTACCTGAGTCACACACGGCCCATGAAACAGCAGATCTCCTCTCTTTCTCTGTCCTCTTTGACTATTGTTGACAATGACTCATCACATCTGGTGCCTTGAGGCCCACGCTATTCAGCATGACTCCTCAAGAAGTTCCGACGAGCCAAAAGTTCTGATTTGGAATCAGAGAGAATTATACTGATCGGAAGTTCTGATATGGTATCAGAAGTTCCAAGGTTCGCAAAAGAGATTGGATCTATTGCTTGTCGTGCTGAATTGGGAGACCAAAAAATACCTTGTCGTATGTTCCAATGTGGGGTATCAGATTAGATCTGTTACGAATACGAATTAGTTGTAACTAATTTGTGGGTTCCAAGATGTGCATGACACAGGGGGCTTTTAGCCCTATACAAAGAGAGGAGGAGGCCTTGTAATAAGTAATAAGCCTAAATTGGATCTAGACACCATAGACTCCTCTCCTCCCTTTCTTGGTCTCAAACATTGAGGTCAAGGATTTCCCATCTCTCACGTGCGGTGCTAGCACGCTGCCATGGGAGGAACTCTCCATCTCTATACGTGTGGACTCTGTTGAGGTGTTGCTCCATAAGCGAGGCTCATGGCCATCACCACGAGGAAGGTGACTTCTTCACCGATTGGATTGGCGAGGATGGCCGAGACAAAGCGAGGATAGGCTTGATGTACTTCATCAACCTCTTCTTCCACTGCACCTAGCACGTCAAGTGCTAGAAGGTACCGATCTATGATCTCACACGTGCATGGGTCTTGGATGTTAAGGCAGAAATTTTGAATTTGTTGGCTAGCGTAGCTCCCCTATTCCCCAACAGTGGTATTAGAGCCTACATGCGTAGTGTTCGATCTAAATCCCTCATGTATGGAGATACATCGTGGAAAAAAGATTAGATTTGTTTTTGTCCGTGGTGGATCGAAAGTTCCGATAATGATCGGAAGTTCCAATGGCGGATCAGAAGTTCTGATGGTGATCAGATGTTCCAATATCAAATAATGATTCGATACAGAAAGCAATTGTTGCGGTGCGGGATTCCGATATTGATCAGAAGTTCTGAGGACCGGAAGTTCTGATACCAGATCGGAAGTTCCGACCCAACCAAATTTTGAAAACCGAGCCTGTTGACCTAGGTTTTTCAGATCTAGAATTCAGTCACTTGTAGATTGCTCGCCTAACTTTGTTTTGCAGAGAATGTCATGACTGGCATGACCTTGGATAAATGTGATATATGAGATGCATACAATGAATGTAAATTAAATATGGCTTGCGTGTCATGGTTATTTAAAGCCCAAGGCTGATGTAAAATTTATTATGGCTTGCATGTCATTTCCGTGGTGCTTCGGCCCATGTAATTAGTATAGACTATGCGAGATGGACTAGTACTGTTCATGGAGGTTGGGAGCACACACTCATAGATGGGAGCCATGGAGATGGAGATCGCAATGTGAAGAAGGCCATGCTATGTCACAATTAATATGATTGCCTGTGATGCTTTCTTATGTTCCTATTATTCTATTCTTTCATGTTTCGTGTGCGCTAGGGACGTTATGAAGCTAGAATAGTTTTCGATTAGAAAATTAAGTGTTGATACTCTTCCCAATAGCTGGACCCACCAAGGTTCGTGCTCATCGATAGTGGGTCTGCCAAAGCAGGGTGCTATCTTTTATCTCGACCAGTTGGGGTGGAAGTCGGACTTCTGCACACATAGTATTGGTTCACTTGACAAGGCTATCAAAATGGTTTTGGGCCTTGGAGCATAGGAGTTTGGGTCGAGCATTGAATGTTTCTCCAATGACAAGAGTTACATACGATGTGATTAGCAAGGATTTGCTTACCTATGTCAACTAGATTCTAGCAGTGATGCCAAAGCTCACTAGGAGATAGCGTGATCATGGATCTTGCACCACTAGTCATGAGAGGGAAAGTGACTGGTTTAAAATAGTGGAACATTTTTATTGGATAGAAGATAAACATTGCATAGTGCTGAACCTTGCATTTAATCTTTTGTAGATCATGGCACCACCTACTACTGTTAAGATCACTCCAATTTTTAATTTGTGATCTATTCTTGAACGAGATAAATTGTTTGGAACAAATTTTATGGACTGGTACAAAAACTTGAGAATTGTTCTCAAGCAATAGAAAAAGGATTATGTTCTGGAGGAACCTCACCCTAATGAACCAGGATAGGATGCTTATGCAGCAGATAAGTGTGCTTATGAGAAGCATGCTAGTGATTCCGTGTATGTCAGCTGTCTAATGCTTGCCTGCATGTCCTTTGAGTTTCAGAAACAATATGAGGAACGTGATGCTTACAATATGATCGTAGGTCTTAATGGCATGTTTTAGGACTAGGCAAGGGCAGAGAAATACGATGTATCTAAATGCTTGTTTGGTAGTAGGCTAGCTGAAGGGAGCCCAGTGAGCCCTCATGTGATAAAGATGATTGGTTGTGTAGAGACTCTAGAGAGACTGGGCACTCCACTAGATCCATACCTAGCTATTAATGTCATTCTCCAGTCACTCCCACTAAGCTTTGAGTCGTTCATCATGAATTATAATATGGTTGGATTGGAGAAGACACTAGCTGAGTTGCATAGGATGCTAAAAGCTGCTGAGGAGAGTATCAGGAAAACTCTGAACCATGGATGGTTGTTCAGAAGGAGGGTAAAAAGAGAAGGAAGAAAAAGGCTAAGTCTATTGTTGACACGAAAATGTGCCCCCCGCACTTGGGTCAGTTTGACGATCCAAAAGTGTGTGGATACTTAGGGACAAGCCTAAGCATAACACAACACCGACATCGTGTTCTGACTACCCTTAACCGTGGTAAGGGGGTGGAGTCGCTAGGTAATCAGATCACATAGAAATAACCCAATTAGCCGAAAAGAAATGTGTTAAACAGAATAAATCAGCAATCTAGACGAAGCCTAGCTGATTCGAACTATATAGTGAGAAGGGTACCGCCTAAGGGTCCCTTCGGCGTCTGATGTGAAGGGTCCCGCCGAAGGTTGCCTTTGGCATTTGGACTAATCGGGTCGAAGACTAGCTCTGAACAGATCTCGACACAACAATCACCTCTGAATAGCGAGGTTCGGCGTGAAGTCTCTAGCATGATAAAATAACTCAAACGCAGCGCGTGGGCATGACTTCGTCTGACGTGGGTTACGAACATGGCAAAGCCTGTCTCAACGAAGCCTGCTACGGAGTATGCTGGCACGCAGGATTCGGTCAAACTGGCAATAGCATGACGATCCGACATGGGTAGTCGAAGCAGTATTTTGGCCGAAGGGCGCTCTAACAGCCTCCAAAACTAGCCTCCTGGCTTCGAACACCTCCGGCGAAGTGGCTCTGAGCATGAAAACCTGCAACAGAACAGAGATCAAGTGCCAGTTCGGCCTAGGGACCAAAGTCTGCTAAGTGTTGCACTAGAGAGCGAAGGTAGCAATCTGTTACGCAGATTAGCGGATACTTCACAGGCGAAGTAAAAAGGCGATAGAAATCTATTACGTAGATTAACAGATACTTCACAAGAGAAGTAACAAGGATTACCACTGTTTCGAAGTGGCCAGCGGAGAGCTTCTAGGAAAACCCACGAAGGTTGCAGAAAAGTAAAGGTAAAAGTAAAGGCACGGTTCAAAGCTAGGGCTTTGTGTTTGATTTGTGTTGGGGGGCTTAATGAACCGGCCTCACCTCTATATTTATAGGGGCTAGTCTTCTAATCTCTAAGATTAATCTGTTAAGATTCGGCCTAATCATGTGTAGGGCTAAAATTAGCCAGAATCAGACTCAAACTCTATCTCTGGAATTCAGCCCAAAGTGGGCCTTCGGCCAGGCTCGCTGAAGCCCGCTCTCGGGCCGAAGCTTCGGCGAGGCAGGCCTCCGAAGGCCTTTGGGCCGAAGCTAGCAGGCCTGCTAGAAGCTTCCGAATCCCATAGCTTCAATGGGCCTTCTGCCCTATAAGGCTTCGGCCCAATTCAGGACATGTGTATTTTTGGCCCAAATTACTAAAATTGATATTTTGAAAGTCTTAACCATTTAATGCCATTTTTTGCTATCAACATTTACAGATTCGATCTCTAGTACTAAGACGACTGAAAATTCTAGGTCAGGTCCTGCCAACTCTGATGAGTGCCACCATTGCCACAAGACTGGGCATTGGACGCACAACTATAAGGTATACTTGGAAGAGTAGAAAAAGAAGGGAAGTACGACTTCCGCTTCAGGTATTAACGATTAAACTTGCTACTCATCCAAATGATTCATGGGTATATGATACTGGTTCGATGATTCTTACTTGCAAATTGTTGCAGGGGCTAAGTAGGTCAAGAAAGTGTGCTAGCGGCGAGATGGATGTCCGCATCAGAAATGGTGCAAGTGTTGCAGTGTTGGCCGTCGGCGTTTATTCACTGCACTACTATAAAGACTAGTTTAGGAATTAAATAATTGTTATTTCATTCCCACCTTAGGCAAAGACATAATCTCTTCTTTATGTTTAGGAGAAGATATTTTGAATTCGTAATAAAGAAGAGTTGTTCGATATTCTCGAATGGTTTGCTTTATGGCGCATGTCTATTAGTGAATGGACTATACATTCTGAGTCTTGAAAATGTGCATGTTTATAACATTAGTACAAAGAAACGATGACTCAATGATTTGAATCCTACCTACGTCTTACATTGTTGCTTAGGTCATATAAATGAGAGGCACACACAGAAGCTTCATAGTGATGGACTTTTGGAGTCATTTGATTTTGAATCATATGATCGTGTGAATCTTGTTCATTTGGCAAGATGACAAAGACGCTTTTCACTAGGACTTAGTGAAAAGGCGTGTGAGTTATTGGTCATAGTGATGTGTATGGTCCACCGGGACGCACGACTAGGAATGGGTGCTAGTACTTTATCACTTTTTCCAACGAATTTAGTAGATGTGTCTACTTGATGAGGGGTAAGTGGGAGTCCTTCGAAAAGTTCAAAGGAGCTCATAAGTACAAAATCATACGGGAAAGACAATTAAATTTCTATGATTGGATCGTGGAAGTGAATATTTGAGCCATGAGTTGACACGCTGATCTTTTATCATACTTTTGAGGTAAGGCTCTATAAACCAACACTCTCACTTTAAATAGAGTTCCATCTAAGAGAGTGATGGGACCAAACTCTAAAAAATGGTTTGGAACGATTAAGATCTGAATTAAAATAGATTGGATATGTTTCTGTTTGCAGAACTTCGGAAGTTCCGATAGAGATTGGAAGTTCTGATATTTGTCGGGTCGGAAGTTCTGATGTTGATCAAAAGTTCCGATATCGGACAAAGTTTGCGACAAAGGAGTCAGATCGGAATTTCCGATGCCAGATCGGAAGTTCCAATCCAGACAGAATGGAGTACATATAGGGAAACCAAGTTTGGAACTTGGTGGATCGACTCGATAGCGTAAAAACAATTGAGTGAAGATGGATTTTAATAAGAAATACATTGATGTAAATGTTCACATCTATTAGGCACGATTGGAGGCGAAAGGTTTCAAAATATTCAAAGTGTTGATTATGATGAAACGGTCTTTGCTTATCGTTATGCTTACGTCTATTCGGATTGTTGTAGCAATTGCCGCATTTTATGTTTATGAGATATGGCAAGCTTCTCGGAGTTGGAATCTTTGATTTGATGAGGTAGTCAAAATGTTTGACTCTGTCAAGAATAAAGAAGAGTCCTTTGTTTGGAAAAAGGCTAGTGGGAGCACACTTGTATTTCTGGTTCTATATGTGGATGACATATAGGTGATCGGAAATTACATTCCTTTGTAGAATGCTGTCAATACCTTATTGAAAATGGTTTCTCAATGAAGGACCTTGGAGACACAACATGCACTTTGGGCATAAAGATCTATGGATATAGATCGAAATGGCTAATTGAATTAGTTTAGGATGAAGTACATTGACAAGGTTTTGAAACAGTTTCAAAATGTTGAATATGAGTGTGATTCCATATGCCTCCATGATCGGATCAATCATATGTGCCATGTACATGCCCAAATGTGCAGGTACCAATCAAACCCAGGTGAGAGTCACTAGGCAGTCATAAAAGGGATCCTCATGTACTTGAGAATACCTAAGGATATGTTCCTGGGACACGGTAGCGAAGAGGAGCTCGATGTAAGGAGTTACACCGATGCTAGCCTTCAGACAGATAAAAGATGATTCTCGATCATAATCTGGGTTTGTGTTCTGTCTCAACGAAGGCATAGTGAGTTAGAAAGCTTCCAAGCAATAGGTGGTGGCCGATTCTACAATAGTAGCTGAGTATATTGCAGCTTTGGAAGCTGCGAAGGGGGCTGTTTGGATCAAAAAGTTTGTTTCTGAGCTGAGTGTTGTTTCTAGTGCGTCCAGTCTGGTGGACCTCTATTATGGTAATAGTGGTACCATTGCGTAAGCCAAGAAACCTATATAACACTAGAAGTCCAAACGTGTACTTTGTCTATATCACCTGATCCGAGTGATCATAGAGAGAGGTGATATGAATATTTGCAAGGTGCACACAGATTTGAACATAGTGGATCCTTTGACAAAGCCGCTTCCATGGCCCAAGTATAAGGCGCATATGAGCTACATGGGTATGGGATACTTGCATGAGTCATGTGTATGTGGGAGTTGCTAGTGATGTCTATGCTAATGTATGAGGATAATTGTTATCGTGTTCCTTGAATAAATATCGTTTGCATTTAATTAAAGAGTACGACTTGTTGTGGGAAACTATTTGCTTTATGACGATGTTGTTCAAAAGGGATCCCTAATCTTGTCATCATGTGGGACAGTGATGATACATGGATTAGCACATCCGTGTGATTGACGATTGTGTTTCACAGATCATACACATAGAGATGTCAAATCTATGATGTGGACACATGTTGGTGAACATGGTGTTAGACAGACCCACTTGAGATACTGCTGAGATTGTTATGTGCCAACAGTTGTCATCTCAAATGATGTACCTGCAAAGTCCTTGGACCTGAGATCATCATGTGATTCCAGAATGCGTAGTGACACACTTAGATGCTTCCTAATGCTATTCTGTAATAGGGTAGTAATAAGGGTTTTTTCAGGTGTATTGTGAAACATGTCTTGGGATGTGAGCGGTCAAGATGGAATTTACCCCTCCTAATAACGGGAGAGTCATCTTTGGGCCCCTCTAGGTATTGGATTGGAAAAGTGCATGGCCATGCCACTATGACTAAGGAGTTAGTCATGATTTCAATCTGATACTTGATCGAGTGGAATGTTGAGCTAACCAACAAGGGTGGCACGTATCTTTCCTTCAGCTTGACTGACGACGTGTGGTAAAGGGACTAGTGTTTGAGTATATCAAGGTTCATGAAATTTTGATTTTGTACACTTACGGGGGTCAATATATGCTGCTAGGTACCGCTATTAATCAGTGAGTCAGAAACGGTTTATAGTGAACAACCGTTAGTGTATGAACCTATCGGGTCACACACCTAAGAGGATGGATTAAGAAACATGCAAAAAATTGGTTCTTGTGCAAGTGGGAGATTGATGGATATGCCCAAGAAAATTTTGTGTATCGGAAGTTCTGATAGGAAGTATCGGAAGTTTCAGTTATTTTCTGGTCTCGATACAGAGTGCAAATGTTGCTTCGAAAGTTCCGATATGGTATCAGAAGTTCCGACGAGCCAGAAGTTCCGATTTGGAATCGGAGAGAATTGTACTGATCGGAAGTTCTGATATGGTATCAAAATTTCTGAGGTGGGCAAAAATAGATTGGATCTATTGCGTGTCATGCTAAATTGAGAGACCAGAAAATACCTTGTCAGAGGTTCTGATCCAAGATCAAAAGTTCCGATGTGGTGTATTAGATTGGATCTATTACGAATACGAATTAGTTGTAACTAATTTGTGGGTTCCAAGATGTGCATGATGTAGGGGGCTTTTAGCCCTATATAAAGAGAGGAGGAGGAGGTCTTCGAATAAGGAATAAACCTAGATTGGATCTAGACACCATAGAATCCTCTCCTCCCTTTCTTGATCTCAAACGTTGAGGTCGAGGATTTCCCATCTCTCACATGCGGTGCTAGCACGCTGCCATGGGAGGAACTCTTCATCCCTGTACGTCTGGACTCCGTGAAGGCGTTGCTCCATAAGAGATGCTTGTGGCCATCACCACGAGGAAGGTGACTTCTTCAATGATTGGATTGACGAGGAACGGCCGGGACAAAGCGAGGATAGGCTTGATGTGCTTCATCAACCTCTTCTTCCGCTGCACCTAGCGCATCATATGATAGAAGGTACCGAACTATGATCTCACACGCGCATGGGTCTTGGGTTTTAGGGCGGAAATTTTGAATTTATCGGCTAGTGTAGCTCCCCTATTCCCCAACATTCTACTCCTTTGACATCCAAACAATTTAAGAAACAAAGAATGGATGAAGCAATTTGGAAGGAAAAGATCCATAAAGTCAAGCAATATGTTGCAAGATGGCTATATGCCAATGGTACAACACTATAACTCATGTTTATCGTGTTTGTTGCTATGTCTTATTCTTATAACTCAAGTTTTTTGTTTGTAGATGTTCCTTTTATTGCAATAGATAATGATGAGTTTAGACAAATGTGTAAGGCCATTGGTCGTTTTGGCCCGGTTTTGATGGTCTGTCTCAATATGAATGTCAAGAGAAGTTATTGAAGGAGGAAGTAGATTGCACTTTAATCATTATAAGAATGCACTTTAATCATTTGTATATGCACAGCTGATTGGTGGGCAACATATGGATGCCATGTTCTTGTTTTACAAAAAACGGCTATACGAATCCTCTCCTTGACCTCTAGTGCATCTGGTTGTGAAACAAATTAGAGCACATTTGATATGGTATTTACAAACTTCAAGTACTTAAGTTTACTACTTTTCTATTCTATCATTCTATGTTAGATATTATCATCTATGATCTATATAATCTTATTATTTTCAAATGTAGGTTCATACAAAGAAGAGAAATAGACTTGGAGTTGGTCGCCTAAACAACCTAGTCTATGTTCAATTAGATGCAAGGTTGTTGAAGAAGACAGAGAAGCACAATGGGAATAATAAGGATGTGCTCCTAACTACAGATGCATATCATGCCCAAGATTGGATTATTTATGGAGCTAATGATGAGAATGTTGATTCTGTCTCAGGACTTTCATTTAACTTATTGATGAATCATGTGGAGCTACTATAGCAACTAGACCTCATAGGAGTACTAGGGTGAGAGAGCTTCATGATGATGATTTCAATTCTGGAGATGATGAAGAGGAGACAAATGAGGATGATGAGGAGATTGATTTTGAATCTGACAAAGATGAAATTCTTTCATCAAAGAACTATGATCAACAGGATGATGATTAATGATCTACTCTTGTGGAATGTGGATCAGTGGATGTGGAATTGTAGAGTGTGGACTTATTGTAGTAGTTATTGGACTTATTTTGTTATTTCCTTAAAACAATTATGTTTGGAGTTTGGACTTTGAACTTGTTGGCATATTGTTTAATTTGGAGACTCCAATTGTTCAACTTCATTTGTTCTTTGTTTTGTGTTGTGGGCAGTGAGCTTGATATCTTGTAGCTATTGTTCAAGCATTTCACATTCACCAACTTATTCGAGGTAAACATATTATTGCATATTTCCATCTACCATTCTATCTCATTTTTATTGGTATGATATTAATTTTATTTTATTTGCATCACATGGGTACAAGGATTGATCATGAGCTAGTTGTGAGCTTGCGGCAAGGCTACAACAGTACAAGTCTTCAAAAAGAGGTAAGTTCATATTAATGAATAGACAAATTGTTCCAAATGACAAATAAATGAATGATAGTATTAGTATTTACTATTTAGTACATCAAATCATTCATATGTATACATCATACATGTTGGCATGCTCAAACTTAGCTAAAACTTATGTTTTGAACGATGTTTTAGTAAAACATGTAGTGTTGTCTTGTATGCTGAGGCCCTCCTGTCCAGGCGCCCCTAGGCGCTAGGCGCCCGGGCAACGCCCGACTAATGCCTAGCGCCTATTAGAACACTGGAAATAATAGTGGTTAAGGACTAATAATAGACTTTAAAATGAGAATATCATTTTTTCCTGATAATTTAGTTCAATATTTCATGCACTTGTAGTTCAAATTTGACATGTTTCAATTTAAATCTTAGAAAAACAATTAATAAAATAAAAATGTATAACTTACCTAGAAATGGATATTTATTCATGGGATAAGATATGTTGTATTTTGATTGTACATAAAGTTTTAAATTGAAATAAAGATATAACTATCGAATT
The DNA here is from genome assembly GCA_019279435.1 of Zizania palustris. NCBI lineage: Eukaryota > Viridiplantae > Streptophyta > Magnoliopsida > Poales > Poaceae > Zizania > Zizania palustris. The sequence goes on from JAAALK010000282.1 coordinate 35,588,915, forward strand.
GCTTTTAAACCTAACTCATTCATTCACTAAAACCTAACTCCTTACATAATATTCGGTTTCTTAATATCCTACGAGACAACTTTCTCAAAACATTTTTAATTTTTTTATCACAGCATCTATGTATCATATCATAATACCATAATAAGTCTCATGTTTTTTCAAACTTTATTTGATTTTTTCAAAATTAAAAAACTATTAAGCTCCACGTTGTCGATCGAGTGTCACAACATAGCTTTTTCAAAATTTATTTCAATTTAGTGTGTAATGAATAAACATAGTTTCAAAAGCATGAATATTATTTTTCTATAAATTTTGGTTCATTATTTCATGATCTTGCAATTCAAATTTACATATTTTAATTTATATGGTGGAACACACTTAATGAATAAAAATAGTAAACTGGCTCAGAAAAATATCAAAAATTTTCAGGAGAGAAGTAATGTTGTATTTTGATTGTATAAAAAATTTGAAGTACAAAAAAGAACTTACCATCAAATTGCTTTCAAACCTAATCCATTCTTTCACTAAAACCTATCTTCTCCATGGATAATCTCTGATTTCTTAACATCCTACGTGATAATATTCTCAAAACATTTTTAAATTTTTATCACAATATCTATGTATTACATCATAAAACCATGACAAGTCTTATGTTTTGCAAACATTATTTGATTTTTTATAATTTAAAAACTATTAATCTCCATGTTTCCAACCGAGTGTCGTAACCTAGTTTTTTCAAAATTTCTTTTAATTTAGTGGATAAGAACTCAACATAGACTGAGAAATGTGAATATGATTTTTCTATAGTTTTTGGTTAATTATTGTAGGTACTTGTAGTTCAAATTTCACCTAATTCAATTTAAATCCTAGAAACATGCTTAATGTATTAAAAATAGCAAAATAAACTAAAAATGCGAAATTTTTACATAGGATAACATATGTTGTATTTTGAGTGTAGAAAAAATGTTCAAGCTAAAACTAAATTACAAATATTACATAGACTCAAAACAAGGTTTCATACAAAATAAAGACTCTTTTGGGTTTGCTGAGTGTTTTTCAAAAAACAGTGGGCAAACCCAAAAAATTCTTTGCCCATGCAAGCATGTCGTCACGATGGTCGTTAGCACTATTTTTTTGTTTTTGTCGAGCGTCATAGGGTTTGCCAAGTGTATTCCTATTAGACACTCTGTTGATAGCAAAAAATGACATTAATAGTCAAGATTGTCAAAATATCAATTTTGGTAATTTGGACCGAAAATACACATGTCCTGGATCAGACCGAAGCCCTACAGGGCCGAAGGCTCATTAAGCTTTGGGCTTCAAAAGCCTTCCAATGGCCTGCTACCTTCAGCCCGAAGGCCTTCGAAGGCCTACCTCACCAAAGCTTCGGCCTAAGGAGCAGGCTTAGGTAGGCCTTGCCGAAGGCCCACTTCGGGCTGAATTTGAGAGATAGAGTTTGAGTATGATTCTGGCTAATTTTATCCCTAAGTTTGATTAGACCGAATCCTACTAGATTAAATTTTAGAGATAAGAAGACTAGCCCCTATAAATATAGGGGTGAGGCCGGTTCATTAAACCCCCCCAACACAAATCAACCACAACGCCCTAGATTTGAACCGTACTTGTACCTTTTATTTACTTTTCTGCAACCTTCGTGGGTTTGCCTGGAAGCCCTCCACCGGCCACGCCGAAACCGTGGTAAGCCTTGCTACTTCGCTCGTGAAGTACCCATTAATCTACGTAACAGATTTCTATCGCCTTGTTACTTTGCCTGTGAAGTATTTGTTAATCTACGTAACAGATTGCTACCTTCATTTCTTTACAGCAACACTTAGAAGATTGGGTCCCCAGGCCGAATTGGCACTTGATTTTTGTTCTGTTTGTAGGATTTCGCGCTCGGAGCCCCTTCGCTGGAGGTATCCGAAGCCAGGAAGCTGGTTTCGGAGGCTGCCAGAACACCCTTCGGTGGGACCTTGCTTCGACCACTCATGTTGGGCCGTTACGCTGTTGTCGGTCTGATCAAAGTCTGTACGCCAGCACGCTTCGCAGTTGGCTTCACCATGCTTGTACTCCGCTCCGGACGATGTCACGCCAGTGCGTTGCGTTTGGGATATTTTGTTGTGTCAGAGACTTCGCACCGAACCCCACCGTTCGAAGGTGATTTCACGTCGAGATCTATTCGGAGCTTGCCTTTGGCCAGATCAGTCCAAACGCCGAAGACTACCTTCGGTGAGACCCTTCACACCAGACGCCGAAGGCCCCCTTCGGTGAACCCCTTCGCACAGTACACTTCGAATCAGTTAGGCTCCATTCAGCTTGCTGGTTTATTATATTTAATATATTTCTTTTCGGCTAATTGGATTATTTCTGTGTGATCTGATTACCTGATGGGCTCCACCCCCCTTGTCACTGTTAAGGGTAGTTGGAACGTGACGTCAGTATTGTGTTATGCTTAGGCTTGTCCCTAAGTATCCGTATACTTTTGGATTGTCGAACTGACCCAAGTGCGGGGGCATGTTTTCATGTCAACACACTCGAAAACCCCTTTTCGTTGAGCATAATTATTTGCTAGGTATTTTTTTAAAACACTCGACAATCCTATCTTCGCCAAGTGTCGAAAATAATGCACTCAACTCCCGAATATTTTTGTAGTCAGTTTATTTCCCGTCGTAGTGAGACCACAGTGCCCTCAAAAGAAAGCGTAGAGTGTTAAGATTTAAGTACAGTGGATAATTTCTACAAAATTGCAATATATTCTTTAGTTTTTTCTGAAATATTAAGCTAAGTTTCATTCATCTCATTATATTATTACAACCTGGATTATTACAGATTATAATAAGTTGATCAATCCAATAAACTGATTGTTTATTTGTTCTTTTAACCAATAATCTAAATTATTATAATCATAAAGTCATTGATGCTAAAGTTGCAACAAAATGCAAAAAGGATTACGTGTCCTGACTGAATAGAACAAATATTTCTCACAAATGGACCCCTTAATTCAATTCTTGCTGATGAAGTTGACTGTTTGACATTTTACTATTGACCCCTTTCGTCTTACTCTCTAACAACCATGCAAGAAAATATACTTAAATGACGTAGGATTTAAGAAATACAGTAATAAGAAAAATGTAGGATTGGAGTGCCCTATCACTATGGAAAAAAAATCAAATTTGCCTAGTGTTAAAATCTTTGCCGAATGCATTATTTTGGGTACTCGACAAAGATGAGTTTGTCGAGTGTTTTTGAAAAACACTCCGTAAACTATAAACACTTGGCGAACTAATTTTTGGCGAGTGTTTTTTAAAAATACATTCGACAAAAAACAGTACTAACGAACTTCTTGACGACGTGCTTTTTTGCACGAAATTTTTTTGGGTGCTTTGCCAAGTGTTTTTTACAAAACACCCAGCAAAAAAAGTGGGTTTACCGAGTGTTTTTTGAAAAACACTCGACAAACCCATTTGTGTGTGTGTGAACTTTTTTCGAGCCTATTTCATATTTCTAATTTAGTTTTATCTTGAAATTTTTTCTACATTCAAAATACAAGATATATTATCTATGTAAAAATTTCATATTTTTAGTTAAGTTTGCTATTTTTAATTCATTAAGTATGTTTCTATGATTTAAATTGAAATAGGTTAAATTTGAACTACAAGTGTCTAAAATAATGAACCAAAAATTATAGAAAAATCAATTTATATTTCTTAGTATATTTTGAGTTCTTATGCACTAAATTGAAATAAATTTTAAAAAATCTATGTTACGGCAATCTATCGACAACGTGGAGCTTAAGGATTTTTTAATTCTAAAAAATCAAATAAAGTCTAAATAATATGAGACTTATCATGGTATTATGATATGATACATAGATTATGGGATACAAAAATAAAAATATTTCGAGAAAGTTGTCACGTAGGATGCTAAGAAACTCGAGATTGTCGCAAAGGAGATTGGTTTTAATAAAGGAATGTGATAGGTTTAAAATAATTTGATGATTAGTTCTTTGTTTGTACTTGAAAAATTGTTTACAATAAAAATACAATATAAGTTATCTTATACAAAAATTTGGTATTTTTTTAAGTCAGTTTACTATTTTTAATTCATTAAGTATATTTCCACCATATAAATTGAAATATGTCAATTTGAATTGCAAGTGCATGAAATGATGAACTAAAATTTATAGAAAATTCATATTTATTTTTTTGAGTTCATTTTTAGTTTTTATCTCCTAAATTTAAAAAAACTCGGTCGATCGACAATGTGTAGCTTAATGATTTTTTAAATCAAAAAAATCAAATTAAGTATGAAAAACATGAAACTTTTCAAAGTATTATGATATGATATGCAGATACTGTGATAAATATTTAGAAATGTTTTAAGAAAGTTGTCACATAGGATTAGGATGTTAAGAAACCCAAGATTCTTCAAGTAGAAGTTAGGTTTGAGAGAATGAATGAGTTAGGTTCGGAAGAATATTTATGGTTAAATCTTTGTTTTAACATGAAACTTTTTTTAGAATCAAAATATAGTGTATCTTATCCTATTAAAGTTTTTGGTATTTTTCTACGCTAGTTATCTATTTTTAATTCATTAATTGTATTTCTTGATTTAAATTACAAATATCAAATTTGAATTGCAAGTGCATGAAATAATAAAGTAAATTATCCACACAAATTATATTCATGTTTTTGAGTCTATTTTTACACATTACCAACTAAATTTAAAGATGTATCAACAATTCTATCAACCAAAAAATAAAAAACAAAATTTAAAATATTTTTAAAAATAAAAAAATAGTTTGCCGAGTGAAAAATATGAGGCACTCAGGAAACATTTGAGTTTGTCGAGTGTTTGCACTCGACAAACAATCTCCCGCCTTTCTTTTCCAACATGCGTCACAAAATTTTTCAATTTCCCGCTATTTTTTTCACTCTCTCTCCCTTAAATTCAAACCCACACTCCTTCACAGGCACATCTCCTCACGCTCGCTCTCCCTCTCTCCTTCTCTCGTAATGCCCCTCCCTCGCCGCCGATGATATCTCCGGTGCTCCTATTTCGTCGCCACCAGTCACACCATCGTCGTGTCGTCGCCTCTACAATGGGCGTTGCGTCGTCCCCGTCGCCCCCTCGTGCGCGCTGCCACCGCCTCACCGCACCATCATGGCACCATTTCCATCCACGTCGCCCCCTCGTGTCTGCGCACCACCACGCCTCATCGCACCGCGGAAACATGGGCCCCCTTGTGTTCGCGCGCTGAGGCCCCGCGCGCCCATCGCGGCTGCCTTGTGTCGCGCCGGTGCCCACCGCCACCGCCTCGTTGCACCACGGCGGCACAAGCCACTGCTGTGTGGTGGCTCACTGCGTCTTGCCTGCCTCGCCACGTTGCGCTCGCCAAGTGTTTGACAAAATGTGCGTTCGGGATTCCTGAACTGCGTGACACTTTTTTTGTATTTTTGTTTGCTAAGTGCCTAACTTTGGGCACTCGGCAAACTATCCGTCGTGCCCCATTACCTTTGTTTCTCCGAGTATTATGGGTGGCACTCAACGAAAGGTACGTCGCGTGCCCTACAAAAATACACTCAGCGAACCCCTTTTCACCGAGAGCGGCATTGCCGAGTATAACACTTGGCAAAGCCTTCGTCGAGTTTAATCAAGGTTCGCTCGACAAATATTTTTTCCCTATAGTGTATACACATAAATATTATAGAAATTTAAAACATAAGAATTTTGAAAATGATGTGTTTGGATGGATCATAGGAAATAATATCATTGGACTTCTCAATGGAAAAATAAAATGAGGTTTGATCTAATTTTCTATGAGATGGAGTGGAGAAAAGCAATCCATAGAAATTTTTGAAGCTCCAATCCTATATACAATACTTGTGCGAGGAGAATTCTAAATATGCTCCTGATCTTTGTTGGGTATATATATATATATATATTTGCCTTTGATAGTAGTGTATTTGTTCTTTTCGGGAATTAAATATGGCCTGGTAAAATTTCGAAGACTTGGTATCTTGAAATGGTGAATAGACTATTGGTAGATGGTTGGTGTAAGATTTAATTACTTTCTACTTTTCAAAGGGCACAGTGCAGAAAACTTACATGCCAAATTTTTAATTAATTATTGTTGGAACGACGGATCGAACCAGCAGGTTTTAGTGGAAAACAAGAGTAGTGTATTCAATGCCTTGGTCAGCTTGCCCATTACAACTGTAGTGAGGGGTATTTATAGGGCGCCCCGCCCAGAGGACTAAGCGCCTCCGGGCTGCCAACGGCCACCCGACCAACCCTGACCGGTAGTACAGACAAAGAGATACATAGTACAGACAAGAAGATTCGACTCTGACAGCGTATCGGCTGCGTCGGATGCTTCCTGCGCCGCCCGACACGGCTCAGAAGATCGCGATCCTGTCCTTTCGTACGACCGCCTAGTCCTTTTCCGCCACGACTCTCTTCGGGCCCGTCTCGCCGGGTCGGCCGAGAGCCCCGGGCCTTCAGCCTCCGGAAGACGAGCTCCCGTGTCCTACGCCGAAGGGCGACCTCCGGCTTTGCTCCTCCGGAAGGTGACCTCCGGCCACCCTCCTCCGGAAGGTGATCTCCGGCCACGCTCCCCGGACGGTGACCTCCGGCCACGCTCCTCCGGAAGGTGACCTCCGGCCACGCTCCTCCGGAAGGTGGCCTCCGGCCACGCTCCTCCGGACGGTGGCCTCCGTCATCAAGCCTGGGCCCTCCGGCTGGGGGCCCACCCCGCCGACTCCAGGGATTATCTCCCCCAACAGTAGCCCCTCGCTTCTTCCCGCTCGTAGTCCTGCAATAGGAGGGGGTGGAAGCGCACAAGATAATCCCGCCAATTCACACGAGTGCGTACCTCGCTTTAGGGCGCCGCATCCACCGGGGCGCTGGAGTGCACTGAGACGGGGAGTCGAGAGACCAGGGAATTAAGCCCTGCCTCGGGCTTCCGGCCGCTTCCAAGACACCGAGGGGGGTTGACCGAGCTGACCGGAGGCTGGCGCGTCTTGACTCCGGGGGCTCCAACCCCGAGGAGTCAGGCGAGCGCCGCCAAGAGCAATTAATACGCGCGCCGGCGGCACCGAAGAGACGGATCGCCGGGAGATCGCCCCCGCGCCCCGATGCGCCAGTCGGTTTTAAATGCGGCGCCGCGTAAACCGCCACGTTCACACGGCAACCAAAACGGGAGTCGAACCGCCGGCCTTTCCGAAAGATATATATACTCGCCCTTCACGGCCTCTTCTTCCTTCCCCCTCACGCGTCAACTGCGACTGCTTAGTCCACTGCCCACTCGCCCTCTGAGCCCTGAACTCCTTCCATCTGCTCTCCAAGAATATCGAGGAAGCCAGTTCCCGCAATGGCGATGGACCCGCGTTTCTTGCAACGCCAGATGGCGGCTGCGGCGGCGGCGGCGGCGACCGACACGCCAGAGGTGCGCGGCGCGCGCGAGCTCCGCCCCGCTTCCGAGCGATTCCGAGAGCAGACGCTGGAGCTCGGGGCGTCTGCGTGCACTGAAGCCTCGATCGAGCAGGCGACCAGGAACCGCCTCGGCCCAGAGACGCCGGCGAGGAGGCCGGGGCGGGAGACGGCCCCGCGGCCGCGGGAAGGCGAGGTCGTCGTCTTCGAAGCCTTCTTCGACGCGGGCCTGGGGTTCCCTGCCTCAGAGCTTCTTGCCGGGGTCCTGGAGGCGTTCCATCTGGAGCTCCCGCAGCTGTCCCCCAACGCCGTGGCCCGCCTCGCCATCTTCGAGTGGGCCATGCGCGCAGAAGGCTGCGAAGGGAGGGCGGAGGTCTTCGCTGAGATGCACGAAGCCCTCTGCCAACCGAAGAAAAAGGACGGCCGGGTGCTGGCCTTCGGGAGCATCAACTTCCAGCTCCGGAGGAGGTACGCGGACTCCTTCCCAGCGAAGGCCACCAACGAAAGGTGGTACTCGAAGTGGGTGAGTCGGTGGTTCTACGTTCGCGTAGGGCTCACCTCCGGCCTGGCCGGAATACCGCGCCACATCTGGTTCCGGAGAGAGGCGCGGGTCGAAGTCAACTCCGGGGCCATCTCGGCGAGGGTACAGCTTCTCCAAATCGTCGCCCGCCGGATGAGCATGCGGGACTTGGCGGAGGAGTTCGTGGCCCTCGAGATCCCCCCGCTGAAGGAGGAGTGGCCCGCCTTGCTCCGGAGTAGTCGAGACGCGTCGGTGCCGCCGGAGCTCTCTCGCCAGCTTGGTAAGTCTCAGCTTTCTTTCGCCTTCAGTCTTGCTTTTGCGTGCTCGAGGGATACCCCGGCCCTGACGAAAAGATGCAGGATCGCTCGTCGCTCGGACACCCGAAGAGATCGCTCGCTTGGCGGAGAGGATCCTGGGGTTCCCACCGCGGCCGAGCGGGCCCGCCGGTTGGAGCTGGTGGGCTCCTGGGAACGCTCCAACAGAGTGTGGGGGGCGCTCGAGCTCACGCCCCCGCCTCTCCCGGAGGGCGAGATCCTCCGGGACGTCTCGAAGAGGAAGGCGGGCGATGCGGACGGCTGCCCTTCTCCGAGCCGCTCGAAGAAGAAGAGGATCGTGAGGGGGCCGAAGCGCACGTCGCCGGGACCCTCCTCGGCTTCTCGTTCGGAGGGAGGGGGCTCCAGCAAAGGAGTCCAGTCGGAGTCAGGAGATCCTCTGGAGGTTCCGGCTCCGGCTCCACCGATCCAGCCGAGCACCGGGGGGCGCGAGGATGTTCCCCTTCGCCCGGACCCAACGGAGCCTGCGCTGGGCGCCAATCAAGAGTCACGCATCGCCGGAGTGACGCCCCGCCCCGGGACCGCCTCTTCTCCGATACCCGTTTCGGTGGGCGGCTCCGCGGGCTCCCGCGAGAGCAGGGCCACGGACAGCTTGGGCCACGGGGGCCTAGCCGACCCACTCGGCGCCGTCGAAAGGAGCGCCGACAAGGAGGCGGAACTGGCCGCGGCGGTGGCGAGCTCTCCGCCGAACTCCATCGACAACCTCTTCTTCCGCCCGAGCCCGTCGGGCCATTTTCAGCCTCCGGACCGCGTCGACGATACTGCGGGCGCAGGTACGGTAACTTCGTCATGCCTCTTCGTGCGCAAGGAGCTTTTCTGTATTTAACTCCCGTTGCTCGTGCAGGTACCTCGGCCGGAGTCGTGGAGCCAGTCGGCCGCTACCCGGCAGATGCTCCGGACGCGAGGTCCGGAGCCCCTGTCATCGCGAAGGGAGGCTCGAATCCGCAGGATGAGGCGGAGTCCCGGAGCGCCGAGGGGGCTCCTCAGGAGCCCGCCGGGGGCGTGTCGGGGTCTGGCATCGGCTCCCCACCGACCTACAAACCGCGCGCGGCTCCGTGCCGCTTCTGCGCCCTTTCCTGACGGAGGGAGAGGACTTCGCCTCGAGAGTGGCCCCAATCCACGACTACTACCTGCGGCTGCGCGATGCCCCGGTGATAAGCGAGCTGGGGCGATCGGATGGCTTGGACCTCGGAAGGGCCATCGAGACGGCCGCGGGCCAGGTACTTTCCTTGGACGCCCTTGACGCCCTCGTCGCGGCTCTTCTGACCACTTCTCCGCATGCAGGTGGTGGCGCTGGCGCAGGGGCAGATGTCCGCTCTGCTTCTCGAGCGCGAACATCACGAGGCGTATGCCGCAGGGCTCGCGTCCCGGGTGGCGGCCGCGGAGAGGTTGGCCCGCGAGCGCTCGCTGGAGGCTGAGGTCCTCCGATCCCAGGCGTCGAGGGTGGCGGCGCTGGAGGCCCGAGCAGCGGAGGCGGACTCGCTTAGGGTCCGCGTCGCGGAGCTGGAGGGGCTCCGGGCCCGGGCCGCCCGCATCGACGAGCTGGAAGCGGAGGTCGGTGCCCTCCGAACCCGAGCCGCTGAGGCGGAGGTACTCCGGGCCCGGGCCTCGGAGGCGGACCGGCTCGAAGGGGAAGTTTCCCGACTCCAAGCTCGGGCATCAGAGGCGGAAAGCAAGGTCGAAGCCCTTGGAGCCCGGGTGGCTCATTTGGAGGAGGTCGAGGCGGGCCTCAACGCGCGGAACGGGAAGGCCGCCGAGGAGCTCGTCGAGGCCGGGAAGACGGCGGCCGAAGCCACCGAATCCTTGCGGAAGATGTTGGCGCGCTACGGCACTGGCTGCGGCACGTTCGACGTCGCCCGGGAGCCCCTGGTCCGGCGGGTGAAGTTCGTTCGGTCTGCCGTCCGGCGGGTGAAGTTCGTTCGGTCTACCGTCCGGCAAATACACCTTGCCATGGCGCAGTACGGCGAGGTGTCTGCTCGGGTGGCAGCGTACGGAATTCTCCGGCACCTCGAGGCGTACGGGCTTCCGCTTCCTTCGCCTTCTAGCCCGCACCCGGTCACCTTCGCGGGGAACCACCTTCGGACGCCAAGCCTCGACCTGACCCAATCTTGGAGGGCGCTCAAGGCGACCTGGCAGACCGAAGGCCCAGCGGCGATCCAGGCTTGGTTGGAGGATGCACTCCGTGCGCGCGAACCTCCGGCCCCTTCGAACCCTTCAGCCTCGGCCCGCCTGCCGGACCCGCAGGTGTAGCTTCTAGGGATTGGTCTCAGCCTTACCCTGTAATAGCTTAGGGAACTTAGTTATATTAATAAAGACTACTTTTTCGGGACTTACTCAGGGTGTTTGCGATCGCGATCTTGATGTCGAGGTACTTGAACCGGACGACGCCCTTTGGCATCGCTGGGCCATCCTCGAAGCTGTGCGGGCAAACCGGCCCGCGCGCTTCGTTCTTCCCCGCGGCAGTGACGGACGTGTGGACTCCGACGTCCTTCAGGGGGTCCTGAAGCATGTGAAGGAAGAAGAGAGGGGGTCTCGCTCGCCATCCTCGTCCTCCGAACCGGTTGACTGGTCCGATACGGAGGCTGACTTAGGCGGAGCGCCCCCGGAGGAGGGCGGCCTGCGCAGCTGGGCTCAGCTCCAGGCGGACCAGAGAACTTTCCGCGCCCAAAAGAAGGAAGAGGAGCGCAGGAAGAGGAAGGAAAGGTCCGGTCGGGGGGCGAGCACGACTTCTGGTCCGTCTAACCGAAGGGGCCCGCGGTTCCTTCTTGGCCTGGACGAGAGCTTTTCTTAACTTCCTCCTTTGCTTGCAATGAACATTGTATGCTTATGCGCTTGTTATTGTACGCTTCATATGCTTGCTGCAGCTTGCGCCTCGCTCTCTCTCTCTCTCTTCCCCCCCCTCTTGGCGGGTAGCTGGTTGACTAGCTGGGCGCTAAGTAGCTTAGGAGAGGGAGAGCGGACGGTGCGCGTCACACCGGCATAGCTCTGAACCCGAACGTGAGGGCGCGTCGGGCCGGAGCCCGGAACCCGGAAACGAGGGTGCGTCGAGGCATAGCTCGGAACCCGAGTGTGAGGGTGCGTCGAGGCATAGCTCGGAACCCGAATATGAGGGCGCGTCGAGCCGGAGCTCGGAACCCGAATGCGAGGGTGCGTCGAGGCATAGCTCGGAACCCAATTGTGAGGGCGCGTCGAGCCGGAGCTCGGAACCCGAATGCGGGGGCGCGTCAAGCCGGAGCTCGGAACCCGAATGCGAGGGTGCGTCGAGGCATAGCTCGGAACCCAATTGTGAGGGCGCGTCGAGCCGGAGCTCGGAACCCGAATGCGAGGGCGCGTCGAGCCGGAGCTCGGAACCCGAATGCGAGGGTGCGTCGAGGCATAGCTCGGAACCCAATTGTGAGGGCGCGTCGAGCCGGAGCTCGGAACCCGAATGCGAGGGTGCGACGCGAGTTGTGTCGGTCGGAATAGTTGGCTGAAAATTTTATTACCCAGATGGGGGATACAAACAGGCGGCGATGGCCGCGAATAAAGTACATCGGTAGTGTTACGGAAAGTAGCGCTTCAGGTCCCCAGCGTGCCACGAATGCTTCAGCTCTTCGCCTTCTAGTGTAGCGAGACGGTAGGACCCAGGCCGTCCGGACTTCGTAACAATGTACGGTCCGTCCCATTTGTTGCCCAACTTGGAAGGGGCGACTACTGCGCGGAGGACGAGGTGCCCTGGTTGGAACTCGTTGCGCTTAACCTTGGTATCATACCACCCCTTGGTCTCCTTCTGATAGTGGGACAGGTTGGCGACGGCGCGCAGCCGCGTTTCTTCCGCTAGGTCAAGGGAGACGGCGCGCTCATCTTCAACTTCGGGTGCTACGACGCGCAGTGAACCGGCGCGGAGCTCCGTTGGCGTCATCGCTTCGTCGCCGAACAGGAGGCGGAACAGGGTGAAGCCCGTTGCCCGGGAAACGGTCGTCCGGATGGACCATAAGACCTTGGGTAGTTCGTCGGGCCACGTGCCTCGGGCCAACCCGACAATACGCTTATGAAGGCCGGACAGAATGTGGCCGTTGGCTCGCTCCACTGCTCCGTTAGACTGGGGGTGCCGCACGGCCACGAAGCAAAGCTGAACTCCCAGCTCGTCACAGAATGCCCGGAAGCTGCCGGCATCAAACTGCGTTCCGTTATCCAATGTGAGCTGCTTGGGTACTCCGAATCGGCACACGATATGCTGCCAGAAAAACTTCTGGACACTTCGGGATGTGATGGTGGTGAGAGGCTCCGCTTCGACCCACTTGGAGAAGTACTCGACTGCGACAACGACGAAGCGTAGGTTTCCCTTCGCTCTGGGGAGCGGACCAACGAGGTCCATGCCCCAGCGGGCCAAGGGCCACACAGGAGGGATAGGTAGCAACCTTGCTGGGGGGCGGTGACTGCGTCGGCCCATCCACTGGCAACCTTGGCAGGCGCGGACGAGTTCTTCGGCGTCGGCGATGACGGTGGGCCAGTACACGCCTTGCCAGAGAGCTTTGCCTGCGAGGGCCCGCGGCGCTAAGTGACTGCCGCACAACCCTTCATGTATCTCCCGGAGCATGGCGACACCGTCGGAATGCGAGACGCAGCGGAGCAACGGGGAACATACTCCGGACTTGTACAGGATTCCATTGATGACCTCGAATGACCGTGCGCGGAGTTGCAGGCGAACCTGCTCCGGACTGGGATGGACTTCATCGCCGCCTGCGAGCGCGCGGAGGATGGGCTCGCGCCAATCGACGCTGGCTGTACAGAGTACTGGGGCCGGGCATGACGACTGTTCGCTCTCCTCCGGGGCGGCGGGGTCGGCCGCCTCGCTTCGACGAGTTACCGAAGGCTGGGCGAGTTCCTCGAAGAAAGCCCCTGGCGGCAAGGCCTGGGCGCCGGCCCCGGCCTTAGCGAGGGCATCCGCTTGGGCGTTGTCGCTTCGCGGGATGTTCTGGATGGAGATGCCCTTGAAGGAGGCTTCGAACTTGCGGATGGAGTCGAGGTAGGAAGCGAGGTCCGGGTGCTTCGCTCGAAAGGACTTGTCGATGTGCCCGGCGACCACTTGGGAATCGGTCTTCATGATCACGCGCGCGGCGCCCAAAGCGAGCGCCTTGCGAAGTCCCAAGAGGACTCCTTCGTATTCTGCGGCGTTGTTAGTGGCCTTGAAGCTGAGCCGAGCGGAGTATAGGGCCTGCTGACCCGATGGGGAGATGATGACTGCTCCGGCTCCAGCCCCGGAGGCCTGGTAAGCGCCATCCGTAAAAACGGTCCAAATCTCTTCGCCCGTGCTGGCGCTCGCGGGCTCTTGGGCCCACGTCCACTCTGCGACGAAGTCAGCGAGAATCTGGGATTTAATGGCCGTCCGGGCAACGAAGGAGATCCCGAACGGGGCCAGCTCTACCGCCCACTTCCCGATGCGACCAGTGGCGTCTTTGTTTCTGAACATGTCGCCCAACGGATAGGCTGTTGGAATGATGATATCGTGGGCCAAGAAGTAGTGCCGGAGCTTGCGGGAGGCCATGACGAGGGCATAAGCCACCTTCTCTAGCTCGGAGTATCTGGCCTTGGCGTCGGCGAGAACCTCGGAAACGAAGTAGACGGGCCGCTGAACTAGCTTCCCACCGCACTCTTCCTCCTGAACCAAGGCCGCGCTTGCGGCGGTGCCAGAGGCGGCGAGATAAACCAGCAAAGGACTGTCGGCCCGTGGCGTGGCGAGGGCCACGAGGCCGGAGAGATAATCCTTGATTTGCTGGAAACAATCCTGGCACTCGGGGGTCCATTCGAAATGCTTGGAACCTCGAAGCACCTTGAAGATGGGCAAACTTCGCTCTGCTGATTTGGCGAGGAAAACGCCCCAGGGCGGCCAACCGTCCGGCCAGCTTCTGCGCCTGCCGCAGGTTCTGAGGTGGCGCCATGTTCTGCAATGCTTGAACTTGTGTTGGACTTGCTTCGATGCCGCGGCTGGAGACGAGGTACCCGAGCAGCTTCCCTGCGCGTGCTCCGAAGACGCACTTGTCAGGGTTAAGCCGGATCCCACACCGCCGGAGGCTGTCGAAGGTTTCGGCTATGTCGGACCCGTGCTGACTTGCGGAGGCAGTCTTGATGACGATGTTGTCCATGTAAGCTTCCACGTTCCGCCCGAGCTGATGACCGAGGGCCTTTGAGATTAACCTTGAAAAGGTTGCTCCGGCGTTACGTAGGCCGAAGGGCATCCGGAGGTAGCAGAACACTCCGGCTGGGGTGACGAAGCTGGTTTTCACTTGGTCTTGAGGCTTCAGCCAGATCTGATGATAACCGGAATATGCGTCGAGGAAGCTGAGGAGCTCGGCTCCGGCTGTGGAATCTACTAGCTGATCGATGCGAGGCAGCGGGTAGGGATCACGGGGGCAAGCTTTATTCAAAGAAGTAAAGTCGATACACATGCGCCATTTGCCAGATGTTTTCTTCTAGACAAACACAGGGTTGGACAACCAGTCGGTGTGACTCACTTCCCTGATGACCCCGGCGCGGAGCAGCTTGTCGGTCTCGGCCTTGGCGAGCTCAGCCCGTTCTGCGGATAACCTCCGAAGCCCCTGGCGGACTGGTCGTGCCTTCGGGTCAACCGCCAGGGAATGCTCGATGATGGTCCGGTCGACGCCAGGAATGTCTTCGTCTGACCATGCGAAGATGTCGAGGTTGTTGCAGACGATGGCCTCGAGCTGTGCTGATAATTCTGGCTCCAGGCCCCCCCCGAACTTGATCGAGTACTCTTTCCCCCCGTAAGTCAGGGTCTTGGTGATGACTTCGCCTTCTGGGAGGGGTTTGGCGGGGCGCCCTTTCTGCGCAGGGCTGGCCTCCAGTGGGAGGTTGGCGTCTTCGGCGCTTCACGGACACTGTGGACCTGCCGTGGCTCCAGTGGTGCCGCATGGCCGTACTCGACCCGGCGGGCTGCGGCTTGGTCGCCCAGCACAGACAACACCCCTCCGGGAGTCGGCATCTTGAGGCAGAGGTAGTTGTGGTGAGCGATGGCGCCGAAACGGTTGAGCATCCCTCGGCCGAAGATGGCGTTGTAGGCATATGGAGCGTCGACGACGTCGAACAGGATTTCCTCGCGACGCTGGAGGGGCGCGGTGCCGAACGCCACTTCCAACAAGACCTGGCCCAGAGCGTCGAGCGGAGGGCCCGAGAAGCCTTGGAGTGGTCGCGAGGCTGGAAGCAGGTGCTTGCGCGACAAGCACAGTTGGTCAAAGGCCTGCACGAAGATGATGTCAGCGGAACTTCCTCCGTCGACTAAAATGCGACGCACCTCGGCTCCGGCGATGTCTGCCGAAATGACGAGTGGGTCGGCGTGAGGAAACTTGACGCCGGCGGCATCCTCGGCGGTGAAGCTGATGGGGACGTGAGACCATTCCGGGAGGATCGAAGGGCTGGACGTGCCGATGTGCCCAACTTCCCGAACGTAATCCCGACGCTGCCACTTGGACAGCGCTCCGAGGGCTCCCCCTCCGGATATGGGAAGGACCACGCGTTTGCCACGGTCCGGAGCGGCTTCGAGTTTGAGGGCCGGGACTCCGCCGAATCCCTCGGCCGGGGTCACGGCCTCCGGCTCTTCCTGACGCCCGACTATTTGGACCGGGTCCGGCCGAGGGGTAGAATGCCCCCGGTCGGAGGAACCGCGACCGGACTGGCGCTCGAGGTAGTCACTGCGAAGAGCGAGGATGGTGCGGCAGGAGTCGGTGTCGTGGCTCCGGTTCTCTCCATGGACGCTGCAGTAAAAGGTTCCCCTGGCAGGCGCTCGGGGTGGAGGCTTGGGCCCGGCCTGGCGACTTCCGCCGGGCGTGTGCAGGTGCTTGGCGGGCGCTTGAGGGGTGATGCTAAGGACTTCCCCCCGAAAGTGCTTCCGGTTCCGCCGAGAATCTTGATGAACGAGGTCCGGGCGAGCGGGCTCCGGGCGCCGGAAGTCAGGGGCGCGACGCGAGCCCCGGCTGGGCTCCGGAGGCACTTCGTACGCTCGGGCGTTCGGAGCCCGGACAGGGACTACCATCGCCTGTCGGCGTATCTGGCCCTCTTCGGACCAGGCGTACTCTTCGAAGTACGTCATGAGCTGCGCCACCGAAGAGATGGGCTTCCGGTGGAGCTTGTCGAGGAGACCTGGGTGGGTGACGCCTTCTCGGGCCGCGTCGATGACTGAAGAAGCCGAAAGCCCCTTGATCTGAGCTTTGGTGTGCGCAAAGCGCTGGGAGTACTGCCGCAGGGTCTCTCCGGGTTGCTGCTTTACTTGAAAAAGGCTCCCGGTGGACATGGGGGCCACGAAGGTCCCCTGGAAGTTGTTGACGAACTTCTTTTTCAGCTGCTCCCACGAGTGGATGGTCCCTGGCCGGAGGGACCAGAACCACCGAAGGGCGATCCCTTCGAGCGCCAGAGGGAAGCATTTGGCCATGGCGTCCCGGCTCCCCCCGGACGCTTCTATTGCCAGAGCGTAAGAGCGAGAGAACTCGCCGGGGTCGGAGTCTCCGGAGTACTTGGGGAGCTTGGCGGCGCGGAAGCTCGAACTGAAGCGCACCCTCTGGAGGTCCGGGTGCAGGGGAGAGTCTTCGTCGAATGATGCGTTCTCCTCTTCCGGGGGGTTCTCGTCGTCGCTCAGGTCCGTGACCGCAGCTCTCGCGGCGCGGAAGGCTGCCGGGGGGGCCGGGGGCCAGAGCGACGCTTCCTGACGCCACAAAGCCAGCTCCGCCTTTAGCCTGGCGTTCTCGGCAGCCAGGGCATCGGCCTGGCTCCCGCTTCCCCCGGAAGTTGTGTCGGGGTCCCGCGAGCGGACGTAGTCCGTCTGAAGGGACACTACTACCGGGGGTCCTCCTGGGAGATGCTGCTCCGGCGGCCCGCCCGGCGACCCGGCCAGGTTGGCGGAGGTCGGCTCGGGCAGGCCGTCGGTGCCTTGAGCTCCGGGTGTCTCTTCTTGCAACTGGGTGGAGCCCGCTGGGGGCGCCGCTCCGACGGTGGTGGTGATGGGAGCTGAAGGATTGGGGTCGACGGTTGGGGCGGGCTCGCCCCCAGCGGTTCGGGTCGACCTGCGCAGGGGGGCCGTGCTCGCTCCTTTCCGGCTCGACATGCTTGGGGTGGATAGGTGTAGAGGACACTAGCTTTTCGGACTAGGATCCCCACGGACGGCGCCAACTGTTGGAACGACGGATCGAACCAGCAGGTTTTAGTGGAAAACAAGAGTAGTGTATTCAATGCCTTGGTCAGCTTGCCCATTACAACTGTAGTGAGGGGTATTTATAGGGCGCCCCGCCCAGAGGACTAAGCGCCTCCGGGCTGCCAACGGCCACCCGACCAACCCTGACCGGTAGTACAGACAAAGAGATACATAGTACAGACAAGAAGATTCGACTCTGACAGTGTATCGGCCGCGTCGGATGCTTCCTGCGCCGCCCGACACGGCTCAGAAGATCGCGATCCTGTCCTTTCGTACGACCGCCTAGTCCTTTTCCGCCACGACTCTCTTCGGGCCCGTCTCGCCGGGTCGGCCGAGAGCCCCGGGCCTTCAGCCTCCGGAAGACGAGCTCCCGTGTCCTACGCCGAAGGGCGACCTCCGGCTTTGCTCCTCCGGAAGGTGACCTCCGGCCACGCTCCTCCGGAGGGTGGCCTCGGCCACGCTCCTCCGGAGGGTGGCCTCCGGCCACGCTCCTCCGGAGGGTGACCTCCGGCCACGCTCCTCCGGACGGTGGCCTCCGTCATCAAGCCTGGGCCCTCCGGCTGGGGGCCCACCCCGCCGACTCTAGGGATTATCTCCCCCAACAATTATCAATGACAAAAGAAAGAACAAGTAGATGTGTAAGCTAGTGCGTCAGTCCAAGACACTATGCATAATTTATATATCTTACGTCTTATTACAGTAATTATTGCTAGAAAGTAGTCAGATACCACTAACTATATATATCAATACATACATTAATAATTCAATATATTAATTTAATATCACTTCTATAGTTCTTTCTCATTATGCTTTAGATTTTGTGTAGGAACTAGCTAGGTCTCATACAAGATATAGTTTTTTCATCCATCTTTCCTCATTTAATACATTATCATATCATCTTTTATCTTATAGGATATAATAATACTATTGAACATTATAGAAACCATCCTAGCTAGAGCATTGCAATTGGCCTTATTTAATTGACACAAACCACAAAGCGAAGGCATTGTGCAGTGATGGCCACCAGGATCTAATAATTTAGCAATCTTTAGGTTTGCTTGATTATGGACTACTCAAAGTGCGTGGTTGAGTAAAGTAATAAGTAATAAAGTTCACAAGTGATACCAATAATTTATAGGTAAATTAAATATGACATACTTTTACCAGTACTAGCTAGGTTAATACATTTATATGATAAATTTTAATTTAGACGCTATATTTCGGGAATGAGGAAATAATTTATTTTGGTCAAGAGATAACATTAATTACATTAATTCATATAAAACATCAATTAAATACGTAATATAAACCATCTCTCCAATCTCAAGCATTGATATTCCCTCCCACAGCCTACAGCCTACAGCCTACATATATAGATCATATCGCCGGAATTTATTCATCAATTAACTGGTTTCGTATATGGTTTAAAGTACTCCTTCCGTTCTAAAAAAGTATTACAAAGTACGATATCCTAAATATATACAGTCAAATACTATAATTCGTAATCATTAATACATGTAAAAATATTAAGATTTAGTTTGCTAAAATGGTTTTAGTATACTTGCTATAAGATAAAGTTTTACGTTTAATATTTTTATAAGTACGTACATACTTGAAAACTAAACAACAATTAAACATATATATAGCTAAATATATCTAGCATTAGTCAATTAATCAACATTAAGCTAGCAGCCGGCCAGTAGCCCACCAGCAGTCACATTGAACCATGTGCTTGCATGGTTACTCACAGTAATCTTCGGCGGCACGTCTCTGGAATCAATCGGGACGACGCACGTTTTACGTGGCGTGTCATGTCTTGTTTTAACCCTAATAATA
Source organism: Zizania palustris (assembly GCA_019279435.1). Lineage (NCBI taxonomy): Eukaryota > Viridiplantae > Streptophyta > Magnoliopsida > Poales > Poaceae > Zizania > Zizania palustris. Next base: position 35,608,215 of record JAAALK010000282.1, read on the forward strand.
TAATATAATTATACTCGAGAACACGCAAACAAAATTCTACTAAACAACTTTAATTTCTATCAGAGAGACCGTATGTATGTACCTGCACGTACTAGTCAAAATCTACGTACGTCACTACATGTGTAATTAACTCAGATTTCAGATCGTACCACTGGCCAGTGATATGATGATCTGTGTGTGTGTGTTAATTTTGCATGGAAGAACAGTCAAAATTAAGATACACATGTTGCTGCAGATCTAAAATTTCAGTCTAATAACGACAATGATAAATTTAGCAAATATCTGCTATCAATGTTGATGTCATTCGTTAGATCAAATATAGTATCAATACTGAATTATAACAGTGAACTAGTCAATCAGTAGATTATGTGTGTTTGGTGTACGAGATAATGGTATCGTTGCTAGAGAAGTCAAAGAGTGACCAGGACGGCTGGACCAAGCAACGGATGAAACTTCATGACTCCATCCTACCTATTGCTTTCACACATGACAGAATTAATCCTGAGAAAAATCTAGCTCAGTACAATACACCCATCAATGTCATATAAATATCGATGGCTCCATGGCCATTCTCCTCAACAATCTCTTCCCATCTTGCAGGATTCAAAACAAAAAACAACGAAAATAATTTCTCTCCTGCATCAAATCGAGGATTCGATCCAAGAGGACGACCAGTTTGAGATCGAGTGAACTGAAAGTTAAATAAATGGTGCAAACTGCAGAGATGAAGAGGGATTGTAGTGGAGATCAAGTTGAAGGTGCTGAGGTGATTCTAGGAGCGGGGGATGAAGAAGATGAACTGGTGCTCCCTGGATTCCGGTTCCATCCCACAGACGAGGAGCTCGTCACGTTCTACCTTCGCCGGAAGATCGCCGGAAACCGGCTGAGCATTGAGATCATCAAGGAGATGGACATCTATAAGCATGATCCCTGCGACTTCCTCAGTAAGTATATATATTTCATAAAAAGCTCAGCTTAATTAATAATTGGAGCATGATTTTAATTGCTGTCACTCTGTCAGCTAGCTAGCTAAGATTTGTTATTTTTATCTAGGATTTACAATGCACATACAACTATACAAAATTGAGTAAATTGAGAAATTTTAGTCACATGGCATAAAAAATTCAGTGTACCAAAACTGATGAATAAATTCAAGAACTGAATGAACATACATAGATAGCATGAGGAATTACAGGACTTTCAGATTTGAAACAAGAAGTTAAGTAGATTTCGATCGTGACAAACTAAGGCCCTGTTTAGATTTAATGAACTAATTGTTAGTACTTCATTTTTAGCTTTAATTCATCCAAATAACCTAACTAATTACTAAACTAATTGTTAGTTCATGGGTCAATTAATGGTTAGGCCATTAATCCATAAAAGTGAACTAATCGAACCTAACACAGGCCCTTTACTCTTTTTTCGATATTAGTCCAAAATATTTGAACATGTGTAAACTAATTATTAGCTAACTAATAATTAGTTCTACCTAATAATTAGTTGTAGTTCATCCAAAGGAATGCTAAAATTGATGAAAATTCAGTTAGTTAAACATGCACGTTGATGCATGCAGAGACCAGCACGGTGGGCGGCCAAAAGGAATGGTACTTCTTTTGCCTGAGGGGGAGGAAGTACAGAAACAGCATCCGCCCTAACAGGGTCACCGGATCCGGCTTCTGGAAGGCCACAGGCATCGATCGCCCCATATACACCGTCGCCGGTGACGGCCCCTGCATCGGCCTCAAGAAATCCCTCGTCTACTACCGTGGCAGCGCCGGAAAGGGCACCAAGACGGACTGGATGATGCACGAGTTTCGCCTCCCGCCGTCGCGCTCCGACGACAGCGCTGCCTCTGGCTCTTCTCCGCCGCCGAGCATGCAGGAAGCGGTACGTACTCTGCTCTCCCCCTCCGGCGATCTTTCGTCGGACTGCCAATCTGCCATGCACTTTCCCGCTATTTTCCGATTCGCACGTGCGTGGAAACAGTGGCATGCACTATACTGACACGGAGACGTGTCGTGTCCTCGTGTCGAAATTTCAGCATGACAAAAATCTGAACTTTTCCCCTGGTTTGAAAAATGCAGGAAGTGTGGACTATCTGCCGGATCTTCCAGAGGAATATCACCCACAAAAAGCAGCCGCAGCAGGTCACTGTCGCCGCCGCCGCCGTGGCAGCACCACAGCCGGACTCGAGTTCGATCACCGTCAGCCTCGAGTGTGACAGCGCCGGGGACGTCGTCGTCGAGTACATGAACTCCCTGCCACAACAGCCGTCTCCGGCGCCGAGCAGCATGAACAACAGTGGACACGACAACACGCAGTACTTTCAGGAGCAATGGAACAGCACTATGCTTGATCAGCTTGCAGTGGCGCCGCAGCCATCGCCGGCGATGGCCGCGTTCCATGATCAGAGCCTTCTCCGCTCGCCAGCGCCGAGTGATCTTTGCGACAAGGATGGATACAACGATGACATTTACAGGATGGTAATGGAGTTGGCTGATCCGAGCTTGTTCTACAACTACAGATACGCCTAGAACAGCTGCATGATAGTCTAGTTTTTGCCTTTTTGGTTCAGAGAATTAAGCCGAACACCAGAGACAGATCATCAGAGAAAATCTGTCGATAAACCGGAAGACTGACATGTGGGGCCCACAGAAAGGCAGTTCTGAAGAAAGAGTAAAATTATGATATATATAGATCTTGATGAATGAAAGGCATATTGATGATTTTATTCTAATATTTTGTGTTGATCATTCTATTATTTTATGTTGATCAGTTGTATGTAGTAGTTGTTGGTGCACATCGTACAGGGGATGATGAGTAATCGAGTAGTGTTATAAACATAGTGATATTATTTTAATTAAATTAATAAATAGAAGAAGAACTTTTAACTATGGCCCCTTCACAAAACTTACGGACTGACTTAAGCCTTCAAAAATGGGTTATTTTTTCTGTGCCACCGTTATTTTTCCGAATGCTAAAATTTCGGTATCTACTCATATGTCATTATCAATGTTTTAAATAGCTGGCTAAGGCCCTTAGCGGCGAGCTCCCAGATAAGCTAAAAAAGCTATTGCCGGCTATAGTGGACAGCTAAGCCATTTAACTTTTTTTTAAAAAAAAAGACATGTATTCATTTAAACAACACTTATCATGCAAACTCAAAATATCAACAATATAGAATAGCTGAAGTAGCAGTGTCCTACCGCAGCTTGAGCCATGGAGCACTCCTCCTTCATACCAACCATGCATGCACTTGCTGCTGCCGTGGACACACAAATCCCCCACTGATGAGGGCATCAGAGCAAGCAGGGAAAAGGCGTCGGCCATCGGCGGAGCGAGCAGGGGCAAGGCGGAGGGTGTCGGAGCAGGCAGGGGCAAGGCGTTGAGCCATCGGCGGAGCGAGCAGGGGCAAGACGGAGGGCGGAGTGCCATCGGCAGAGCGAGCAGGAGCAAAGCGGAGGGCGCCTACAGGCTCGGGTGGTCGAAGCAGGGGCAAGCCACAGGTGGAGCGGGTAGGAGCAGGGCACCGACAGGATCGACAGAGTCGATGGAGCTCAGCCACAGCCATCAGAGTGCACAGTGGAGTGGATGGAGTTAGGGTTCTGATTTGTGTAGCAAAATGTGTAGTATTTTAGGCCTTTTCATTTCAGGCTTTTAGCCCAGTAGAAAGGGTGTTGTCTTGCAGGATTAGCGGCGCTAAGAGGCGGCTAAATTTGTGATTTTAACCAGCTAAATAAAGCTATTAGCGGGATATTTTGTTTAGCGTTAAATAGTGCTTCGCTTAGCCCCGGACCTCCTAAAAAGCTATAGCCGGCTAAATAGCCACTATTATCTGACTATTTAAAACATTGGTCATTACTATTCTCAAATTCATTTTTTTATGTTTTTTGGGCGCACCTACGGCCATTAGATTTTTAGTATTACCTATACCTGTTGGCATGCTTTTTGGTCACACACTGAAACACGCGAGCCTAGGAGATTTGCTTAACTCTAGTGCAGGTTCTTCGTCTTAGAAAAGGGTTGAGAGCATGCCAATCAGTTTGACCCTGCAACTGATAAGGGATCGGAAAATACAGACGTTAGTAGCATAGCCGATTGGCTGGCAAACCGATGACTGTGGCATAAAAGATAAAGTCGTGAAGTATCGTGCGATCGGCCATACGGCCGATAGCCCGGATTAACCCGATCGAATTAACGCGTCATCGGCCGATGGAGAAAAACATGACGTACATTGTGATGCCCCGATTTACCGAAATCGAAACATTATTGAATTTCCAAGGAAAAACAATAATAAAAGAGGTTCATCATGCGACAACGTACGTACGGCAAACATTCGTGGTACGCAGACCACATTATTACATAAGTGTAAAAATAAAACAAACATCAAAAATAAATAGAATGACAAACGTCTTCTTCAGGATCTTTCTCCTTGACTGGGTCGCTACTCAAGACCATCTTCCTCATAATAGGCATCCTCTGAATTGTGTGTCCAACGGGTATGAGTACAAAAAGTACTCAACAAGCCACCGCAAATGCAATAGTAATGCAAAATAATAACAAAGGAAGGATAATGGCTAAAAGTGCGGAAAAGTACAATTTTCAAGTATTGCATTTAGTGTAGTCAAATTTAATCATGAGGAATATTAACACATGAACATCATAATACCATATAACTCGAGGAGTACGTTTTCCCTCCTCGCACAACGGTCCTTACATGTCAAATTATCATGCTCACTCATTAAAAGTAAACTAACTGTGGGATGTCACGCAACCCGCCCTTGACCGTGAGCTCAACTGATGTAGGAATAGGATGACCCAATCTTTCGGTGAGTTGATAGAGATAAGATAACTTCGATTGGATGGAGACGACGTTGACGACCCGACTACAACCGTACGAGACGTTCGTGTTGCGCCTTAGCGATCGATACACCAACTCCAAGGGTTGTTGATCATATCGGTGATCAACCTTGTTCCTGCAAGCAATCGAAGAACAAGCAAGAACAAGATAAAGGAGCAACTAGTATTGCTGGATGTGAAAGACGCATAGGGATAGTTGGGGTTCTGAAACGTGAAACCGGCGATCTAACCGATCACGGGTTTACACGGACAAGTAGCATTGGCTAAACTTTTATCTAATCAAAACCCGAATTACAACTGAAGTCTCTAGGGGTATTTATAGCCCTAGGGACGTCCCCAAAGTTTGGAAACTTATTACATATAGAAACTACTAATTATTTCCAAAACAGAATTACTAGAAAAGAGAAACTTAGATCCTTAAGCCTTGGCCGTGATTCTTTCGGTGGAATAAATATATTATCTTCCATTTAGACATCCTCAGCTTTCCAAAAAGTCCAAGATCATCTAAATCGGAGCTTCCATGTGAAAGATATGCATGTGTGAATCTCGTGCTCTCCTTGAAGTCCGAGTCTGAGTAACACGCATTGTTTTGGTTATTGCAATCTCCTCGGATCGAATCTGGAAGTGTAGCTGCATCCGTTGGAAAGAGGACGTCTCAATCTTTCCAAAAAGTCCACGATCATCCAAATCAGAGCTGCCATGTAAAAGTTGTGCACGTTTGAATTTGTTGCTGTCCATGCAGTCTGAATCCGTGTCGAAAATGTGTAGAAGTTAATCTCCACTTTCCCTTGGCACATAAATAACGTCCCAAAATTGTATATTATGTTTTCATGTCCCTTGACTTGGTCCCCAATCAACTTCCATGATGTTCCATGCCCTTTTTGCGCTCTCAACGTGTTGCTTGATCCATGTGAGAATTTCTGTAATTGAAATTAAAAGTACTTCATGGTGTAGCATCCATGGTTCAAATAAATAAAATTTAAATCTAACGTAGAAAGCATGCACCTTAGTTTGTTTGCTCACAATCATGGTCATATCCAAGCTAGTGATGTCCTCATCATTCTCTCCTTCTTGGCTACAAACCGTCCTCGGTTTGTTCTTGTATTGGCACTCATTGTAGCTCCTAGCAAAATAGATATCATTGTGCAATATCACTTGTCCTTTTGTTACATTGTGAGTAGAAGGAAACCAACTCACGTTGACATTCGGTTTCGCATGTGTCGGTGAAGAACCATCCTTGATGAAAGGAGACGAAAATGTGAGGTTGTTGAACAGCTTAACATGGTCTCCTTCTTGAAAGCAAACATGTGTTTTTAAATCAAAACAAGAGACTCTCGAGGCAGTAGGATTAATTAACATGACTTGCTCGAGGTAATTATTTTCAGGATTTACATGCAATTTCAAATCTGAACATATGTAAATTCTATGCAAAAAGTATATGTCTTGCTTATGGTATGTGCCAAATATATGAAAAATAACATTGGCAGGACATGGCAAATTAAACCTTGCAAATAATTTTTCTTTTAAATAAGTGAGCTCACAAAGATCCATAATTTCAATACATCCCCATGTATTTAAAGATGATAACAATTTAATTTCTTCATTCTCATTAGTAATGTGGAAAACATGTTTAACATCAACGCTTGAGGAATTAACAATAGAAACAACACTGTCTTCCACTAGTTTTGGCAGGTATATAAGTGAAGCATTAACACACAACTCTTCTTTGTCATGAGGAATTTCAAGCAAATCATCTGTTAACAATGAAATTTCAGAAAAAGATTCCACTAATGGTTGCTCTATAATAGCATGAATATCTGATGATTGTGTTTGATGAGGAGCACACTCACCTTGATTAATTTCAGCACATATATTACCTTGCAAAACCTTCTCTGATGATGTAAGTGCATACTTGCTCTCTTTTTCCTGTTCAAAGTTAGTAGAACTAGAAGGCAAACTGATTGGCGTCTTCTCTAAATCAATAGCAATCTGAATTTCAGCTCGACATGCAAGTTCAAACAATTGAAAGAGAGAATTATATGTTTCATGAAGAAGCATTTCCCGAATTTCCTTGTTAAGCCCACGTAAAAACCTTTGTTCCATAGCTTCTTCACATTCATCTATAGCACAACGTAATAAACAAGCATGCATATCATGATAGTATGAGGCAACACTTTTGCTATCTTGTTTTAAACATTGTAGTTTCTTTAACAGAATATCGGCATAATATGGAGGAACAAAAGCATCTCTCAAATATTTCTTTAAGTCTTTCCAAGATTGAGGTATTTTATCATATCTACAAAGATGTTTCCAATGATATGCATCATCTTTAACTAACACTTTAGAGGCATCCATAACCTTTTCTCTTTCAGACATGTTATACTTTTTAAATTCATTATCTACAGCTAGCTCCCATTGAATATATGCCTGAGGATCATAATTTCCTTCAAAATAAGGTATTGTACATTTGAACCTAGCTAGAATTTCATCACATACCTCATATTTATTGTGTTGATCTCTCATGTGTCGATGAAGATGTCGATATTGAGCTTCACTATATCCTATCTCCTTGTGTATCCCTGCCATGATTAGTAGTAGACAAGAAACATACAAATAATATGTACGCTCCTATTAACTACAAGATTGTGAAGGCACAACGTCACACTCGCTCAATCCTGTGTCAAGCTCTTACAAGTTCTTACCAATGCAAGCATGAAGGTGTTGTACACCGACTTAACCACAAACACCACGGAGATTAGATATATCGATGCTTTGGAAAACACTTGGTTGTACAAGTTGTAGTCAAATCTGTGGAGCTCTAGGTAGGCTGAAATATGTAGCAAGGAAAACTAGAACCACATTAGCATAAGCAAATTGAGTAATTGTTCAACATCGGTATTGTGCTGATCCTAGGCTTGAACGTACTAGAGACGCGAGCCTAGACACAAACGATACCACCAAACCGCAAAAGGTAGAACTAGCTTTTCTCCTCTTTTGTCACAAGTTTTTTTTCTTCACTTTTTTTCTCTTTTCTCTTTTTTTGGTGCAGCTTTTTTTCTTCTTTTTTTGAGCACCTTTCTGCCTTTTTTTCCCTTTTTTCTCTCTTTTTTTAAAGAACACCAAATGACAAGGTGACTCTTAGTATAGAACTCCCGAACCTTGTACGTCCCAAAACAGAATGCAAACGACCGAATATGAAGATGACTCTAAAGGGAAAACACAGATCTGGTTGTAAGCTTTCCAAAAAGTATTAAAACTCTCCAATCCGAGTTTGCATGTGCGATATATGATAGTTTTAGTAACACCTGCACAACCTGCCCGAATTCTACCCGAATTCCAGAATAACAAACCGACTAAACAGACCAAAACATGGTGGTAAAAACGTGAAAAGAACTCGAAACTCTAAACGAACTAAACGCTAAGACCAGCAACTTCACACGACGATGCAACCAAAAACTCAAAATACCGATACTAAGCAGAACTAGTAATAGGCTCAAAGAGGCTTGGATCTCGGGTAATTTTTTTTGTGTGGCTTTTTCTGGGCTATAGGAAAAAAATGAAATAAAAACTCACCGAGCAACGAAAGCTCTGATACCACTTGATGGGAGGGGGAATAGGATGGCCCGATCTTTCGGTGAGTTGATAGAGATAAGATAACTTCGATTGGATGGAGACGGACGTTGACGACCCGACTACAACCGTACGAGACGTTCGTGTTGCGCCTTAGCGATCGATACACCAACTCCAAGGGTTGTTGATCATATCGGTGATCAACCTTGTTCCTGCAAGCAATCGAAGAACAAGCAAGAACAAGATAAAGGAGCAACTAGTATTGCTGGATGTGAAAGACGCATAGGGATAGTTGGGGTTCTGAAACGTGAAACCGGCGATCTAACCGATCACGGGTTTACACGGACAAGTAGCATTGGCTAAACTTTTATCTAATCAAAACCCGAATTACAACTGAAGTCTCTAGGGGTATTTATAGCCCTAGGGACGTCCCCAAAGTTTGGAAACTTATTACATATAGAAACTACTAATTATTTCCAAAACAGAATTACTAGAAAAGAGAAACTTAGATCCTTAAGCCTTGGCCGTGATTCTTTCGGTGGAATAAATATATTATCTTCCATTTAGACATCCTCAGCTTTCCAAAAAGTCCAAGATCATCTAAATCGGAGCTTCCATGTGAAAGATATGCATGTGTGAATCTCGTGCTCTCCTTGGAGTCCGAGTCTGAGTAACACGCATTGTTTTGGTTATTGCAATCTCCTCGGATCGAATCTGGAAGTGTAGCTGCATCCGTTGGAAAGAGGACGTCTCAATCTTTCCAAAAAGTCCACGATCATCCAAATCGGAGCTGCCATGTAAAAGTTGTGCACGTTTGAATTTGTTGCTGTCCATGCAGTCCGAATCCGTGTCGAAAATGTATAGAAGTTAATCTCCACTTTCCCTTGGCACATAAATAACGTCCCAAAATTGTATATTATGTTTTCATGCCCTTGACTTGGTCCCCAATCAACTTCCATGATGTTCCATGCCCTTTTGCGCTCTCAACGTGTTGCTTGATCCATGTGAGAATTTCTGTAATTGAAATTAAAAGTACCTCATGGTGTAGCATCCATGGTTCAAATAAATAAAATTTAAATCTAACGTAGAAAGCATGCACCTTAGTTTGTTTGCTCACAATCATGGTCATATCCAAGCTAGTGATGTTCTCATCATCAGCTTTTCAAAAAGATTTATGACTCTGATCAGAGGTGTACCACTGTACCCACAAGGCACACACTCATCCCATACACCAAAGTGTAACGAGATGACCCATACCACGGGAACTCGTGCCAAAACCTCAGCATGAAGTGCTCCAAGCGATAACCACCCACTCTAGGTTTCGCCGGCGCGCTGGGCCGCATCCCGGCTAACATCGCACCCCTTTTGCGCCACGTCGGTACAAGCCACTCGGAGGTGCTTCTTGACCCATCTCCAAGTGGTGGCCTCGGTTTGGAACACTCCATACCTTAGTTAGGACTTACCCATTAGACTTGTGGTTAGTATGGAAGTGTATTGCAACGGATCCCGCAGACTGGTTCTTATAGTGCCTCGGGTGCTACCGACCAATGCCCTAGCTTGCACCCAGAACCCACCATGCATACACTCATAGCCATAACTCTATCACCAACAGAAATCCAGAGATAAGGATAACGGGGATCATATAATAGATTCCAATCGCTACGACTCATTTTTAATCCTATAGCAATCATGTCGATACATTGGACACTAGCTAATAGTACTAATAATATGGTGACAAGGAGTTTAGGCTAGATAGCATGGTTTGGGTTGCACATCAAGGTCGGGGGATCCTAATAAATATATTATAAGGCTTTAATTTGACTAATGCATGTATATCCTATGTGTTTTAGCGATAGTTTAGTAAAACATGGGTTCATCATGCTCAAAAGATTGGTTTGGTGACTTGACTTGCTCAGCGAAAGGCGGCGGGTGAGAAACATGTTGAAGAATATGGTTTTGATATTCCAGATGTGATGAGTGATTATCAACGGAAGTCAAAGGAAGGGAGAGATGAAGACCTACCGAGTTTGAGGCGCATGTGACTCAGGTACACGGGCAGTGAGCGACGGCCGGGTAGAGGAGTCGCGGAGTCGGGCTGGCCAATCCGGGTACATGGCTAGGAGCGGCAGATGATCCACTAGTCTGTTGACTTGGTTTGACTCAGGTACACGGGCGGTGAGCGATTGCCGGGCTGAGGAAGCTGCGAGGTCGGGTCGGCCCAATCCGGGTACCCGGTGCGAAGACGGTGGACGCTTTGTCAGTTTCGGCGTAAAACTGACAATCTATGTTAAATTCGTTTTTAGGATATTAATATTTAGTTTTTAAGTTTAGAATATTTTTATTTTAATCAGGTGATTTTTCTAAGAATATTTTAGTAATTTTCGGAATTTATTTTAGAGCCAGTTTAATTTTACCCGAGGGATAAATTAGTCTTTTCATGTATTAGGAGTCGCCTATAAATAGGCCCCTATCCCCTTGGGGATAGATGACTGTTTTTATTTTTTGGAGATCAATCTACAATCTACAGTCCATCGCTGTGATCTATCTTCTCCGACGTTCTTTTTCTCTGGAGCTTTTATTTCTTCTCAGGCGTCAAATTTTTCCGTGTGTGGGAAGAGCTCCGGCCAAATTGCGTCATCATCTCTCCACGACAGTACACGTCAAGCCCACCAGCCAGTCACTTTTTCTCACATGCAAAGGCTAAATCACGTTTCCCAAGGTAAGTTTTTCTCCACGGTTTGCTTTCCACGGCATGCATGCAGGTGCGCGTCACGAGGCTATGAATAGCTTGCACGGCTAGGCCTGCTAGCACTGCTGTTCGGCGATGCAATTTTTTTTGAGTAGGACGCATCAGCTTCCCACGGCGATGAACAAGGAACCGTGATTCACGACGACATCTACGTGAGCATGCTGGTTAGTTTCTAATCTCCTATTTTTTAGTAGATCGATTTTTAGAGATAATCATCTATTAATTAATTAGCGAAAACTTATTTAGAAATTTCGTGGTAATTTAATCTACCTAAATATTTTAGTACTCGTATATTTTTATTTCAATATTCTTTAATCAGTTCGTATAAACAGAAAAATATTATTAGTCGCAATAATATTTTTTATTCTAGATTTACGTGCAATATTTTAGGTTTATTTCTGAATTAATTTTTAATGATCCATGTTTTATTCATTTGATTAGCATTTTATTTCTGGACTGAAATATAAATATTTCGTGACTGTTTTCTAGGTGTTTTTATTTACTGTAGTATTTTTATTTAGATTATTTTTAATATCATTTTAATTAGGACACCGATTATTTTTTAAGCTAGACAACTTTAATTCCTGAAATTTGCTTTGCAAATATTATTTGTCTGGTCAAGTTCATTTGGGTGGTGGGATTAAAATATAGTGTAGCAAGAAATTTTTAGGCACCCATTCACCCCCCCTCTGGTCGCTACATTTCGATCCTACAACGGGGGAACCTCCAGGTAGTATTCTGCCTTCTTGGTGGCGTCGCAGTCTTTTCGATATGAATAATAAACATGACATTCAATAAACAATCCAAAATCCACACAATAGGCATATAGGTTTTGATTGGTTTGAACCAAGGAAAATAAAGTGGTTAACTTTCTGGAGTTTATCTTATAAACATTTTAAAATGAACTTTAATGGAGTTATGGCCTCTTTAAAAAGGAATAATAATGTAAACTAATGTATTATAAACTTCCAATTAATTTAAAATAGAAAGTTCAGAATAAACCCATTGTTTCAATTACACCAATATGAAGAGGATAAAAGATATTTTTTCTAAAGTTGAAATGGATAAATTTTGAGTTTATCCTAAAGTGCACTTGAATACTTTATTAAATAAAAATGAAATACTCAAAATAAACCTACTGTTTTTATTGCATTAACATGTAGAGAATAAAATTATGAATTTTCTGGAATTAAAATGGTTAAATTTGGAGTTAAAATGAGAAAGATATGAATTTCCAAAGTTTAAATCAATTTCTAGCTTTTTATTTAAATTGAAAACGGTCTTGGGTCCACGGTGAACTGGATCCACCGTGAACCCGCGCACTGTGCACGTGGTCTGGCCCATCCTGTTCCATTGGATCGCGATTGGGCGGCCACGGGCGAGGCGGGGAAGTTAAGTTGACGTGGATGGCTAGGATTAAAACATCGAACCGGTACGCGATGGATGGCCCAAATTCATCACGTGTTTTAAATACTAACGGACGCACGAGATCACACCGTACCACTTCGCTCAGATCTGATGGCGTGGATTAAACCGATGGACCGATTTAATCTCGGCCATCGGATCATGATCGCGTGGTTGAGGACGAATCCGACACGGCACAGGTATTTTACCCGTGCCGGTCGTCTTCTCTGGCAACGACAAGTGGGTTAGGGGCCACAGCGAGCGATGGCGATGGATCCTAAGGGCTAAAACGGAAAGGGTGAACTACGGGGATCACGAGGGTACCAGCAGTGGTGGTGACGGTGAGCTGACGACGACCAGCGACGTAGAGGGGCGATGGAGCTCCTCGGGTTCTCGTCGGCGATGGCGTTCCGGTGCGGTTCGTCGTCGGTGGAGGGGTGGCCGAGGTCAGGGAGGCATCGATGGTCACGTTGGTGTGGTCGCTGAGGGATGGAGGAAGACTCCGGCGACGGCGAGCGGCGGCTGGAGCGAGGACGACGGTGTGGTGTTAAAACGAGCGTCTCAAGCGTTCTGTTCGGTTCCGGAGCGTGATGGCGTGGGGGTTCGAACGCGGTGGAGGCCAGGGGGTTAAATAGGAGCTCCGGCGGGGTTCGGGGGGGGGGGGTCGCAAGCATGGAAAGCCTAGGGAGGGGTGCATTCATTTGCCAGCGAGGTCTCGCCATGCATAGGAGCGATGATCCTGTGGCTTAAACGCGTCGCTCAATGGGGGAAAACGGTTGACAGGGCTCGGGGGACCGATTGATGGTGCCAATTTAATGGGGGAGGGGTCGGCGAGGCGGATCCGAGGGCGAGGTCGTCGGCCAGCATGATTTGGGGGAAATGGCGCGAGGTGGACGACGGGTCCGACAGGTGGGCCAAGGTGGCTAGCGGGCGCGAGTGTACGGGTGTGGCGACTGACGGGTGGGGTCGGGCGATCGGGCGCTTGCACAAAGTGAGAGGGGCTCGCTGACAAGCGGGCCCGGGTGTCAGTACAGGCGTGGGGAAGGGGGTGGGCTGGGCTGGTTGGGGGAGAGAGATTGAGGGAGGGAGGCCCGTTACTGTTCCTATCATTTTCTCACTAAAAATAATTGCAGAAATTTTTTTAAAATATTTGGGCTACTTCCAAGGGTGATAAAAATTTGTAAAAATTCTCAAAAGTATATCTTGGCCTTGGGATCATATACAAAATTTTCTAGCCCCTGGTTTGGATATTTTATCTAGGTTCTAGTTCAATTAAGCTTAGAAGGGCATTAAAGGTATTTCAAAATAAATTATTTCTAGAAAAATATATTAAATGGTATTTTTATTTCTTTGAAAATTTGGGGTGTTACAAACCTATCCCCCTTACAAAGAATCTCATCCTCGAGATTGGAACATTACTCGAATAGCTCGGGGTATTGGGCTTTCAACTCGTCTTCTTTTTCCCATGTGGCCTCCTCAACGGGGTGGTTGTCCCACTGAACCTTGCAGAAGCGAACCACACGGCTCCTGATTACTCTTTCCTTAGTTTCCAGAATCTTGATGGGTTTCTCTATGTAGGTCAAGTCTTCTTGGACAATGAGCTGTTGGAGGTCGGCCTGCTCGGTGGGCACACGGAGACACTTCTTCACCTGAGAGACGTGGAACACATCATGGACTCCTGCCAAGGATGGAGGCAGTTCTAGCTGATATGCTACTTCTCCTTGCCGTTGGAGGATCTGAAAAGGTTCGACATAGCGGGGTGCTAGCTTGCCTCTCATGTTAATCCTTTGAGTGCCATAGAGGGGAGTTACTCGGAGATAGACATAATCGTCCTCCTCAAAGGTTAGGTCTCTCCGTCAGTTATCGGCATAGCTCTTTTGTCGGGACTGGGTTGTCTTCAATCTGTCCCTGATGATCTTGACTTTCTCTTCGGCTTCTCGCAATATATCTGTCCCGAATAGTTGCGATTCTCTGGTCTGATCCCAGAGTAACAGCGTTCTGCACTTACGCCCATACAGTGCTTCAAACGGGGACATCTGCAGGCTAACTTGATAGATGTTGTTGTAGGAGAACTTCGCATAAGGCAAGTTCTTGTACCACATTCCGCCAAAGTCTAGAGCGCAAGCTCTAAGTATATCCTCCAATACCTAGTTGACTCTTTCGGTTTGACCATCGGTCTGTGGATGATAAGCGATGCTAAAGTTTAGCCGGGTGCCGAGTTCCTCTTGAAGGTTCTTCCAAAATTTAGAGGTAAACTGACTCCCACGGTCAGATACAATCTTCTTTGGAACTCCGTGCAGGCACACAATCCGGGTCATATATAACTCGGCCAACTTGGCAACGGTGTAAGTTGTCTTGATGGGGATGAAGTGAGCCACTTTGGTGAGTCGGTCGATGATTACCCAGATAGAATCATGATCGGTTTGGGTCCTAGGCAGTCCCATGATGAAGTCCTTTCCTATCTCTTCCCACTTCCATTCGGGGACCTTGAGGGGTTGTAATAGTCCGGCAGGTCTCTGGTGCTATACATTGACTCACCGGCATGTGTCGCACTTGGCCACATACTCATCTATTTCCCTCTTCATGCTGACCCACCAATATTTCTCCTTTAGGTCTTGATACATCTTTGTACTCCCAGGATTTATGGAGTATAGAGTATCGTGGGCTTCTTGAAGGATGAGGGCCTTCAACTCTAGCTTGTCGGGCACGCATACTCGGTTTCCGAACCAGATGGTACCGTGCTCGTCCTTGGAGAATCTGGGGGCTTTACCTCTCCGCATGTTCTGTTGGATCTCCAAGATGTCCGGGTCTTCCTTTTGCGTCTCCCGGATCTGGTCTATTAAGACAGGCCTGGTCTCTAGAGCAGCGAGGTACGCTTTGGTGGTGATCCCTAGGTTCAACCTTTCCATCTCCTTGTATAGCAAAGGGGCCTGGTCCTGCACCATGATGGCGTTACAATACTCTTTTCAACTTATGGCGTCTGTGTAACATCCCAAGAATTAAAAGGAAATAAAAGAAAAGAAAAATATTATTTCTGAATTTTATTATTAAGGAAAATCCTAAAAGAGCCCTATTAAAGCCAAACAGGGAGGAATATTCAAAATTTGGACTTGAAAAAATTATGGAATAAACTAGAGGCCAAGAAATAATTTTAGAATTTTTTACAGATTTTTGTCAACAGTACTTCAACCCTTAAACAAATATATGAATTACAGGATTTATTTTAAATGCAAAAACCATTTTAAATCTTAATGGGCCTCAACCCTCAAAGTACCCCGAGCCCGGCCCAGTCCAACTGCATGTCATCGATAGGTGGGGTCCGCCTGTCGGCTCACTCCCCCGCCTCTCTCTCCCGCCCGCGCCCGCCTCAGTCCCACATGGCAGCCACTCGCTTCCCTCTTCTTCTCTCTGACCGACGAGGCCCACCTGTCTAGCTTTCCTGTTTCGCTCACCCGCCGACAGATGGGGGCCACCTATCGGATCCATCGTCTACGATGGAAGGGGATCGCTCCCCTTTCCTTCCGGCGACTCCCTTTCCAATTACTCGACGCCGGCCGCCCGCGTTCGCTCGGATTGACCCCGGATCACTTTCCCAGAGCACCGCCGCCCCCTTTCCATCTATAGCTGACGCGTATTCACGTTTATGGAAGCTTATCTGAGGAATTGGAAACCTCGCCAGAGAGATTAGGAACCCTCTCGGGTTTCCTCCGATTACCTTGCCATAACAACACCAGCGAGCCCCAATATATACCCCTCCGGCCACCGCTCACTGCCCACACCTCCTTAGCACAAGCCATCGCTTTCCAGAGCCTCGCCACGAAGTTTTCGGCCTTTAGCTCTGTTCCACCTCCAGCCACCGCTCGCCGGCGATCCAAGTCCTCGCCGTTCCTGCCATCGCTACCTTCATGACCACCATGACCCGCCCGTCCTCGTCCACGCCTCCGACAGTCGAGAGGACCGCCGGATCGCCTCGTCGCCGATGAACCCGAATGGTTTCATCGCCCCTCATCGACGTCAGTCGCCGTTAGTTCACCGCTGACCCCACCGCCGGTACGCCCGAGTTCCCCTCACGTCACTGGTTCCATTTTTGGCCTTAGCCTCGCCGTCCAACCCACACCGTCACCGGAATTCCTCGTCGTCGCATCGCCGGAGCTGAGAACGAAGGGGGTACATGCCCCCTTAACTCGTGTCGTGCCGGACGTGCTCTCAGCCATCCGATCCACGATGGAAGGCTTAGATTATATCCTGCACGGGTTTAATCGAGGCCATCCATCTGGTCAAAGCGGTATCGAGGCCTCTCGGCCGTCGATCGCCACTTAAAACCCCGAAGCGATCTCGAGCATCCACGCCTACCGTTTCGGTATGATTTAATCGTGGCCGTCCATTTTCACTTAAGCCTCCCGCCTCGCATAGTGGCCCAGTCCACTGTGGGCCTGGCTCACCGTGTACCAGAGCCCTTTTTCAGTTTAAATAAAATTCTAGAAAATTGTTTAAACTTAGAAAATTCATAACTTGCTCAATTTAACTCCAAATTTCACCATTCAAATTTTATTAAATTCAGCATTTTATTCTTTACACATTAATGCATTAAAACAGTATGTTACTTTAGCACAAAATAATCTTATGGATTAAATGAATAAAAACCCCTTAGGATTAAAATTATTAATTCAGAAAATAAATTAGGAAAAACCTTAAAATATAAGTTTTACTGTTTTTCACCAAATTATGAATATTAAAACTTATTTCACATAATAAAACCCATAAACATGTATGTTAATTATTTGGTGGATTTTTATCTGTTTATTGAATGTATTGTTTATTTTTCCGTATCAAGAAGACTACGAGTTCGTCGAGGAGCCGGAGTTCTATCCCGAGGTTCCACCTTCACCCTTTGCTCATCAAGGCAAGTCATCGACCCACTCCTGTGGAAATAATTGATCATCATTGAGCCCATGTTTTAATAAATTAATGCTATAACTCATAGGATAATATTGCATTAGTCCAATATCAAGCCCTACACTTATATTTATTAGATCCCCGTCCTTGTGTGCAAACCCAAGCCATGCTTATTGAGCCTTAACTCCTTGTCACTCTACTATACAAGTATTAGCTAGTGCCCAATGTACCGGCATAACTGCTATAGGATAAAAAGAATGAGTCGTAGATAGCTGGATTCTGTTATATGAATTTCCCTGTTATTCTCGTCTCTGGACTCTGTTGGAGTTAGCTATGTTATAAGTATGGTGGGTTCCGGGTGCAAGCTAGGGCATTGGTTGGTCGCACCCAGGGCACTATAAGGACCGGTTTGCGGGATCTGTTGCAAAGCACTTCCGTACCAACCACAAGTCTAATGGGTAAGTCCTAACTAAAAGTATGGAACAATCCGACTCGATGCACCATAGTGGAGGGGGCAAAGGGCAACCTGCGGGTGACTTGTACCGATGTGGCTCAAGGGGGGGTATGGTAAGGCTCGACGCATCGATACACGATACGAAACCCATAAGAGGGTGCTGTCGGGTCGAGGAGGACCATATGGAAGGTTTTGGCACGAGTTTTCCGTGGTATGGGTCATCTCGTTACACTTTGGTGTAAGTGATGAGTGTGTGCCTTGTGGGTACAGTGGTACATCTCTGATCAGAGTATTTAATCTTTGCGAAAAGCCGAGCCCACGGTCAAGAGCGAGGTGGGGCTAACTGTACCCCTCGAGTTAGAAGATGATGATGCATACACATGTTTACGTTTCAGTACTAATAAATTGTTCACATTTAATTGCTTTACAAATTATGCTCTTCCGCAAAACTAGCCACTATCTCCCTTGCTATTACCTTGCATTATATTTGCATTCGGTGGCTTGCTGAGTACGTTTGTACTCACCCCCATTGACTTACACCACCAGAGCCCGTCTACTACGAGGAGGATGAAGGTCTGGAGTAGCGACCCAGTCAAGGCGAGACTGGAAGGAGGCGTTCATCTAGGACCCTTGATTTTATTAGTTTCTCTTCACCTTTATTCACTTTTGTATTAATACGGTCTACGAACCGTGAATGATTGCTCGTATTTGTACGTGGTCGCATGATGAACGTCTTGGTTTATTGATTTTCTATGGAATTTCAATAAAGTCCTGATTTATTAAATCGGGGCATGACAAGATGGTATCACAACCGACTTGAATGTAGGAAGCCAAACAGACCTGACCCTAGGATTTATAGTAATAATATTTTCTTAACAAAATTACTTACCCTCTCATCTTCCGAGGTTTTCACAAAAATATTCTCTCTCTTTTGTAGATGTTGGTCCGTACCATGAGTAGGAACCTTCATGACGAGGCCAGATTCATCCGCGAGCTACGCATGCTCGTTGGTTTCCTCGGATTTGAGCACGAGCCGATGTTCCATCGAGTCTTCCCCGACCAGGAAGAAAGCTATTGTGAGGTCACCATCGTCATCCAGCCCTCTCCGCAGACAGCCCACACCTATCAAGGCAGAGGACCTACCTTCTTGGTTGCCAGCCAGCGCACCGCCCTCCAGGCCCTCACCGAGCTCCAGATGATCTACAACAATGAGCTCTACGACACGGATTATCGCTTTGTGCCGCTTCGTACTCCAAGGAGTCCCCATAGTGACCACGTCAGCACGCACTCCCAGCGCCACTCTGCGGTTGGACACACCGTGCGCCTGTTGAAGGCGATGGACGAGCTCCATTATGAGGCACTGCAGGATGCCAACGGACAGCGCGACATGATCAATTTTTACCAACACTCTTCCGAGGATCTGAACCGCGAGAACAGAGATCTTCGTCACCGCATCCAGCAGGGACACCAATTGGCTGCCGAGGCAGAGGAGCTACGACGCCAGAATGAGCTCCTACGGCAGCGCGTCGCCAATAATCCTCAGGTACGCCATTAGATTGAGGAATTAAAGAAGGATATCGAGGATATCGCACCCCTTCCGCCTCGTAAGTGGAAATCGCTTCGGGTCCCCACCGTGAGGCCCAAGAGGATCTCCCATAGCGCACCTCCCGCCGGACCCTCCAGTTCCACGTCACAAACCGTCTCCATCGAGCCCGGGGTCGAGCCGTCCCCTGAGCTGCCATAGACGTAGTAGTCACGATTGATTGCTTTCTTTCTATTGTTTTGAATTGTATTATCACTCATGTCGAATATAAGGCATGAGTGAAGATTAAAATAAAAGACAATAAATGTAATCGCAAGAATGACATTTGGAAATAAAGCTTAGTATCATTCCCCCTAAGAAGATGTTATCTATTTTGGAAACTTCAGGATGACTAACACACAAGGTTCCGACGCTCCCCAAAATGGAGGGGACAACGACAACCTGCCCCAATGGGGAGCAACCGGGCAAAGGTAGGCCCCGGTCGCCAACCACCCCACCCTGGCCGAGATAATGTCCAATCAAAACTAGTTGGTCGCTGCACTGTTGAACCAGATGCAACAGCAGCAGCAGCAGCAAATGCAAGAGCAGCAGGCTCAGTTCTTCCGCCTCCACCAACAGCCTGAGCTACCTCGCCCCGCCACTCCAGCTCCCGCTCCCGCCTCTCAGCTCTTGGAGTTCCTCCGAGTCCGCCCACCCACCTTCTCAAGCACCACCAACCCCATGGAGGCTGGGGATTGGTTGTGAACCATCGGGAAGAAGTTGGACCTCCTGACCTGTACTGAGCAGGAGAGGGTGGCTTTCGCTACCCACCAACTCCAGGGTCCTGCCGCGGAATGGTGGGACAACCTGCGCGAGACTCTGCCCGAGGGACATGTCCACACTTGGGCCGAGTTCTCCACCGCCTTCCACGCGGCCCACGTCCCAGATGGCATCATTGCCCAAAAACAACAAGAGTTCAGGGACCTCCAGCAAGGAAGCAGGTCCGTCACCGAATATTTGCACGAGTTCAAAAGATTGGCCCGGTATGCACCTGAGGAGGTCCGTACCGATATGGCCAGGCAGTCAAACTTCCTCCGGGGACTGAAGGATGGGTTGTCCCTTCAGCTCATCTCCGGAGATTACGCCAACTTTCAAAAGTTGGTGAATAAAGCTATCTTTCAGGAGACCCAGTAGAATAAGGTCGACCTGAAAAAGAAGAGGATGATCGCCTTCCGCCAGAATCAAGGAATGGCGCAAAGACCCTGTTTCACCCCTCCTCCACCAGCGCCACAATATCACCCCCGCCCGGTATATCGTCCGGCGCCACCCGCCACAAACGCCGGAGCTAGACAGTCTCGCCCCACTCCCGCCGCACCAGCCGCCCACCCGCCCCGACAAAGAAGGCGGAGATTCTGCGCGACAAGCCCGACAAGCCCGTGGTATGCTTCAACTTCCGCCAGGAGGGGCATTACTCCCACCAGTGCCCCCACCCCAAGTGCACACAAGGAGTCACGACGAACCCCGCCATCCACGCCCGCGTCAACCACGTCACTGTTGAAGAAGCCCAGGCCGCACCCGAGATCGTGATGGGTAAGTTCATGGTACATTTAGCAATTCAGTGGTTTTATTTGACACTGGAGCTACGCACTCCTTCATATCAACGGCTTTTGTGGAAAAGAACAACCTAAACGTAAGCGAGCTACCGAGAGCCGTGCTAATAGTCACCCCTGGGAAACAAACTCTAGCCCAATCCTATAGTCCAAAGGTATGGGTAGATATCCACGACACAATATTCTGGGCCGACCACATCCTAATAGAATGCCAAGGCTTGGACCTCATTCTAGGAATGGACTGGCTAAATAAACACCAAGGAGTGATAAGGTGTGCCCGGAGACAAGTGACTGTGACCAGTGAAGAAGGGACTGCCGTCACATTTTAGATGCCAAGCCTAAAGTTCGGAAGACCAAGGCTGCACCAGATTACTTTGGAGGAGATACCGGTAGTCTGCGAGTACCCAGACATGTTTCTAGAGGATTTACCAGGGATGCCACCCAAGAGGGACATTGAGTTTTGGATTGACTTAGTGCCCGGAACCACCCCCATTTACAAGCGACCATACCGGATGGCCGCCAATGAGTTGGCTGAGATGAAGCAGTAGTTGGAGGATCTTGAGAAGAAAAGCTACATCAGACCTAGCACTTCTCCTTGGGGAGCCCCCTTCATCTTCGTTGAGAAGAAAGAAGACAAGGCTAAGCGTATGTGTGTGGACTATCGAGCCTTGAATGAGGTAACCATCAAGAATAAATACCCGTTACCCAGGATCGATGATCTTTTTGACCAGCTGAAAGGAGCTACGGTATTTTCTAAGATTGACCTGCGGTCCGGATATCATCAGCTGAGGATTCGAGAGGAGGATATACCCAAGATGGCTTTTACCACTCGTTATGGATTATATGAGTGCGCGGTTATGTCCTTTGGATTGACCAACACCCCTGCCTTTTTTATGAATATGATGAATAAGGTGTTCATGGAGTATTTGGACAAATTCATCGTGGTTTTTATAGACGACATCCTCATCTATTCCAAGGATCAGAAGGAGCACGAGACTCACCTCCGGTTAACCTTAGGAAAGCTAAGGGAACACCAGTTATACGCCAAGTACAACAAGTGTAAATTTTGGACGGCGGAAGTAAAGTTCCTTGGACACATCATCTCTGCGCAAGGCATCACAGTGGATTCTGCCATCGTAGAAGCAGTTAAGGATTGGCCGCCCCCATAAACGTATCTGAGATACGAAGTTTTCTGAGTTTGGCCGGATATTATCGGAGATTTATCGAGAATTTTTCCAAGATAGCAAAGCCGTTAACCAAGTTATTGCAGAAGGGAGAGAAATTTGAATGGACTCCCGAGTGCGAGGAAAGTTTTCGCACCCTTAAGACCCGGTTGGTGTCAGCACCCATACTAACCCTACCAGATATCCGGAAGGACTTTCATGTTTATTGCGACGCATCTCGCCAAGGATTGGGATGTGTTCTTATGCAAGATGGGAAGGTTATTTCATACGCCTCTCGACAGTTGAGACCCCATGAGTTGAACTATCTGACCCATGACTTGGAATTGGCCGCTGTTGTACACGCCCTTAAGATATGGAGGCATTATTTGGTCAGAAATCGCTGCGAAGTCTTTACGGATCACAAGAGTTTGAAGTACATCTTCACGCAGCCAGACCTCAATCTTAGGCAAAGGCGATGGTTGGAATTAATAAAGGACTATGACTTAGGTATTCACTACCACCCCGGAAAAGAAAATGTGGTAGCTGATGCATTAAGTCGTAAAGGATATTGCACCGCCATCGTAATTCAGGATCACACACCTTTGCTATATAAGGAGATGGAAAGGTTGAATCTCGGGTTAACCACCGGAGAGTATCTAGCCACCTTGGAGACCCAACCAGTCCTATTTGAGCAGATTCGTGAGGCTCAGTTAGAAGACCTGGATATAGCAGCCATAAAGAAGAACATGAGGCAAGGTAAAGCCCCAGGATTTTCAGAGGACGAGAATGGCACCATATGGTTTGGAACCCAGATATGTGTGCCGGATAAACCCGAAATAAAAACCCTTATCCTAAGGGAGGCCCATGATACTCTGTACTTCATCCATCCCGGGAGTACCAAGATGTACCAAGACCTGAAGGAACGCTATTGGTGGGTTAGCATGAAGAAAGAGATTGCTCAGTTCGTCGCAGAATGTGACACCTGCAGACGAGTAAAGGCAAAACATCAGAGACCTACAGGACTGTTACAACCACTTAAAGTGCCTGAATGGAAATGGGAAGAGATCGGTATGGACTTCATCACCATACTCCCAAAGACCCAACTTGGATATGATTCTATTTGGGTAATCATTGACCGGCTAACGAAAGTAACGCACTTCGTAGCCGTCAAGACGACTTTCAGTGGCCCTAAGCTCGCAGAGTTGTATATGGCTCGCATTGTGTGTCTTCATGGAGTGCCCAAGAAGATAGTGTCCGATAGAGGAAGTCAGTTTACGTCTCGATTTTGGAAGAACCTTCAAGAGGAGATGGGAACGAGACTGAACTTCAGCATTGCTTACCACCCTCAGACAGATGGACAAACGGAAAGGGTGAATCAGATATTGGAGGATATGCTCCGGGCATGCGTCTTGGATTTTGGAGCAACTTGGGACAAGAGTTTACCATACGCTGAGTTTTCGTACAACAACAGTTATCAAGCCAGCCTACAAATGTCCCCGTTCGAAGCCCTATATGGACGTAAGTGTAGGACGCCTCTACATTGGGATCAAACCGGTGAATCCCAAGTATTTGGAACAGACATCCTTCGGGAAGCTGAAGAGAAGGTACGGATTATCAAGACCGACTCAAGACAGCCCAATCTCGACAGAAAAGCTATGCGGAAAACCATCGTCGAGACCTAGCCTTTGAAGAGGGAGACCACGTCTACCTTCGATTCACACCTCTCCGTGGTACTCAACGGTTTGACATGAGAGGAAAGTTGGCCCCTTGGTATGTTGGACCTTTTCCCATTATTTGACACCAAGGTGAAGTCGCTTATCAGTTGGAACTACCACCCTCACTAGCCGGGGTACATGACGTGTTCCATGTGTCCCAACTAAAGAAGTGTCTCTGAGTCCCAATAGAGCAAGTGGACCTACAATAGTTGGAGGTTCATGAGGATTTGACCTATGTGGAGAAGCCCATTAAGATCTTGGAAGTCAAAGAAAGGACCACCAGAAGTCGCGTCATCCGCTTCTGTAAGGTTCAATGGAGCAACCATCCCGTAGAGGAAGCTACATGGGAAAAAGAGGAGGAACTCAAGGCGCAGCATCCTGAGCTATTCGAGGATTGATCTGAATCTCGAGGACGAGATTCTCTGTAAGGGGGATAGGATTGTAACACCCCAAGAATGAAAGGAAATAAAATAAAAGAAAATATTATTTCTGAATTTTATTATTAAGGAAAATCCTAAAATAGCCCTATTAAAGCCAAACAGGGAGGAATATTCAAAATTTGAACTTGAAAAATTTATGGAATAAACTAGAGGCCAAGAAATAATTTTAGAAATTTTTACAGATTTTTGTCAACAGTACTTCAACCCTTAAACAAATATAAGAATTACAAGATATATTTTAAATCTGAAAACCATTTTAAATCTTAATGGGCCTCAACCCTCAAAGTACCTCGAGACCGGCCCAGTCCAACCGCGTGTCACCGACACGTGGGGTCCGCCTGTCAGCGCACTCCCCCGCCTCTCTCTCCCGCCCGCGCCCGCCTCGGTCCCACATGGCAGCCACTCGCTTCCCTCTTCTTCTCTCTGACCGACGGGGCCCGCCTGTCTGGCTTTCCTGTTTTGCTCACCCGCCGACAGGTGGGGGCCACCTGTCGGATCCATCGTCTCCGATGGAAGGGGATCGCTCCTGTTTCCTTTCGGCGACTCCCTTTCCAATTACTCGCCGCCGGCCACCCGCGTTCGGTCGGATTGACCCCGGATCACTTTCCCCGAGCACCGCCGCCCCCTTTCCATCTATAGCCGACGCGTATTCATGTTTATGGAAGCTTATCCGAGGAATTGGAAACCTCGCCGGAGAGATTAGGAACCCTCTCGGGTTTCCTCCGATTACCTTGCCATAACAACACCGGCGACCCCCTATATATACCCCTCCAGCCACCGCTCACTGCCCACACCTCCTTAGCACAAGCCATCGCTTTCCAGAGCCCCGCCACGAAGTTTTTGGCCTTTAGCTCTGTTCCGCCTCCAGCCACCGCTCGCCGGTGATCCAAGTCCTCGCCGTTCCCGCCGTCGCCACCTTCGTGACCACCAGGACCCGCTCATCCTCGTCCACGCCTCTGACAGTTGAGAGGACCGCCGGATCGCCATGCTGCCGACGAACCCGAATGGTTTCATCACCCCTCATCGACGCCGGTCGCCGTCAGTTCACCGCTGCCACCACCGCCGGTACACTCGAGTTCCCCTCACGTCACTGGTTCCATTTTTGGCCTTAGCCTCGCCGTCCAACCCACGCCGTCACCGGAATTCCTCGCCGTCGCATCGCCGAAGCTGAGAACGAAGAGGGTACATGCCCCCTTAACTCGTGTCGTGCCGGACGTGCTCTCAGCCGTCCGATCCATGATGGAAGGCTTAGATTATATCCCGCACGGGTTTAATCTAGGCCATCCATCTGGTCAAAGCGGTATTGAGGCCTCTCGGCCGTCGATCGCCACTTAAAACCCCGAAGCGATCTCGAGCGTCCACGCGTACCATTTCGGTATGATTTAATCGTGGTCGTCCATTTTCACTTAAGCCTCCCGCCTCGCACAGTGGCCCAGTCCACTGTGGGCCTGGCTCACCGTGTACCAGAGCGCTTTTTCAGTTTAAATAAAATTCCAGAAAATTGTTTAAACTTAGAATATTCATAACTTGCTCATTTTAACTCCAAATTTCACCATTCAAATTTTATTAAATTCAGCATTTTATTCTCTACACATTAATGCCATAAAAACAGTATGTTACTTTAGCACAAAATAATCTTATGGATTAAATGAATAAAAACCCCTTAGGATTAAAATTATTAATTCAGAAAATAAATTAGGAAAAACCTTAAAATATAAGTTTTACTGTTTTTCACCAAACTTATGAATATTAAAACTTTATTTCACATAATAAAACCCATAAACATGTATGTTAATTATTTGGTGGATTTTTATCTGTTTATTGAATGTATTGTTTATTTTTCCGTATCGAGAAGACTACGAGTTCGTCGAGGAGCCGGAGTTCTATCCCGAGGTTCCACCTTCACCCTTTGCTGATCAAGGCAAGTCATCGACCCACTCCTGTGGAAATAGTTGATCATTATTGAGCCCATGTTTTAATAAATTATCGCTATAACTCATAGGATAATATTGCATTAGTCCAATATCAAGCCCTACACTTATATTTATTAGATCCCCGTCCTTGTGTGCAAACCCAAGCCATGCTTATTGAGCCTTAACTCCTTGTCACTCTACTATACAAGTATTAGCTAGTGCCCAATGTACCGGCACAACTGCTATAGGATAAAAAGAATGAGTCGTAGATAGCTGGATTCTGTTATATGAATTTCCCCGTTATTCTCGTCTCTGGACTCTGTTGGAGTTGGCTATGTTATAAGTATGGTGGGTTCCGGGTGCAATCTAGGGCATTGGTTGGTCGCACCCGGGGCACTATAAGGACCGGTCTACGGGATCTGTTGCAAAGCACTTCTGTACCAACCACAATCCGACTCGATGCACCATAGTGGAGGGGGCAAGGGGCAACCTGCGGGTGACTTGTACCGACGTGGCTCAAGGGGGGTATGGTGAGGCTCGACGCGTCGAGACACGATACGAAACCCATAAGAGGGTGCTGTCGGGTCGAGGAGGACCATATGGAAGGTTTTGGCATGAGTTCCCATGGTATGGGTCATCTCATTACACTTTGGTGTAAGTGATGAGTGCATGCCTTGTGGGTACAGTGGTACATCTCTGATCAGAGTATTTAATCTTTTCGAAAAGCTGAGCCCATGGTCAAGGGCGGGTTGTGTAACTACTCGCAGTTAGTTTAATATTGTTTGAATGGTTGAGTTATTCATGGCATGTAAGGACTGTTGAGCGAGGTGGGGCTGACTGTACCCCTCGAGTTAGAAGATGATGATGCATACACATGTTTACGTTTCAGTACTAATAAATTGTTCACATTTAATTGCTTTACAAATTATGCTCTTCCGCAAAACTAGCCACTATCTCCCTTGCTATTACCTTGCATTATATTTGCATTCGGTGGCTTGCTGAGTACGTTTGTACTCACCCCCGTTGACTTACACCACCAGAGCCCGTCTACTACGAGGAGGATGAAGGTCTGGAGTAGCGACCCAGTCAAGGCGAGACTGGAAGGAGGCGTTCATCTAGGACCCTTGATTTTATTAGTTTCTCTTCACCTTTATTCACTTTTGTATTAATACGGTCTACGAACCGTGAATGGTTGCTCGTATTTGTACGTGGTCGCATGATGAACGTCTTGGTTTATTGATTTTCTATGGAATTTCAATAAAGTCCTGATTTATTAAATCGGGGCGTGACAGTCTGCCACCACATTTGCCTCGCCTGGGTGATAATGGATGCCCAAGTCATAATCTTTGATCAGCTCCAACCACCTTCTCTGTCTGAGGTTTAGGTCCGGTTGGGTGAATATGTACTTGAGGCTCTTGTGATCGGTGAAGACCTCACACCGATTTCCCACGAGGTAATGTCTCCATATCTTCAAGGCATGAACCATGACTGCTAATTCCAGGTCGTGGGTCGGGTAATTCAGCTCATGTGGTCTCAACTGACGAGAGGCATAATATATCACCTTCCCATCTTGCATCAAGAAACATCCTAACCCTTGGCGAGAGGCATCACAGTAGACGTGGAAGTCCTTCCGGATGTCTGGCAGCGTCAGAATTGGGGCTGACATGAGCTTCTTCTTCAGGGTTTGGAAGCATTTTTCACAATATGGAGTCCATTCAAATTTTACCTCCTTCTGCAATAACCTGGTCATGGGCTTGGCTATCTTCGAGAAGTTCTCGATGAACCGGCGGTAGTATCCGACCAACCCGAGAAAACTCTAGATCTCGGTCACGTTCATGGGTTGTAGCAAATTGGTCACTAGTTCCACGGTGGTTGGGTCCACTGCTATTCCTCCGGTAGATATGACATGACTAAGGAACTTCACCTCAGATGACCAAAACTCGCACTTGCTGTATTTGGCATACAATTGCTGTTCCCTTAGCTTTTCGAGGGTCAGACGGAGGTGGGTTTCATGTTCTTCCTTGGTCTTGGAGTAGACGAGGATATCGTCGATGAATACCATGATGAACTTATCCAAGAACTCCATGAATACATTGTTCATCATGTTCATGAAAAAGGCCGGGGCATTCGTGAGTCCAAATGACATCACAGTATACTCGTAAAGTCCGTAGCGGGAGGTGAAGGCAGTCTTGGGGATGTCTTATTCTCTAATCCTCAATTGGTGATACCCTGACCTGAGGTCGATCTTGGAAAATACCGAGGATCCTTTCTGCTGATCGAACAGGTCATCGATCCAAGGCATTGGGTACTTGTTCTTGATAGTTACATCGTTCAGGGCTCTATAGTCCACGCACATTCTCTTGGTCTTGTCCTTCTTCATGGCGAAGATAACCGGTGCACCCCAGGGTGAGGTACTCGGTTGGATATATCCCTTTTGTTCTAGGTCTTCGATGTTGCTCTTGACTTTGGCTAGTTCATTTGCGGCCATCCGGTATGGGCGCTTGGAGATTGGAGTGGTTCCGGGGACAAGCTCGATTCTGAATTCAATGTCCCGCTTGGGAGGCATTCCTGGTAGGTCCTCTAAGAAGACGTTCATGTATTCCTTGACAATGTGCACTTCCTCTAGGGCTAATGAGTGAAGGGACACCTCGCGATGTTTGCGGTTGGGCATCCAAAAAGTGACGGCTTCACCTTCGGGTTGTTCCAGAGTCAAACAGTATTATAGCTGGTATGGAATTGACGGTAAACGTACCGAGTACGACTTTAGGAGCTTCATGAGCTTCCTCCGCACTGATGTGGTTGACGCGGGCACGAACCGCCTGGTTGGGTGCCGCGCCTTGTGGCTGCTTGCGGTGAGGACACTGATGCGAGTAGTGCCCTTCCTTCCGGTAGTTGAAGCAGATGACCGGGTTTCCTTGGCGGTCCCTCATTATCGGGGCCTTAGCGGCGTGCGTCGACTGAGCGGCCGGAGCTGGTTGAGCGGGGCGAGGATGCCCCGCGTTGGATCTACCGGCGGCATGAGGCGGCCTGTAGATGGGCCGAGGATGGTAGGTAGGTGCCGGTGGTGGAGGGACGAAGCGGGGCCTCTGAGGGTTCGCCTAATGATGCTTGAACGCAATCATCTTCCTCTTCTTGAGGTCCAACTTATTTTGCTCAATCTCCTGGATGAGCGCTTTATTCACCAACCATTGAAAGTCGGCGTAGTCGGTGGCGATGAGCTGAAAGGACAACTCATCCTTAAGTCCCCGGAGGAACTTAGCATGGCGGAGGGCATCCGTTCGCAGCTCTTCCGGTGCGTAGAGGGCCTGATGGTTGAATTCATGGAGATACTCCATGATAGTCTGGCTCCCTTGTTGCAGGTCACGGAACTCCTACTGCTTTACCGCGATGACTTCGGCGGGGACGTGGGTGGCACGGAAGGCGATGGTGAATTCTGCCCAAGTCACCATGTGGTCCTCCGGCTGGGACTCACGATAGTTGTCCCAACATTCTGCAGCGGGACCCTGGAGTTGATGAGTGCCGAATGCCACTCTCTCCCGGTCAGTCCAGGGGAGGAGGTCCAACTTCTTCCCGATGGTGTGGAGCCAATCTCCGGCCTCCATGGGGTTCGTGGTGCTAGAGAAGATAGGGGGTCACACGCTCAAGAACTCGGAGAGTTGAGGCGCAGGTGCGGGGGCTGGTGCACGAGGGGCGGGCTCCACATTCTGCTATTGCAGCCGGTCCAACTGCACCTGTTGGTGCTGCATCTGAGCGAGGAGGGCAGTTATCAGCTGGTTTTGATTTGCCATCATTTCCGCCAAGGTGGGATGGTTGGCGGATGGTGGCCCAGTGTGACGTTAGTCCGTTGCACCCTAGTTGGGCACAACACTCTCGGGCAGACCATTGCTTGCCCCTTCTCCATTGTTGGACCCGGTGTTCTGATTCTCAGCCATCTTCTGAACATATAAGATTTTTGGTCATAAGATAAAAGCTTTAAAAAGAATTTTTAACCAAGAATACCCCAGAGGGGCTCACATATGTATATAAGTGGTAAAAAGTGTTCATTACATCAATGCTCTTATTTTAATCCACCTACAACACAAGTCGTTGCATGTGGTACCACAATCACAAAATTATTAAAATCAAACAACGATAGCTAAGGCCTACTCGTCGTCCGGGGCGGTCTCCATGCTCTTAGAGCCACGACGGTCCTGAGGGATGTTGGGCTCGAGAAAATTCTCGATGATAGGGTCCGAGACGATGGCGGGGCGCAAGGCAGGAGCGCTAGTGCTGGATGGTCCGGTGGCCGTGGGGTGTGGTGGGATCCTCTTGGGGCGAGGGGCGGGCTCGTGGATGGGCTTCTTCCTCCTCGAGACAAGGGGGACCATCTCCGCTCTGTCCTTCTGCAGCTGTATGATCTTATGCTACAACTCGCCATTTTGTTGGATCAAGTTCTTCGTCTCCTAGTGAAGGAACTCGACCGCCTCGTGGTGCTCTTCGGTGTCAAGCACGGCCTCGGTATGGAGGTCGTCCATGGCCTGAAGAAGACACGTCTACCGGGCCATGACCGGATCACGATCGGAGTGGACTCCAATGTAGATGCTGCGGTGGGCACCGAGAGTGCGCTTCAGCACAAGCCGAAAGGACGTGTTCTGAAGGATCATCATAGATCATCCTCAACTCCATGAGGGATTGGAGGGCGACGCGTTGGCATGCGACGTCGAAGGTTGGACCCCCAAGTGCTGCCGTGAAGAACGGCAGGTGCTCGCCGGATCCATGGATGGTGAGGGAGACATCGCAGGGTCCTGCGAACTCTTCTATGTACACAACATGGAACTCAGGCTCGAAGAGGAACCCAAGGAAGGTGACCATCATTCGGAGCTCCATGACGAAGCCCTCAAAGTGATGGTAGAAGCTGTGCACTTGGTAGACTGGCATCTACAAAAACAACAAGTTGAAGGAAAGTGAGGGGAGGAACAAAGATATAAAGTAGGTTTTCGTGAAATAGTTTTTATCCAACTAAGTACTAGGCTGGTCCGTTTGGCTTCCTACAGTCAAGTCAGCTCTGATACCATCTTGTGACGCCCCGATTTACCGAAATCAGAACATTATTGAATTTCTAAGGAAAAACAATAATACAAGAGGTTCATCATGCAACAAAATACCATCGACATGGATGAACCCCCCTCTAGGCAATGGGTTCGGCTCACAGTTGGCGAGGCCACTGGAGCCGCCAATGCCTCCGCCATACAATTGGGAAAGGAACCCGTGGGCTCCATACACCTCGCCCCCCGAGCACCCTTCACGGTATAACCTTGCCTCCTATTTTCCTTTGGAGTATTATAACTGGCAGGGACAAACAAATGCGGCCAAGGGAGACATCTTCCATAGGCTGTCCGTAGTACCTCCGAATTGACTTGCACAGAATGGAGTCAAGGGATGTGGATGTGAAGAGGCAAAGGAGGAGGAGTCCAAATCCATTATAGTCAAGGTAGGGTCTCAAGAAATCCCAATCCCGAAGGCCCCTTCTCTGAAGCCCATCGGAGGTAAGCCCCCTAGTCTGGCCAAAGCCAACACTTAAGCCCGGTCAGATTGGTAGAATGAGGCCGGTCCGACCGACAAGGTCTGTAGTGAAGCGCCCATCAATTATGAAATACGCGAGTCCAACCTGGGTGGTACCCCTTCGGCCAAAAATCACAGAAACAGGGTGGTGGTGCTTGGTACAAAGCCACAACCATCTTGGGCACCTCTGGGTATGTCCAAATCACAGAAAAGGCGTCTGCAACACCTACGGGCATAGGAGATGCGTGAGAAAAGGGCCGATGACGAACGAGATGCCATCTTTGAGGAGATCCACCCTCAGCCAGCTGCGAGACAGGTATCGAAGATCAAGCCGGCTGAGATGACCAACCCGACTCCCGTTCCGAGCGACAATGATGACATGCTGGATGATGATTACACGCTTGTCTCCAAAGGACCCACACCTCAGGCGATGGACATCAACGTCATCATGTTGCTCACTGAGTTCGCCCTGCCAGAGGACGAGGCCGAGGTCGCTCAGTTGAACCACGGCCCACACAATGCTATTTTTGAGAAACTCGAGGATACGGCTCACCACCTTAAGCCTCTCTATGTTAGGGGTCACATTGATGGGAAGCCGATCTCCATAATGCTTGTCGACGGTGGCTCCACTGTTAACCTAATGCCTTACTCTCTATTGAAGAAGCTTGGAAGGGGTGAGGAAGACTTAAATAAAACTAACCTAATGCTCAACGGCTTCAAAGGCGAGAGTTCTAAGGCAAAAGGCGTACTCTCCATCGAGTTAATAGTAGGTAAGAAGACATTTCCAATAGCATTCTTCATCGTTGACATGCAAGGTAACTACAGCGTGCTACTCGGGCGTGACTGGATTCACGCGAATTGTTGTATTCCTTCTACTTTGCACCAATGCCTATTATAGTGGGACGACGATGATGTAGAAGTCGTACCAGCAGACACTTCGGCCCAGGTAGCATTGGCCGATGTGTCCATCGACGCCATCCACAACAAAGTAGAGTGTCTATCAGCTAGGGACCTTTCAGATTACGACTTCGTTAACGTGTCCGAAGGATGTTTCATACCAATGTCTATAAAGCTGGCTAGTGTAGCACGGCTATTTCTAAATTAGTAGTCATGTCTAGTAAAAATAATCTTGATTGTCTAAAGTCGCGCGTAGAGCAATATCGGTATACTAAAGACGGTATTGCCGAGGCCATCAAAGACTTTAGTGAAGTAGAAAAGTTAGGACAAGGTTTTGCATCGGCCGATCCCTTAGAAGAAGTCGATATAGTCAATGGTAGCATTCCAAAGCCGACTTTTGTAAACCAATATTTACAAGCCGATGAGAAGGCCGAAGTAATAGAATTGCTTCGGTCATACGTTGATTGTTTCGCATGGGAGTACAGCGAGATGCCCGGATTAAGCCGCGAGCTTGTGTAGCATCGGCTACCTATTAAACCCGGGTTTAGGCCTTATAAACAACCCCCTCGTCGCTTTAATTCT
This sequence comes from Zizania palustris, assembly GCA_019279435.1. NCBI lineage: Eukaryota > Viridiplantae > Streptophyta > Magnoliopsida > Poales > Poaceae > Zizania > Zizania palustris. Next base: position 35,641,531 of record JAAALK010000282.1, read on the forward strand.
GCCGTTTATAAACAAGTTAACGAGGAGATAGAATGATTACTCAAGGCTTAGTTTATTAAGCCATGCAGGTATGCTGAATGGGTCCCTAACATTGTTCTTGTAGAGAAGAAGGGGAGCGGCAAAATACGAGTTTGTATTGATTTCAGGGATCTCAACAAGGCCACTCCGAAGGACGAGTATCCCATGCCGATAGCCGACATGTTGATCAACGATGCTTTAGGACATAAGGTACTGAGCTTTCTTGATGGCAATGCTAGTTATAATCAAATTTTTATGGCTGAAGAGGACGTCTACAAGACATTCTTTCGATGCCCTGGTTTTGTCGGCTTGTTTGAGTGGGTCGTTATGACTTTTGGGTTAAAGAATGCTGGCGCTACATATCAACGTGCTATGCATTTGATCTTTCATGACTTGATAGGAGTTATGTTAGAAGTATACATAGATAACATTGTGGTCAAATCGGATGCTATGGGAAACCACTTAGCCGATTTGAGGGTTGCTTTTGATAGGATGCACCAATATGGCTTAAAAATGAACCCACTCAAAAGTGCATTCAGCATGTCTGCAGGCAAGTTCTTAGGATTCATGATTCATAAAATAGGCATTGAAATTGATCCCAAGAGACTATAAAAGATTAGAAACTTTGTAGCACCGACATGCAAAAGAGATGTGCAAAAGTTGCTAGGCAAGATGAATTATTTGCGTTGCTTTATATCTAACTTGTCTGGCAAAATCGATGCTTTTGTCTCCATACTCCTGCTAAAGAATGAAGCCGAGTTCACTTGGCAGGCAAGTCAGCAAATCACCTTTGAGAAGATTAAGGAGTGCTTGTCATCGCCACCCGTGGTAAGAGTACCAAAAGCCAGAATTCCGTTTTGGCTTTACATCGCTGCAGAAGATAGCGTGATAGGGGTCGTGCTAACTCAGGAAGTGGAAGGGAAAGAGTACATCATCATATTATTGAGCCGCCGCCTACTAGACGCCGAAACCAGAGAGGCCAACTCAATTGCAAATGATTTGGCTCAGCAACCATCTGGCTATCAAGTCAGGAGAGGGAAATTTTCTGTACAAAAGAAGTCGATGTTTGGTCTGACTGCCGAAGCAAGAAACATCAGGCAGAAACGATCCAAAATGACAAAATTGGTACTTTTTGGCTGAAAATATGTGTTGACACAAAAGTGTGCCCCCACACTTGGGTCAGTTCGATGATCCCAAAGCGTGTGGATACTTATGAACATGCCTAAGCATAACACAACATTGAAGTCGTGATCCGACTACCCTTAACGGTGGCAAGAGGGTGGAGTCGCCAGGTAATCAGATCACACAAAATAATCCAATTAGATGAAATATATAGATAAAATAATCCAACCGGCCGAACGGAGCCTGATTAGTATAGAGTATACTGTGTGAAGGGTCACCGAAGGGGGCATTCGGTGTCTGTTGCGAAAGGTGCACCAAAGATAGACTTTGGCAGTTGGATCAATCTGACGGAAGACAGGCTCCGAACAGATAGTAACATGAAATTGCCCCCAAACGATGGGGTCCGGTGCGAAGCCCTTTTATACGATGAAGTCCAACGCAGCGCGCTGGCGCAACTTCATCCAGTGTGGAGTGTTGGCGTGACGAAGCCTGATGCAGAGTACCGGTATGACGAAGCCTAATGCGGAGTGTCTTGACGTGACCCTAGCATGAAGCAGCCCTGATGTGGAGTGGATCCGGTATGTGGGACTTGACTAGACTGACAACATCGTGACAGATCCGGCTCAAGCGGACGAAGCAGGGACCCACCGAACAGTGCTCTGGCAGCCTCTGAAACCAGTTTCCTAGCTCTAGAAACCTTCGGTGAAGGGGGCTCCGACTGTGAAACCTGCAGCAGGACTTAGATAAAGTGCCAATTTGGCCTGGAGACCGAATTACTAAGTGTTGCAATAGACAAACAAAGGTAGCAATCTGTTACGTAGGTTAACGGATGGTTCGTAGGCGAGCCAACAAGGTGATAGCAATCTGTTATGTAGATTAATGGGTGTTTCACAAGCGAAACAACAAGGCTTACCACTGTTTCGATGTGGCCGGCGGAGGGCTTCCAGGCAAACCCACGAAGGTTGTGCAGAAAAGTAAAGAAAGGTAAAGTATGGTTCAAAGCTAGGGCTTTGTGGTTGAATTGTTGTCGGGGGTCTGATGAACCAACCTCACCCCTATATTTATAGGGGCTAATCTTCCTATCTCTAATACTAATCTGATAAGATTCGGTCTAATCAAGTTTAGGGATAAAAACAACCAGAATCAGTATCAAACTCTATCTCCGAAGCTGGCTCGAAGTGGGCCTTCGGCAGGCCTGCCGAAGCTTACTTCCTTGGGCCGAAGCTTCGGCGGAGCAGGCCTCCGAAGGGCCTTCGGGCCAAAGCCAGCAGGCTGCTAACAGGCCTCCGAGGCCTCATGTAGATGGGCCTTCGGAACTATAAGGCTTCGGTCTCGACCATTAATGCCATTTTTTGCTATCAACACATGCCCCCTGCTTTTTAGCGAACTAAGTGAACTAAAAGCACAATGGGCTAAGGACGATATATTCCATATCGGCCTTTTGACATTTTTAAGTGCTTTGCCACACACTTGGGAAACATTTTTTCAAATACCTGTCATTTAAAGCTCTTTGAAACCGCTCTCCTTATATGGACTCTGACAAGTATGCATTACATGGAGCGATTTCAACTACTTTAAAGGGACCTTCCCAACTAGGAGACCTTTTACCAAATTTGGGGCTCTTAGTGCTGAAGGGAAAAATCGTCTTCCAAACCAAATCACCAACTTGAAATGATTTTGTCTTGACTCTTTTGTTGTAGGCTCTAGATACCCTCCTCTTGTCTTTCTCCATAGCTTCTAAAGCCCTCAACCTCTTATCGGTCACTTCTTCCACATTATCTTTTATAAGAGTTTCACATTCATCTACTGATAAGACATCTTGTTTAAAAAATTTTAAAGATCCAAGTTCCACCTCTACTGTAGAACGGCTTCTTGCCCATATACTAACTCATATGGACTAACTTTGGTAGCACCGTGCTTTGCGACTCTACAAGCCCACAACGCTTTTGAAAGCACTTCATGCCACCTTTTGGGGAACTCATCAATTTTCTTCTTAATGAGATTAATTACAGTTTTATTACTAGACTCGGTCTGACCATTTGCCTAAGCATAGTATGGTGAAGAGTTTATCAACTTGATACCATAAAATTCGGCAAAGTCTCTCACTTCTTTAGCAACAAATGAAGTACCTTGATCCGTAGTGAGAGTTTGGGGAATGTCGAATCTATGTATAATGTGCTTTAAGATAAAATCAGTTACCTCATTGTGAGTCATATTCTTGAGATGCATGGCTTCAGTCCATTTGGTGAAGTAGTTTGTCGCCATCAGCACAAACCGATGCCCTTTTGAGGAGGGAGGATGAATTTAGCTGATGAAGTCTAAACCCCAACCTCGGAACGACCATGGCTTGATAATAGGATTAAGTAGCGATGCAAGACCTAACTGAATGTTACCAAACTTTTGACATGCTTCACAACCTCTATAATATTTAAAACAATCTCCAATCATAGTCGGCCAGTAGAAACCTGCTCTTTTGAGCATCCAACTCATTTTCTGGGCCGACTGATGAGTGCCACAAAGCCCCTCATGAACTTCTGCTATAGCTACTTTGGACTGATCAGCATCTAAGCATTTTAAAAGTACTCCATCAATAGTTCGGTGGTAAAATACATCATCTAGTAACACAAATTTCAACGCTTGTCGCCGAACTTTCCAATCAATCCTTTGATTGGGATCTCTTAAATACCGGACAATTGGAATTCTCCAATCATCCTTATGAACATCTAGAGGGTTCACTAACTCCTTTCCTAGTTCAATGTCTAAATTGCTAACTTCAGAGTGCCCCCCGAGCCTTTCCTGTTTCCACTTAAGGCTAACCAGATCGGCCGTACGGAGCCGATCATATAAAAGTCTTCTGGTGGAGGGGTCCGGCGTGCGAAGACTTATGTTTCCCATAAGGCTTCGGTGTGAAGGCTCTGACGTGCAGGATCCTTTGGCGGTTGAAGGGCTCCGGCATGAGGGCTCCGGCACGCAACACCCTTCGGTGGTCGGAGGGGTCCGATCCGGAGGGTCCAATGGACCACGCATCCGCCTGAAGTCTCCGTTTACAAAAGTTGGCCATGGAATGTTACCATTGCCTATATCGACCTCTTCTAGAGGGTCGGCCGACGTGAAACCTTGTCCTAATTTTTCTACTTCGCTAAATTCTCGAATGGCTTCGGCAATACCGTCTTTAGAAGACCGATATTGCTCTACGCGAGACTTCAGCCAATCGAGATTACTTTTACTAGACATGACTACTAATTTATAAATAGCTATGCTACAACAGTCGTCTTTACAGACACGGGTACAAAACATCCCCTAGATATGCTAACGAAGTCGTAATCTGAGAGGTCTCTGCCCGATAAACACTCTACTTTTTCAGGGATGGCGTCGATGGACACATCGACCAATGCCACTTGGGCCGAAGTATCCGCGGTACGACCTCCACATCATCGCCATCCCATTGCATTAGTCATTGGTGCAAAGTAGAAGTAATACAGCAATTTGCGTGAATCCAGTCACGCCCAAATAGCACACTGTAGTTACCTTGCACGTCAATGATGAAAAATGTTGTTGGTAATGTCTTGTTGCCTACCGTCAACTCTAGGGAGATGCCTTTTGCTTCGGAGCTTTCGCTGTTGAACCCGTTGAGCATTAGGTTGGTCTTCTTTAAGTCTTCCTCGCCCCTGCAAAGTTTCTTTAAAAGAGAATACGACATTAAATTGATGGTGGTGCCACTGTCGATAAGCATCCCAGAGATCGGCTTCCCGTCAATGTGCCCCTTGACATAGAGAGGCTATAGGTGGCGAGCCATATCCTCGGGCTTATCGAAAATAGCATCTCGTGGGTTGAGGTTCAGCTGGGAGACCTCTGCCTTGTCCTGTGGTAGAGCAAACTCGGCGGGAAGAATGATGACGTTGATGTCCATCACTTGGGGTGCGGGCTCCTCGGAGATGGGCGTGTAGTCGTCGTCGAGCATGTCATCATCATCGCTCGGAACGGGAGCTGGGTTGTTCATATCAACCGGCTTGGGCTTCCATGCCTGTTTCGTGACTGGCCGAGGGCGGATCTCCTCAAAGATGGTGTCTTGTTCATCCTCAGCCTTCTTCTCACGCATCTCGGATGCCCGTAGGCATTGCAGACGCCTCTTCTGTGATTTGGTCATACCAGGAGGTGCCCAAGATGGTTGTGGTTTGGTACTAGGTGCTACTAATTTGTTTCTATGATTTCTGGTCGAAGGGGTTTTACCTTGCTTGGGTTCGTACCCTTTATGTTCGGCAGGGACCTCTTTGCGGACCAGGTCGGTTGGATCGGCCTTGTTAGGCCAATCGTACTGGGCTCTGGCAATGGCTTCGGCCAGACTAGGGGACTTACCTCCATCAAGCTTCGGCGAGGGGGCCTTCGGGATTGGGACTTCCTGATACACTACCATGACTGTGATGGCTTCAGACTCCCTCTCCTTTGCCTCTTCGCGACCATCTTCCTTGGCCTCGTCTTGTGCTAGTCTATTCGGAGGTACCACGGATAGCCTGCGGAAGATGCCCTCCTTCGTCGTGCCTATTTGTCCCTACCAATCACATTACTCCCGAGGAGAACAAGGGGCAATGTTATACTGCGGAAGGTACTCCGGGGGCGAGGTGTAGTCCGGAGCCCACAGGGATCTTGCCCAATTGTATGGTAGAGGCATTGGTGGCTACAGCGGCTTCGCCCACCGCGAGCCGAACCCATTGCCCGGAGGGGGGTTCGGCCATGTTGAAGGTATTTCGGACAATATTAGCAAAGGGTCCTGCCATGCCGGAGGTATGTTTGGCCATTCTGGGCCAAAGCCTCCCACCGGGGTGTTCGCCCAAAGCGGAGTTAAGTTCGTCCATTGGGGTCCGAGCTCGTTGTGCGAAGGGTTCAACCATTGGGGGGGGGCGAACTCGTTATGCGAAGGGTTTGGCCATTGGGGTCCGAATCCATTGTGCGGATGGTTTGGCCACCGGGGTCCGAACTCATTTTGCGCTGGGTTTGGCCACCAGGGTCCGAAGCCACCCTCCGACTGCCTCGGCCCCTTCGACCATTTTACCTTTTTTGGGTGGGAGCCTGTTTCCTTGGCTTTGTTTTGGTGTTTGTTCAAAAGCATATGGTATGTTACCATCGGTTTCTTGTGAGCCCTAGTAGAAGGAGATGTGTTGACATTCTTTTTCCACACTCCCACTTCAAGGTTCTTTGGTACGAGTGTGCGTGCGCGTGATTCTCCAATAATGACCGCTTTCCCCATAGACGACTCGACCTGTTCTGGCCAAATCAGTACTTTCTTCTCGTCGAGGTCGATGGTGTTCACGGGAAAGGGGTAGTTGTCCAGCTTTATCTTTGGACTGGAGTCTATTTTCAATCATCCTTCTTCTATGACTGATTGAACCTGCCGAAGAAAAACATTGTAGTCATTAGTATAATGAGAGTGCGAATCATGTCACTTACAGTAGGGGCATTTTTTTAGCTCATTGGTGGTCGGAATTACTTGGCCTTTAGGCAACCTGAGAAGTTGGTTGAGTCCGAGCGAGGTCGGGGACGTTAACATCGTGCTTGATGAAGCACGCGTGTGTCTTGACGTACCTCCCAAGCATGAGGTCTTGTAGTGCTTTCATTTTTGCCTCGATCTCTGCCCGATCTTCTTCGGGGATATCTTCAAGGGTAGGCGTCATGATGTTGCAGTTGTCGATTTCTGCACCCCCCATGGAATCCACCGGCGATGTAGACATAGTAGTCGTCATAGACACACCCATGGCCAATGTAGATGTACTTGTCATGTTGGCGTAGCCATCCCCAGCGGAGTCACCAAAAAGTGTGTTGACACAAAAGTGTGCCCCCACACATGGGTCAGTTCGACGATCCAAAAGCGTGTGGATACTTAGGAACAGGCCTAAATGTAATACAACACTGACATCGCATTTCGACTACCCTTAACAGTGGCAAGGGGGGTGGAGTCACGAGGTAATCAGATCACATAAAAATAATCCAATTAGCCGAAATATATATAACAATACAACTGGCCAAACGGAGCCTGTTTGGTACAAAGTATACCGTGCGAAGGGTCACCGAAGGGGGACTTCGGTGTCTGTTGTGAAAGGTGTGCCAAAGATGGCCTTCGGCGTTCGGATCAATCTGACCGAAGACAGGATCTGAACAAACAATAACATGAAATCGCCCCCGAACGATGGGGTCTGGTCCGCAGCCCTTCTATACAACAAAGTCCAACACAGCGCGCTGGCGCAACTTCGTCCATTGCGGAGTGTTGGCATGACGAAGCCTGATGCAGAGTACCGGTATGATGAATCTTAATGTGGAGCATCTTGACATGACCCTGGCGCAAAGAAGCCCCGATGCGGAGTGTCTCTAGTACGTTGGACTTGACCAGACCGACAACGGCGTGATGGATCCGACACGAGCGAACGAAGCAGGGACCCATCGAAGGGTGCTCTGATGGCCTCCAAAACAAGTTTCCTAGATCCGAAAACCTTAGGTGAAGGGGGCTCCGATCATGAAACCTTTAGTAGGACTTAGATCAAGTGCCAATTCGGCCTAGAGACCGAATTACTAAGTGTTGCAGTAGACAAACGAAGGTAGCAATCTGTTACATAGATTAACGGATGGTTCGCAAGCGAGCCAACAAGGCGATAGCAATCTGTTATGTAGATTAACGGGTGTTTCACAAGCAAAACAACAAGGCTTACCACTGTTTCAATGTGGCCAGTAGAGGGCTTCCAGGCAAACCCACGAAGGTTGTGCAGAAAAGTAAAGAAAGGTAAAGCACGGTTCAAAGCTATGGCTTTCTGGTTGAATTGTTGTCGGGGGTCTGATGAACCGGCCTCACCCCTATATTTATATGTTCTAGTATTCTTATCTCCAATACTAATCTGATAAGATTCGGTCTAATCAAGTTTAGGGATAAAAACAACCAGAATCAGTATCATACTCTATCTCCAAAGCTGGCCCCGATGTGGGCCTTCGGCAGGCCTGCCGAAGCCTACTTCCTTGGGGCGAAGCTTCAGCGGAGCATACCTCCGAAGGGCCTTCAGGACAAAGGCAACATGCTACTAATAAGCCTCCGAGGCCTCATGAAGATGGGCCTTCGGCACTATAAGGCTTTGGCCAACCATTAATGCCATTTTTGCTATCAGCATATATGGTGATTCTCTATTAGTTGTTCAACAAGTAGTTAGAATTGCTTGGTGCTTTAATGGTTTGTTAAATAGTTATTTGGACAAATGCCTAGACATTATTGGTACTTTTGATAACTTTGAAATTTCTCATGTGTCTAGAGAAGCCAACTCAGTAGAAAATGATTTGGCTCAACAAGCATCTAGTTATCAAGTCAAAAGAGGTAAATTTTTCACACAAGAAAAGCCGATGCTTGAAAAAATTGTGTCACCAAAATCAGGAGACTTCGGTCTGACCGGCCCTGTTAGGCTAGTCCGACCAAAGGTATGTAGCTGGTCTGACCGGCCCATCATGGCCGGTATGACCGCCCTATGTCAGGGAGCCTTGGTGCACGGGGGCAAGCCGGAATTTGTGATTTGAACGCCAATTCAAGTAAGAATTTGGCGAGTACTTCAAAAAACCACGTGGATGATTGGAGGACTCCGATTATTCAATATTTGAGAGATCCTAACACGCGGGTTGATTAAAAAGTTCGGCGACAAGCATTTAAATTTGTGTTGCGTGATGATTAGTTGTATCACCGAACAATTGATGGAGTGCTTTTGAAAAGTTTGAATGCCGATCAGTCTAAACTTGCTATGGGTGAAGTACATGAAGGTCTTTGCGGTACTCATCAACATGAACCGATGCCCTTTTGAAGAGGTGGGATGAATTTGGCTAATGAAGTCCAAGGCCCAACCTTGGAACGGCCATGGTTTGATAGTAGGATTAAGTAATGATGCAGGAGAAAGTTGAATATTACCAAACCTTTGGCAAGCTTCACATCCTCTATGATACTTAAAACAATCCTTAGTCATAGTTGGCCAATAGAAACCCGCTCTTTTGAGCATCCAAATCATTTTCTGGGCCGACTGATGAGTACCACAAAGACCTTCATGTACTTCACCCACAGCAAGTATAGACGGATCGACATTCAAACTTTTCAAAAGTACTCCATCAATTGTTCGGTGATACAACTCATCATCAAGCAACACAAATTTAAACACTTGCCACTGAACTTTTCGATCAACCCATTTGCTAGGATCTCTCAAGTATTGAATAGTTGGAGTCCTCCAATCATCCTCATGATTTCCTGAAGTACTCGCCAAATTCTCACTTGAATTGGCGTTCATATCAAAAATTTGGAGTTGCCCCCCATGTCCCAAACCATCCTGACATAGGGCAGTCAGACCGACCATAGTGGGCCGGTTAGACCGACTGTTGTCGGACGATTAGCACGGGACGGTCAAACTAGACTGGCATGGCCGGTCAGACCGACCAGACACCTGTGGTTAGACCGGCCATGTCAGGATGGTCAGGCCGATGTGTTCTAACTCGCATGTTAAAAATAAATCAAGCATCGGTTTTTCTTGTGTGAAAAATTTACCTCTTTTAATTTTGTAACAAGATGCTTGCTGAGGCAAGTCATTTGCTACTAAGTTGTCTTCTCTAGACACATGAGAAATCTCAAAATCATCAAAAATAGCAATTATGTCTAGACATTTATCCAAGTAGATATTCAATAAACCATTAAAGCATTGGGCATCCTTAGCTACTTGTTTAACTACCAATAAAGAATCACCATATGCATGAACATACTTAACACCCATGGAGCTCATCAATTCAAGTCATAGCAATAAAGCTTCATATTCAGCTTGGTTATTAGTAAAAGGAAATTCTAATCGGGCCAAGGTCTCAAATATCACACCACTAAGTGATATGATCACAACCCCAACACCTTGGCCATTCTTGCAAGCTTGCTGCGGAGCGTTCTAGCGTGCGGGACTTGGTCAAACCAACAACAGCGTGACGGTCTAGCACGGGTAGTCGAAGTAGGGGTTCCCGCCGAAGGGTGTTTTGGCAGCCTCCAAAACTAGTCTCCTTACTCCGGACACCTCCGGCGAAGTGTCTTCGAGGGTGAAAACCTGCAACAGAACAAAGATCAAGTGCCAATTCGGCCTAGGGACCGAATATACTAAGTGTTGCAAGTAGTGTAACATAGATTAACGAATACTTCATAGGTGAAGTAACAAGGCTTACCATGGTTTCGGCGTGGCCGGCGGAGGGCTTCCAGGAAAATCCACGAAGGTTGCAAAATAGTGAATAAAAGTAAAGGTACGGTTCAGGTTCAAAGCTAGGGCTTTGTGATTGATTTGTGTTGGGGGGCTTAATGAACCAGCCTCACCCCTATATTTATAGGGTATAGTCTTCTAATCTCTAAATTTAATCTGGTAGGATTCGACCTAATCAAACTTACGGATAAAATTAGCGAGAATCAGACTCAAACTCTATCTATGAAATCTAGCCCGAAGTGGGCCTTCAGCAAGGCCTACCGAAGCCTGCTCCTTGGGCCGAAGCTTCGGCGAGGCAGGCCTCCGAAGGCTTTCGGACCGAAGGTAGCAGGCCGCTGGAAGGCGTCCGAAGCTCAAGGCTTAATGGGCCTTCGACCCTATAGGGCTTCGGCCTGACCCAGGACATGTGTATTTTTGGCCCAAATTACCAAAATTGATATTTTGACAATCTTGACCATTAATGCAATTTTTTGCTATCAACACATGCCCCGTTCCTTTTAGTGAACCAAGTGAACTAAAAGCATAACAGGCTAAGGATGATACCTTCCATATCGGCCTTTCGACACTTTCAAGTGCTTTGCCACACACTTGGGAAGTATTTCTTCAAATACCTGCCATTCAAGGCCCTTCGAAATTGCTCCCCTTGTAGAGACTCTAATAAATATGCATTAACTGGAGTGATTTCGACTATTTTGAAGGGACCCTCCCAACTGGGTGACCATTTGCCAAATTTTGGGCTCTTAGTGCCTAAAGGTAAAATCGTCTTCCAAACCAAGTCACCAACTTGAAACGATTTTGGTTTAACTCTTTTGTTGTAGGATCTAGCTACTCGCCTTATGTCTTTCTCTATAGCTTCTAAAGCCCTTAATCTCTTATCAATCACTTCTTCTAAATTATCTTTCAAAAGAGTTTCATAGTATGGTGAAGAATTCATTAACTTAATACCATAAAATTCGGCAAAATCTCTCACTTCTTTAGCAAAAAATGAAGTACCTTTATTTGTAGTGAGAGTTTGGGGAATACCGAATCTGTGTATAATGTGCTTCAAGATGAAATCAGTTACCTCATTGTGAGTCATATTCTTGAGAGGCACAACTTCGCTCCATTTAGTGAAGTAGTGTGTCAACATCAACACGAATAGATTCCCTTTTGAAGAGGGAGGATGAATCTGGCCGATGAAGTCTAGTCCCCAGCCTCGGAATGACCATGGCTTGATAATAGGATTAAGTAGCGATGCAGGAGCTAATTGGATATTACCAAACCTTTGACATGCTTCACACCCTCTATAGTACTTAAAACAGTCCTCAGTCATAGTCGACCAATAGAAACCTACTCTTTTGAGCATCCTAGCTCATTTTCTGGACTGACTGATGAGTGCCACAAAGCCCTTCATGTACTTCTCCTGTAGCTATTTTGGACTGATCAGCATCTAAACACTTTAAGAGTACTCCGTCAATAGTTCGGTGATATAACAGGTCATCTAGTAACACAAATTTAAACGCCTGTCGCCAAACTTTTTGATCAACCCTTTGACTGAGATTCCTTAAATACTGGACAATTGGGATTCTCCAATCATCCTTATGGATATTCAGAGGGTTTGCTAACTCCTTTCCTAGAGTGATGTCTAGATTGCTATTGATAGCAAAAAATTGCATTAATGACTAGATTGTCAAAATATCAATTTTGGTGATTTGGGCCGAAAATACACATGTCCAGGGTCTGTCCGAAGCCCTACAGGGCCAAAGTCCATTGGGCTATGGGCTCCGAAAGGCTCTAGCCAGCCCATGGGCTTCGGTTGGGAAGCCCTCGGAGGCCCACACTGCCGAAGCTTCGGCCCGAGGAGCAGGCCTCGACGGGCCTAGCCGCAGCCCTCCTCGGCAGAGATAGAGTTGTATGCGTTTCCAGCTCAATCTTTATCTCTATCTGGCCGGATTAATAGCAGATTAGATTAGGAGTTATGCCCCTATAAATAGAGAGGCAAGGCCGGCGTAGAGAACCCCCCCAACTCAAACCAAACCAAAGCCCATGCTTTGATCGTATTTACTTTACCTTTATTTTCCTGTACCTCTTCGTGGGTTTGCCTAGAAGCCCTCCACCGGCCACTACGGAACAGTGGTAATCCTTGTTACTTCGCCTGTGAAGTATCCGCTAATCTATGTAATAGATTGCTATCACCTTGTTACTTCGCCTGTGAAGTATCCGCTAATCTGCGCAATAGATTGCTACCCTCGCTACTAGTGCAACACTTAGCAAAATTCGCTCCTCAGGCCGAATTGGTACTTCACACTGTTTTGTTGTTGGTTCGCACGTTCGGAGCTACCTCGTCGGAGGTGTCCGGAGCTGAGAGATCGGTTTCGGAGGTCACTAGGACACCCTTCGGCGGGACCGCAGGCTCCGACAACAGGCTTCGCCAGAATACTTCATCGCTACGGGCTTCGCCATGACCATACTCCGCTCCGGACGAAGTTGTGCTCAGTGCACGGACCTCGCGTCATTATTCCTGTAGTTTACTGTTGGCGTAAAAGTTACACCAACAGGTTCTCTAAGATCAAGAACGAACAAACAAGGAGTTTGAACCTTAGTGCTACCTTGAACCTCCAAGTTGGATAATAGCTCAAGTAGTCCGAATGAGTGTATTGAATAACTTGTTCTGGGGGGATCTCTTTTACTAGGGTACAGAGGGGGTTATTTATAGGTAAAAAAGCATAAGGAAAATACCTAATTACCCTTAGATTACAACCGACATAGTGGAAACTATTCGGTACCAGGAACAAGGTTATAAGAGGTAAAACACTACAAGGTAGATGGATAAGCTGGACATCCCATCAGTCTTGTCGCTCGGCTTCGGGGCCTCCATCTCCCATTCGGAGGGTTCTCGAGGCTTCGCATCGCTGCACCCTTCGGCATGAAGACTAACCCTCCGAACGACTGCTCACTAGCTTCAGAGTTCTTCTCAGCCTTTGAAGTATTAATCTTTAAGCCTTAGAAATGGAGTAATTTCCCCCAACAGTAGCCCCTCGAATACGCCTCTCTGTATTTAACCTGTTTAGAAAGAAGGCAGTATACGGAAGGAACAATTCTATTTTTCGAAGCTTAAAGAGGATTCGGGCATGTTATAACTTAACCGAGGACTTTGAGTCCAATGCGTTCGAACCTCCCCCTACGGGTTCCTGATCGCAATGGGAACGCACGTTGGGAAGGGAACGGTTCCGGAGTGCAAACGTCATGGAGCGTCGTTCGATTATAGCCGTTACGGTGCAAGTAACCGTTACACTCTGCAAAAGGTAACGGTCGATTTTTACGGCGGTTGCTCGCCGTTCCGGTTACTGGACCCACTTGTCGGCGATAGAAGCCAAACCTACAGTGCGAAACCGATCGAAGAGTAGCACTAGACGTGCGGTTATAAAAGGGGAAGACAGGGATTAACCGAGATTTTTTACCGCATCCATTATTCGCGATTCACTTTCCCCCAATCCTCCAAACTCTTGAGCATCCGAGCGAGATGGTGAGGACTAGCCACACCACTCCGGCAGTAGCCAGCACCTTAGCGCAGAGGCAGGCGTGGGCTGCCTCGGCAGCTGCGGCAATGGCGCGGACTTCGAGCGGCGCCTGGCCCAAGAATCCTCGGGAGCTCCGTCCGCCTTCTAAGAAGAAGATCACCCAAAGCTTCCTCATCGGTCAGTCCGTGAGCACCACCGAGTCAATTGAAGAGGCCGTGGATGGAAAGCTGGGCGCTGGATTGAGGACTAGGGTCCTTGGGCCAGAATCAACTCCGAGGCCGCGAAGCGGGGAGGTAGTGGTCTTCGAAGCGTTCTTCGAAGCAGGCTTGGGGCTGCCAACCGTGGACTTCTTGGCAGGAGGTACTGAGCCTGTTCCACATAACTTTACCTCAACTGTCTCCCAACGCCATCGCACGCTTGGCCGTCTTCGAATGGGTGCTTCGGGTGGAGGGATGTGAGGGATGCTCCGAGATCTTCGCCGCGACCCACGAAGATACGTGCCAGCCGAAGCCACAGGACGGGCCAGGAGATTCCAAGGTGACCATAGCCTTCGGCAGCGTCAATTTCTAGCTGCGGAGGGAACATGCCCTTCACTTTCCTGCAAAAGCTATTAATGACAGATGGTATACAAACTGGATACTTCGGTGGTTTTACGCCGAAGTCGGAGAGGACTCCCCCCTCGCTGGTCCTCTCCAAGAGATCTGGTTCCGGAAGGAGGCGGAGATCTCTCTGAACCCTAGCCTGCTCTCGACGAGGCTAGGGCTGCTTACTTCGGTGGCTCGCCGCATGAGTATGCGCGATCTGGCCGAAGAGTTCATCGCCCTTCGGATCCCTCCCCTCGGAGCTAACTGGCCGATCGTGTTTCAACAGGCCTCGGATGGGGATCTCCGAAACTTAGGTAAAACTTCAATCCCTGCAGCATGATATTATATGAAGAGAGCAACTATACTTATGATTTCATACCCCTTTTCTTTCAGCGGCTCCCCTGGCATTGGCTCTGGAGGACATAGTTCGAGCCACTGAACGAGTTCTTGGAGCCCCTTCAGTGGCCGAGAAGCAAAAAAGGCTTGAGCTGGTGGGACGCTGGGAGCGATCCAACAGGGTGTGGGGATCTCTTGGGATGGAGCCCCCTCCGCTTCCTAACTTCGCTTCGACCGGAGCGGCTTAGCAAAGCCCCCTTCTCGGTTGACGCCTGCCTCGTCTGCCTCGTCGCCGGGCGCTCGGAGCTTAGCCTCCGAAGAGATAGAGGACTCCGACGCTCAAACAACGGCGACCTTTGAGAGCTATCTCCTCGACAATGACAAAGACCTAGGGGAGGTCCCCCCTGCTCCCGTCATCGTGCAAGTGGAGTCGGACTCCACTACTCCCAACTCGCCCACGCCCGAGGTGGTTACGGTGGAAATCGCGGCTCCGGCAGGAAACATGGTGGAAAGGACCTCGGGGGGATGATTTCGTCGACATCCTTCAGATGTACGAGGTCCTGGAGGATCCAGCAATCCTACCTCACGAGGCTCCCGGAGGTACTCTCCGACGCTCCCCTTTTCTTTTTATCAATATCTGCGAACTGTCTCTGAAAATATGCTTATTAATTTTGTTATCGAAGTAGGTACCTCTACGGGTGTCGATGCTCCGGTGGCGTCCGAAGCTCCTACATCCTCGGAGGCCGCTGCTCGAGCGGACCCTCCGATGCCTTTAGACGCGCCAAGCTTGACGGTGGAGAATGCGTCCGTCAGAGCAGAGGATGCGCCTGCCGGGATGAACTTGGCGACTGGAGGTCACCCCTGCAGCAGCGGCTCTGACCACCGAGGCTGCCTCTACTGCTGCGGTTCGGGTCGAAGGGGTAGCTGCCGAAGATCGGAGTATCCCCGCTTCGCACTCTTTCGTGCCGGGGAGGGGCAAGAGTATATCTAGCCTCGGCCTTCTTCCCGGCCATGCTGCAACCTCCGTCGGTACTTTGGAGGATGAGGCCGCAGCAAATGACCTTCAGGCTTCGTCTTGGCTTCCTCTGCTGGCTCCGTTCTTGGAGCATCGGGATGGCCTCCGAAGACTCATGGAGCCCCTGGCAGAGAGAAGCCAGGATATCGCCAATTCGGACTTGGTCTCCGTCTTGAGCGAGGCTAGGGCTCCGACACTCAACTCAGCCCTCGAAAGGGCTGCCCTTCAGGTATGAAAAGACACCATAGCTGCTTCTCATTAGTGATCATAAATACTTTAGTACTTACTTGTTCTTTTTGCAGCAATTTGTCCTTGCTAGAGCGGCAGCGACTTCCAATGAGGTCGAGGTTAATCGACTCAAAAGGAAGGTCACCACCCTCCAGGCGGCCCTTAACGACTCCACCGAGAGATCCCTCAGGCTGGAGGAAGAGACCTTAGAGGAACGGAGGGCTAGGGCAGCGTCTGACGAAGCCCTCCGGGCAGTGCGTCAAGACAACGACGCGCTTCGCTCCTCTACCCAAGAGGTTGAGGCTGAGCGTGTCGTCCTTCGAGCGGAAGTTGAAAGGCCCCACCAAGAGGCTGCTGATTCGAACGAGCAGTTGGTGGAGCTCCAGGGGGCTCTCAACCAGGAAATGGCCCAGAAGAGCTCTTTAATGCTCCAAGTGGCCGAGGTGTCTGCAACTGCTACAGGGCTAGAAGTAGCGGAAAAGAAGAATTCCGGCATTGCGGACTGTACCTTGGAGGCCCTTCAGGGTACCTTGGAGTACTTCGGTACTATGTGCCCTTCATCTTCTGCTGCGACCCACGAGCCCCTTGACCGAAAGCTGATGCGGATCCAAGTGGCTTCGTCGCTGATGATGAACTCCGGCATTCGGTACGGAGAGATCTTCAGGCAGTGCGCCGACATTGGGGTTCTTCGTCACCTTGAGTCTCTTCAGATCCCCCTCGGCTCAGTCGGGGGTTCGACCCCTGGAGGCTTCGCATCCGATGACTTGCTGCGGCCATCTTCGGATGTGGCTTCGGCCTGGGAAGCCTTCCGGTCAACCTGGAAGACGGACCACAAGGTCGCAGCTAAAGCTTGGATTGACGAGGCCCGCCGGCAGAAGCAGGCGCAAACAAGGTCGCAGCTAAAGCTTAGACTTTCACATTTGACATCGGTTAGGTAGAAATCTAGTGAGAGCGCCTCTGAGTACATCAAGCATTTTAGGGATACTAGAAACAAATGTTTTAGCCTTAATATCTCAGAAAGGGACTTGGTGGAATTAGCTTTTAACGGATTGCGTTCTGAAATTAAAGAGAGGTTAGGTAACCAAAACTTTTTAGAAGTTAGCCAAGTTTTATAGCAGGCTCTGGTCCAGGAAGGCCGAGCCAAGGATAAAAAGTTTATTAAGTCATTTAGCAAGCCTAAGGCTGAAATCCACATCATGGAACGCTCTGATGAGGAGTCATAAGAGGAGGATTCGACTGACATGTACGCGGCCGAATGGGTTTGGAATGCTAAGAATAAACATGTCACCTACTCCGAGTTACGACCATCCCCCACAAAGAATCGGCTTAGTGAAGTCAAGTACTCGTTTGATATAACTAAATGTAATAAAATATTTGATTTTCTCTTAAAAAGTCAGCTTCTCAGGTTACCTAAGGGTCAGGTCATTCCACCTGCCGATGAGTTAATGAAGCATCCATACTATAAGTGGCATGATTCACATTCGCATAATACCAATGATTGCAATGTTTTTCGATGGAAGATACAATCGGGCATAGAAGAAGGACAATTGAAGATAGACCATGATCCGAAGATGAAGCTGGACAAAGATCCTTTTCTAGTCAATGCCGTTGACCTCGGCGAAAAGAAGGTGTTGATTCGGCCGGAACAGGCCGAGTCGGCTAAAGGGAAAGATGTAATTGTTGGAGAACCACACACTCGCACACTCATACCAAAGAATCCCAAGGTAGGAGTGTGGAAATAGAACATTGGCACCCCTTCGGCTAAGGCTCGCAAGAGGCCGAAGGTAACATATGACATGCTGTTGAACAAGCATCAAAGGAGGGCCAAGGAAGCAGGTCCACATGCTAAGCCAAAACAGCCGAAGGGTCCAAGACCCTCGAAGGGTGGCTTCGGACCGAAGCAGGCAAACCCTCCGCATGAAGGCTTCGGGCCACGGTGGCCTGATGCTCCACACGGTGGTTCCGAGCCACGACAGCCGGACTCCCCATACAACAGTTTCGAGCCTAGTGGTCGGGTCCCCTATACAACAACTTCAGTCACCAATGGCCGAACCCCGCACCGTGTTGGAATTCCTCGATGGGAGGCTTCGGCCCGCAGTGGCCTAATGTACCTCCGGCCTGGCAGGACCCTTCGCTGGTATGGTCGGAGATACCTTTGACTTGGCCGAACCCCCCTCCAAGTAATGGGCTCGGCTCACGGTGGGCGAGGCCACTAGCGCCGCTGATGCCTCCGCCGTATGACTGGGCGGGACCCCATGGGCTCCACACGTATCTGGGTCAGGGTACCCTCCGCAACCTAATATTGTGCCTTATTTTCCTTCGGGGTATTATGAATGGCAGGAGCAAACAGACACGGTGGAGGGAGGCATCGTCCACAGACTGTCCGTGGTGCCTCCGAATCAGGCCATGCAGAGCGAAGCCAGAGGGTGCGAGCACGCAGAGGCTGAGGTTAGGGAGTCCGAAGCCATAACCATCAGAGTTGGGTCTCAGGAAGTCCCAATCCCGAAGGCTTTGTCACCAAGGTCTGACGGAGGTAAGTCTCATGCTTCGGCCGAGCTCTGCACCGAAGCTCGGTCCAGTCGGCCAAACGAGGCCTACCCGTCTGACAGGGTTTGCAGCAAAGTTCCCTCCGAACACAGGGTGCACAAGGCTGAAGGACACAATACCACTTCGGCCAGAATTAATAGAAGCTGAATAGTCGCACCTGGCACCATGCCGCAACCATCTTGGGCCCCTCCAGGCATGTCCAAATCATAGAAGAGACACCTACAAAGAATACGGGTACAGGATATGTGCGAGAAGAAAGCTGAGGCCGAGCGCAATGCTATCTTCGAAGAGATCTGCCCTCGGCCAGCTACAAAGCAAGTATGGAGGGAGAAGCCGGTTGAGATAAACAACCCGGCTCTTAGTCCAAGCGACGACGAAGACGACATGCTCTACGATGATTACTCGCCCATCTCTGAGGGACACACACCCCAGGTGATGGACATCAACATCATCACATTACCTGCCGAGTTCGCCGTACCACAGGATGAGGCCGAGGTCGCTCAATTGAACCTCGGCCCACGCAATGCCATCTTCGAGAAGCCCGAGGACTCGGCTCGCCATCTAAAGCCCCTCTATGTGAGAGGTCACATCGATGGGAAGCCGATTTCCCGAATGCTCGTCGACGGCGGCGCCACCATTAACTTAATGCCTTATTCGTTGTTGAAGAAACTTGGTAGGGATGTGGATGACCTAAAAAAGACCAACTTGATGCTCAACGGCTTCAACAGCGAGAGCTCCGAGGCCAAGGGAGTACTCTCGATGAAGTTGACGGTGGGCAACAAGACATTGCCAACAACATTTTTCGTCGTCGACGTACAAGGTAACTATAGCGTCTTACTCGGACGCGACTGGATTCACGCAAACTATTGCGTTCCCTCTACTCTATACCAGTGCTTGATACAGTGGGACGACTATGAAGTGGAGGTCATCCCCGCGGATACTTCAGCCCAGGTAGCTTTGGCCGATGTGTTGGTTGACGCCGTCCATAACAAAGTAGAGTGTCTATCAGGTAGAGATCTTTCGGATTACGATTTTGTTAGCGTATCCGGGGGACGGTTTGTACCAGTGTCTGTAAAGCCGGTTGGAGTAGCACGGCTATTTTTTGTATTAGTAGTCATGTCTAGCAAGAGTAATCTAGATTGGCTAAAGTCTCGTGTGGAGCAGTATCGGTCTATTAAAGACGGTATTGTCAAAGCCGTCGAGGACTTTAGCGAGGTAGAAAAATTAGGCCAAGGTTTTGCGTCGACCAATACCTTGGAGGAGGTCGACATAGGTGATGGTAGCATCCCAAGGCCGTCTTTTGTAAACCAACATTTACAGCCCAATGAAAAGTCTGAAGTAATAAAGTTACTTCGGTCGTATGTCGATTGTTTTGCATGGGAGTATAGCGAGATGCCAGGGCTAAGCCACGAGCTCGTTGAGCATCGGCTGCCCATCAAGTTCGGATTTAGGCCTTATAAGTAGCCTCCCCGCCGCTTTAATTCGGCCGTCTATGACCGAGTTAAAGAGGAAGTAGAGCGACTACTCAAGGCTGAATTTATTAGGCCGTGCAGGTACGCGGAATGGGTTGCTAACATTGTGCCTGTAGAGAAGAAAGGGAGCAGCAAGATACGAGTATGCATTGATTTCAGGGATCTGAACAAAGCCACTCCAAAGGACGAGTATCCGATGCCGATAGCCGACATGCTAATCAATGATGCTTCAGGACACAAGGTACTAAGTTTTCTTGATGGCAATGCTGGTTATAATCAAATCTTTATGGCCAAAGAGGACGTCTATAAGACTGCCTTTCGATGCCCTGGTTTTGTCGGTTTGTTCGAATGGGTCGTCATGACTTTTGGTTTGAAGAATGCTGGCGCCACATATCAACGCACTATGAACTTAATCTTTCATGACTTGCTAGGGGTTATGTTAGAAGTTTACATTGATGATGTCGTGGTCAAATCGGATGCCATGGGTGATGAGGACATCACTTCACATGATACACACATAGAGCCTCCACCTACAATTCAACTACAAGGACCAATCACACGCGCCCGTGCCCGTCGCTTGAACCATGAGGTTAATTCGTTCCTTAGCAACTTTGATTATATTTGTTTGGATGGGATGCTACTGAATACTAGTGATATTTTGTTGCTTAGGAACATGGGAGATGGAATAGGAGAGTTGGAGCTGAAGACGGAGCCGCACGGATGATTTGAAGTCAAGAATTCGCTGGTTCGGACTACATCGACCACCATTCACCAAAATGGGCATAAATTCCTCATACGAAGTCCGATTGGCGCGTTCTTTGACTTTTTGGAAATCTGAGGATAAGACGGATCGTTTGCCGTTGGTTTCACCTCATTTGGAGTCTCGAGTCGTCCTGTGTATTTAAAACAGTACTGCGTGACAGAACTGGGCCATGTT
This sequence comes from Zizania palustris, assembly GCA_019279435.1. Taxonomy (NCBI): domain Eukaryota; kingdom Viridiplantae; phylum Streptophyta; class Magnoliopsida; order Poales; family Poaceae; genus Zizania; species Zizania palustris. The sequence continues at coordinate 35,662,526 of JAAALK010000282.1, forward strand.
GGCCCATAGTCTGAGCCTGTACGTCTTCTAGCCCACAGCCCATGTCTGTTCGCCTTCCACAGGCCGCCGCCCTATATATTCTCATGCCAGCCACCTCTAGGGTTAGGTTTTGCTTTGTTGCATCTACACTGTTGTGTTTAGATCCCGCCTCTTGCACCGGACCGATTGGCTGCTGCATTGGCGTTTGTGAAACCTCACCTTATCTTCGTTTGTCTGTGATTTGGCATTCGATTTGTATCCTTCCTGTTCTTGCTTGTGTTCTTGGGTTCGCTTGCAGGAATTAGACTTCGTGGCGAGGTCAATCGCGTTCTGCGTGGTTGATAACCAACGGAGACAGTGGTGTAACGATTGTAAGGTTTTGATCCGCCGGACCGGAGCCTTGGATCGCCAACGTCGAGATTCTCCACCAACCCAAGTTTATCCTTTACCTAGTGGAAGATCAGGACCACTCCCCCATCAGTTGGTATCAGAGCTCAGATTTCCCGTTAGGTAATCTCGATCTGCTTTTGTTTTTACCCAGAGTCCAGAAAACCGCACCAAAAAAAAAAATTCCCCACCGAGAACCCCTTTGTGCCTTGCGATTTTAATTTCAGTTTTAACTTTGTTGAGTTCGTGTTCTTGGTCGAGTCTTGTTGCTGGTTTAGTCATCCCTATGTGTCGTTTGAGTAGTAGTTGTTCTTGTGTCTCAGAAAAAAAAATCCCCACCGAAAAACCCCCCTTCCGCAACCCTATTTGTTTTCCACATCCAGTCTTTGTGACCCCCCTTCGGTAAAACAGGCATAACTTTTCGCTCGTTTGGCAGAAAAATCTGAAATTTTTTGAGCGTGTTCCTGACCCAATTTGGAGGGATCCCTAACGGCAGAGCCGGTTAGCCCTCACCAAAATCGCCAAAAAAAATCAGGAAGATAAAGAAAAAAAATTGGACAAAGTTTTTGCTCGTCGTTCACCGAACTTGTTGAATTTCTGTAAGCCACATCCCACCTCAGTTGCAGGTGCCAATTTTTGTGGTTGTATCTCTTGTCATCCTTGTTCAAAAAAAATAGAGTGAAAAAAAAGAAGGAGAAAAAAATATATATATATAATAAAAAAGAGAAGCAGTCCTGTTGTTGCTTGTCCGAACTCCTGTCCGAACTGTTGTCCAATCTGAGGCAGGCCTTGGCAGCTATTTGCTTGTCCGATCTCTTGTCCGAACTCTTGTCCGAACTGTTGTCCGATCTGAGGCAGGCCTTGGCAGCCTTTTGCTTGTCCGAACCCTTGTCCGATCTCTTGTCCGATCCCTTGTCCGATCTGTAGAGAACTGAATTTGGCCTGTTTTTGCTTTCATTTGATTTTTGGGCACATAGTTTCCCTCTTTTGCTTGAACTTTCACTTTGGGAGCACTAAGGTCAGCAACTTTGACGAGTACTAGAGAATACTTATTGAACTTGGTTTAACTGTATTACTATCGCTAATCCTTGCTACTCACTTTGCCTTCCAAGCTACACCTTTCTCTTGGTCAGGACAGGTTCATTCCTTGCAATTGCCACCACCCTCCACTTGGTTCATCACCTGTAGGCCGGTGACCTCACTGCGGCATGGTAAGAACACTTGCAAGCGTGGGTAAGGTGCTTGACGGATTGCTTCCACCACACACCCAACACCCCACCGAGCTGTTTTCCACCAGGATTATTCTTTGTTGTTTTGTCTTTCACTAACATGGCAGATAACAGCGGCACCACTCCATCTGATTTTAATGAATGTGTCTCACGACGTGCTCTACTAGAGTCTCAGCGGCAGACCCAACATTCCATCGAACGTCTCGCACGTACTGTGGCTGACCTAGTAGACCGGATGACTGCCTTGGAAACACGCTTGCCTGCTGCACGAGCCAACAATGAAGAGGAAGACGACCATATTGAAGAGGAAGACGACCTATCCTATGCCGGAAACAATGCCATTGACCCTGACGAGGCTGCACGTCATCGCTTTCAGTTCAACCGTCAAGGTATGGGCGGCCACCGCAACCGCCCCCCACGAGGTAACAATGACAACCACAGGAACAATGATCCCTACTCTAAGGTAAAATTTTCAGTACCTCCTTTTGCTGGCACCTATGATCCAGATGCATATTTAGATTGGGAGATGTCAGTCGAACAAAAATTTAATGCTCACATGGTTCCTGCTATCCACCGCGTGCGCTTAGCTACTAGTGACTTCACTGGATATGCTCTTCTTTGGTGGACTGAAATAGTTCAGGTTGGCAATGAACCACAAACATGGGATATGTTAAAACGGCAAATGCGTGGTAGATGGGTCCCTCCTTCATATAAACGTGATTTGAGAAAAAAATTGCAGCGCCTAAACCAAGGAAATAAATCGGTAGAGGAGTATTATCAGGAGTTGCAAATAGGTTGCATGCGTGCTGAAATTGAGGAGGACAATGAGGATAAAATGGCCCGTTTTTATGGTTGTTTACGACGTGAAATTCAGGATATCATTGATTATAAAGAATACAATACTATCACTCGTCTTTTTCACCTTGCTATGCTTGCAGAAAAAGAATTGCAGGGTCGCCAACAACCACAACGCAGCATGAGGACCAACATTGGTGGTGCTACTTCACGCTCAAGTGGGCAGCAGCAACGACCACCCGCACCCCCTTCTCGACCGGCGGCTACATCAGCACCTTCTACATCTACAGCCCAGGTTGAGAGTTCCAAGACTGCAGCATCCAAGGCGCCAGCCAAGCCCACCTCCTCGGCAGCCTCTACTGCTCGTTCTGGAGCGATCCAGTGTCACAGATGCAAAGGATTTGGCCATGTGATGAAAGACTGCCCTAGTCAGCGGGCTTATATTGCTACGGAAGACGGTAGCTATGTAAGTGCTAGTGATGTTGAAGATGAATATGCACTTGCTGCTAACATTGCAGGAGATGATGATACATTCGACGATGACGCTGTTATTGCGTCGGATGCCACTGCCGACCTTGAAGGACTTATTGTACAACGCGTCTTGAGCACTCACATGGAGCAGGACGACAGGGCACAACGGAACAACTTGTTTCAGACCTTCTTCGGCGTCAATGACCGTCGTGTACGTGTCATCATCGACAGCGGTAGCTGCAACAATTTGGTGAGCCACGACATGGTAACGAAACTTCAACTTCCCACACGTGCGCATCCATACCCTTACCATGTGCAATGGTTCAACAAAAGCGGTAAGGTCAAGGTAACACAAACTGCTCACATCAAATTTTCCATTGGTACATACTTCGGAGCTGCTGATTTTGATGTAGTACCAATGCAAGCATGTTCTCTGTTACTTGGTAGACCTTGGGAATATGATACTGATGCTACACACCATGGTAGGAGCAATACGTACACATTTATGTATAAAGGAAAGAAAGTTACATTGCTTCCTATGACCCCAGCTGAAATTGTAAAATTTGAACAAGAAAAATATGCTAGGGATGCACAGAAGAGCAAACAACCTTCTGAAAATCAGCAAGTAGCTAAGACACTTTTGAGGCAACAGAAAGATAAAATTTCTTCTCCTTCTTCATCACAAGTTATAAATCTGAAAGGGCGTGTCATGCTTGCAACTAAAACTGACCTTGCTGAAATTTGTGATGATACCCCCTTGCTATATGGCTTGATTTGCACAAACGTGTTGTTTTCACTTGCGAACATTCCTAGCTCTGTTCCTGTTGCAGTCACTGACCTTTTGCAGGAGTTTAAAGATGTTTTTCCTGCTGAGATACCACCCGGGCTGCCACCGATACGCGGCATCGAGCACCAAATTGATTTGGTCCCGGGAGCGTCTCTTCCTAATCGTGCAGCGTACCGCACCAATCCGGAGGAGACAAAAGAAATTGAGCGCCAAGTACATGACCTTCTTGATCGTGGGTACGTCCGTGAAAGCCTTAGTCCTTGTGCAGTACCCGTTCTTTTGGTACCTAAGAAAGATGGTAGTTGGCGCATGTGTGTTGATTGTCGTGCTATTAATAATATCACCATTCGATATCGACACCCTATTCCTAGATTGGATGACATGCTTGATGAGCTTAGTGGTGCCATTATCTTTTCTAAGATCGATCTCCGTAGTGGCTACCACCAAATTCGCATGAAACTAGGTGATGAATGGAAAACTGCTTTTAAAACAAAGTTTGGATTATATGAGTGGCTTGTCATGCCTTTTGGACTTACTAATGCACCTAGTACCTTCATGCGCTTGATGAATGAAGTCCTACGGCACTTTATAGGACGCTTTGTGGTTGTATACTTTGATGATATCTTGGTTTATAGCAAGTCTCTCACTGAACATGTTGAACACCTACGTGCTGTTTTTTCTGTCCTCCGTGAGGCTAGAATGTTTGGTAACCTTGAGAAGTGCACGTTTTGCACGGATCGAGTTGTGTTTCTTGGATATGTTGTCACTTCACAAGGTATTGAGGTTGACGCGGCAAAGGTAGAAGCAATCAACAGCTGGCCGCAACCCCAAACTATCACACATGTACGTAGTTTTCTTGGTCTTGCAGGTTTCTACCGGCGTTTTGTGAAAGATTTCAGCACCATAGCCGGTCCTTTACATGAGTTGACCAAGAAGGGAGTTACTTTTACTTGGGAACCAGCACAAGAACAAGCTTTTGCCACACTCAAGGATCGCCTTACACATGCACCTCTACTTCAGTTACCCGACTTCGGTAAGCCTTTTGAGTTAGAATGTGATGCTAGTGGTTTTGGATTAGGAAGTGTGCTGCTGCAAGGAGGTAAACCCGTGGCCTATTTTAGTGAGAAATTACATGGCCCACAGTTGAACTATTCTACCTATGATAAGGAATTATATGCCTTAGTGCGTGTGCTTGAAACTTGGCAACATTACCTTTTGCCTAAGGAGTTTATTATTCATTCGGATCATGAAGCATTGAAGCATATACGTAGTCAAGCAAATCTGAATAAACGACATGCTAAATGGGTAGAATTTATTGAGACTTTTCCATATATCATTAAGCATAAGAAAGGGAAAGATAATGTGATTGCTGATGCTTTATCTAGATGATATACATTGCTTTCTCAACTTGATTATAAGATCTTTGGTTTAGAAACATTGAAGGACATGTATGCTACTGATTTGGACTTCAAAGATGCTTTTGCAAATTGTACAAATGACCGTGCTTGAAACAAATATGTGCTGAATCATGGATATCTTTTTCGTGCTAACAAGTTATGCGTTCCGGCTAGCTCTCTTCGCTTGTTGTTATTGCAGGAAGCACACGGTGGTGGTTTGATGGGTCATTTTGGATCCAAGAAAACCGAAGATGTGCTGTCCACACATTTCTATTGGCCTAGGATGAGACGAGATGTTGAGCGCTATGTGGCACGATGCACTACTTGCAATAAAGCTAAGTCCCGTCTAAACCCACATGGTCTTTATATGCCTCTGCCCGTTCCTAGTATACCTTGGGAGGATATTTCTATGGATTTTGTGTTAGGATTACCTAGAACTAGGAGGGGGAGAGATAGTATTTTTGTGGTGGTAGATCGTTTCTCTAAAATGGCGCATTTTATACCTTGTCACAAGAGCGACGATGCTACAAATGTTGCTGATTTGTTTTTCAGAGAGGTCATACGCTTGCATGGAGTTCCCAATACCATCGTTTCAGATCGTGATGCCAAATTCTTAAGTCATTTTTGGAGGACGTTGTGGCATAAGTTGGGGACGAAGCTGCTGTTTTCTACTAGTTGTCACCCCCAAACGGATGGACAAACGGAGGTCGTCAACCGCACATTGTCCACCATGTTGAGGGCTGTTTTGAAGACCAACTTGAAGCTCTGGGAAGAGTGTCTACCTCATATTGAGTTTGCATATAATAGGTCAGTACACTCCACTACTAAGGTAAGTCCGTTTCAAGTGGTCTATGGCTTTAATCCGCGTGCTCCTATTGATTTGCTACCATTACCACCATCTGAAAACTTGAATTTTGATGCTACTACACGTGCTGAATTATTACTTAAGATGCATGAAACTACTAAAGCAAACATAGAGAAAATGAATGAGAAATATCGTGCTTATGGTAGTAAGGGTAGAAAAGAGATAACATTTGAACCGGGTGATCTTGTTTGGTTGCACTTGCGCAAGGATCGTTTTCCTGATTTACGGAAGTCTAAATTGATGCCCCGTGCTGATGGTCCTTTCCGTGTGCTTGAGAAGATAAATGACAATGCATATAAGCTTGAGTTGCCTGCAGCTTTTGGGGTTAGTCCCACATTTAACATTTCAGATTTAAAGCCCTATTTGGGAGATGATGATGAGCTTGAGTCGAGGACGACTCCAATTCAAGAGGGGGAGGATGATGAGGACATCACTTCACATGATACACACATGGAGCCTCCACCTACAATTCAACTACAAGGACCAATCACACGCGCCCGTGCCCGTCGCTTGAACCATGAGGTTAATTCGTTCCTTAGCAACTTTGATTATATTTGTTTGGATGGGATGCTACTGAATACTAGTGATATTTTGTTGCTTAGGAACATGGGAGATGGAATAGGAGAGTTGGAGCTGAAGACGGAGCCGCACGGATGATTTGAAGTCAAGAATTCGCTGGTTCGGACTACATCGACCACCATTCACCAAAATGGGCATAACTTCCTCATACGAAGTCCGATTGGCGCGTTCTTTGACTTTTTGGAAAGCTGAGGAGAAGACGGATCGTTTGCCGTTGGTTTCACCTCATTTGGAGTCTCGAGTCGTCCTGTGTATTTAAAACAGTACTGCGTGACAGAACTGGGCCATGTTGGCCCATAGTCTGAGTCTGTACATCTTCTAGCCCACAGCCCATGTCTGTTCGCCTTCCACAGGCCGCCGCCCTATATATTCTCACGCCAGCCACCTCTAGGGTTAGGTTTTGCTTTGTTGCATCTACACTGTTGTGTTTAGATCCCGCCTCTTGCACCGGACCGATTGGCTGCTGCATTGGCGTTTGTGAAACCTCACCTTATCTTCGTATGTCTGTGATTTGGCATTCGATTTGTATCCTTCCTGTTCTTGCTTGTGTTCTTGGGTTCGCTTGCAGGAATTAGACTTCGTGGCGAGGTCAATCGTGTTCTGCGTGGTTGATAACCAAGCAGAGACAGTGGTGTAACGATTGTAAGGTTTTGATCCGCCGGACCGGAGCCTTGGATCGCCAACGTCGAGATTCTCCACCAACCCAAGTTTATCCTTTACCTAGCGGAAGATCGGGACCACTCCCCCATCAATGGGGAACCATTTAGCCGATTTGAAAGTTGCTTTTGATAGAATGCGGCAGTATGGGTTAAAAATGAACCCACTTAAGTATGCTTTTGGTGTGTCGACGGGAAAGTTCTTAGGTTTCATGATTCATGAGAGAGGCATAGAAATTTATCCTAAGAGACTTGAGAAGATTAGATACATTGCAGCGCCGACATGCAAAAGGGATGTACAAAAATTGCTAGGCAAGTTGAACTATTTGCATCGCTTTATATCCAACTTGTCCGACAAGATTGATGCCTTTGCCCCCATACTCCGGCTAAAAAACGAAGTCGAGTGCACTTGGGGGGCAAGCCAACAAAGTGCTTTCAAAAAGATCAAGAAGTGCTTGTCATCACCACCTGTGGTGAGGGCACCTAAAGCTGGGATTCCATTTCGACTATACATCACCGCTGAAGATAGCGTGATTGGAGCCGTGCTAACCGAGGAGGTAGAGGGGAAGGAGTACATCATCACATTATTGAGCCGCCGCCTGCTGGACGCCGAAACTAGGTACGCGTTTGTGGAATGATTGTGTTTATCACTTTACTACGTGTGCACTAAATTACGCCATTATCTTCTCCCCACTACATGTGTTGTCGTTTGCCAAACCGATGTTATAAGGCACATGTTACAGAAGCCGATTCTAAGTGGAAGAATCGGAAAATGGGCTTATGCATTGATTGAGTACGATTTGGCCTACGAACCCCTAAGGGCGACGAAAAGCCATGTTGTAGCCAACTTTATAGTTGATCATCACATAGATGTTAGCTGGAGTGATACTGTTGCTCTAGTTGAGGTAGCGCCATGGAAAATCTATTTTGATGGTTCGGCTTGCAAGAAAGGCTAAGGCATTGGAGTGGTTCTCATATCACCTAATGGAGCCCGCTTCGAAACCTCGGCCTGTCTAGGATTTTCTTCCACTAATAACCAAGACGAATACAAAGCTTTGTTACTACGTCTTGAATTACTAGAATCTGCAGGTGCTAAACATGTTCACGCATACGGTGATTCTTTGTTAGTAGTGCAACAAGTAGCTAAGAGTGCCCAATGTTTTAATGGCTTGCTAAATAGTTACTTGGATAAATGTCTAGACATAGTTGCCACTTTTGATGACTTCAAAATCTTTCATGTGTCAAGAAAAGCCAATTCAGTCGCCAATGATTTGGCTCAGCAAGCATCTAGCTACCAAGTCAGGAGAGGAAAATTTTCTATATTAGAGAGGCTGATGCTCAGCCTCACTACCAAAGCCAGTAACAATGGGCAGACGCACCCTCTGGGTCGAACCCCTCTGGCCGTCGAAGGTCATTGCGCGCCAAGGATCTTGGACCAGAGTGCCCTACCGACCGAAGGTGCTGGCATGCCTAAGTCCGAAGGCCGAAGCCTCCTGCACGGAGAAGGTTCCTCGGAGTTCGAACCCTTTGAACAGCTTCAGCCCAGCACTCTCTGAACAAGCACCCCGGCCTAGCTTCGGCCAGAGCTGGAATGGCTCGGGGGGCACCCTGAAGTCAGTAATCTAGAGGTTTCTTCAGAAGATGGATCAGCGAGGCCCTCTGGGACCTGTAAGGGCGATTGGAGAGTCCCAATCATCCAATGTTTGAGAGACCCTAGCCAAAGGGTTGATCAGAAGGTTCGGCGGCAAGCGTTCAAATTCGTGTTGATAGACAACACACTATATCGCCGAACCATTTACGAAGTACTATTGAAGTGTTTAGACCATGAGCAGTCCCAGGTGGCTATAGGAGAAGTCCATGAGGGGCTTTGCGGCACTCATCAGTCGGCCAGAAAATGAGTTGGATGCTCAAAAGAGCAGGGTTTTATTGGCCGACTATGACCGAAGACTGTTTCAAATAATATAGAGGGTGTGAAGCATGTCAGAGGTTTGGCAATATTCAGTTAGCGCCTGCTTCATTGCTCAATCCTATTGTCAAGCCATGGACGTTTCGAGGTTGGGGTTTAGACTTCATCGGCCAAATCTACCCTCCTTCCTCAAAAGGGCATCGGTTCGTGCTGATGGCAATGGATTATTTCACTAAGTGGACCGAGACCATACCTCGTAAGAACATGACTCACAATGAGGTACGTGATTTTATTTTGAAGCATATCATACATAGGTTCGGCATTCCTCAAACTCTTACTACGGACCAAGGTAGTTCATTTGTCTCTAGAGAAGTAAGGGACTTCGCCGAATACTATGGTATTAAGTTGATGAACTCTTCACCTTACTATGCTCAGGCCAATGGACATGCCGAGTCTAGTAATAAAACCGTGATTAAGCTCATTAAAAAGGAAATTGAAGAGTTTCCTAAAAGGTGGCATGAAGTGCTGTCTGAGGCATTATGGGCTTGTAGGATTGCGAAGCACGGTGCTACTAAAGTCAGTCCATATGAATTGGTATATGGACAAGAAGTCGTTCTGCCCGTAGAGGTAGATCTTGGCTCCTTGAGAGTATTAAAGCAAGATGGCTTATCGGTCGACGAGTATGAAACTCTTCTAAAAGATAATCTAGAGGAAGTGACCGATAAGAGACTAAGGGCTTTAGAAGCCAGTAGAAATGGACAAGAAGAGAGTAGCTAGAGCCTACAATAAGAAAGTTAGACCAAAATCGTTTCAAATAGAAGACTTGGTCTGGAAAACGATTTTACCCTTAGGCACGAAGAGTCCCAAGTTTGGCAAATGGTCACCTAGTTGGGAAGGTCCTTTTAAGATAGCCGAAATCGCTCCCGGCAACGCATACGTGTTGGAATCCCTGCAGGGAGAGCGATTTCGAAGAGCTTTCAATGGTAGGTACTTGAAAAGGTATTTCCAAAGTGTGTGGAAAACATCATAAAAGTGTTAGAAAGTCGATATGGATGGTATCGTCTTCAGCTCGTTGTGCCTTTTAGTTCACTCAGTACACTAAAAGGCAGGGGGGCATGTGTTGACAGCAAAGAATGGCATTTATGGCTAGATCGTCAAAATATCAATTTCGGTGATTTGGGCTGAAAATACACATGTCTAGGGTCTGTCCGAAGCCCTACAGGGCCAAAGGCCATTGGGCTATGGGCTCCGAAAGCCTCAAGCCAGCCCATGGGCTTCGGCTGGGAAGCCTTTGGAGGTCCACGCTGCCAAAGCTTCGGCCCGAGGAGTAGGCCTCGATGGGCCTAGCCGAAGACCACCTCGATAGAGATAGAGTTGTATGTGTTTCCAGCTCAATCTTTATCTCTATCTGGCCGGATTAATAGCAGATTAGATTACGAGTTAAGCCCCTATAAATAGAGAGGCAAGGCCAGCATAGAGATCCCCCCAACTCAAACCAAACCAAAGCTCCATGCTTTGATCGTATTTACTTTACCTTTACTTTCCTGTACATCTTCGTGGTTTTGCCTGGAAGCCCTCTGTCGGCCACTACGGAACAGTGGTAATCCTTGTTACTTCGCCTGTGAAGTATCCGTTAATCTACGTAATAGATTGCTATCGCCTTGTTACTTTTCCTGTGAAGTATCCGCTAATCTGCGTAATAGATTGCTACCTTCGCTACTAGTGCAACACTTGGAAAAATTCGGTCCTACGGCCGAATTAGTACTTCACACTCTTCTGTTGCAGGTTCGCACGTCCAGTGCTACTTCGTCGGAGGTATCCGGAGCTGAGAGATCGGTTTCAGAGGTCCCCAGGACACCCTTCGGCGGCACTACAGGCTTCGGCAACAGGCTTCACCAAGCATACTTCGTCGCAAAAGGCTCCGCTACGACCATATTCCGCACCGGACAAAGTTGCGCTCGCGCGTGGACCTCGCGTCGCTATTTCATAGTTTGCTGTATCGGAGATCGCACGCCGAACCCTGCTGTTCGGAGGTGATCATTGCGTCCAGATCCGTTCGGAGTCCATCTTCGGCCGGATCAGTCCGAACATGGAAGCACCCTTCGGCGGAGCACTTCGCACCAGACACCGAAGGTACACTTCGGTGACCCCTTCGCATCAGACTTCGAACCGGATGGGCTCCGACTGGTTTGTTGATTTTATTCTATTTAATTCATCTCTTTTGGCTAATTGGATTATTTTGTGTAATCTGGTTGCCTGGCGACTCCACCTCCCTTATCACGATTAAGGGTAGTTGGAACGCGACGTCGATGCTACGTCACGCTTAGGCTTGTTCCTAAGTATCCATGCATTTTTGGATCATCAGACTGACCCAAGTGCGAGGGCACGTTTCCGTGTCAACACGTCGGACTAACCCAAGTGGGGGCACGTTTTCGTGTCAACAATTGGTAACTTCGAAGTGCCCCCTGGGCCTTTCCTGTTTTACCAAAGGTTGACTGGATCGGCCGTGCGAAGCCAATCACAACAGAGCCTTCCATCGGAGGGGTCCGGCATGTGAGGGCCTCCATCATCCAGAGGGCTTCAGCATGAGGACTTCAGTGCGCAGGGCCCTTCGGCAGATGAAGGGTTCCGACATGAGGGTTCTAGCATGCAACACCCTCCGATTCCCAGAGGGTCTCGACCCGGAAGGTCTAGCGAACCTCGCATCTGCCTTAAGCTCCTGGCATCGGCAGTGAGTTCAAGCATTGGAATTTTCTGTGTAGAAAAGTTTCCTCTCCTGACTTGATAACCAGATGCTTGCTGAGCTAAATCATTTGCAATCGAGTTGGCAACTATGTCCAAACATTTATCCAAGTAACTGTTTAGCAAGCCATTAAAACATTGAGCACTTTTAGCTACTTGTTGTACTACTAACAAAGAATCGCCATGCGCATGAAAGTGTTTAGCACCTATGGATTCTAGCAATTCCATTCCTAGCAATAAAGCTTCATATTCAGCTTGCTTATTAGTAGAGGGAAATTCTAAACAGGCCGAGGTTTCAAAGTGTATTCCACTAGGTGATATGAGAACTACCCCGATACATTGGCCATTCTTACAAGCTGAACCATCAAAATAAAGCTTCCATGGCACTACTTCAACTAGAGCAATGTCTTTACTCCAATTGACATCTACGTGGTGACCAACTATAAAATTAGCGACAATTTGGCCTCTAATAGCTCTTAATGGTTCATAGGCCAAATCGTATTCAATTAAAGCGTAAGCCCACTTTTCAATTCTTCCACTTAGAATTGGCTTTTGCAACATGTACTTTATAACATCGGTTTGGCAAGCGACGCTACATGTGCTAGGTAGAAGATATTGATGTAATTTAGTACATGCGTAATAAAGTGATAAACACAAATGTTCCACGAACACGTACCTGGTTTCGGCATCCATTAGGCGACGACTCAAGAATGTGATGATGTACTCTTTTCCCTCCACCTCCTGAGTTAGTACGGCTCCTATCATGCTATCTTCTACAATGATGTACAACCGAAAGGGAATTTTGGCCTTTGGTGCTCTCACCACGGACGGTGATGACAAGCACTCTTTAATCCTTTCAAAGGCGCTTTGTTGACTTTCCCCCCAAGTGAACTCAACTTCTTTCTTTAGTCGGAGTATAGGGACAAAAGCATCGATTTTGCCAAACAAGTTAGATATAAAGTGACGCAAAAAATTCATCTTGCCTAGCAGCTTTTGCATATCTCTCTTGCATATTAGCGCTGCAAAGTTTCTAATCTTTTCAAGCCTCTTAGGATCAATTTCGATACCTCTTTCATGAATCATGAATCCTAAGAGCTTGCCTTCCGACATGCCAAAAGTGCATTTGAGTGGGTTCATTTTCAAGCCATATTGCCCCATCCTATCAAAAGCAACTTTCAAATCGGCTAAGTGGTTATCCATATCATCCGATTTGACTATGACATCATCTATGTATACTTCTAACATAACTCCTAACAAGTCATGAAAATCAAGTTCATAGCACGTTGATAGGTGGTGCCAGCATTCTTTAAAACAAAAGTCATAACGACCCACTCGAACAAGCCGACAAAACTAAGGCATCGAAAGGTTGTCTTGTAGACGTCCTCTTCGGCCATAAAAATTTGATTGTAACCAGCGTTGATATCAAGAAAACTTAGTATCTTATGTCCTGAAGCATCGTTGATCAACATGTCGGCTATCGTCATGGGATACTCGTCTTTTGGAGTGGCTTTGTTCAGGTCCCTGAAATCAATACAAACTCATATTTTGCCACTCCCTTTCTTCTCTACAGGCACAAAATTAGCAACCCATTCAGCATACCTACATGGCCTAATAAACTCAGCCTTGAGTAATCGTTCTATCTCCTCTTTGACTCGGTCATAGATGGCCGAATTAAAGCGACGAGGAGGCTGTTTATAAGGCCTAAACCCGGTCTTCATAGGCAGCCGATGCTCCATGAGCTCGCGGCTTAATTCGGGCATCTCGCTATATTCCCATGTGATACAGTCGACGTACGACCAAAGCAATTTTATTACTTTGGCCTTTTCATCAACTGTAAATGTTGGTTTACATAAGTCAGCCTTGGAATGCTACCGTTGCCTATAACAACTTCCTCTAAGGGGTGAGCCGCCACAAAACCTTGCCCTAACTTCTCTACTTTGCTAAAGTCTTTGATGGCCTCGGCAATACCGTCTTTAGCAGAATGATATTGCTCTACATGAGACTTTAGCCAATCTATATTACTTTTGCTAGACATGGTTACTAATTTAGAAATAGTCGTGCTACACCAGCCGAGTTTACAAACACTAGATGAAATGTCCCCGGATATGATAACGAACTTGTAATCCAAAAGGTCTCTTCCTGATAGACACTCTACTTTGTTGTGGATGGCATCGAGGGACACATCAGCCAATGCTACCTGGGCCAAAGTGTCTGCTGGTATGACTTCTACGTCATCGCCATCCCACTGTATTAGGCATTGGTGCAAAGTAGAAGGAATTCAGCAATTCGCTGTGAATCCAGTCACTTCTGAGCAACACGATGTAGTTTCCTTGCACATCAACGATGAAGAATGATGTCGGTAACATCTTGTTACCTACAAGCAACTCCATGGAGAGTACGCCTTTCGCCTCGGAACTCTCACCGTTGAAGTCGTTGAGCATTATATTTGTTTTCTTCAAATCTTCCTCGCCCCTGCCAAGATTCTTCAATACAGAGTAAGGCATTAGGTTAACGGTGCCACCACCATCAACAAGCATTCTAGAGATCGGCTTTCCATCGATGTGACCTCTAACATAGAGAGGCTTTATATGGAGATACATATCCTCGGGCTTTTCAAAAATAGCATTGCGTGGGCCGAGGTTCAACTGAGCATCCTTGGCCTCATCTTGCAGTTGAGCTTACTCGGCGGGCAGCATGACGACATTGATGTCCATCGCCTGAGGTGCGGGTCCCTCAGAAACGGGCGTGTAGTCAGTCGTAGTCGTTGCCCGGACTGGGAGCCAAGTTGGTTATCTCAACCGGCTTGACCCTCCATACATGTCTTATAGCTGGCCGAGGGCGAATCTCCTCAAAGATAGTGTCTCTTTCATCCTCAGCCTTTTCTTGCGCATCTCCTGCGCTCGTAGGCGCTTTAGATGCCTTTTCTGTGCTTTGTACATGCCCGGAGGAGCTCAAGATAGTTGTGGCTTGGTACTAGGTGCCACCGTTCTGTTTCTATGATTTTTGGACAAAGGGGTACCACCCAGGTTGGCCTCGCATGTTTCATAATCGTATAGGGTACTTCGCTACGGACCCTATCGGTCGGACCGGCCTCGTTCGACCGATCGTATCAGGCTCCTGTGCTGGCCTCGGTTGGATTAGGGTCTTACCTCCATCGGGCTTTGGCGAGGAGGCCCTCGGGATTGGGACTTCCTGAGACCCTACTTTGACTGTGATGGATTCGGACTCCCTATCCTTCTTCTCTTCACGTCCATCTCCTTTGGCTCTGTCCTGTGTGAGTCGATTCAGAGCTACTATGGACAACCTGTGGACGATGTCTCCCTTCGCTGCTCATGTTTGTCCCCGTTAGTTATAATACTCCGAAGGAAAACAAGGGACAACGTTATTTTGCGAAGGGTACTCGAGCTGCGAGGTGTACGGAGTCCACGGGGTGCCTGCCCAAATGTATGGTGGAGGCATCGGTGGCTCCAGTGGATTTGCCCACTACGAGCTGAACCCACTGCCCGCAGGGGGGCTTGGCCATGTCGAAGGGATCTCGGATCATATCAGCGAAGGGTCCTGCCAGGCCAGAGCTATCTTCGGCCACTGTGGGCCGAAGCCTCCCACCGGCGGGTTTGTCCAAAGAGGGGTTGAGCTCGGCCACTGGTGTCCGAACTCATTGTGTGAAAGGTTTGGATATTGTTGTCCGAACTCGTTCTGCGCAGGGTTCGGCCATTGGGGTCCGAAGCCACTATGTGGAGGGTTCAACCACTGTGGATCGAAGCCATAGTGCGAAGGGTTCGACCACTGCGGTCTGAAGCCACTCTCCGACTGTTTCAGCCCCTTCGGCTGTCTCAGCCTTCTTGCGTGGGGCCCTGTTTCCTCATCTTTTTTTGATGTGTATTCAATAGCATCTGATATGTCACCTTTAGCTTCTTGCGAGCTCTAGCCGAAGGATACGCGTTGACATTCCGTTTCCATACTCCTACTTCTGGATTTTTTTGGTATGAGTGTGTGTGTTCGTGATTCTCCAATAATGACCGCTTTTCCTTTAGTTGACTCGGCCTGCAGTGGCCGAATCAGCACCCTCTTCTCGTTGAGGTTGACGGTGTTTACGGGAAAGGGGTCTTTGTCTAGCTTCATCTTTGGACTGGGATCTATTTTCAATCGTCCTTCCTCTATGGCCGATTGAACCTATCGACGAAAAACGTTGCAGTCGTTAGTATAATGTGAATGAGAATCATGCCACTTACGGCAGAGGCGTTTCTTTAGCTCATCGGTAGATGGAATGACCTGGCCTTTAGGCAACGTGAGAAGCATTGATCGGAAGTTCTGAGGGATCGGAAGTTCTGATACTAGATCAGAAGTTCTGACCCACGCGAATTTGAAAAACCAAGCCTGTTGACCAGGGTTTTTCAGATCTAGAATCCAGTTACTTGTAGATTGCTCGCCTAACTTTGTTTTGCAGAGAATGATGTGACTGGCATGTCCTTGGATAAATGTGATGTATGAGATGCATGCAATGAATGCAAATTAATATGGCATGTGTGTCATGGTTATTTACCGCCCAAGGCTGATGTAAAATTTATTACGGCTTGCATGTCATTTTCGAAGTGCTACGACCCATGTAATTAGTATAGACTATGCGATATGGACTAGTACTCCTCATAGAGGCTAGGAGCACACACCCATGTAATTAGTATAGACTATGCTCTTCACAATAGCTGCACCCACCAAAGTTCGTGCTCATCGATAGTGGGTCTACCAAAGCAGGGTGCTATCTTTTATCTCGACTAGTTGGGGCAGAAGTCGGACTTCTGCACGCATTGTGTTGGTTCACTTGACAAGGCTATCAAAATGGTTTTGGGTCTTGGATCATAAGAGTTGGGGTTTAGCATTGGATGCTTCTCCAACGACAAGAGTCACATACGATGTGATTAGCAAGGAGTTGCTTACCTATGTCAACTAGCTTCTAGCAGTGATGCCAAAGCTCACTAGGAGATAGCGTGAACATGGATCTTGCACCACTATTAGTCATGAGAGGGAAAGTGATTGGTTTAGATAGTGGAACATATTTTATTAGATATAAGATAAACATTGCATAGTGCTAAATCTCTCATTTAATCTTTTGTAGATCATGGCACCTACTACGTCTACTGTTAAGAGCACTCCAATTTTTAATTTGCGATCTATTCTTGAACGAGATAAATTGTCTAGAACAAACTTTATGGATTGGTATCGAAATTTGAGAATTGTTCTCAAACAAGAGAAAATGATTATGTTCAGGAGGAACCTCACCCTGATGAACTGGGAGAGGATGCTTCTACAGTAGATAAGTGTGCTTATCAGAAGCATGCTAGTGATTATGTGGATGTCAGCTGTCTGATGCTTGCCTACATGTCCTCTCAGTTTCATAAATAGTATGAGGAACATAATGCTTATGATATGATCGTAAGTCTTAAGGGCATGTTTCAGGACCAAGCAAGGACAAAAAGATACAATGTGTCTAAATGCTTGTTTGGTAGCAGACTGGCTGTAGGGAGCCTAGTGAGCCCTCATGTGATAAAGATGATTTGTTACGTAGAGACTCTAGAGAGATTGGGTACTCCACTGAATCCATACCTCGCTATAGATTTCATTCTCCAGTCACTTCCACTGAATCCATACCTTGCTATAGATTGGACTGGAGAAGACACTAGCTGAGTTGCTTAGGATGTTGAAATCTGTTGAGGAGAGTATTAGGAAGACTCCAAACCATGTGATGGTTGTTCAGAATGAGGGCAAAAAGAGGAGGAGGAAAAAGGCTAAGACTACAGATGCGATCTCTAGTGCGAAGTATAAACTAACTGGAAAGTCTAGGTCTGGTCCTACCAACTCTGATGTGTGCCACCATTGCAATAAGCCTGGGTATTGGCAGTGCAATTGCAAGGTTTACCTGGAAGAGCAAAAGAACAAGAAGGGAAGTGGGACTTCCGCTTTAGGTATTAATGTTATTGAAATTAATCTTGCTACTCATCCAAATGATTCATGCACATTTGATACTGGATTGATGATTCATACTTGAAAATCATTGCAGGGGTTGAGAATAGTAAGAAAGTGTGAAAGTGGCTAGCTGGATATCCACATCGGGAATGGTGCAAAGGTTGCAGCATTGGCCGTCGACGTTTATTCATTGTTTCTACCGTCAAGATTAGTTTTGGAGTTAAATAATTGTTATTTCATTCCCGCCTTAGAAAGAAACATTATATCTTCTTCATGTTTAGAGGAAGATGGTTTTGAATTCATAATAAAGAACAAGAGTTGTTCAATATTTTCGGATGGCATGCTCTATGGTATTTGTCCATTAGTGAATGGATTGTATATTTTGAGTTTTGATAATGCACACGTTTATAACATTAATACTAAGAAACAACGACTCAATGATTTGAATCCCACCTATGTCTGGCATTGTCGTTTGGGTCATATAAATGAGAAGCGCGTGCAAAAGCTCCATAGTGATGGACTTTTGGAGTCATTTGATTTTGAATCATATGACACATGCGACTCTTGCTTAGTTGGCAAAATATAAAAGACGTCTTTCACTGGACAGAGTGAGAGGGCGAGTGAGCTAGTTGGCCATAGTACATACTGATGTGTGTGTCCAATGAGTCACACAGCTAGGAAAGGATTTTAGAACTTTATTACTTTTACCGACGACTTTACTAGATATGGCTATGTCTACTTGAAGAGGCATAAGTGCAAATCCTTTGAAAAGTTCAAGGAGTTCCAGAATGAGGTACACAATCATATGGGCAAGACAATTAAATTTCTACGATCGAATCGTGGGGGTGTGGAATTGTTCCACAGCTGACTCCACCTGGCATGCCTCAATGGAATGGGGTGTCCGAGCAGAGAAACCACACTTTGTTGGACATGGTGTGGTCCATGATGAGTCACACTGATCTTCCATTATCCTTTTGGGGTCACACTCTAGAAACAATAGCTTTCCTGATTAATAGAGTTCCATCTAAGTCAGTAGAGAAGACACCATATAAGATGTCTAGGAGGCGTCCCAGTTTGTCCTTTCTAAAGATTTGGGGATGTGAGGTGTATGTCAAATGTATGATGTCTGACAAGCTTAGTCCTAAGTCTGACAAGTGCTTCTTTGTGGGGTATCCTAGGGAAACCAAAGGATACTATTTCTATAATAGAGAAGAGGGTAAAGTGTTTGTCACTCGGAATGGTGTATTTCTTGAGAAAGAGTTTCTCTCAAAAGGAGTTAGTGGGAGGACTATGCATCTCGAAGAGATTCGAGAGCCACTAGAAAGTGTTCTAGATCCCACTAAACGAGAACATGAGGCACAAACTATTGCAGATCCTATTGTAGATGCTCCAGCCCCATGGAGGTCTGGGAGAGTAGTCCATGCGCCAGAGAGGTACATGTTCTTGACCATAGGGAATCTCGATGTGTTGTTGTTGGACAATTACGAGCCCAAGACCTATGCGGAACAAGTGATGGGACTAGACTCTGAGAAATATCTTGGAGCCATTAGATCCGAGTTAGAGTCCATGTGAGTTAACCAAGTTTGGAACTTGGTTTATCCACCCGATGGTGTAAAAACCATGGAGTGTAAATGGATCTTAAAGAAAAAGATAGACATTGATGGAAATGTTCACATCTATAAGGCACGATTGGTGGCGAAAGGTTTCAGACAGATTCAAGGTGTTGATTATGATTAAACGTTTTCGCCCGTCGCTATGCTTAAGTCTATTCGGATCATCCTAGCTATTTCCGCATATTATGATTATGAGATATGGAAAATGGATGTCAATACGGCTTTCCTAAATGGAAAACTAAGTGAGGATGTGTACATGACACATCCTGAAGGTCTTGATGGTCCGGGGAATGCTGGGAAAGTTTGTAAGTTGCTAAAGTCCTTTTATGGATTGAAGCAAGCTTCTCGGAGTTGGAATCTTTGTTTTGATGAGGTAGTCAAAGGGTTTGGCTTCATCAAGAACGAGGAAGAACATTGTGTTTGCAAGAAGGCTAGTGGGAGCTCACTTGTGTTTCTGGTCCTATATGTGGATGACATATTGTTGATCGGAAACAACATTCTTTGTTGAATGCTGTCAAGATTTCACTGAAAAATAGTTTTTCAATGAAAGATCTTGGAGAGGCAACATACATTCTGGGCATAAAGATCTATAGAGATAGATCAAAATGGTTAATTGGATTAAGCCAAAGTATGTACATTGACAAGGTTTTGAAACAGTTCAAAATGCAGAATTCTAAGAAGAGTTTTCTGCCAATGTCACATGGTATTTCTCTTAGTAAGACTCAGTGTGCTGTGACTCCTAATGAGCTAGAGAAGATGAGTGTGATCCTGTATGCCTCTGCAATTGGATCCATCATGTATGCCATGTTGTGTACATGCACAGATGTGTCATATGCTCTTAGTGTTATGAGCAGGTACCAATTGAACCCGGGTGAAAGTCATTGGGCTGTAGTAAAGAGTATCCTCACGTACTTGAGAAGGACTGAGGAAATGTTCCTGAGGTATCACGTTATTGGGGGAATTTTATATAAATCTAGTGTGTGTTCACCCTTACTCCGATGCATTACTCAGCAGGACAGATTACAACTTCTTCAAGGTATCCACGAACCCATGTGCGGTAGCCATTTGGCATCCCGAGCCTTGGCTAGGAAAATACTTCGCCAAGGGTTCTATTGGCCAACTATAATGCCTGATGCCGAAGCCTTGGTATGTATTTGCCAAGGATGCCAATGGATAGGGAGATGTGTATTGACACTAAAATCTGACAATCAAAGTGCCAAACACACTGGCGCCGATTCGACGATCTAAAAGCGTGTGGATACTTAGATACAAGACTCTAATCATGACACGATGCCCGACATTGCGTTTCGACGACCCTAGATAGTAACATGGGAAATAAATGGAGTCGTCAGGTAATTAAATTACAAGAAATAACCTAATTAATCGATGTGTGAAAAATAGAATCAACCGTTCAAACTAGGGACGGTTGGACCGAAACAAAATGGTCATTCAGACTGTCCTGAAGGCTCCATTCAAACCGATGGTGCGAGGGTATCGCCGAAGGGGTTCTCTGGTGTATGCTGCGAAGTATGACCAAAGGGGACTCCGACCTTCGGCATTCGGTCGGTCGGACCGAAGGGTAGCCTCTGGTCAGACCGGATAGTGGCCTGATGGGGGGTTCTGAAGGGGTACTCTGCCGTCTGGTGCAACAGTGGCCTGAAGGGAACCTTTGGCCCTTAGCCGATCAGATCGAGGGGTAGTCCCTGGTCGGACCGCGGGGTGAAAAAGACTTCGAAAGGGGCTCTAGAGGGTGTCGCGAGGCATTCCCGAGCCCTCTGTGAATCCCGGTCAGACTGGCCTTGTGCCGCCGGTCAGACCGCTGCATGCTGGCACGTCAGGTGATGGCGCGGCATAGGCCAGTCAGACCGTGGTGTTGCCTCTGGTTAGACCGACGGGCCCTGGAAAGTGGTCTCCAGGCTCCTGCGGCCGACTTAGAGAGGTTGGATGGATCCAAAAACTTTTGGTGAAGAAGATGAGATGAAATAAACTACAAATCACCAAAAGATCATAGGTAATTCCGCCAAGAGACCGAATTACCAATAAAAACGATAAAACAATAAAAATCCATTACGTGGATTAAATGTGTGATTCACAAGCGAATCAACAAGGCTTACCATGATTACGATGTGGAAGACGAAGAGTTTAAAGCGCAAACTCACAAAGATGGATGTTACTTAGCTAATCCTAGGGCAAGGAAAGTAGATTGAACGGTAAAAGTACGATTTAAGGTAAAAATAATAGATTGGAGGAGGGGCCCTTCAATCAGCCTTGCCCCTATATTTATAGGGGTTGGTGATGGAGGAGGGGGTGCAAAATATTAGTCGTTTTGGTGTACAAATAATAGTCGTTTTGGTTTTTATTGAGAGTGTACAAATATTAGTCATCCCGTCCATCGAAGCATTGCTGCCAAATGAGATGTGGTCATCGGGAGTTGAACTTGGGTAGCACCACTAAAATCTAGGCTCCATGACCAATTGAGACAACTCTTGTAACTTTATTTAATATTGCCTTGGTATGTGTAATTTTGTCTAAACGACTAATATTTGTACACCGGAGGGAGTACTATATTAGTAAGAGAATATTAAGCAGTTTCACAAATCACAACATAACACACATCTTGACTATGAATTTCAGTTTGATCTGTTTTATGTGCAAGGATAGAAGAATCTTTTAATTTGATTTCATGCTGAATTTCAGATCTAATATCAAGTTGTTTGCTCTCATTAGTTGTTGTCTCGATGTCATCTTTAACAATTTCATCAGAAGTTGAAAGTAATAAAGTAGATTTCACATCCTCATGCACAATGGTATAGTTATTAGTCCTATCATGGTGAAGTGTTATTATCAAATTGCAAAGGGTGTTCTATTATTTTAGATGATGAAGTAACCTCAACGGGTACTTGTAAGGACTTTTTACCTAACACCTCAACTCGTGTAGAGATGGAAGGCCATATGCTTGTTGATGTTGGTGCAGGTACATGTTTGCATGACGAACACTTGAAGAAGGGAAAGGCTTGGTTAGTGCCAGTGTGCTCATCACTCGTGGTGGATAGGAGTCTCTTGCCTTGTATTGTCATTCCTGCAATTCTTTCTCTACAATCATGGTAAGATGGAACAAATGACTAAGAGTATTAAATTCTTTATAATAAATGTTATCTTGAATCTCATGCCTCAATCCATCATAGAAGCGCCACATCGTGTTCTCCGAGTGCTCCACAACACCACAATGGGTCTTGCTCTCTCGAAGCTCAACATAATACTCTCTCACAAACATGTTACCTTGAACTAAGCATTGCAATTTCTTACACAATTCACGATGATAAGAAGGAGAGACAAATTTACTACGCATAGCTCTTTTTAAATGACCCCATGTATCAAGTTGTAATTGAAGTTCACTTATATCTTCCCACCGGATTAAAGCATGATTTTTAAACATACCAGTTGCTCGTTTAACTCTATGTTTTTCAGGAACTAGATATAAATTAAAGTTATGCTCTATGATCATCCCCAATCTAGGTATTCTTTAGCATCATATTCACCATAAAAGGATTGGATGGTAAACTTACATTTGATAGAAGAAACATTGTTACCATGATTATGATTTGTCGTACCTGCCATACTTGCCATGGTTAGTAGAAAAGGAAAAACACTAGGAAAAAATATTAGCCCTATCAACTATTAGGTAGTGGAAGGTGCTCTCGCTCACACTCAAGCGTATTACCACAATCTTATACGGTTCTTACCATCACAGGGAAGTGGATTGCACAATCTTAGTCGTGGCACAATTCTTGACTGATTGGTGACTTCCAAAGAGAGTGGTATACAATTGCAAAGACTCAAGCTGCACCGATCAGAAGTATATATGTGGAGTCTAGGCAGTTAAACAAGAGTATTCTACATGGTGGAACATGATTTAGAAACAAATAGTAATATTAAATAAGTGTCCAGAGTACTCGTACTAATTGCTGGTCTGAATGTGATCCCTATGACAACAAGGCTTATATGATAGAGTGGTTGAGACTCAAAGGATAACTTATGTATTGACAAAATCACCACAAAACAGTACCAAAAATAGCACCACACAACACTAATATCTTCCAAACTTGTCCCTAAGTGCTCCCTTTTTTTATATTTTTCTCCTTTTTTGATATTTTTAGCTCTTTTTGAACTCTTTTTGTTGAAACTTGTTTTTTTGTTGACTAGGAGCACAAAGAAGAAAAACCAAGAAGATGTGATACAATTTTGCTGTAAGGAAGTGCTATGTAGGTAAATAAAGATGAGCTAAAAAATCTACGCAAGAAACTTCGGGACTGGAAAAATCGATCTTGTAGCTAGGTAGGTAAGTTTTCCTAAAATTGGTGAACCTACCTAGCTAGAAAAACTTAGATCTAAATTTTTCTGTAGATTTCGAAAATGTATTTATTTGACTTATTCGGAGTCCATATGCAAAAGATATGACTGTTTTATCAGAGGTAGTCTGAATCAGGGTTTTGAGGTTCTAGTTCGGACGCGAATTGCAAATCAAAGGGGATTTATGGGTGGTGGCTAGTACAAGGGATTTAGAAAAAGGGATCACAATACTAACCAGCAACTGGACTTGACCAAGGACACAAACTCAATACTACAGACTCTGAAACTAAAACATGCAAAGGCTAGGGATGGTCTTGGATTGGGGAAAACCTATGACTACACATTTTTTGTTGGCTTTTTTGTGGACTATAGGATGAATATGAAATCAATCTAATTTAAGATACAAAAACCTGATGGTAAACCAAGATCTGATACCACTTGATGGAGGGGGTGCCCGATCTTCCATCAGGTGAGGGATAAACAACGATTTGTGGAGAACTCGAAATTGATGATTCAGCTTCCGATCAACGAGATCGGCCCTTGCAATCACTACACCACTGCTCCGTTGGTTATCAACTAAGCATAGCCTGATTGAACTCGCAAAGAAGGCTAAATCTTTCCAGCGAATCGAAGAACACAAGCAAGAACGTAGAAAACGCAATCGAATTGAAATTGTATTGGAATCTACGAGTTGGGGTTCACTTACAAATCCGGCGAAGCGGCGACTATCAAAGAAACGTGAAAACTAAACCCAGAAACCCTAGATGGTTGTAGAAACACCTTATATAGTAGTTTGTGATGCACCCCTAATGGGCTCAACTGGATACATGGCCCAAAGGGCCAATAACGCAGAAAACAACATGCTTATAGATTCTGTACTCTATCTTGTTTTGACGATTCCCGTTGATCTAGAAGGAATTTTGAGATGAAACTAGTGGCATTGGAAAGGTTCTAAAGTTATCTTTCCATGGATGGATGGAACGTCGAAAATGGAGTCCATATGTCGCCTGGGCGATGATTTTAGTGCACACTGCTCCTGGAATCCGAGTTGGACACGAATTGTAGTTGGATTGGACTCTAAAATTGGCTTGGACGTCCTTCCTAGTTATTTTCCAACTCTTTTTTAACCCCAAGTGATTTTCATCATCTCCATGGTTCCTAACAACAATAATAATATTAGGTAGCAAAAAATGGCATCAATGGTTAAGATTGTCAAAATATCAATTTTGGTAATTTGGGCCGAAAATACACATGTCCCTGGTTAGACCAAAGCCCTACAGGGCCAAAGGACCATTGGGCTACGGGCTCCGAAAGCTTCCAGCCAGCACACAGCCTTCGGCCAGGAGGCCTTCGGAGGCCGACACCGTCGAAGCTTCGGCCCGAGGAGCAGGCTTCGACGGGCCTGGCCGAAAGCCCACTTTGGGTAGAGATAGAGTTGGACTCGATTCCGGCTAAGTGTTTATCTCTATTAAACCGAATTATAGTAGATTAGATTAGAGGTCTAGCCCCTATAAATATAGGGGCGAAGCCTGTTCAGAACCCCCAGAAAAAAATCAACCACAAAGCCCTAGATTTGAATCGTATTTACTTTATCTTTACTTTTCGGTACTCTTCGTGGGTTTGCCTGAAAGCCTTCCGACGGCCACTTCGGAACAGTGTTAATCCTTGTTACTTCACCTGTGAAGTATCCATTAATCTACATAATAGATTGCTATCGCCTTGTTACTTCGCTTGTGAAGTATCTGTTAATCTACATAATAGATTGCTATCGCCTTTTACTTCGCCTGTGAAGTATCCGCTAATCTGTGTAACAGATTGCTACCTTCGCCACTAGTGCAACACTTAGTGGAATTTGGTCCTCAGGCCGAATTGGTACTTCGAATCTTCTCTGTTGCAGGTTTTCACGTTCCGAGCTAATTTGTTGGAGGTGTTAGGAGCTGAGAGATCGGTTTCGGAGGTTGCCAGAACACCCTTCAATGAGACTGTTGCTTCGACCGCGCGCTCCATCAATAGACTTCGTTACGACAGGCTTCGCCACGCTCATACTCCGCTCTAGACGAAGTCACGTTCACGCGTTGCGCCTGAGTCATTATTCTATATCTTACTGTATCAGAGACTTTGCAACAAACCCCGCTGTTCGGAGGTGATTGTCGTGTCCAGATCTGTTCGGAGTCCATTTTCGGCCAGACTAGTCCGAACACCAAAGGTACCCTTTGGCGGGACACTTCGCACCAGACGCCGAAGGTATACTTCGGCGACCCCCTTCGCACCATACTTCGAACCAGACAAGCTCCGACTGGTTTGCTGATTTATTCTGTTTAATATATTTCTTTCGGCTAATTGGATTATTTTGTGTGATGTGATTGCTTGGCGACTACACCCCCCTCACCACGGCTAAGGGTAGTCGGAACGCGACGTCGGTGCTGTGTTACGCTTAGGCTTGTTCCTAAGTATCCGCACACTTTTGGATCGTCGAACTGACCCAAGTGCGGGGGCACATTTTCGTGTCAATGCACTTTTTAGGCGACTCCACTGGGGAAAAGCTACGCCAACATGACAGGTACATCTACATCGGCCACCGGCACATCTACAATGACTACTACGTCTACAGCACCGATGGACACCATAGGAGGCATGGATATCGACAACTGCAACATCCTAACACCTACTCTTGAAGATATTCCTGCAGAAGACCTAGCAGAGATCGAGGCGAAGTTGAAGGCACTCCAAGACATGATGCTTGGGGGCTACGTCAAGACACACGCAGGCTTCATCAAGCGCGACATCATTGCCCCCGACCTTGCTCGGATCCAAGTAACACCCATATCACCTCGTTTATCTTCTTTAGAGATTGAGCAAAAAATAGCCGCATCAGTAGATTAGGCCGTTAGCGCTTCGCTAGACAACCAGTTTAGATTCGGCAGTTAGCTCCCAAGTAGAGGCAACTCTTAGAAGGTTCGACTTTACTGAGGCCATACGATCAGTCCCTATTGCTAGTGTACCTCCGGTAAATCATGTGTACAGTAGAACTAACGGTAGCACTGGGAAGACCGTTACGTCTTCGGCCTCAACACCCATGGCCTAGACTAGTCATTATGCTTACGGCCAAACTAGCACCGCGTACCACGCACCACCACCACCTGCGCTGATACCAGCCCTGCCCACGCTCCTCGCACCACATGCACAGGCACTTGGGCTCGAGCACATCGTACAACTGGCACGTAGGGAAGAGGCCCATGGCCGACACACCAATATCCCGCCGCGTGTCGCGCCCCCGCATGAGAGACGTGCACAGTCAGCAAGCCAAGAAGACCTAGAGGAGCGAATCCGCGCACTATTTAGGGAATGCGCCGGCTTCGTGCCTAAGGGTTGGATTAGGGTTTACCATAAGCCATATCCTGATCATTTCGATACAATACCCTACCCTCGCAGATATAGAATCCCCGAATTCACTAAGTTCAACGGCGAGGGTAGCAAAACTACACTAGAGCATGTTAGTCAATTTTTAGCACAGTGTGGAGAATCTAGCAGGACAGACGCTCTAAAAATTAGACTATTTTCTCTCTCGCTATCCGGCACCGCTTTCACTTGGTTTTCGGCGCTTCCACCGAACACCGTTCAGACGTGGGATGAATTAGAACAAAAATTCCATGACTACTTTTACAAGGGTGAGATAGAACTTAGGCTTTCACACTTGACATCGGTTAGGCAGAAATCTAACGAGAATGTCTCCGAATACATCAAGCGTTTTAGGGATACTAGAAACCGATGTTTCAACCTTAGTATTTCAGAGAGAGATTTGGCGGAACTAGCTTTTAATGGGTTGCGTTTCGAGATTAAAGAAAGATTAGACAACTAGGACTTTTAAGAGGTTAGCCAAGTTTTGTAGCAGGATCTGGTCTAGGAAGGCCGAGCCAAAGATAAAATGTTTATCAAGACGTTTAACAAACCTAGAGCTGAAATCCACGTCATGGAACACTCCGATGAGGAGGAGTCAGAAGAAGAAGATTCGGCTGACATGTACACAGCCGAATGGGTTTGGAATGCTAAGAGCAAACCCATCACGTGCTCTGAGTTACGACTGTCTCCCACTAAGAATCGGCCTAATGAGGTCAAGTACTCATTTGACATAACTAAGTGTGATAAAATATTTGATTTTCTCTTGAAGAACCAGCTTCTCAGGTTGCCTAAAGGCCAAGTCATTCCATCTGCCGATGAGTTGAAGAAACATCCATACTATAAGTGGCATGACTCGCATTCACATAATACTAACGATTGTAAAGTTTTTCGATGGCAGGTTAAATCGGCCAAAGAAGAAGGACGATTAAAAATAGACCACAATCCAAAGATGAAGCTGGACAAAGATCCTTTCCCCATCAACGCCGTTGACCTCGGCGAGAAGAAGGTGCTGATTCGGCCGGAACAGGTCGAGTCGATTAGAGGGAAGGCGATAATTGTTGGAGAACCACGCACACACACACTCATACAAAAGAACCCCGAGGTGGGAGTGTGGAAACAAAACATTAGCATCCCTTCGGCTAAGGCTCACAAGAAGCCGAAGGTAACATACAAGATGTTGTTGAACAAACATCAAAGAATAGCCAAGGAAGCAGGCCCACGTGCTAAAAAACTAAGTCAGTCGAAGGGCCCAAGACGTTCGGAGGGTGGCTTCGGACCACAGTGGCCGAGCCCTCCTCGTGATGGTTTTGGCACCACAGTGGCCGGACCCTCTGCACGGGGACTTTGGGCCACAGTGGCCTAACACTCCATACAGTGGCTTCGGACCTCAATGGCTGAACCCCCCATATGGTGGATTCGGACCCCAGTGGCTAAACCCCATGCGGACCGAGTTTGGCCCCCAATGGCATAGCCCCGCACCACTCTGGACGGACCCTTCGACAAGAGGCTTTGGCCCACACTGGCTGAACGTACCTCCAGCCTAGCAGGACCCCTCGCTGATATAGTCCAAGACACCGTCGACTCTACCGAACCCCCTCCGGGTACCGGGTTCGGCTCACACTGGGCATGGCCACTGGAGCCGCTGATGCCTCCACCATACAACTAGGCGGGGACTCCGTGGGCTCCGTACGTATCACAGCCGGAGTACCCTCTGCAACTTAACGCTATGCCGTGTTTTCCTTCGGAGTATTATGAATGTCAGGGACAAACAGACGCAGCGGAGGGAGGCATCGTCCACATGCTCTCCACAGTACTTCCGAATCGGCTCGTGCAGAGCGAAGTCAAAGAATACAGGCACGAAGAGGCCGAGGATAGGGAGTCCAAAGCTATCGCAGTCAGAATAGGTTCTCAGGAAGTCCCAATCCCGAAGGACCCTTCGCCGGAGTCTGACGGAGGTAAGTCCCATGCTTCAGTCGAAGCCCACGCCGGAGCCTGGTCCGATTGGCTGAACGAGGCCGGTCCGACTGCCGCGGTCTGCAACAAAGGTCCCTTTGGATACAGAGTGTACGAGGCCGAGGTGGGTAGGACCACTTCGGCTAAAGGTGACAGGAACTAGGCAGTGGCACCTGGCACCAAGCCACAACCATCTTGGGCACCTTCAAGCATGTCCAAATCACAAAAGAGACATCTACAACGACTATGGGCACAGGAGATGCATGAGAAGAAAGCCGAGGACGAGCGCGACGCTATTTTTGAAGAAATCTGCCCTCGGCCAACTACAAGACAGGTATGGAGGATGAAGCTAATTGAGATGACCAACCCGGCTCCTAGTCCGAGCGACGACGACAACGACGACGTGCTCGACGATGACTACTCGCCTGTCTCAGAGGGGCCTGCACCCCAAGCGATGGACATCAACGTCGTCATGCTGCCCGCCGAGTTTGCCCTGCCACAGGACGAGGCCGAGGTCACTCAGTTGAACCTCGGCCCACGCAAAACTATTTTTGAGAAGCCCGAGGACTCGGCTCGCCATCTAAAGCCTCTCTACATCAGAGATCATATTGACAAAAAGCCAATTTCCTGGATGCTTGTCGACGGTGGCGCCACAGTTAATCTAATGCCTTACTCGCTGTTGAAGAAGCTTGGCAGGGATGAGGACGATCTGAAGAAGACCAACTTGATTCTCAACGGCTTCAACGGCGAGAGTTCCGAGGCCAAGGGCATGCTCTCCATGGAGTTGACAGTGGGCAACAAGACGTTGCCAATAGCTTTTTTCATCGTCGATGTACAAGGTAACTAAAGCGTGCTGCTTGGGCGCGACTGGATTCACGCGAATTGCTGCATTCCTTCTACTCTACACTAATGCCTAATTTAGTGGGATGACGATGAGGTATAAGTCATTCCCATAGACACATCGGCCCACGTAGCATTGGCCGATGTGTCAGTTGATGCCGTTCACAACAAGGTAGAGTGTCTGTCTGGTAGAGATCTTTCAGATTACGATTTTGTTAGCATGTCCGGAGGACGTTTTTTACCAGTGTCTGTAAACCCGGCTGGTGTACCATGACTATTTTTATATTAGTAGTCATGTCTAGCAAGAGTAATTTGGATTGGCTAAAGTATCGTGTAGAGCAGTATTGGTCTACTAAAGACGGTATTGTCGAGGCCATCGAGGACTTTAGCAAAGTAGAGAAATTAGGGCAAGGTTTTGCGTCGGTCGATCCCTTAGAAGAAGTTGACATAGGAGATGGTAGCATCCCGAGGCCGACTTTTGTAAACCAACATTTACAGCCTGATGAAAAGGCCGAAGTAATAAAGTTGCTTCGGTCATATGCCGATTTTTTCTCTTGGGAGTATAGAAAGATGCTGGGACTAAGTCGTGAGCTCGTGGAGCATCGGGCTACCTATCAAGTCTGGATTTAGGCCTTATAAACAGCCTTCTCGTCGCTTTAACTCGGTAGAGTGATTGCACAAAGCGGGATTTATTAGGCCATGCAGGTACGCAGAATGGGTCGCTAACATTGTCCCTGTAGAGAAGAAAGGGAGCGGCAAGATACGAGTATGTATTGATTTCAAGGGATCTGAACAAGGCCAATTCGAAGGATGAGTATCCTATGCCGATAGCCAACATGCTAATCAACGATGCTTCAGGACACAAGGTACTAAGTTTTCTTGATGGCAATACCGGTTATAATCAAATCTTTATGGCCAAAGAGGACGTCAACATGACTGCTGTTGACATGAAAAACGTGCCCCCGCACTTGGGTCAGTTCGACGATCCAAAAGCATGCGGATACTTAGGGACAAGCCTAAGCGTGACGCAGCACCAACGTTGCGTTCCGACTACCCTTAGTCGTGATAAGGGGGTGGAGTCACCAGGCAATCAGATCACACAAAATAATCCAATTAGCCGAAAGAAATATATTAAACAAAATAAAATCAGCAAACTGGTCGGAGCCTGTCTGCTTCGAAGTCTGGTGCGAAGGGGTCACCGAAGTATACCTTCGGCGTCCGGCGCGAAGTGTCCCGCCGAAGTGTGCCTTCGGTGTTCGGACTGATCCGGTCGAAGGTAGGCTCCGAACGGATCTGGACGTGACGATCACCTCCAAACAGCAGGGGTCCAGTGTGACGTCTCTGATACGGCAAATTACAGAATAATGACGCGAGGGCCGCGCGCAAGCATAACTTCATCCAAAGCGGTGTACGATCGTGGCGAAGCCTGTTGTGACGAGGTGTGCCGGGGAAGCCTATTGCCGAAGCCCGTAGTGTCCCCGAAGGGTGTTCCAGCGACCTCTGAAACCAATCTCTTAGCTCCGGAAGCCTTCGACGAAGTAGCTCCGTGCTCCAAAACCTGCAATAGAGAGGGTTCGAAGTACCAATTCGGCCTAAGGACCGAATACTGCCAAGTGTTGCACTAGTACCGAAGGTAGCAATTTGTTATGCAGATTAGTGGATACTTCACATGCGAAGTAACAAGGCGATAACAATCTATTACGTAGATTAACGGATACTTCACAAGCGAAGTAACAAGGGTTACCACTGTTCCGAAGTGGCCGGTGGAGGGCTTCCAAGCAAACCCACGAAGAGGTACAGGAAAAATAAAGGTAAAGTAAATGCGATCAAAGCTAGGACTTTGGTTTGATTTGTGTTGAGGGGGCCTCTACGCTGGCCTCGCCTCTCTATTTATAGGGGCTTTAATCTCTGATCTAATCTGCTATTAATTCGGCCAGATAGAGATAAAAACTTAGCTATAATTGTATACAACTCTATCTCTGCCGAAGTGGCCTTCAGCTAGGCCCGTCGAAGCCTGCTCCTCGGGCCAAAGCTTCGGTGGCATACGCCTCCGAAGTCGTCCTGGCCGAAGGTCGTGGGCTGGCTAGAGGCTTTCGGAGCCCATAGCCCAATGGACCCTTGACCCCGTAGGGCATCGGCCTGACTCCAGACATGTCTATTTTTGGCCCCAATCACCAAAATTGATATTTTGACAATATCAACCATTAATGCCATTTTTTGCTATCAACACATGCCCCCCTGCCTTTTAGTGAACTAAAAGCACAACGAGCTGAAGACGATACCGTCCATATCGGCTTTTCGACACCCTTTATGTTGTTTGCCACACACTTGGGAAATACCCTTTCAAGTACCTACCGTTCAAAGCTCTTTTAAATCGCTCTCCCTACAGAGATTCCAACACGTATGCATTGTCGAGAGCGATTTCGGCTATCTTAAAAGGACCTTCCCAACTAGGTGACCATTTACCAAATTTGGGACTCTTTGTGCCTAAGGGTAAAATCATCTTCCACACCAAATCTCCTACTTGAAACGATTTTGGTTTAACCTTCTTATTGTAGGCTTTAGCTACTCTCTTCTTGTCTACTTCTATGGCTTCTAAAGCCCTTAGTCTCTTATCAGTCACTTCCTCTAAATTATCCTTTCGAAGAGTTTCATACTCGTTAACCAATAAGTGAGAAACCATGTTGAAGAACATGGGTTTGATACTCCAGATATGATGAGTGATTGTCAACGAAGTCAAAGGAAGAGACATGAAGACCTGCCGTGTCTGAGGTGCGTGCGACTCAGGTACACAGGCAGCGAGCGATAGTCGGGCAGAGGAGCCATGGAGTCGGGCTGGCCCAATCCGAGTACATGGGCTAGGAGCGGCAGAGGATCCACTGGTCTGTTGACCGGGTTTGACTCAGGTACACAGGTGGCGAGTGATTGCCGGGCTGAGGAAGCTGCGGGGTCAGGTCGGCCCAATCCGGGTACCTGGTGCGAAGACAGTAGACGCTTTGTCAATTTCGGCGCAAAAACTAACAACCTATGATTATTTTGTTTTAGGATATTAATATTTAGTTTTAAGTCCAGAATATTTTTATTTGAGTTAGTTGATTTTTCTAAGAATATTTTAGTCATTTTCGAAATTTATTTTACAGTCAATGTTAATTTACCATAGGGGTAAATTAGTCTTTTCATATATTAGGAGTCGCCTATAAATAGGACCCTATCCCCCCTGGGGATAGATGACTATTTTTAATAGATCAATCTGCAGTCCACTAAAACTCTCTCTCCGGTTCTCATTGCCGCCGCTCTTCTTCTCTCGGCGGGAGAAACATTTTCGGCCGGTGTTCCTTCTGGCCGGCGTGCCAAACTGCGGGCCCCACGGGTTCAGGCTAGCGGCTGCAGCCTTGCAGCCATCAATTCCTTCCAGCGGCATGGCTGTCCACGTGCAGGTATTCTCTTATGGCTTCAGCGAGCAGTAGCTGTCATCTAGAGTACGCGCGGTAGTGCACGACAACCAAAGAAAAAAATGATGTTGTTTCGGCCGGCCCGCTAGGCGAAAGCAGGAAAACCAGCGGCAGCGCTGGCATAGCACGGGCGAAACCGTGGGCGGCGTGCACAGGCACGTCGCGTGCGAAGCCAGGCCTATGTCCGTTAGAGCAGATCACTTTCCCCACAGCAGATCAGATCAAATGCAGGTCCGTTTTATCCCCTATTTTTGTGCTGTTTAATTAAACCAATATTTATCTATTCCTAATTAGCTGAAAATCTGTTTAGAAATTTCGTGGTTAATTTTATCTGCCAAAATATTATTAGTGCTCGCTTATTTTTATTTAAGTATTTTTAATCTGCTCATATAAAAAAAATATTATTATTAGTCGCAGTAATATTTTTATTCTAGGTTTATATGAAATATTTTAGGTTTATCTCTGAATTAATTTCTGGATGATCCGTGCTTTATTCATTTGATTAGTATTTTATTTTTAGACTGTAATCCAAATTATTATTGATTTATTTAGGTATTTTGCCTAGGCCATTAAATATTTCTAGTACTCGTTTTTTTCATTACAGTTAATTTATTTAGTGTATTTTTTAAATATCATTTTATTTAGGACATCGGTCATTTTTAGGCTAGACAACTTTAGTTCCTGTGATTTGCTTTGCTCTATTATTTGTCTGGGTGTTGGGATTAAGTTTTTTTTATTTAGAAGAAATTTTTAGGTGCCCATTCACCCCCCTCTGGTCGCTACGTTCGGTCCTACATGTGGTATCAGAGCCAGGTTAGGGTTTTCTAATATCTTAACTGATTCTAAACCTAGGTAGTGACCATGACGTCTTCTGGTAAAATCTCGTCCCTAGAAGCTTTTGGCTACACTTATTAGAAGACTCGCATGCGAGCATACCTTATGAGCTAGAGCTCGGACATATGGGAGATTTGTGTTCATCCTACTTTCACCATAGTGAGTATTGCTGCTGAATACTGCTGCAGATGTAGTTACCCAACATCAAAATAATAGTAAGGCGGTGAATATTTTATTTTTTGGTCTAGGTCCTAGTGAGTTTGAGCGAGTTATCCATCTCACCACATGCTCGAGAGATCTGGGATACCCTCCAGCCACACCATGAGGGAACAGCTCAGGTCAAGGCTAGGCTTTACCAGACCTACCGGCGTGAGTATGAAAATTTCTCACAGAAGCCGGGTGAGACTGTTGAGGCTTTGTTTGGTCGTTTTCAATCGATCATTAACAGGCTTCGCATTAACAAGGCCTGAGCGTGATAAGCTGGTCTCGGATCATGAACAGGTGCTTAAGGTTCTCCATACCTTGGACCCTAAGATCTGGGAGATCAAGGTCTCTTCTATTGTTGAGAGTGCGTCTTATGATACCTTGACCGTCGCAGAGCTTTTTAGTAAGCTCAAGGTCTCAGAGGTCGATATCCAGTTGAGATCAAATCTCACTGGTTCTGGCTCAAAGACTCTGGCACTTGCGACACCGTCTACTGATCCTAATGCCATGAGTTGTACTGCCTTTTCCTTGATGTCTATCTTTGAGGAACAACTTGATACTCTAGGAGATGATGATCTATGCTTGTTTAACAACCGGGTGCGACATGTCTATGATAAGCGAATGTTTAAGAGACACGGCACAAAATACGGATGCTTTGAGTGTGGGGATACAGGTCATTTCATTGCCGACTGCCCCAAGCGGAAGAATTACAAGAAGGGAACCGGCGGCAACTCCTACGACTCTGACAAGTACGACAACACCACGAAGGGCAAGCCCAAGATGAGATTCTTTCGAAAGGCTTTGAAGGACTACAAGGCGTGAGAACAAGAAGCGAGACAAGGCTTTCTTCACCGAGATGGACAAAAACTACTCCAAGAGATCCTCGTCTTCCTCCTCATCTTCAAGTTCAAGTGATGAAGAGATCGTTATCAGGAAGGGGAAGGACAGGGATGATCCGGCGGGCCTCTGTTTCATGGCCTTCGGGGACAAGCCGAAGAGACGCTCACGTGACAGCCGAAGACCCCACAAGAGCTTCTGCTCAATGGCTCTTGGGGAGAAGATAGAAAAGGACTCCTCCGATGAATCCGATGACGACGACGATGAGAAGGTATCATCCTATGAACAAGAAGTTGTTAATTTACTAGAACAGAACCGTCAGGAGTTGATGTATCGGGAGAAACTGCTTAGAGGGGCTAAGAAGAGGATAGATGAGCTTGAGAGTGAGCTTGCCACGATGAATGGGAAGATTGAGAGTTTGTCTTCATCCCCTTGCTTGGGTGATAGTGGTGAGTGCCCTAACTATGAGGTGTTGTTGTGTGACCTGACGACTCTTAAGTCCAGGTACATAGAGAGAGTATATGAGAGAGACACCTTGGCCACTGAGCTTGAGAGCGCTCAGCAGGAGCTAAAAGATGCTCATGCCACTATCGTCGTACCTTGTGTAGACTACCCATCCCATTTAGCTAGTATAGCTGAGCTGAGAGCCAAGAGTGATGAGCAGTTGAGCGAGTTAGCTGGAGTGAGAGCTGAGTTGAAGCAGACTAAGCTAGAGCTTGAGACCTTGTTAGTTCCACCCACTGTTTGTGAGAACTTCCTGTCCATTAGAATGGAGTTGATCAAGCTAAAAGCTGAGAAGTCCGTCGAAGTTGATAAAGACTGTGAGATGTGCTTGTCTCGGGTGGAGGTGTTAGCTTCCTTGAGAGAGGAGCTAGCTGATGTTCAGAATGAGAACTTTTACCTCCGTCAGATCCTGAGTTGGATTAGTGCCAGAGAGCCACATCTCGGCATGATGATCCAGCAGTTCAAGAGACAAGATGGGTTTGGGGTAGGTTACACCTATACCAAGGCTGATTTTGAGAGTGCCATTAGCTGAGCAGTGGAGTGGAGTAAGATGACTCCCGAATAGAGATATCCCAAGACTCACTCCATTGAGTCCTTTAAGGATAGTCAGCCCAAGGATGGAGTGATCCAAGAACAACCTAAAGCTCCACCTAAGAAGTAGATCTGGGTTCCAAAGCATAAAAATCTCCACACTTCTCTTGATTCTTTACCTGGACCCTCTCACACCAATGATGCTACACCCAAAACCACCAAGACTAAGAATCCCAAGCCTCAACCACATTCCAAGAAGCCTACCTATCACTGTGAGTTTTGTTAGAGAGACGGGCATCTTGAGGAATTTTTCTTCAGGAGGAAGCGGGTTGAGCGAGCAGAGAGAGCTCGAGGTGGGCAGGAGCAGTTCTACCAGCAGGGTGGTAGACAGAGAGTTCCTCGATGTAGAGAGAGGCTAGAGGCCAGGCCACGTCATGTAGGTGGTGGTAGAGGAGACGGTTTTCATGACCGTGCTCAGGAGGGTGGTTTCCATTCAGGCAGAGTTCCAGATCGTTATGGATACGGTCTTGGACCTCGTGATCATGATTTTAGGCAGAACAGAGGACCACGCTTTGAGCAGCGTTGTGGTCCAGACTCATATGATTACTTCTGCTTTCCTACTTACGAGCAGATGGCTCGACACTGGTTTAGTACTTTTGCTAGACCTGGTGGTCGACCATTTGCTCCCACTCATGACCATTGATCTTGCAGGATCGAGGACTGGAGGACGTATGGATCATGGATTCAGGTTGTTCTCGCCATATGATGGGACACCACAGATGGTTCTCCAGCCTCACTCCCCCGAGCTCCAAGGAATACATCACTTTCGGGAACAGTGGTCAAGGGAAGGTACAAGGTATTGGGTCGATTCGTATTTCTGATTATTTCTCTTTGAAAAATGTTGCTTTAGTTGGAAATCTGAACTTCAATCTAATTTCTGTTTCACAACTGCTCAAGGATGGTTTAGAAGTGCGTTTTAAGAAGGGCATGTCTTCTGTTGTTGATTCTAGAGGATCTTTAGTTTGTCGGATCTTACCTTTTGGTAAGGTTTTTCGTATTGA
Organism: Zizania palustris; assembly: GCA_019279435.1. NCBI lineage: Eukaryota > Viridiplantae > Streptophyta > Magnoliopsida > Poales > Poaceae > Zizania > Zizania palustris. The sequence goes on from JAAALK010000282.1 coordinate 35,699,858, forward strand.
TTTCTCTAGTTTTTCTGGCCCTTCTCGCTGTCTGATGGCCGGATCCTCCTCTGAGCTATGGAAGTGGCATAGAAGATTAGGCCATTTGAGCTTTGATCTACTTGTTAGATTGAGTTCTATGGATCTTATCCGAGGATTGCCTAAGCTTAAGATGGAGAAGGATCTAGTGTGTCATCCCTGTCGTCATGGCAAAATGGTTGCTGCTTCTCACGCACCAGGGCTCAGGTGATGACTTCGTACCCAGGAGAGCTGTTGCACATGGACACAGTAGGTCCAACTTGAGTACGCTCAGTCGGTGGGAAGTGGTACGCCCTTGTGATAGTTGACGATTTTTCTTGATTTTCGTGGGTTAACTTTCTAGAGTCTAAGGATGAGACTTTTCAGTATGTTCATGACCTGATTCTGAAGCTGAAGAATGAGAACAATGGTCTACTGTGAGCAATTCATTCAGACAATGGATCTAAGTTTAAGAACTCTCAGTTTGTTAGTTTTTGTAGTGATCAGGGTCTTGATCATTAGTTCTCTGCTCCTTACACTCCCCCACAGAATGGCATTGTGGAACGAAAGAACCGCACGCTTGTCGAGATGGCTAGGACAATGCTTGATGAGCATATAACTCCTAGGCGTTTTTGGGCTGAAGCAATGAACACAACTTGCTATCTTGCCAACCGCATTTTTCTTAGAGCTTACTTAGGTAAGGCGTCATATGAGTTGCGTTTTGGTAGACAACCCAAGGTGAGTCACTTGCGAGCTTTTGGATGCAAGTGCTTTGTGCTTAAGAAGGGAGGGCATTTGGACAAGTTTGACTCTCGTTGTTGGGATGGAGTCTTTCTTGGTTATGCTTTGCACTCACGAGGCTTTCGTGTTTGGAACCTAGACTCTCAGATGCTTGTCGAGACTTGTGAGGTTTCTTTTGATGAGTCTTTGCCCTCGCCGACTCCTTCTTATGAACTTTCTGGAGATGATGAGCTTGGAGAGTCCATCTTCGAGGAAGATGATGACCCTCCTGCTGATGATGAGGGTGGGCCCTCTGCACCGCCTGCAGACCCCACACCTTCTGAGACTTTGACTGAGGATGAGGACGGACCTCTAATTACTCCTTCTACTTCGATCGAGCCTCCTCAACTGAGTCCATAGGTGCTAGGTGCTAACTCCAGTGAGATGACTTCTCAGCCGAGTCCATAGGAGCCAGTTGCTGACTCTGGTGAGGTGACTTCAGATCACCTAGGATCCCGAGCAGTTCAGTGTGATCACCCTTTAGAGCTCATCATCGGTGATCTTACTGAAAGATCCTTACGTTCCTCAGCTGGTTCTTTTGCTATGTTTGCTGAGTCTGCTTTTGTTTCTAGTTTTGAGCCCTCGAGACGTTTCTCATGCTCTTTCCGATTCAAATTGGATAAACGCCATGCAAGAAGAGCTTGAAAACTTTGTTCGCAATCGAGTTTTGACAGTAGTTGAGCTGCCACCTGGATGCAACACCATAGGCACCAAGTTGGTGTTTAAGAACAAACAAGGAGAAGATGGTGCTGTGGTGCGCATCAAAGCTCGATTAGTGGCACAGGGTTTTTGTCAAAAAGAAGGCATTGACTTTGAAGAGACATTCGCCCCTGTTGCTTGCCTTGAGTCCATTCGTATTCTTTTGGCCTTGGCTGCTTCTAAAGGTTTTAAGCTTCATCAAATGGATGTCAAGAGTGTTTTTCTAAATGGGTATATAGAGGAGGAGGTCTATGTTAAGCAACCCCCCAGTTTTGAGAACCCTAAATTTCCACGACATGTTTACAAGTTGCAGAAGGCTTTATACGGTCTGAAGCAGGCCCCCTAGGCTTTGTATGATCGCCTGAAGCAGTTCTTGTTGCAGAAAGGTTTTGTGATGGGTTTTGTGGACAAGACTCTTTTCTTGCTTAGAGATGGCGCAAACTTATTGGTTGCTCAGATTTATGTGGACGATATTATTTTTGGTGGTTCTACTAATGAGCTTGTATCCTAGTTTTCTGAGCAGATGCATAGCGAGTTTGAGATGAGTCTCATGGGAGAACTCAAGTACATTTTAGGACTCCAGATCAAGCAGACCAAGGACGACCTTTTCATCCACCAGGGTAAGTATACACGGGACATGCTAAAGAAATTTGATTTTGGTGGTTTTTCGGACGCTGATTTTGGTGGGTGCCGGCTGGATCGCAAGTCGACTTCCGGTACCTGCCAGCTTCTTGGTTCTTCACTTGTTTCATGGTCTTCTTGAAAACAATCTGGAGTTGCGCTTTCTACTACTGAGGCTGATTATGTAGCGGCTGCTAGCTGCTGTTCTCAGTTGGTTTGGATGATTTCTACTTTGCGGGATTTTGGGTTGTTTTTCCCTTCGAGAGTTCCTTTGTTTTGTGATAGCACCAGTGCAATTAGTGTAGGGAAAAACCCATATCTTCATTGAAAAACCAAACATATTGATGTGCGCTTTCACTTCCTAAGGGATCAATATGAAAAAGGGGTCATTGATCTTATTCATGTTGATACTCATCAGCAGTTGGCTGATATTTTTACCGAACCCCTAGATCAGACTACTTTTGGGCGTTTGCGAGGGGATTTGGGAGTTGTGTATCCTTTTTAGGATACTTTGAGTCAGTTTTTCTTTTTCTTTATTTTTATTGAGTCTTTTTATGTGCGTTCATATCATGCATAATCATCAATTACATTTTGAGCTTGCTTCTGTTATATGATTAGTCTGCTTTACTTTCTCTAGCTAGTATATGCTTTTGATTACATGTCGATGATCATGTTCTGTTTTAGTTCACATGATATATCTGATATTTGTCATATGCATGGCTTTTATGCTTTAAAATTGAAAAATGATCATCATTGCTTCTGGTAACTAGCATGTGTAGGTTGAATGCTTTCACTATCTTTTACATGCCTGGTAGCTAGATCCTTACTTAGATGCAGATATGCAACTTGGACATCTATAGGCTTTAAATATGAAAAATGTGTTATAAAAATGATAAAAATTCAGAAAAATAAAAAATTATGCATTTTTATGATTATTAGAAAAGATCCAGGTGGGTTTTCTTTGTCGCATTGCATTGTTCTGGACTGCTTACCATAGCACTTTGGTATGAACTAGGACAGTGTAATGTATGCCAAGACCAATGTCTTAAGCTTCTGAAGGTTCAGTTCTGGCCTAGGCTTGACATGGTCGGTTAGCATAAGGTTTGACATGCAAATAACACCTGGCAGAAATGAGAAAAAATAAAAAGGAAAAAGAAAAGTCTGAAAATTTTAAAAGATGACAAGTTTCTTGAAGCACTTTGTTTTGGACAATGCTTATCTTGGTAGATATTAGTTAGCTTTTGCATATCATGTTTTACCTTGCTTGTCAACTAGAAAATGTGGTGATGCTTTTGTTTGCAAAAATCGAAAAATGCGTGCTAATGATTCTCTTTAGATATCATCTGTCGCACTGATCATGTCATCTATCTTAGACAGTATATCTTTTGCTATACCTGTTAGATGTTGTAATTACAGTCAATCATATCTAAGAAGCATGCTTTTCACACTCCACCTGCACTCCATCTGCATTCATGGCATATTTTGAGGGGGAGCTGCATTTCAAGGGGAGTTTGTGTCTATGTCTCTTTATAGTGCATTTAGTCTCACTTGATGAGTCCAACTGTCAACAAGGGGGAAAATTTTTTGATATATTTTTTGGCTTTCTCTAGGATTTATTTCAGGGGGAGTTTATCCTTGTTGGTAATTCTGAGATTGCACTTGTTTTTGAGTCTTTATTTTTGGTTAACCATAATGACCATTTTCTTGCTTTTGTTTGGCTTTTGGTCATTAGGGTTAAACTTTTATTTTCTTTCTTCTATTTTCTTTTGTCTTTGTTTTCCTGTTTCCACATGTTTTGCAGGTTCTAAATATGTGCTGAAGAGGGTGTTGACAATGCACTCATCAAAGGGGAGATTGAGAAACCATGTTGAAGAACATGAGTTTGATACTCCAGATATGATGAGTGATTGTCAACGGAAGTCAAAGGAAGAGACATGAAGACCTGCCGTTTCTGAGGCGCGTGTGACTCAGGTACACGGGCAGCGAGCGCTAGCCGGGCAGAGGAGTCATGGAGTCGGGCTGGCCCAATCCGAGTACATGGGCTAGGAGTGGTAGAGGATCCACTGGTCTGTTGACTAGGTTTACCTCAGGTACACGGGCGGCGAGCGATTGTCGGGCTGAGGAAGCTGCGGGGTCGGGTTGGCCTAATCCGGGTACCTGGTGCGAAGACGGTGGATGCTTTGTCAGTTTCGTCGCAAAACTCACAACCTATGATTATTTTGATTTAGGATATTAATATTTAGTTTTAAGTCTAGAATATTTTTATTTGAGTAGTTGATTTTTCTAAGAATATTTTAGTCATTTTCGGAATTTATTTTAGAGTCAGTGTTAATTTACCCTAGGGGTAAATTAGTCTTTTCATGTATTAGGAGTCGCCTATAAATAGGCCCCTATCCCCCTGGGATAGATGACTATTTTTAATAGATCAATCTGCAGTCCACCAAAACTCTCTCTCCGGTTCTTGTTGCCGCCGCTCTTCTTCTCGCGGCGGGAGAAACATTTTCGGCCGGTGTTCCTTCCGGCCGGCGTGTCAAACCGCGGGCCCCACGGGTTCAGGCTAGCGGCAGCAGCCTTGCAGCCATCAATTCCTTCCACCGGCATGGCTGTCCACGTGCAGGTATTCTCTTATGGCTTCAGCGAGCAGTAGCTGTCATCTACAGTACGCGCGGTAGTGCACGACAGCCAAAGAAAAAAAATGATGTTGTTTCGGTCGGCCCGCTAGGCGAAAGCAGGAAAACCAGCGGCAGTGCTGGCATAGCACGGGCAAAACCATGGGCGGCGTGCACAGGCGCGTCGCGTGCGAAGCCAGGCCTATGTCCGTTAGAGCAGATCACTTTCCCCACAGCAGATCAGATCAAATGCAAGTCCGTTTTTTATCCCCTATTTTTGTGTTGTTTAATTAAACAAATATTTATCTATTCCTAATTAGCTGAAAATCTGTTTATAAATTTCGTGGTTAATTTTATCTGCTAAAATATTATTAGTGCTCGCTTATTTTTATTTAAGTATTTTTAATCTGCTCATATAAAAAATTATTATTATTAGTCGCAGTAATATTTTTATTCTAGGTTTATATGAAATATTTTAGGTTTATCTCTGAATTAATTTTTGGATGATCCATGCTTTATTCATTTGATTAGTATTTTATTTTTAGACCGTAATCCAAATTATTATTGATTTATTTAGGTATTTTGCCTACGCCATTAAATATTTCTAGTACTCGTTTTTTTCACTATAGTTAATTTATTTAGTTTATTTTTTAAATATCATTTTATTTAGGGCATCGGTCATTTTTAGGCTAGACAACTTTAGTTCACGTGATTTGCTTTGCTCTATTATTTGTCTGGTTAAGTTCATTTGGGTGTTGGGATTAAGGTTTTTTATTTACAAGAAATTTTTAGGCGCCCATTCACCCCCCTCTGGTCGCTACTTTCGGTCCTACAATAAGCCATCTTGTTTTAGCACTCTTAAGGAGCGAAGATCTACCTCCACAAGCAGAACGACTTCTTGTCCATATACCAACTCATATGGACTGACTTTGGTAGCACCGTGCTGTGCGATTCTACAAGCCCATAGCGCCTCAGAAAGCACTTCATGCCACCTTTTAGGAAACTCTTCAATTTTATTTTTAATGAGCTTAATCACAGTTTTATTACTAGACTTGGCCTTACCATTGGCCTGAGCATAGTAAGGTGAAGAGTTTATCAACTTAATAACATAATATTCGGCGAAGTCACTCACTTCTCCAGAAACAAATGAACTACCTTGATCCGTAGTAAGGGTTTGAGGATGCCGAATCTATGTATGATGTGCTTCAAGATAAAATCATGTACCTCATTGTGAGTCATGTTCTTGAGAGGTACGGCCTCGGTCCACTTAGTGAAGTAAATCGTCGCCATCAACACGAACCTGATACCCTTTTTAGGAAGGAGGGTGAATCTGGCCAATGAAGTCTAAACCCCAACCTCGAAACGGCCATAGGCTTAACAATAGGATTGACTAATGAGGCAGGAGCTACCTGAATATTGTCAAACTTCTGACATGCTTCACACCCTCTATAGTACTTGAAACAATCTTCAGTCATAGTCAGGCCAATAAAAACCTGCTCTTTTGAGCATCCAACCCATTTTCTGGGCCGACTGGTGAGTGCCACAAAGTCCTTCATGGACTTCTCCTGTAGCCACCTGAGATTGTTCGTGGTCTAGACACCTCAATAGTACTACATCGATGGTTCGGCGGTACAATGTGTCATCTATCAACACGAATTTGAATACTTGTCGTCGAACCTTCCGATCAACCCTTCGGCTAGAGTCTTTCAAATACTGGATGATTGGGATTCTCCAATCGCCCTTATAGGTTTCAGAGGTAGATGCTAGCTCACCTTCTGAAAAAATTTCTAAACTGCTAACTTCGAGGTGCCCCCCGAGCCATTCCTGCTCCTGCCAAAGCTTGGCCGGGCTGGCCGTTCGGAGTGTGTTGGGCCGAAGCCCTCCTGAGGGTTCGGACTCCGGGGAGCCTTCTCTGTGCGGGAGTCTTCGGCCTACAGACTCGGCTTCATTCTTCAGCCGGAGTATGGGGACAAAGGCATCAATCTTGCCGGACAAGTTGGATATAAAACGACGCAACTAGTTCATCTTGCCTAGCAAATTCTGCACGTCCTTTTTGCACGTCGGGGGTGCAATGTTTCTAATCTTCTCAACCCTCTTAGGATCAATTTCTATGCCTCTCTCGTGAATCATGAAACCTAAGAACTTACCCGCCGACACATCAAAAGCACACTTGAGTGGGTTCATTTTCAAACCATACTATCGCATTCTATCAAAAGCAACCTTCTAGTCGGCTAAATGGTTTCCCATAGCGTCTGATTTGACTATAACATCATCGATGTAAACTTCTAACATAACCCCTAGCAAGTCATGAAAAATTAAGTTCATAGCGCGCTGATACGTGGCGCCATCATTCTTCAAACCAAAAGTCATGATGACCCACTCGAACAAACTGACAAAACCAGGGCATCGAAAGGCATTCTTGTAGACGTCCTCTTCAGCCATAAAGATTTGATTATAACTAGCATTGCCATCAAGAAAACTCAGTACCTTGTGTCCTGAAGCATCGTTGATTAGCATGTCGGCTATCGGCATTGGATACTCATCCTTCGTAGTGGCTCTGTTTAGATCCCTAAAATCAATACATACCCGTATCTTGCTGCTCCCTTTCTTTTACACAGGCACAATGTTAGCAACCCATTCCGCGTATCTACATGGCCTAATAAACCTAGCCTTGAGTAGTCGCTCTACTTCTTCTTTAACTCAGTCGTAGATGGCCTAAGTTAAAGCGACGAGGAGGCTGCTTATAAGGCCTAAATCCGGACTTCATAGGCAGTCGATGATCCACAAGCTCGCGGCTTAGTCCCGGCATCTCGCTATACTTCCAAGCGAAACAATCGACATACGGCCGATGTAACTTTATTACTTCAGCCTTTTCATCAGGCTGTAAACGTTGGTTTACAAAATTCGGCCTCGGGAAGTTACCATTACCTATGTAAACTTCCTCCAAGGGATTGGCCAACGCAAAGACTTGTCCTAATTTCTCTACTTCGCTAAAGTCCCCGATGACCTCGGCAATACCATCTTTGCTAGACCGATATTGCTCCACACGAGACTTTAGCCAATCTAGATTACTCTTGCTAGACATGACTATCAATACAAAAACAGCTGTGCTACTCCAGTCATCTTTACAGACACTGGTACAAAACATCCTCCAGATACACTAACAAAATCGTAATCTAAAAGATCTCTACCTGACAGGACACTCTACTTTGTTATGGACGGCGTCGACCGATACATCGACCAATGCTACTTGGGTCAAAGTATCTATAGGGATGACCTCTACCTCATCGTCGTCCCACTGTATTAGGCACTGGTGTAGAGTTGAAGGAATGCAGTAATTCACGTGAATCTTGTCGCGCCTGAGCAGCACGCTGTAGTTACCTTATACATCGACGACGAAAAATGTTGTTGGCAATGTCTTGTTGCCCACCGTCAACTCCATGGAGAGTATGCCCTTAGCCTCGGAGCTCTCACTGTTGAAGCCGTTGAGCATCAAGTTAGTGTTCTTCAGATCATCCTCGCCCCTCCCAAGTTTCTTCAACAACGAGTAAGGCATTAATTTAATGGTGGCGCCGCCGTCAACGAGCATTCAGGAAATCGGCTTCCCATCAATGTGACCTCTGACGTAGAGGGGTTTCAGATGGCGAGCCGAGTCCTTGGGCTTCTCGAAGATGGCATTGCATGGGCCGAGGTTCAATTGAGCAAACTCAGCCTCGTCCTGCGACATGGCGAACTCGGCAGTCAGCGTGATGATGTTGATGTCCATCGCCCGGGGCGCGGGCCCCTCGGAGACGGGTGAGTAGTCATCATCGTCGTCGCTAGGAGCCGGGTTGGTTATCTCAAATGGATTCTCTCTCCATACCTATTTGGTAGCCGGCCGAGGGAGGATTTCTTCGAAGATAGCGTCGCGCTCGTTCTCAGCTTCCTTCTCGCGCATCTCCTGTGCCCGTAGTCAGTTGTAGGTACCTCTTCTATGATTTGGACATGCTTGGAGGTGCCCAGGATGGCTGCAGCTTGGTGTCGGGTGCTACTGCCCGGCTTCTATCAATTCTGGCCGAAGTGGTACTGCGCCCTTTGGCCTCGTGCACCCTGCCCTCAGAGGGGCATTCGCTGCGAACCCCAGCGGTCGGACTGGCCCTGTTCGGCCGCTCAAACCAGGCTTCAGTACGGAGCCTGGTCGGAGTATGGGACTTACTGTCGTCAGACTTTGGTGACAAAGTCTTCGGGATTGGGACTTTTTGAGACCCCACTCTGATGGTGATGGCTTCAGACTCCCTTTCCTCGGCCTCCTCGCGCTCGTACCCTTCAGCTTCGCTCGGCATGGTCCGATTCAGAGGCACCACAGATAGTATGTGGACAATGCCCCCTCTGCTGCATCGGTTTGTCCCTTCCATCCACAATACCCTAAAGGAAAACGGGGCATAGTGTTAAGTTGCGGAGGATACTCCGACCCTGATACGTACGGAGCTCACGGAGTTCCTTCCCAGTTGTACGGCGGAGGCATCGGTGGCTCTAGTGGCCTCGCCCTCTGTGAGCCGAACCCGTTACCCGGAAGGGGGTTCGGCAGAGTTGATGGTGTTTCAGACCACACCAGCGAAAGGTCCTACCAGCCGGAGGTATGTTCCGCCAGTGCGGGCCGAAGCCTCCTATCGGAGAGGTCTAAAATGGTGTGGGGTTCGGCCATTGGGGGCCGAAGTTACTGTACAGGGGGTTCGGCCATTGTGGCTCGAAGCCACCGTGCGGATTGTCAGGCCACCATTGCTCAAAGTCGTCGTGCGGAGGGTTCGGCTGCTTCGGTCCGAAGCTACCCTTTGAGAGTCTTGGATCCTTCGTCTGCTTTAGCTTCTTAGTGCACGGACCTGCTTCATTGGCTTTTCTTTGATGTTTGCTTAACAGCATATTGTATGTTACCTTCGGCCTCTTGTGAGCTTTAGCCGAAGGGGTATTAATATTCTGTTTCGACACTCCTACCTCAGGGTTCTTCGGTATGAGCGTGCGAGTGCGCGATTCTCCAAGAATTACATCCTTCCCCTTAGCTGACTCGGCCTATTCTGGCCGAATCAACACTTTCTTCTCACCGAGGTCGATGGCGTTGACTGGGAAAAGGGTCCTTATCCAGCTTCATCTTTGGATTATGGTCTATCTTCAATCATCCTTCTTCAATGGACGATTGGATCTGCCGTCGAAAAACATTGCAGTCGTTAGTATTATGTGAATGTGAATCATGCCACTTATAGTACGGATGCTTCTTTAACTCATCGGCAGATGGAATGACTTGACCTTTAGGTAACCTGAGAAGCTGACTTTTTAAGAGAAAATCAAATATTTTATCACACTTAGTTATATCAAATGAGTACTTGACCTCACTAGGTCGATTCTTTGTGGGAGATGGCCGTAACACGGAGCAAGTGACAGGTTTATTCTTTGCATTCCAAACCCATTCGGCCGCGTACATGTCGGCCGAATCCTCCTCTTCTGATTCCTCCTCGTCAGAGCATTCCATGATGTGGATTTCAGCCCTAGGCTTGTTAAATGTCTTAATAAACTTTTTATCTTTTGTTCGGCCTTCCTGGACCAGAGCCTGCTGTAAAACTTGGCTAACTTCTAAAAATTTTTGGTTATCTAACCTTTCTTTGATCTCGGAACGCAACCCATTAAAAGCTAGTTCTACCAAGTCCCTTTCCGAAATATTAAGGCTAAAACATCGGTTTCTAGTATCCCTAAAATGCTTGATATACTCAGAGGCGTTCTCGTTAGATTTCTGCTTAACCGATGTCAAATGTGAAAGCCTAAGCCCTGTCTCACCCGTGTAGAAGTAATCATGGAATTTCTGCTCTAAATCGTCCCACGTATGAATGGAGTTCGGCGGGAGCGCCAAAAACCAAGTGAAAGCGGTGCCGGATAGTGAGAGAGAGAAAATAGCCTAACTTTTAGGGCATCTATCCCACTAACCTCTCCACACTGTGCCAAAAATTGACTAACGTGCTCTAGTGTGGTTTTGCTACCCTCGCCGTCGAACTTAGTGAATTCAGGGATTGTATAACCGCGGGGGTTGGGTATTGCATCCAGGTGGTCGTGGTACGGCTTACGGTAAACCCTAACCCGTCCCTTGGGCACGAAGCCAGGCACACTCCCTAACAGTGTGCGGACCTGCTCCTCTATGTCATCTTGGCATGTTGCCAATGTGCGCCTCTCATGCGGGGGCGCGACACGCAGTGGGATATCGGCGTGTCGGCCGTGGGCGTCTTCCATGCGCTGTTTGCATGACGTGCTCATGTCTGGGTGCCTGCGCCTGTGGTGCGGGTAGCGCAGGGTACCGGTGCATGGTACGTCGTGCTAGTTCGGTCGTATGTGTAATGATTAGCCTCAGCCATAAGTGCTGAGGCCAGAGGCATCATGGTCATGCTAGTGTTACCGTCAGTTCTGCTGTACGCATGGTTTACCGGAGGTGCACTAGCAATGGGAACTAGGGGTACAGCCTTAGTAAAGCCGAACCTTCTGAGAGTTGCCTCTACATGGGAGCTGACTGCCGAATCTAAGCGGTTGGCTAGCGAAGCGCTAACGGCCTGATCTACTAATGCGGCTATTTTTTCTCAATCTCTAAAGAAGATAAACGGGGCAATGCAGGTATTACCTGTACCTGAGCGAGGTCGGGGGCAATGATGTCATGCTTGATGAAGCCTGCGCGTGTCTTCACGTAGCCCCCAAGCATCATGTCTTGGAGTGCCTTTAACTTTGCCTCGAACTCTGCTTTTTCTTCTGCGGGGATGTCTTCAAATGTTGGTGTCAAGATGTTGCGGTTGTCGATATTCGCGCCTCCTACTGTGTCCATCGGCGGTGTAGACGTAGTAGTCGATGTAGATGTACCGGTAGCTGATGTAGACGTACTTGTCATGTTGGCGTAGCTTTCCCCAGCGGAGTCGCCAAAAAGTGTGTTGACACGAAAAACGTGCCCCCGCATTTGGGTCAGTTCGATGATCCAAAAGCATGCGGATTCTTAGGGATGAGCCTAAGCGTGACGCAGCACCGACGTCGCGTTTCGACTACCCTTAGTCGTGATAAGGGGGTGGAGTCGCCAGGCAATCAGATCACACAAAATAATCCAATTAACCGAAACAAATATATTAAACCTAATAAAATCATCAAACCGGTCGAAGCCTGTGTACTTCAAAGTCTGGTGCGAAGGGGTCGCCGAAGTATACCTTCGGCGTCTGGTGCGAAGTGTCCCGCCGAAGGGTGCCTTCGGTGTTCGGACTGATACGATTGAAGGCAGGCTCCGAATGGATCTGGACGTGACGATCACCTCCAAAAAGCGGGGTCTGGCGTGATGTCTCCGATTCGGCAAATTACAGAATAATGACGCGAGGGCCGCGCTCAAGCGTAACTTCGTCCAAAGTGGGGTACGATCGTGGCGGAGCCTGTTGTGACGAGGTGTGCCGGCGAAGCCTGTTACTGAAGCCCATAGTCTCGGCGAACGGTGTCCCAGCGACCTCCGAAACCAATCTCTTAGCTCCGGAAGCCTCCGACGAAGTAGCTCCGAGCTCCGAAACATGCAATAGAGAGGGTTCGAAGTACCAATTTGGCCTGAGGACCGAATTCTGCTAAGTGTTGCACTAGTAGCGAAGGTAGCAATCTGTTACGCAGATTAGCGGATACTTCACAGGCGAAGTAACAAGGCGATAACAATCTATTACGTAGATTAACGGATACTTCACAAGCGAAGTAACAAGGGTTACCACTGTTCCGAAGTGGCCGGCGGAGGGCTTCTAGGCAAACCCACGAAGAGGTACAGGAAAAATAAAGGTAAAGTAAATGTGATCAAAGCTAGGGCTTTGGTTTGATTTGTGTTGGGGGGGCCTCTACACTGGCCTCGCCTCTCTATTTATAGGGGCTTTAATCTCTGATCTAATCTGCTATTAATTCGGCCGGATGGAGATAAAAACTTAGCCGAAATTGTATACAACTCTATCTCTGCCGAAGTGGGCTTCGGCCAGGCCCATCAAAGCCTGCTCCTCGGGCTGAAGCGTCGGTGGCATGGGCCTCCGAAGGCTTCCTGGCCAAAGGCCGTGGGCTGGCTAGAGGCTTTCGGAGCCCATAGCCCTATGGACCCTTAACCCCGTAGGGCTTTATCCTGACTCCGAACATGTGTATTTTTTGCCCCAATCACCAAAATTGATATTTTGACAATCTCAACCATTAATGCCATTTGTTTCTATCAACAACTGCCTTTTGATGCCCTGGTTTTATCGGTCTATTCGAGTGGGTCGTTATGACTTATGGTTTGAAGAATGCTGCCGCCACATATCAGCGTGCTATGAACTTGATCTTTCATGACTTGCTAGGAGTTATGTTAGAAGTTTACATTGATGATGTCATAGTCAAATCGGACGCCATGGAAAACCATTTAGCCAATTTGAAAGTTGCTTTTTATAGGATGTGGCAGTATGGTTTAAAATTGAACCCACTCAAATGTGCTTTTGGCGTGTCGGTGGGTAAGTTCATAGGTTTCATGATTCATGAGAGAGGCATATAGATTGATCCTAAGAGGCTTGAGAAAATTAGAAACGTTACAGCGCCAACATGCAAAAAAGATGTACAAAAGTTGCTAGGCAAGATGAATTATTTGCGTCGCTTCATATCTAACTTGTCTAGAAAGATTGATGCCTTTGTCCCCATACTCCGGCTAATGAATGAGGCCGAGTTCACTTGGGGACAAGCCGGCAAAGCACCTTTGAGAAAATCAAGGAGTGCTTGTCATCACCGCCCGTGGTGAGAGCACCTAAAGCTAGAATTCTGTTTCAGCTATACATCGCTGCCGAAGATAGCGTGATTGGGGTCGTGCTAACCCAAGAGGTAGAAGGCAAAGAGTACATCATCACATTCTTGAGCCACTGCCTGCTGGACGCCAAAACTAGGTACGCACTTGTGGAACGTTTGTGTTTGTCACTTTACTACGCGTGTACCAAATTGCGCCATTATCTTCTCCCAACTACATGTGTTGTCGTTTGCCAAACCGATGTTATAAAACACATGTTGCAAAAGCCGATTATAAGTGGAAGAATCGGAAAGTGGGCTTACGCTTTGATTGAATACGATTTGGCCTATGAACCCCTAAGAGCTATGAAAGGCCAGATCGTAGCCAACTTTATAGTTGATCACCACATAGACGTCAGTTGGAGCGACAATGTTGCTTTGATTGAGGTAATACTGTGGAAACTTTACTTTGATGGTTCAGCTTGCAAAAATTTCCAAGGTATTGGGGTGGTTCTCATATCGCCTAGCGGAGTGCACTTTGAGACAACGGCTTGTTTAGAGTTTCCTTCTACTAACAACCAAGCTGAATATGAGGCTTTACTGCTCGGACTTGAATTGTTAGATTCCATGGGTGTTAAACATGTTCATGTGCATGGTGATTCCCTGTTAGTAGTACAACAAGTGGCTAAGAGTGCTCAATGTTTTAATGGCTTGCTAAACAGCTAATTGGATAAGTGCCTGGACATAGTTGCTACTTTTGATGACTTCAAAATTTCTCATGTGTCAAGAGAGGCCAATTCGGATGCAAATGATTTGGCTCAGCAAGCATCTGGTTACCAAGTCAGGAGAGGAAAATTTTCTGTATAGGAGAAGCCAATGTCCAGTCTCACTACCGAAGCCAGTAACCTCAGACATGCACACCCTCTGGGTCGGACCCCTCCGACTGCCAGAGACTGCCGTGCACCAAGGTCCCGGAGCCGAAGTACTCCGCTCACCGAAGGGCCTGGCACGCCGGAGCCCGCGAGCTGAAGTCCTCAGGACAGTGAGGGCTTCCCGAAGTCTGGACCCTCCAGCAGGAGGCTTTGGCCTGATGTGCTCCGCACGGCCAGTCCAGCCAAGCTTCGGCAGAAAAAGGAAGGGCTCGGGGGGCACCCCAAAATCAGTAGCCTAGATACTTTTTCAGGGAGTGAGCTAGCAAAACCCTCCGTAAGCCCATAAGGGCGATTGGAGAATTCCAATCGTCCAGTATTTGAGAGACCCAAGCCAAAGGGTTGATCGGAAAGTTCGGCGGCAAGCAGTTTAAATTTGTGTTGCTAGACGACACACTGTATCGCCGAAACATTGACGGAGTACTGTTAAAGTGTTTAGACCACGAACGATCCCAGGTGGCTATGGGAGAAGTCCATGAAGGACTTTATGGCACTCATCAGTCGGCCCAGAAAATGAGTTGGATGCTCAAAAGAGCAGGTTTCTACTGGCCGACTATGATTGAGGATTGTTTTAAGTATTATAGAGGGTGTGAAGCGTGTCAGAAGTTTGGCAATGTTTAGTTAGCTCCTGCTTCATTACTCAACCCTATTGTCAAGACATGGCCGTTCTGAGGTTGAGGTTTAGACTTCATCGGCCAAATTCACCCTCCTTCCTCAAAAGGGCATCGGTTCGTGTTTATGAGGACAAATTATTTCACCAAGTGGACCGAGGCCGTGCCTATCAAGAACATGACTCACAATGAGGTACTTGACTTTATATTGAAGCACATCATACATAGATTCGGTATCCCTCAAACTCTCAGTACAGATCAAGGTAGTAATTTGTTTCTAAAGAAGTGAGCGACTTTGCCGAATATTATGGTATTAAGTTGATAAACTCTTCGCCCTACTATGCTTAGGCCAATGGTCAGGCCGAGTCTAGCAATAAAACAGTGATTAAACTCATTAAGAAGAAGATTGAGGAGTTCCCTAAAAGGTGGCATGAAGTGCTCTCCGAGGCGCTATGGGCTTGTAGGATTGCAAAGCACGGTGCTACAAAAGTTAGTCCATATGATTTAGTGTATGGACAAGAAGCCGTTCTGCCTGTAGAAGTAGATCTTGGCTCTCTAAGGGTGTTAAAGCAAGATGGCTTATCGGTCGACGAGTATGAAACTCTTTTGAAAGACAACCTAGAAGAAGTGACCGATAAGAGATTGAAGGCTTTAGAAGCCATAGAAGTAGACAAGAAGAGAGTAGCTAAAGCCTGCAATAACAAGGTTAAACCAATATCGTTTCAAGTGGGTGACTTGGTTTGGAAGATGATTTTACCCTTAGGCACTAAGAGTCCCAAGTTTGGTAAATGGTCACCTAGTTGGGAAGGCCCTTTCAAAATAGCCGAAATCGCTCCTGGCAATGCATATGTGTTAGAATGTCTACAAGGAGAGTGATTTCGAAGGGCTTCGAATGGTAGATACTTGAAAAGGTATTTCCCAAGTATGTGGCAAACATCTTAGAAGAGGTCAAAAGGCTGATATGGAAAGTATCGTCTTTAGCCCATTGTGCTTTTAGTTCACTAAAAGGCAGGGGGCATGTTTTGATAGCAAAAAATGGCATCAATGGTTAAGATTGTCAAAATATCAATTTTGGTAATTTGGGCAGAAAATACACATGTCCCGGGTCAGGTCGAAGCCCTATAGGGCCGAAGGACCATTGGGCTACAGGCTCCAAAAGCTTCCAGCCAGCCCACAGCCTTCGGCCATGAGGCCTTCAGAGGACCACGCCGTCGAAGCTTCGGCCCAAGGAGCAGGCTTTGACGGGCCTGGCCGAAGGCCCACTTCGGGCAGAGATAGAGTTGGACCTGATTCCGGCTAAGTTTTTATCTCTATTCAGCCGAATTATAGCAAATTAGATTAGAGGTCTAGCCCCTATAAATACAGGGGCGAAGCCTATTCAGAGCCCCCAACAAAATCAACCACAAAGCCCTAGCTTTGAATCACATTTACATTATCTTTACTTTTCTGTACTCTTCGTGGGTTTGCCTGGAAGCCCTCCGACGGCCACTTCGAAACAGTGGTAATCCTTGTTACTTCACCTGTGAAGTATCCATTAATCTACGTAATAGATTGCTATTGCCTTGTTACTTCGGCTGTGAAGTATCCGTTAATCTACGTAATAGATTGCTATCGCCTTGTTACTTCGCCTGTGAAGTATCCGCTAATCTGCGTAATAGATTGCTACCTTCGCAGAATTCAGTCATTAGGCCGAATTGGTACTTTGAATCTTCTCTGTTGCAGGTTTCCACGTTCGGAGCTACTTGGTCAAAGGTGTCCGGAGCTGAGAGATTGGTTTCGGAGGTTGCCAGAACACCCTTTGGCGAGACTGTTGCTTCGACCGCACGCTCCGTCAGCAGACTTCGTCATGACAGGCTTCACCACGCTCATACTCCGCTCTGGATGAAGTCACATTCGCGTGTTGTGCCTGAGTCATTATTCTGTATCTTACTGTATTAGAGACTTTGCACCGAACCCCGCTGTTCGGAGGTGATTGTCGTGTCCAGATCCGTTCGGAGTCCATTTTCGGCCAGATCAGTCTGAACGTCGAAGGTACCCTTTGGCGGGACACTTCGCACTAGATGTCGAAGGTATACTTTGGCGACCCCCTTCGCACCATACTTCACAGCAGACAGGCTCTGACCGGTTTGCTGATTTATTCTGTTTAATATATTTCTTTCGGCTAATTGGATTATTTTGTGTGATCTGATTGCCTGGCGACTCCACCCCCTTACCACGGCTATGGGTAGTCAGAACGCGACGTCGGTGCTGTATTACGCTTAGGCTTGTTCCTAAGTATCCGCACACTTTTGGATCGTCGAAACTGACCCAAGTGCGGGGGCACGTTTTCGTGTCAACACAAGTCGTTAAGAATTAATTAGAGATAAATTTGACCCGAGATCAGATACTTTGAGTCAGATTTAGGTTGGGCCGGTCAGACCGTGCCTACATGGCCAGTTAGACCGGCCTGTGCCAGGTCTGGCATATTTTTGTCCCAAATTACCAAAAAGTGATATTTTGACAATTTTGACCATTAATGCCATTTTTTTCTATCAACTCATGCCCCCTACATTTTGGCAAACTTTAGTGAGCCAAAAGCACAATGTGCTAAGGGCGATATGCTCCATATCGTCCTTTTGACACTTCAAGCATTTTACCACACACTCGCGAAGTACTTTTTCAAATATCTACCATTCAAAGCTCCATGAAATCGCTCTCCTTGTAGAGACTATAGAAAATATGCATTACCAGGAGCGATTTTAATAACTCTAAAGGACCTTCCCAACTAGGCGACCATTTATCAAACTTTGGGCTTTTAGTTCATAAAAGCAAAATCGTCTTCCAAACCAAGTCACCAACTTGAAACAATCTTGCTTTCACCTTCTTATCATAAGCTCTAGCCACCCTTCTCTTGTCTCTTTATATAGCCTCTAGAGCCCTTAATCTCTTATCGATCACTTCTTCCAAATTATCCTTCAAAAGAGTGTCATCCTCATCGAACGATTAGCGATCTTACTTAAGTAACCTCAAAGAGCTAAGATTCACCTCTACGAGTAAAATGACTTCTTGTCCATACACCAATTCATATGGACTTAACTTGGTGGCGGCATGCTTTGCAACTCTACATGCCCATAACGCTTGGGAAAGCACTCCATGCCACCTTCTAGGAATCTCTTCAATTTTCTTCTTAATAAGCGTAATAACCGTATTATTACTAGATTCGACCTGACCATTGGCCTGAGCATGGTATGGTGAAGAGTTTATCAACTTTATACCATAAGATTCGGCAAAATCACACACCTCTTTAGAAACAAACGAATCACCTTGATCTGTAGTAAGAGTTTGAAGAATAACGAATCTATGTATAATGTGCTTCAAAATGAAATCAATTACCTCATTTTGTGTCATGTTCTTGAGAGGCACAACCTCGGTCCACTTGGTGAAGTAATCCGTAGCCATCAACACGAACCGATGCCTTTTTGAAGAGGAAGGATAAATTTGGCCCATGAAGTCGAGGGTCCAACCTCGGAACAGCCAAGGTTTGATAATAGGATTAAGTAAAGATACAGAAGGAAGCTGAACATTATCAAACCTTTGACAAGCTTCACATCCTCTATAGTACTTAAAATAGTCCTCAGTCATAGTCAGCCAATAAAAATGCACTCTTTTGAGCATCCAACTCATTTTCTAGGCCGACTGATGAGTACCAAAAATACCTTCACGTACATCACCCATAGAAAGTCTTGACTGATCGGCATTCAAAATTTTTAAAAGTACTCCATTAATTGTTTGGTGATACAACTCATCATCAAGCAACAAAAATTTAAACGCTTGTCACCAAATTTTCTGATCAGCCCGCTTACTAGGATCTCTCGAATATTGAATAATTGGAGTCCTCCAACCATCCTCATGATTTTCTGATGTACTCGCCAAATATTCACTTGAATTGGTGTTCTAATCACAAATTTCAACTTAACCCCGTGTCCTAAACTATTCTAACACAGTGTGGTCAGACCGGCCTAGCATGGCTGGTCAAACCAACAGCACACCCATGATCGGACTGGCCATGTTAAGCCAGTCAGACCGATGTGTTCTTGCTCGCGTGGTAAGATAAAGTCAAGCAACGGTTTTTCTTATGCGAAAAATTTTCCTCTTTTAATTTGGTAACTAGATGCTTGTTGAGCCAAATCATTTGCTACTGAGTTGGCTTCTCTAGACACATGAGAAATCTTGAAGTCATCAAAAGTAGCAATTATATCTAGACATTTATCCATGTAGCTATTTAACAAACCATTAAAGTATTGGGCATCCTTAGCTACTTGTTGAACTACCAATAATGAATCATCATATGCATGAACATATTTAACACCCATGGAGCTTATCAATTCAAGTCCTAGCAAAATAGCCTCATATTCAACTTGATTATTAGTACAAGTAAATTCTAAACGGGCCGAGGTCTCAAAACTCATACCACTAGGTGATATGAGCACAACTTCAACACCTTGGCTGTTCTTGCAGGCGGAACCATCAAAGTAAAGTTTCCATGGCACTACTTTAATCAAAGAAGTATCACTACTCCAATTGACATCAATATGGTGATCAACTATAAAGTTTGCAACGACTTGGCCTTTCATAGCTTTCAAGCATTCATAAGCCAAATCGTAGTCAATTAAGCGTAAGCCCACTTTCTGATTCTCCCACTCAGAATTGGTTTTGCAACATGTACTTTATAACATCGGTTTGACAAGTAACAATACATGTGCCAGATAGAAGATAGTGGCGAAGTTTGGTACATGCATAATATAACAATAAGCATAAACACTCTAAGTACATGTACCTCGTCTCGGCATCTAATAGGCGGCGACTCAGGAGCGTGATGATGTACTCCTTTACCTCCACCTCCTAAGTCAACACAACTCCTATCACGCTATCTTCTGTAGCAACGTATAGCCGAAACAGAATCTCGGCTTTTGGTGCTCTTACCATAGGTGGTGATGATAAGCACTCCTTAATTCGCTCAAAAGCACATTGCTGATTCCCCCCCCCCCAATTGAATTTAGCTTCATTTTTCAGCCAAAGTATGGGGACAAAAGCATCAATCTTGCTAGACAAGTTAGATATAAAGCGATACAAATAGTTTACCTTGCCTAGCAACTTTTGCACATCTCTCTTTTATGTTAGCGCTTCAAAGTTCTTAATCTTCTCAAGCATCTTAGGATCAATCTCAATACCTCTTTCAAGAATCATGAATCCTAAGAACTTGCCCTCTAACATGCGAAAAGCGCACTTCAGTGGGTTCATTTCAAGCCATACCGATGCATTCTTTCAAAAGAAACTCTCAAATCCGCTAAATGGATTCCCATAGCATCCGATTTGACTATGACATCATCTATGTACACCTCTAGCATAACTCCTAGCAAGTCATGGAAGATCAAATTCATAACATGTTGATATGTAGCGTCCGCATTCTTTAAACCAAAAGTCATCACAACCCACTCAAACAAGCTGACAAAACCAGGGAATCGAAAGGCTGTTTTGTTGACGTCCTCTTCGGCCATAAAGATCTAATTATCCTGAAGCATCGTTGATCATCATGTTGGCTATCGGCATGGGATAATCATCCTTCGGAGTGGCCTTGTTCAAATCCCTAAAATCAATGCATACGCGAATCTTGCCACTTCCATTCTACTCTACAGGCACAATGTTAACAACCTATTTAGCATACCTACATGGCCTAATAAACTCAACCTTGAGTAGTTGTTCTATCTTCTCTTTAACTCGGTCATACACGGCCGAATTAAAGTGATGAGGGGGTTGTTTATAAGGCCTAAACCCGGGTTTGATAGGCAGCCGATGCTCCATGAGCTCATGGCTAAGTCCGGGCATCTCACTGTACTCCCATGCAAATTTTGATTTACAAAGGCCAGCCTTGGTATACTACCGTCGCCTATATCTACCTCTTCCAGAGGGTCGGCTGATGCAAAACCTTGTCCTAACTTCTTGACTTCGCCAAAATCTTCAATGGCTTCGACAATACCATCTTTAGAAGACTGATATTGCTCTACACGAGACTTTAGCAAATCAAGATTACTTTTACTAGACATGACAACTAATTTAGATACAGTCGAGCTACACCAGCCGACTTTATAGACACTGGAACAAGGCGTTCCTCAGACACGCTAAAAAAGTAGTAATCTGAGATATCTCTACTTGACAAGCATTCTACCTTATCATGAACCGCATCAATAAACACATCAACCAAAGCAACCTTGCCTGAAGTGTTAGCTGGTACGACTTCTATATCATCGCCGTCCCACTAAATCAAACATTGGTGCAAAGTAGATGGAATACAACAATTGGCATGGATCCAATCGCGTCCAAGTAGTACACTGTAATTACCTTGCACATCGACGACAAAGAATGTTGTCGGCAGCGTCTTGTTGCCCACTGTTACCTCCAAAGAATGTACACCCTTGGCCTCGGAGCTCTCACCGTTGAAGCCATTGAGCATCAAGATAGTCTTCATTAGGTCATCTTCATCTCTACAGAGCTTCTTCAACAGAGAGTATGTCATCAGGTTGACGGTGGCGCCTCCATCTACAAGCATCCTCGAGATCGGCTTCCCGTCAATGTGCCCCTTTGAGAAGCCATGTTGAAGATCATGGGCCTCATGGCTCCAGAAGTAATCAGTGATTGTCAACGGGAGTCAATGTGAAGAGAAAGAGGAGACATGATATGTTGTGTCTTGGGCCGCATGTGACTCCGGTACACGGGCGGCGAGCGACTGCCAGGCAGAGGGGCCGCGGAGTCGGGCCGGCCCAATCCAGGTACATGGGCCTGGAACGGCAGGGAATCTAATAGTATGTTGACCAGGTTTGACTCAGATAAACGGGCAGCGAGCGATTGTCGGGCTGATGGAGCCACGGAATCGAGCCGGCCCAATCCGGGTTCCTGGTCCGAAGACAGCGGACCCTTTGTTGGTTTAGGAATAAAACCGACACACCAATCCAGACCGTCGATCGGAGATTCGACAGTCCTGAAGTGAAGCCGTAGCTGCTACGAAAGCTCCGCGTCAGGGCAAGCTATCTGTAGATAGGATTTTACTATTTTTCCCATTGGGCCCACAGTTTTATTTTTATGTCTGTGTATTTTTTTACCCTAAGAGTATTTGCGTCATTTCCATTTTTCGAACTGTCTATATAAGACCATGTATACCCTAGGGTTTCACCTACTCACCCATTTGAGAAAACTGAGTTCATGTGGGATCGGAATGGCGACTAGAGAGGGGTGAATAGGCGCCTCGACAACTTTTTTCGAAGTGATGGCCTAATCAAAACACCCAACGCTCCTCTAAAAACACAAACGCACCACTCAATGCAAACAGTATGAAAGTGAAGCTCAAACCGAGTCAATTCCTCGAAAACAGCTTTGTTTCAAGAACCTAGACAACACCTATATCAAGTTACTCATACAAATGATCTAAACAAGATTATAGAAATGAATCAGCCCAAATCGAATCAATCACAACCAAAATTCAGTAACTTCTGAATTTTCAGATGGTGAATAGTAAAAGCATTTCAGCAAAGTACATTTGATGAATGTTGATTCAATTTGCAAGTTTCAATTTCAGTTTCACTTTAGTTCAGCATGTACAACTTCAGATCATGATAATCAATATGAATACAAAAATTTACAGCTCAAATCAATCAAATTCAGAATGTTGCTTTTCGGATGGTGAATAGTAAATACTGAATTCAACAACAAGGTTTCAAAAACAGTATTTAGATGGTCAGCTCAAACTACACCTGGACATGTTCTATACTCAGCAAACTGAACCTTCACAATATTTAGATCAGTATACTCAGCAAGAAATCAGAAACTTCAAAACTATAATCAACCAATTTTAAGAATATGAGTTTTTCGTACAGTGAACAGTAAACTGAATTTCAGCAAGGAATTGAAACAGATTTCTTCAGCATTTGAATCAGATCAATTCAACTATTCAGCTATAACAAATTTTCTGATATGGTTTTAGTTCTCATCTCAGTTTAGAATGCAAACAATTAGAACTGAACCTTATGTATTACTGCTGTTCCAGATTATGCACAAATCAGGAAATCTGATCAGGATCTGGAAACAACTACTGAAAAATTCTATTCTAAACACTACTGAAGGTTGATTCAGTTCATCAGCAATCTACAGAAAATATGAGGGAAAAACTTACTTGAAACATCTTCTGTGAAACTTCAAACACGGACCATGAACAGAAGCAATTGCAGATTGTCGGTACATCTGTATTGCACTTCACAGCAGATGACAACCCTGTGCCATATCCGACAAAAACAAGTGCAGTGCTGTAGAAGAACATGCGCAGGAAAACTCCATTCGGTAGAACACAATTGCTTCATCCGGCAAAACAGAAGAACACTGCAGAGAATCCAACGCAAGAAAAGCAGTGCGGAAAATTTTCTTCTTCGGATGAACACATGGCAAAAGCAAAATGTGATTTCTCTTCCCAGCAAAACCAGCGATGCTGTAGCTCTTGTCGACAAGATGCTGGCGCCTGTAGATGATCCAGCGCAATAATCGAAGAAGTTTCTCATGGCAGAAACAAAGCCACGGCAGATGCAAATTTCAATTTGAGTTTCATCCCTCTTGAATGTTCTTGAGAGTCTCTAAAGTTTGTTCGGTTCCTCACCCGGTTTAAGGAAAGAGATTATCCAGAGAAAATTTTATCAATCACAGAATCAGATAATCAACAAACATGTATGGGTTAAACATTAGATCAAACACCTTAAAAATAAGTTTCAGCACAAATCAGAGGAAAATAGTTTTTCCAGAAAACTGAACCAGATGTGTTACTTTGATCTAGCAAAAGAAATACTCAGACATGCAGAAATTTGGAGCAAATTCCGAAAATGGATCATTCAAAATATGTACTACACAAAGTGTTTAGACATTCACATGCACTTCTGTAGCAAACATGCAAGAAAAAGAGTTCTCAAAAACGAATACAGCAATTACTCATCTCTGGCGCTATCGCTTCCTATAGTCGTTCATGGTGTCGGCACCGCTGTAGCTGTCCTGCAAAACATCTAGCCTCTGTAGCAGATCAAGCGATGGAGAAAAGCGCCGGTAATCAAAAAATCAATTGGATGAACACACATGGCAGGAGAAAAGCCAAAACCGAATTGAGTTTCTCTCCAAATGAATATTCTGGACTCTCTCAAAGTTGTTGCACAACCGGCCAAGGTGATGGGATATTTATCCCACTAACCATTTCGACACTATTTTAACTATTTTATTGAAAAAGTAAAAATAGAAACTTTTTCGACGATTTTCAGTGAAAACCGACAAAGCCTCTCTTCAGCTCCTCGACTCGTGACACTGCTCCGCGACTTCGAGCGCTAGCAAGCCACTTCCGCTCTCGATCCCCTCGAGCCGCGCGAATGATTGTCATGGCCTCCCTCTCGTGAACACGGTCGACACGCCGTCGCAGGCAGCCGTCCATCCGTCAGTCGTCCATCCGAGTTTTGCTCCGTCTCTTTATGCACTCTTGAGATCTACCCAAACTTCGTCCGGCCTCCTTGATCCTCGGCATCAAGCTCCCCACTCGACTCTCGATCACCCGTCGTCGACAGTCTGTTAGCATCTCCACCCTGCACAAACAAGACAAGCCAAAACAAGAACATGACGCCCTGCCGGAACCCTCGGCAACCACCTTTACTCTACAACCAGACTCAACCCGTGAATCCAACCTGTCAATCACTCATCATTCCTTTGAACACTAGTGACACAACTTACTATGTTCCTTAGTTCACTTTAACCATTCCATATTTTTGTGCCCTGTTCTTTGGAGTTCTTGTGCCGCCTATTCATCTGTAGTAGCCACCGGCCAGAGTCCACGGTAGCAAATATCTGATTTTCTTTTGAGTTGCCATCCATTCTTTTCCTGCACTGTGCTCCTCGGTTCTTTGGCGTGGTTCGGCACAAAGCAGCTGCGCCGCTGGGAGCAGGCAGCGCGAGAGACGTGGCGCTGAATGCTAGTCGGAGTAGCTGCGCTTGACGCGTGGGGGCAAGTTTTTGGCTGAGCTGAATCGGTTTTCTCAGCCGGTTTTTTGTTCCTCACAAAAACCAGCAGCTGGCCTGAATTCTCAGAACTACTGGCTGCTCGTTTTCTCTGGGCGTGAGCGAAGCAAGGGGCGCCGGGACTCAGGCGCGTTGGTGACTCGGCGGAAGCAGCGTGGGGCCACGAGTGGCGCTTGGTGCTGTTGTGCGGCGCACTGGACGCGGGAGGCAGCGATGCCCTGAAGCAGCAGAAGCAGTACGCTAAAACGATGCGTGCATACTAGGTGTTCGACTGATCGCACGAACAAGAGACTGCAAATAGAACAGTAACATACTCAATTTTCGTGCAATAGTATTTAATTTCTTGAACATTTTGTAATAGATTAAATTGCAGCGAGCATTTTATCTACAGTTTGCACTATGAATGTTTGTTGATTTTTCTTTATATCCTTAGTACTTTTTCAATCATCTATGAACACAGTTAATCTAATGCATTTATTTTATCTAATTAAATGTCTGAGTATTGTTGATGATCTTATTTGTGCTACTTGAAATGCATGTGAGTTAAATGCGTTGTTGATATGCCTTTAAGCACTTTGGTGGTGTCTTTTCAATTAGTACACCGGTTGTTTTTAGGCTAGATTATTTTTAGTGCTTATGATCTCTGAAACTGTCATATCACATCATATTTGATAGGAGAGTGATAGCACTATTGTCTTCTTTGTTTTTGTCATGAGTTTTTGGGAGAAGGACATTGATTCGAAAGAATTTTTGAGGTGCCCATTCACCCCCCTCTAGTCGCTAGTCCCGGTCCTACAAGTGGTATTATAGCCTGGTTAGTGTTTTTCCATACCTTAACTGGTTCTAACCCAAGGTAGCGATCATGACTTCTACTGACAAAGATACGTCCCTTGGGGTCTTTGGCTATAACTATTGGAAGAGTCGCATGTGAGATTATCTATTAAGCCAGAGCTCAGGGATATGGGACATGTGTATTTATGCCACATTCAGTGTGCTTCCGACTGTTGAGCGTACTACTCCTGAGATAGTCACTCAGCATGACCTGAACAACAAGACAGTGAACATTCTATTTTCTGGTTTAGGTCTCAGAGAGTTTGAGTGCATTAGCCATCTCGACACTGCTCAAGAGATCTGGGCTACCCTCCAGGCACACCATGAGGGGACAACTCAGGTCAAGGCATGACTCTATCATACCTACCGGTGAGAATATGAAAATTTCTCACAGAAGCCGGGTGAGACTGTTGAAGCTTTATTTGGTCGCTTTCAGTCAATCATTAACAAGCTTCAAGCCAACAAGACTGATCGATATCAGCTGGTCTCAGATCATGAACAGGCGCTCAAGGTTCTTCATACCTTGGACCCTAATATTTGGGAGATCAAGGTATCATCCATTGTTGAGAGTTCTTCTTATGATACCTTAACTGTCATAGAGCTTTTCAATAAGCTCAAGGCCTCGGAGGTTGATATCTAGTTGAGATCAAATCTCACTGGTTTTGCTTCAAAAACCTTGGCCCTTGTGACACCTTCTGCTGATTCTGCTTTTTTGAGTTGTGCTTTATCCTCTTTGATGTCTATCACTGAGGACCAATTGAATCTCTTAGGAGATGATGACATGTGTCTGTTCAATAGCTGAGTTCGTCGTGTCTATGATAAGAGAATGTTTTGGGTGTGGTGATCCAAGTCATTTCATCGCCGACTGCCCCAAGCGAAACACACACAAGAAGGGCACTGATGGTGGTTCCTACGACTCTAACAAGCACGACAGCTCCACCTTCACAAAGGGGAAGCCCTAGATGAAGTTCTTTCGAAAGGCCCTAAAGGACTATGAGCACGAGAACAAGAAGTGAGACAAGGCCTTCTTCGTCGAGATGGAGAGAAGCTACTCCAAGCAATCATCCTCTTTGTTGGACCGGAAACGGCGACCAGAGGAGGGGTGAATGGGAGCTTTTAAAATTTCGGGCTAAAAACTAGCCTTCGGTTTTAGTTCTGTCTTCTGCGGAACAGGCTTCGAACACTACCTTCGGAGGTCTGGTTCGGAGGTCCTTTGACAACTCCGAACACAGGCTTCGCAGGTCCAAAAGTTCGAAGCCAAGAAGACTCCGCTCCACTTACAACCCTCGAAAATCTACTCTGCTAAGTCAGTGCAGGCTCCGCACACAGGGTGCTTCGAGCAGGCTTCGCACTTCACCCTTCGCAAGAGTGGACACCCCACTGAGGACTTCGACCAAGTACTTGGCAGCAGCAACTGGTGCTGGGCTTCGTACACGAAGGTCTAAACGCACACTGACAGACTTCGCTAGAGTCACAGACACGATAAAAGCACGGGCTTCAATCAGGGCTACGCTAGTAAGCAGCGAGGTCTCGCCTCCTGTTACACAGAGCGACAGCACACTGAAAAACACACTTCGCACAAAACACCCTTCGCCTAGACAGGCTTCGGTGCACTACAACTAGCGAGGTATGTAACGCGAGCTGAAGCAAAAAGCACACAGAAGCAGGGCTTCACCGCTTGAACAAGGAACACAATAAAATTGAACTCTGGATGAATATAGCGAGGTGTGTAGCTAGTACAGGAGCTCAACAGTAAATGCTCAAAGTGTTGAATGTTACCTACCGAGCCCCCATATTTATAGCCCACAGTTCACCCAAAGGAATTGACTACTTTACCCGTAGGGTTTACATTATTCTGTATCTTACTATATCAGAGAATTCACGCCGAACCCCGCTGTTCGGAGGTGATTGTCGCGTCTAGATCCATTCGGAGTTCATCTTCGGCTAGATCAGTCCGAACGCCGAAGTCACTCTTCAGTGGGATACTTCGCACTAGATGCCGAAGGTACCCTTCGGTGACACCCTTCGCACTATACTTCGAACAATCGAGCTTCGCTCGGTTTGCTGGTTTGTTCTGTTTAATATATTTCTTTGGGCTAATTGGATTATTTTGTGTGATCTGATTACCTAGCGACAGCACCCCTCTTACCATGGCTAAGGGTAGTTGGTACGCGACGTCGGTGCTGTGTTACGCTTAGGCTTGTCCCTAAGTATCCGCACACTTTTGGATCGTCGAACTGACCCAAGTGCGGGGGCACATTTTTGTGTCAACACACTTTTTGGCGACTCCACTGGGGAGAAGCTACGCCAACATGACAGGTACATCTACATCGGCCGCTAGTACATCTACAACAAGTACTACATCTACACCACCGATGGACACCGTAGGAGGCGTGGATATTGATAACCGCAACATCTTAACACCTACTCTTGAAGATATTCTCGCAGAAGACCGAGCATAGATCGAGGCAAAGATGAAGGCGCTCCAAGACATGATGCTTGGGAACAACATCAAGACACACGCGGGCTTCATCAAGCGCGACATCGTCATCCCCGACCTTGCTCGGATCCACGTAACACCCATATCGCCTCGTTTATCTTCTTTAGAGATTGAGCAAAAATTAACCGCATCGGTAGATCAGGCCGTTAGCGCTTCGCTAGCCAACCTGAGAAACCATGTTGAAGAATATGGTTTTGATAATCCAGATGTGATATTCCAGACGTGATGAGTGATTGTCAATGGAAGTCAAAGGAAGGCAAAGATGAAGACCTGCCGAGTCTGAGGCGCATGTGACTGATCAGGTACATGGGCAGTAAGCGACGGCCGGGCAGAGGAGCCGTGGAGTCAGGCTGGCCCAATCCGGTTGCATGGCTAGGAGCGGCAAATGATCCACTGGTCTGTTGACTGGGTTTGACTCAGGTACACGGGCGGTGAGCGATTGCCGGGCTGAGGAAGCTGCGGGGTCGGGTCGGCCCAATCCGGGTACCCGATGCGAAGACGGTGGACGCTTTGTCAGTTTCGGCGCAAAACTAACAATCTATGATTAACTCGTTTTTATGATATTAATATTTAGTTTTAAAGTTTAGAATATTTTTATTTAAGTTTGGTGATTTTTCTAAGAATATTTTAGTAATTTTCGTAATTTATTTTAGAGTCAATTTATTTTACCCGAGGGTAAATTAGTCTTTTCATGTATTAGGATTTGCCTATAAATAGGCCCCTATCCACTTGGGGATAGATGACTGTTTTGTTTTAGATCAATCTATAGTCCACATTTTATTCGTTCGCCTTCTCTGTTCTTCCAGCGCAACTGAGATCGCTTTTTCCCATCGGCGGCAACAAAATTTCTCTATGTCGCAAGCAGCCACAGCTGCAGTTTTCGGCAGCCCCTGACGCGGGTCCCATGTCACCTGGCCGCCTGCCCATGCGCCTTTCCACAGCTGTGGCGTGAGGCACACAGAGGAGCGTAGCCGCTTGTTTTCTTCAGTAAATGTGCATGGCTACCGAGACAGCAAAAGCTGCTTTCTTGCGTTGAAACCTCTAGATCTCCTGCGGCAAGCGGTGCAGCGTCCACGGCAGAAGTTGCTTTTCGTTTTATGGAAGCAGACACAGGGGCGCACGCACGGCTGGTGCTATTTTTGCTCCGGCTACAACAGTACACGGCGGGCCCCAAGGTGTTGCATGCAGACTGTTTGTTTTCTCACGGCTTGCCGCACGGAATCGGCGCACGAAACGAAGCCTTCTAGCATGTTGTTTTCTTCCATACATGCATGTTAATTAGTCAATCTGCTAATTTTTAGCTAGTTAGTTAACTAAATATTGATCTATTTTAATTAGCAGTAAAATTGCTTTTGGTATTTTCATAGATATTATTTATCTTCTAGATATTAATCTTTAAATTTGCTTATATGTTATCTCGTATTATTTATTCAAATATGTCTATTTAATCTGCTCATATAAAAAGAAAAGAAGGATTTATTGGTCGCAATAATATTTCTATTCTAGTTTCCATGTGCAATATTTTAGGTTTATTTCAGAATTAATTTTAATGATCCATGTTTTATTCAGTTGATTAGTATTTCATTTTTAGACTGCAATATAAATATTCAGTAATATATCTAGGTGTTTTTATTATCTTTAGATATCATTTTAATTAGGACACTGGTTATTTCTAGTCTAGACAACTTTAATTCCTAAAATTTGCTTTGCAAATATTATTTGTCTGATTTAGTTCTTTTGGGTGCTGGGATTAAAATATAGTTTAGTAAAAAAATTTTAGGCGCCCATTCACCCCTCTCTGGTCGCTACTTTCAGTCCTACACAGCCGTTTATATTCGGTAGTTAGCTCCCAAGTAGAGGCTACACATAGAAGGTTCGGCTTCACTGAGGTCGTACCATCAGTCCCTATTGCTAGTATACCTCCGGTTAATCATGTGTACAGCAGAATCGACGGTAGCACTGGCAAGACCGTTGCGTCTCTGGTCTCAACACCAGTGGCCGAGACTAGTCATTATTCTTACGGCCAAACTAGCACCGCGTACCATGCACCACCACCACCTGCGCCGGTACCAGCCCTTCCCGCACCACATGCACAGGTGCCTGGGCACGAGCACGTCGTGCAGCTAGCGCATAGGGAAGAGGCCCATGGCCGACATGCCGATATCCCGCCGCGTGTCATGCCCCCGCACGAGAGACATGCGTAGGCAGCAGGCCAAGATGACCTAGAGGAGCGAATCCACGCACTATTTAGGGAATGCACCGGCTTCGTGCCTAGGGGTCGAGCTATAGAATACCCGAATTTACTAAGTTCGACAGTGAGGGTAACAAAACCACACTAGAGCATGTTAGTCAATTTTTGGCACAGTTGTGAGAGGCTAGTGGGTTGGACGCTCTGAAACTTAGACTATTTTCTCTCTCACTATCCGGCACCGCTTTCACTTGGTTTTCGGCACTCCCGCCGAATTCCGTACAAACATGGGACGAATTAGAACAAAAATTCCATGACTACTTTTATATGGGTGAGACAGAAATAGGCTCTCACACTTGACATCGGTTAGGCAGAAGTCTAATGAGGGCGTCTCTAAGTATATCAAGTGTTTTAGGGACACTAGAAACCAATGTTTTAGTTTTAATATTTTAGAAAGAAATTTGGCGGATCTAGATTTTAGCGGCTTGCGTTCCGAGATTAAAGAGAGACTAGACAACCAGAACTTCTTAGAGGTTAGCCAAGTCTTGTAGCAGGCTCTGGTCCAGGAAGGCCGAGCTAAAGATAAAAAGTTTATTAAGACGTTTAACAAGCCTAGGGCTGAAATCCACGTCATGGAACAATCCGATGAGGAGGAATAAGAAG
The DNA here is from genome assembly GCA_019279435.1 of Zizania palustris. NCBI lineage: Eukaryota > Viridiplantae > Streptophyta > Magnoliopsida > Poales > Poaceae > Zizania > Zizania palustris. The sequence continues at coordinate 35,731,108 of JAAALK010000282.1, forward strand.
AGGAGGATTCGGCCGACATGTACGCGGCCGAATGGGTTTGGAACGCTAAGAGTAAATCCATCACTTGCTCCGAGTTACGACCGTCTCCTATGAAGAATCAGCCTAGTGAGGTCAAGTACTCATTTGACATAACTAAGTGTGATAAAATATTTGATTTTCTCTTAAAGAACCAGCTTCTCAGGTTGCCTAAAGGCCAAGTCATTCCATCTACCGATGAGTTGAAGAAACATCCATACTCTAAGTGGCATGACTCACATTCACATAATACTAATGACCGCAACTTTTTTCGGTGGCAGGTTCAATCGGCCATAGAAGAAGGACGATTGAAAATAGACCACAATCCAAAAATGAAGCTCGACAAAGATCCCTTCCCCGTCAACGCCGTCGAACTCAGCGATAAGAAGGTGTTGATTCGGCCAGAAAAGGCTGAGTTGACTAAAGGGAAGGCAACAATTGTTGGAGAACCGTGCACGCGCACACTCGTACCTAAGAACCCCAAGGTGGGAGTGTGGAAGCAAAATGTTAGCATTCCTTCGGGTAGGGCTCGCAAGAATCCAAAGGTAACGTATAACGTGTTGTTAAACAAGCACCAAAGAAAAGAAAAGGAAACAGGCCCCTGCGCAAAGAAACTAAGCAAGCTGAAGGGCCCAAGGCATCCGAAGGGTGACTTCGGACCGCAATGGCCGAGCCCTCCTCATGATGGCTTCGGACCATAATGGATGAACCCTTCGGACGGTGAGTTCGGGCCACAATGGCCTAACGCTCCGTACAGTGACTTTGGACCTCAGTGGCCAAACCCCCGGATAGTAACTTCGGACCCCAGTGGCTGAACCCCATGCGGAGCGAGTTCGGCCCCCAATGGCCGAAACCCACACCACTATAGATGAACCCTTCGATAGGAGGCTTTGGCCCACACTGACCGAACATACCTCCGGCCTAGCAGGACCCCTCACTATTATGGTCTTAGACAGCGTCAACTCTGCCAAACCCCCCTATGGGTAACGGGTTCGGCTCACAGTGGGCGAGGCCACTGGAGCCGCCGATGCCCCCGTCGTACAACTGGGCGGGGACTCCGTGGGCTCCATATGTATCACATCTAGAGTACCCTCCACAACTTAAAGCTATGCCTTGTTTTCCTTCGGAGTATTACGAATGGCATGGACAAACAGACACAGTGGAGGGAGGCATCGTCCACAGGCTGTCCGTAGTACCTCCAAGTTGGCTCGGTGAAGTCGAAGGATGCGGGCGCGAAGGGGCAAAGGATAGGGAGTCCGAAGCTATCACGGTCAGAGTAGGGTCTCAGGAAGTCCCAATCCCGAAGGCCCCATCGTCGAAGTCTAACGGAGGTAAGTCCCCTGCCTCGGCCGAAGCCCACGCCAGATCCTGGTAACATATAAGATGTTGTTAAACAAGTACCAAAGAAAAGCCAAGAAAACAGGTGTAGCACCGAAAGTAGCGACCACAGGGGGGTGAATGGGTGCCTAAAAATTTCTTGCTAAACTATGATCTAATCCCAACACCCAACGCACTCCGACAAAAACAAATAATAGTAGCAAAGCAAATTAGAGGAACTAAAATTGTCTAGCCTAAAAATGACCGGTGTCTTAATTGAAAAGATAATAAAGATAAACTAAAATAAAATTACTGCAGTAAATAGTAGTCCCTAAATAAAACTCTTAATACTAATATTTCAATCTAGAAATAAAATACTAATTAAATGAATAAAACATGGATCATAAAAAATTAAATCAGAAATAAACCGAAAATATTGCAGGTAAAAACTAGAATAAAAATATAACTCTGACTAATAAATTTTTCTTTTCTTTTTATATGAGCAGATTAAACAGATAAAAATAATACGAGATAAAAATTTAACAGATTAAAATAACAATGAAATTTCGAAATACATTTTCAGCTAATTTATTAATAGATCATTATCTAAAAATTTGATATGCCTAAAAATAGTAGATTAAAACTTACCTGCGTCATCGTCGCCTGACGTCGCCGTGCGTGATGCCGTGGGAACCGGGGCACAGCTGCAAGTGTCATGTCCGCTGCGCAAACCAGAAACAAAAAAGATTGGCACTGCTGCCTTTTTCCAGGGAATAGCCGGCTAGCTGCCAGCTAGCTATGCGCCATGAAAAGCCTCCATGCCGTGCGATGGAAATCCCACCGTGCTATACTCAGCCGCAGTGCAGGACTGCTGCCGCCCGAAGAACCTTTTCCCTACACACGTCGTGGGACTGCGCGCCGAGAGAAAGGAAAACGCCTAGCACTGGTGGGTCCCGTAGGAACGGTGATTCTGATGGAAGGCTGTGCTGCCGCTGCTTTTTCCCCTGCTTTGCAGCTGGCTGCCTTGAAGATGAAGAGAACCGCTGCTGCTTTGTGGATCTACTACACGACAGCTGTGCGCCTGCACCAGCGAAGCAACAAATCACCGTAGAGAAATTTTCCTGACGCCAATGAAAAAAGGGGTGATCCCAGTTGCGCCGGAAAACAGAGAAGGCGAACGAATAAAATGTGGACTATAGATTGATTTATTAGAAAACAGTCATCTATCCCCAGGGGGGATAGGGGCCTATTTATAGGCGACTCCTAATACATGAAAAAACTAATTTATCCCTAGGGTAAATTAACACTGACTCTAAAATAAATTCCGAAAATTACTAAAATATTCTTAGAAAAATCTCCTCACTCAAATAAAAATATTCTAAACTTAAAAACTAAATATTAATATCCTAAAACAAAATAATCGTAGGTTGTCAGTTTTGTGCCGAAACTGACAAAGCGTCCACCGTCTTCGCACCGGGTACCCAGATTGGGCCGACCCGTGTACCTGAGTCAAACCCAGTCAACAGACTGGTGGATCATCTGCCGCTCCTAGCCCATGTACCCGGATTGGGCCAGCCCGACTATGCGGCTCCTCTGCCCGCCCATCGCTCGCTGCCTGTGTACCTAAGTCACACGCGCCTCAGACTCGGCAGGTCTTCACTTCTCTTCCTTTGACTTCCGTTGACAATCACTCATCACATCTGGAGTATCAAAACCATATTCTTCAACATGGTTTCTCAATCTCCCCTTTGATGAGTGCATTGTCAACACCCTCTTCAGCTCATCTTCAGAACCTGCAAAAACATGTGGAAACAGGAAAAAACAAAAGAAAATAGAAGAAAGAAAATAAAAGTTTAAACCTAATGACCAAAAGCCAAATGGAAGCAAGAAAAATGGTCATTATGGTTAACCAAAAATAAAGACTCAAAAACAAGTGCAATCTCAAAATTTTTAAAATTACCAACAAGGAACTCCCCCTGAAATAAATCCCAAAGAAAGCTAAAAAATGTTCCCTAAACTCCAAAATTTCTCCCCCTCGTTGACAATTGGACTCATCAAGTGAGACTAAATGCACTCTGAAGAGACATAGACACAAACTCCCCCTGAAATGCAGCTCCCCCTCAAAGTATGCCATGAATACAGATGGGGTGCAGGTGGAGTGTGAAAAGCATGCTTCTTAGATATGATTAACTGCAATTACAACATCTAACAAGTATAGCAAAAAGATATACTGTCTAAGATACATGATATGATCAGTGCAACAGATGATATCTAAAGAGAGTCATTAGCACGCATTTTTCAATTTTTGCAAACAAAAGCATCACCATATTTTCTAGTTGACAAGCAGAGTAAAGCATGAGATGCAAAAGCTAACTGATATCTACCAAGATAAGCATTGTCCAAAACAAAGTGCTTTCGCAAACTTGTCATCTTTTTAAATTTTTCAGACTTTTTCTTTTTCTTTTTATTTTTCATTTATGCCAGGGGTTATTTGCATGTCAAACCTTATGCTAACCGACCAAGTCAAGCCTAGGCCAGAACTGGACCATCAGAAGCTTAAGACATTGGTCTTGGCATACATTACACCATCCTAGCTCATACCAAAGTTATATGGTAAGCTGTCCAGAACAATGCAATGCGACAAAGCAAACCCACCTGGATCTTTTCCTGATAATCATAAAAATGCATAAATTTTTCATTTTTCTGAATTTTTTATCATTTTTATAACACATTTTTCATATTTAAAGCATATAGATGTCCAAATTGCATATCTGCATCTAAGTAAGAATCTAGCTACAAGACATGTAAAAGATAGCGAACGCATTCAGCCTACACATGCTAGTTACCAGAAGCAATGGTGATCATTTTTCAATTTTTAAAGCATAAAAGCTATGCATATGACAAATATCAGATATGTCATGTGAACTGAAACAGAACATGATCATCGACAAGTAATCAAAAGCATATACTAGCTAGAGAAAGTAAAGCAGATTAATCATATGGCAGAAGCAAGCTCAAAATGTGATTTATGATTATGCATGATATGAACGCACACAAAAAAACTCAATAAAAATAAAGAAGAAAGAAGAACAGACTCAAAGTATCCTAAAAAGGATACACAACTCCCAAATCAAGATCAATAATCATGAGTGGGAGCAAACGGTCCAATGCCAGGTTTAGAAAAAGTGCTAAACCAGTGTCGAGCCATCTACTCATATGTAGAAAAGCAGAAGGAATCATATGAATCTGGACCAAAACACGGCTCAAAGCGCAATCCTCTGTTCTGCCTAAAATCATGGCCATGAGGTCCAAAATTGTATCCATAACGATCTGAAACTCTGTCGGAATGAAAACCACCCTCCGGAGCACGATCATAAAAACCGTCTCCTCTACCACCACCTACACGACATGGCCTGGCCTCTAGCCTCTCTCTACGTCGGGAACTCTATGTCTACCACCCTGCTGGTAGAACTGCTCCTGCCCACCACGAGCTCTCTCTGCTCGCTCAACCCGCTTCCTCCTGAAGCAAAACTCCTCAAGATGTCCATCTCTCTCACAAAACTTACAGTGATAGGTAGGCTTCTTGGGATTTGGTTGAGGCTTGGGATTCTTAGGCTTGGTGGTGTTGGGTGTAGCATCTTTGGTGTGAGAGGGTCCAGGTAAAGAATCAAGAGAAGTGTGGAGAGGTTTAGGCTTTGGAACCCATATTTGCTTCTTAGGTGGAGCTTTAGGTTTTTCTTGGAACACTCCATCCTTGGGCTAACTATCCTTAGAAGACTCAGTGGAGTGAGTCTTGAGATATCTTTGTTCGGGAGTCATCTTACTCCACTCCACTGCTCGGCTAATAGCACTCTCAAAATCAGTCTTGGTATAGGTGTAACCTACCCCAAACCCATCATGTCTCTTGAAATGCTGGATCATCATGCCGAGTTGTGGCTCTCTGGCACTAATCCAACTCAGGATCTGATGGAGGTAAAAGTTCTCGTTCTGAATATCAGCTAGCTCCTCTCTCAAAGAAGCTAACACCTCCACCTGAGACAAGCAAATCTCACACTCTCTATCAACATCGACAGACTTCTCTTCTTTTAGCTTGATCAACTCCATTCTAATGGACAAGGAGTTCTCACAAACAGTGGGTGGAACTGACAAGGTCTCAAGCTCTAGCTTAGTCTGCTCCAACTCAGCTCTCACTCCATCTAACTCGCTCAACTGCTCATCACTCTTGACTCTCAGCTCAGCTATACTAGCTAAATGGGATGGGCAGTCTACACAAGGTGCGACGACAGTGACATGAGCATCTTTTAGCTCCTGTTGAGCGCTTTCAAGCTCAGTGACCAAAGCGTCTCTCTCATCTACTCTATCTGTGTACCTGGACTTAAGAGTCGTCAGGTCACACAACAACACCTCACAGTTATTGAACTCACCACTATCACCCAAGCAAGGGGAAGAAGACAACCTCTCAATCTTGCCATTCGTCATGGCAAGCTCACTCTCAAGCTCATCTATCCTCTTCTTAGCCCCTCTAAGTAGTTTTTGCTGATAATTCAACTCCTGACGGTTCTGTTCTAATAAATTAATAACTTCTTGTTCATAGGAAGATGCCTTCTCATCGTCGTCGTCGTCGGAGTGATCCGAGGAGTCGTTTTCTTTATTCTCCCCAAGAGCCATTGAGCAGAAGCTCTTGTGGGGTCTTCGGCTGTGACGTGAATGACTCTTTGGCTTGTCCCTGAAGGTCATGAAATAGAGACCCACCGGATTGTCCATGTCCTTCCCCTTCCTGATCATGATCTCTTCATCACTTGAACTTGAAGACGAGGAGGAAGACGAGGATCTCTTGGAGTATCTTTTCTCCATCTCGACGAAGAAGGTCTTGTCTCGCTTCTTGTTCTCACGCCTGTAATCCTTCAAAGCCTTTCGAAAGAATCTTGTCTTGGGTTTGCCCTTTGTGGAAGTAGAATTGTCATACTTGCCGAAATTGTAGGAGATGCCGCCAGTTCCATTCTTGTAATTCTTCTGCTTGGGGCAGTCGGTGATGAAATGACCTGGGTCACCACACTCAAAGCATTCGGATTTTGTGCCATGTCTTTTAAAAATTCTCTTATCATAGACACGCCCACCCGGTTGTTAAACAAACACAGATCATCATCTCCTAGCGAATCAAGTTGTTCCTCGGAGATAGACATCAAGGAAAAAGCAGTACAACTCATGGCAGTAGGATCAGCAGACGGTGTCGCAAGTGCCAGAGTCTTGGAGCAAGAATCAGTGAGATTTGATCTCAACTGAATATCGACCTCTGAGGCCTTGAGCTTACTAAAAAGCTTTGCGATAGTCAAGGTTTCATAAGATGCGCTCTCAACAATAGAAGAGACCTTGATCTCCCCGATCTTAGGGTCCAAGGTATGGAGGAGTACCTTAAGCACCTGTTCATGATCCAAGACTAGCTGATCACGCTCGGCCTTGTTAACACGAAGCTTGTTAATGATCGATTGAAAACGACCAAACAAAGCCTCAACCATCTCACCCGGCTTCTATGAGAAATTCTCATACTCACGCTGGTAGGGCTGATATAGCCTAGCCTTGACCTGAGCTGTCCCCTCATGGTGTGCTTGGAGGGTAGCCCAGATCTCTCGAGCAGTGGTGAGATGGCTAACACGCTCAAACTCACTAGGACCTAGACCAGAAAATAAAATATTCACCGCCTTACTATTATTTTGATGCTGTGTAACTACATCTGCAGCAGTATCCGCAGCAATAGTCGTTATGGTGAAAGTAGGATGAACACAAATCTCCCATATGTCCGATCTCTGGCTCATAAGGTATGCTCGCATGCGAGTCTTCCAATAAGTGTAGCCAAAAGCTTCTAGGGACGGGATTTTGCCAGAAGACGTCATGGTCACAACCTAGGTTTAGAATTGGTTAAGATATTAGAAAACCCTAACCTTGCTATGATACCACTTGTTGGACCGAAAGTAGCGACCAGAGGGGGGGTGAATGGGAGCCTAAAAATTTATTGCTAAACTATGATCTAATCCCAACACCCAACGCTCGGAGCTACCTACGTTCGGAGCTACTTTGTCGGAGGTGTCCAGAGCTAAGAGATTGGTTTCAGATGTTGCCAGAACACCCTTCGGCGAGACTGCTACTTTGACCGCACGCCAACATGCTTCGTGAACAGACTTCGTTATGACAGGCTTCGCCACGCTCGTTCTTGCTCCGGACGTAGTCACGCTCTCACGCCGCGCCTAATTAATTGTTCTATATCTTACTATATCAGAGTCTTCATGCCGAACCCTGCTATTCGGAGGTGATTGTCACGTCCAGATCCATTCAAAGTTCATCTTCAGCTAGATCAGTCCGAACGCCGAAGGCACTCTTCGGTGGGATACTTCGCACCAGACGCCGAAGGTACCCTTCGGCGACACCCTTCGCACTAGACTTCAAACAATCGGGCTTCGCTCAGTTTGCTGGTTTGTTCTATTTAATATATTTCTTTTGGATAATTGGATTATTTTGTGTGATCTGATTACCTGGCGACTCCACCCCCCTTACCACGGCTAAGGGTAGTCGGAATGCGACGTAGGTGTTGTGTTACGCTTAGGCTTGTCCCTAAGTATCCGCACACTTTTGGATCATCGAATTGACCCAAGTGCGGGGGCACGTTTTCGTGTCAACAAGGCTCTTTATGGACTCAAGTAGGCTCTTCGAGCATGGTATGATAGACTTAACTCTTTTCTGCTTGAACGAGTGTATTTGATGGGAGCTGTAGATAAAACCGTTTTTTCTCTCAAGCATGGCAAAAAGTTCCTCCTAGTTCAAATTTATGTTGACGTTATCATCTTTGGTGGCTATTCTCATGCTTTGGTTGCCGAGTTTGTGGAGACTATGAGTAGGGAGTTCGAGATGTTCATGATGGGCGAACTCACATTTTTCCTTGGAATTGCAAATCAAGCAAAGCAAACAAGGTACCTTTGTCCACCAGACGAAGTACACCAAGGACTTGCTCAAGAAGTTAGACATGGCTGATACGAAGCCCCTTGCCACTCCAATGGCTACTTCTATAGCATTAGACCCTAACGAGGATGGTGAATCCGTAGATCAAAAGGAGTTCCGAAGCATGATTGGCTCCCTGCTCTACTTGATTGCTACGAGGCCGAACATACACTTCGCAGTATGTCTGTGCGCTCATTTTCAAGCTTCACCTAGAGCTTCGCACCGCCAAATGATAAAGCGCATTCTCAGGTATCTCAAGCATACCCTTGAATTTGGCATTTGGTATTCTGCATTTTCCTCGTTGTGTCTTCGTGGTTATTCAGATGCGGATTTTGTTGGGTGTAGAATTGATAGGAAGAGTACCTCAGGTACTTGTCATTTTCTGGGTACTTCTCTTGTTTGTTGGTCTTCCCGCAAACAGTCTAGCATTGCACAATCTACGGCTGAGGCCGAATATGTTACTGCAACTAGCTGTTGCTCCCAGATTTTGTGGATGGTTTCCACTTTGCGGGATTTTTGGTTAGATTATAAGAGTGTTCCACTATTTTGTGACAACACATTGATGTGAGATATCTTTTTGTCAGAGATCACAATGAGAAGGGTGATATTGAGCTTCAATATGTTGATACCCAGAAAAAGATTGCCGACATTTTTACCAAACCCCTTGATGCTCGCGATTTGCTTATTTACGTGGGGAACTCGGTATTTGTCATCCTTATGACATTTTGTGAGGGGGAGCATGATTTAATTATTTTGCATTGGTTTCCTTATGATGAATGGTTGATGCATTTAGTTGCTTTTATATGCATTTGTATGATTGTCATTATCATGATGCTCTCAGCTCATTTAGTTGCTTTTATATGCATTTGCATGATTGTCATTATGAGCATGATTTTGTTTACAAAATTCTAAACTTGATCACTGCTTAGTCTTTTGTCTAGCATGTGTTAGGCAGAATTGCTTTAGCTATCTTTTATCTGCCTAGTAGCTAGAATCCTTTACTTTGGATGCAAAATTACAACTTGAAAATAATACTGCATCTCATGGAATCATTCAACAATTGACACTCAACAAAAATCAATATCCATGGTTAATATGCTAACAATGAAAAGATCTAGGTCGGTTTGTTTGTCGCACTAGCTTATTCTAGACTGCATACCATAGCACTTTGGTATTAACTGGGATAACTTAGTGTTTGCCAAAATCACTGCCTTAAGCTTCTGATGGTTTTTCTAGACCTAGGCTTGGTTGGAAAGTATAAGGTGGACAAGAAAATAACCCCTAGCGATATAAAAAAGAATTGCAAATCTGAATCATTTGCTTATCAAGTCTGCTAAATGCTCCATAAAATAGGACTTGCTTTCCTAGGTAGAAATTGATTAGAATCCGTAGTTTTTTTCTTTCACTTACCTAGATGACTTGTCTAAGTAGTGATACTTTTATTTTCAACAATATGAAAAACTCATGCCTCATACATCAAATTTGGAATATGTTAACTTGAGCTGAGCATCTAGGTCTGACATTATGGTCTGACATAGTTTTGCACTATATGTCTTCACACTTTTCATCATTTCGAAGTCTCGCATATTTTATTTCTCCTTGATTCTTGCATTGCCAAATGGGGAGAGAAATGCCTTGTTGCCTACCAAAGGGGGAGAACTTGCACTGCGTTTTCATGCTTTGCCGAAAGGGGAGTCTTTGTCAAATGGTTTTTCATGAGTAAGGGAAGGGATTATTTTATAAAGTGACATGATTTGCCTCTTTTCTGAGTTTTTATGGTCACTTGTGTGCTGAAAAATTTCATTTTTTTCTCAAACTTGAATTTGGTTGTCAATGCACTCATCAAGGGGGAGATTGAGAAACAAAGTTGAGATGTGCCTTGGTTTCAAGTCTGTGATGAGTGATTGACAAGTTCTCTTCTAGACGAAGGGGTCCCTCTGAAGGGATTCGGTGTTTGCTGTTGCAACGGATTATGTATGTCGGGGGGGTCCGACAGAATATAATGAGAAGTCTATACCAAAAGGCTCGATGCTTTGGGCAGTATATCAGAGTGTGTACCGAATGATGATTACCCGGAGAGGTCTCTAGGGTACTGGAAACACTTGTTTGCCTATCGGTAGTGTGCAGGTAACTTCAGAGGCGACGGACGGTTTGGAGCAGGTGGACCTAGGTCAAGTAGGAGGCTTGATGCCAGGTGAGCAGGGAGCTCGGTCATGAAGGTTGCGTGGGGTCGAGGTCGGTCCTTGTAATGAGGACATGCCTAGCATTCACTCATCTTCAAATGAAACTCCACTTGAGATAGCTGGTCCAATTACAAGGAGTAGAGATAAACAATTGCAGAAGGAAATTCATTCTCAGGTGAACGCTAACCTTATGTTTAATAATCAGTCTATGTTGAATGAGCCTATGCTTTTGAGTTCTTGTTTCAATGTCCTTAGGAATGATGGAGTGTATGAACCAGCATGGGATCAAGATGGTTTCAAGCCTCTGGACATCTGAACCAAGATGCCTATGGTGTGCATGAATAAAATGGTGGTTCATCACCTTAGCATGGGAATGCAACCAGAAGCTAGATGACTGACACATGGTACAAATTCCAAGCATCACTGCGGACAGAATACAAGGAGTTAGATGGTGTTCTATAAGTGGATGGAAGCGTCTTCAAGTCTACTTTCCAGCCCATCAAACGGTCCATTATTTCGATGTCCTAATAAGGAGTTATACTCATTTTAGTAACTGCTGCCAGAAGCTGAAAAGACGCGCGAACCAGCCACGAAATCCATTAGAGCATGTGCATGCAGCCATTTACTCAAAGCTGAACGCCCCTATCTCTATATATATCTTGTACTAGACAATGAAAAGACAGATCTTATTTTTATTGAATTCAGAATACACAAACTCGTGGAGTTTTGTTTATGCGTGAGTCTTGAGAGGCTTGCAACATTTGTTCTTTCGATTCCTGAGGGAGTTGTAGAACGCCGAACTGCGGTTCACCCAGTTCGTGCCTTCACGTCTATAGGGCGTGATTGCGTGGGCTTGTTTCAGTCGATACGTGGAAGGGTGATTGTCTCGGTAGTTCGTCGCGTGGACAGCCTCGCGGTGCGCTGCCTCTTCACCAGGTCACGCAGCGACAATTTATCAAGTTCGCAGATCCTACGAGAAGATCGGGCCACAACAACTTGCTACACGTGCTGCCTAGGCGTGTGCACATCATCTGGTATTAGAGCCTCCGTTTCCTCAGTAGGATTGTTCTTGTTTTTGGTAGGATAGATTTTATATACCTACTGTCCACTAATAGCCAAAAAGAAAACCTACAGCCCAAATTCATACGTGCTACTGATTTTGTAGTTTGCTTTATCGAGTTTTAATCCTTTAAGATTTGTCTAGTTGCTGAATTTTTTTCCCCTCATCGTTCTAGCTGTTATCTTTGTTCCATCCCATCCTTGATCTGATCGACATTGCTTGCTGCATATATATAAACAAAAAAATACCCACCCATCCCACCCTTGTTTTCTACCCGCCACATATTCCCCTCCCGAGTTTCTTGTTTTTGTGCTGCACCATCCATCTTGGTTGATCCTTGTGCGCCCCCTCAGTTGAAAGTTGTGCTGTGTTGTCACAAATGTTAAAAGAAAAGATGTATATTGGTCAAAAGAAGGACTGAAAACAACGAGTTCTTAGTTCAAAAAAAAGGGAAAGAAAAGAAATAAAAGAGAATTGTGTTCAGCACACCAAAAGGGGTTTGGGCAGCAACAAGTTTCGTTTGGTGCAATTGGTGTTCATCTATCCACTTCCTACATCTTGTTCCTTTCTTTGTGCATCTTTGCCTTTATATTCAGCAACTTAGACTTGTGTTCTTGGATTATTATTCGGTTTTGCATCACTACATTTTTCAGCGCATTCCACTTACATATTACCCCACCAAGCTCCACTAAAAACGCACCGTGAGTTGTTGCACCGTCGTCGCTGTTACAATCACTCTTCCACTACAAATTGCAGCCCCGGTTCTTGCTCTTTTCAGGGAGAGAAAGAACTTGTTTTGTAAGTGGTGAGGGAGTGATTCCACATATATATTGTCCTATTATTTTTGCCTCTCTACTAATATGGCAGGAGACAATCCATCTTCTTCTACCACTATTTCTGCTGAAGATTTCCAGGAGGTGCGTGCACAAATGCGTCAACTGATGCAAGGGATGCAAGCACTTCAACTATCTCTACAGCAACAACAACGCGAGGAGCCTCCGCCTAATAATAATGACCATATCGATGATGATGATCCTTCTGCGTTGGAGGCGGAAGCTGCACGTCTTCAGGCTGACGCCGCACGCCGTGCTGCTGCAGGTGGTGGCGGTGGCGGTGGTGGTGGCCGCGGCCGTGGTGGTGGCAGAGGGCTTGATGCTGGCTTTGGTAATTTTGGTGGCGTTAATAGGAGGCCGCAATTTTTTGGTCGTGCACGGCGCGTTCCTATTGGAGGTGCTGCAGATTTTGATGTTGATGATCATTCCGATTATAGTGATGAACAGGGAGCAGGCCCCCATGGTCACCCTGGTGGTTATGATGCTCATGGTGGTGCTAATTTTGGACGCTTTGGAAATTATGGTGACAACCAGTTTGGCGAACATGGTGGATACCGTGATCGACGTCGCCGTAATCATGAACACCGCCAAGATGAAGATGGCTTGGGTAAAGTTAAAGTGTCCATTCCCCCTTTCAGCGGGAAGGAGAATGCGGATGCTTATTTTGAATGGGAGACCAAGGTGGACCAGATATTTGATTTGTATAATTACCCAACTGCAAAGAAGGCAAAGCTTGCTGCCATTGAGTTTAAAGGTTATGCTATAACTTGGTGGAATCAAATTCGCGCAGAATACCAACGATTTGGACATCACCATATCACATGGGAAGAAATGAAGAGGGAACTGCGACGTCGTTTTGTTCCTGCGTATTATTCCCGTGACTTACATTTGCGGCTCAAACGCCTTGTGCAAGGTACTCGCAGCGTTGATGAATATTTTCAAGAAATGGAAATGTGCCTACTCCGTACGGGAATTATTGAGGATGAGGAATCCACAATGGCTCGGTTCTTGGTTGGCCTGAATAAACCAATCGCTGATAAAGTGGACATGACAAACTACACAAATATAACAGAATTGGTTCATTTTGCCAAAAGGGCAGAACGGCAGCTTGCTGACTCTTATAAGACCCATGTTTCATTTTCAGCTCATAACAGTTCTACTCCATGGCGCCATTCACAACAGAGAGAATCAGGGCTGCACACACCTTCAGCTCGTGCAGCTTCTCGTCCAGTTTCAACTTCTGCCAAACAATTTGATGCGAAAGGCAAAGCTGTAAGTTCCAATCAGTCCAACTCCTCCGCTGCTGCAGCCCCAAGGAAGACAAGTAAGATTGAGTGTTTTAAGTGTGGTGGTCATGGGCATAAGCAAGCTGAATGCCCCAATAGGCGTGTTATTATAGCACTTGCTGATGGTTCTTATGACTCTCAGAGTGAAGCTGAGGATGAGCACGATATCCTGCCATTATCAAATGAAAATCTCCAAACTTGTGAGTATTCAGCAGAGGATGGTACATTTGAGCTAGGTCTGAATTGTTTAGCGATTCAACCTATTCCAACTTTTGCTCACAATGACATGTTACAAGATGTTATTTCTCCATCTTCTGACGAGATTACTAGTGCTGATTTTGATGAGTTGCTTGCTGATTTTCCTGATTTCGAGCCTTCTACAATGAATACACCATCTCCTTCTTTGGTGGTTAGGAGAGTCCTTTCCACTCAGTTTGTTGCTGCTGAACAAGGACAACGCCATAATTTATTTCAGTCCCGATGCAAAGTGCAAGGCCAAGTGTGCCGTTTCATCATAGATGGTGGGAGCTGCAATAATATTGTTAGTTCTTTGCTTGTTGAGAAGCTTGGTTTGCAGCCACGTCGCCATCCACATCCGTACCATATGCAATGGCTGAATAATTCCGGGACAGTTAAGGTTTCAGCCATGATTTGTTTGTCATTTTCCATTGGTGATTATCATGGAGAGGTGGATTGTGATATTGTCCCCATGCAAGCATGCCATTTGCTGCTTGGTCGGCCCTGGCAATTTGATGTGGACTCGGTGCATTTTGGACGGTCTAACAAATACACTTTCATTCACAATGACAAGAAGGTGGTTCTTGTTCCATTATCTCCAGAGGAAATACATACTTCAGATATGGCTCGCAAGAAAAGAGAGGAATCAGACAAAAGAAAATTGAGTGAGACCCCCAACCCAAGTAAGGGAGAGAGTTCTAACCCATCCAGCCACATAAAGCCTCATGCCAATCCTAAACAGCCACGCCACACTGAGTGTCTCTTTGTGAGCAAGAGTGATTTGAGAGAACTGAGAAACACCACAGCCCCATTCTTTGTGCTCTTGCACAAGGAGGTCCTACTTTCAACTCATGATTTACCTTCATCGCTGCCTAGTGTTGTTCTTGATCTCTTACAGGACTTCGAAGATGTTTTTCCCGATGAGATACCAGCTGGACTTCCTCCACTCCGTGGAATTGAGCATCAAATTGATTTGGTACCAGGTGCTTCGCTTCCAAATCGTCCAGCCTACCGCACCAATCCTGAAGAAACAAAGGAAATTCAGCGACAGGTAAAAGAGCTTTTGGACAAAGGGTATGTTCGTGAATCCTTATCACCATGTGCAGTTCCCGTTCTTTTAGTCCCAAAGAAAGATGGCTCTTGGCGCATGTGTGTTGATTGTCGTGCTATCAATGCTATAACTGTTCGATATCGCCATCCCATTCCACGACTTGATGACATGTTAGACGAATTGAGTGGTTCTATCATTTTCACCAAGATAGATTTGCGTAGTGGTTATCATCAAATCCGCATGAAACTTGGTGATGAATGGAAAACAGCGTTTAAAACTAAATTTGGTCTCTATGAATGGCTTGTGATGCCATTTGGCTTGACAAATGCTCCTTCAACTTTTATGCGCTTAATGAATCATGTTTTACGAGCTTTCATTGGCAAGTTTGTAGTTGTTTATTTTGATGATATTCTGATCTATAGCAAATCATTTGATGAACATCTTGATCATATCCATCAAGTACTTGCTGTATTGAGGGAAAAGAAATTGTATGGCAACATTGCTAAGTGCACCTTTTGCACAGACCATGTTCTTTTCCTTGGCTTTGTTGTTTCCGCAGATGGTATTCAGGTTGATGTAGAGAAGGTTAAAGCAATAAAGGATTGGCCTACACCGGTAAATGTGAGCCAAGTTCGAAGCTTTCATGGTCTTGCAGGTTTTTACAGGCGTTTTGTTAAAGATTTCAGCATGATCGCTGCACCCCTCAATAATTTGACAAAGAAGGATGTTCCATTCAAGTGGGGAGATGAACAAGACCAAGCCTTCAATGAGCTGAAAACAAAGCTTTGTGAAGCACCGCTGCTACAACTTCCTGATTTTGGTAAGACATTTGAGATCGAATGTGATGCAAGTGGTATTGGCATAGGAGGTGTACTGCTGCAAGAAGGTAAACCTGTTGCCTACTTTTCTGAAAAGCTAAATGGTCCACATCTGAATTACTCAGTTTATGACAAGGAGCTTTATGCGTTAGTTCGTGTTTTGGAAGTTTGGCAACATTACTTGTTCCCTAAAGAATTTGTAATCCATTCTGATCATGAAGCTTTGAAATATCTTAAAAGCCAAGGCAAGCTGAACCGTCGACATGCTAAATGGATTGAGTTCATTGAAACGTTTCCCTATGTTGTCAAACATAAGCGTGGTAAAGATAACATTGTTGCCGATGCCTTGTCTAGAAGATGTGCGTTGATTACACAACTAGATACAAAAGTGCTTGGTTTGGAATCCATTAAAACACTTTATGCTGCTGATGCTGATTTTAAAGAACCTTTCTCTCGTTGCATTGATGGAAAAGGTTGGGATAAATATTATGTGCATGATGGCTTCTTATTTCGTACTAACAAAATATGCATCCCAGCTTGTTCGATTCGCCTAGTTCTTTTGCAGGAAGCACATGAAGGTGGACTAGCTGGTCATTTTGGTGTCAAAAAGACATTGGACATGCTCTCCGATCATTTCTTTTGGCCACATATGCGACGTGATGTCCAGCGGCACGTTGGGTGCTGCATCGTTTGCTTGAAAGCTAAGTCCCGCCTCAATCCCCATGGTTTATATACTCCATTACCTATTCCACATGTACCTTGGGAAGATATATCTATGGACTTTGTTCTAGGGTTACCTCGGTCTCAGAGGGGGAGGGATTCTATTTTTGTTGTTGTAGATCGCTTTTCTAAAATGGCACATTTTATCCCCTGTCATAAGAGCGATGATGCTTCACACGTTGCTGATTTGTTTTTCAGGGAGATTGTTCGTTTACATGGAGTTCCAAAGACTATTGTTTCAGACCGGGATACAAAATTTCTCAGCTACTTTTGGAAGACATTGTGGGCTAAGCTTGGCACAAAGTTGTTATTTTCAACCACTTGTCATCCACAAACGGATGGGCAAACTGAAGTTGTCAACCGTACCTTGTCAACCATGTTGCGTGCTGTGTTGAAAAAGAATTTGAAGCTCTGGGAAGACTGCCTTCCACATGTTGAATTTGCATATAACAGGGCAGTCCATTCCACAACAAACTCTTGTCCATTTGAAATAGTTTATGGGTTTAAACCGCATACTCCCATGGATCTTTTGCCTTTACCATTACAGGAACAAGTTAACTTGGATGCCACAAAAAGATCAGACTTTATCAAGCGGTTACATGCGGAGACAAGAAAGAATATTGAGAAGAAATCAGCACAATATGCAAAGCAAGCAAACAAAGGTAAGAAGAAGGTTACATTTCAGCCAGGAGATCTTGTATGGTTGCATCTACGAAAGGATCGCTTTCCCCAACAGCGTAAGAGTAAGTTATCTCCTCGGGGTGATGGTCCGTTCAAGGTTCTCCAAAAGATAAATGATAATGCTTACAAAATTGAGCTGCCACCTGAATATTCCAATGTGAGTACAACATTTAATGTCAAAGACTTGCTTCCATTTGTTGGTGAGCCTGAGTCGAGGACGACTCCTTCTCAAGAGGGGGAGGCTAATGAGGACATGCCTAGCATTCACTCATCTTCAAATGAAACTCCACTTGAGATAGCTGGTCCAATTACAAGGAGTAGAGCTAAACAATTGCAGAAGGAAATTCATTCTCAGGTGAACGCTAACCTTATGTTTAATAATCAGTCTATGTTGAATGAGCCTATGCTTTTGAGTTCTTGTTTCAATGTCCTTAGGAATGATGGAGTGTATGAACCAGCATGGGATCAAGATGGTTTCAAGCCTCTGGACATCTGAACCAAGATGCCTATGGTGTGCATGAATAAAATGGTGGTTCATCACCTTAGCATGGGAATGCAACCAGAAGCTAGATGACTGACACATGGTACGAATTCCAAGCATCACTGCGGACAGAATACAAGGAGTTAGATGGTGTTCTATAAGTGGATGGAAGTGTCTTCAAGTCTACTTTCCAGCCCATCAAACGGTCCATTATTTCGATGTCCTAATAAGGAGTTATACTCATTTTAGTAACTGCTGCCAGAAGCTGAAAAGACGTGCGAACCAGCCACGAAATCCATTAGAGCATGTGCATGCAGCCATTTACTCAAAGCTGAACGCCCCTATCTCTATATATATCTTGTACTAGACAATGAAAAGACAGATCTTATTTTTATTGAATTCAGAATACACAAACTCGTGGAGTTTTGTTTATGCGTGAGTCTTGAGAGGCTTGCAACATTTGTTCTTTCGATTCCTGAGGGAGTTGTAAAACGCCGAACTGCGGTTCACCCAGTTCGTGCCTTCACGTCTATAGGGCGTGATTGCGTGGGCTGTTTCGTCGATACGTGGAAGGGTGATTGTCTCGGTAGTTCGTCGCGTGGACAGCCTCGCGGTGCGCTGCCTCTTCACCAGGTCACGCAGCGACAATTTATCAAGTTCGCAGATCCTACGAGAAGATCGGGCCACAACAACTTGCTACACGTGCTGCCTCGGCGTGTGCACATCACCTTGGGTCAAGGTGCGCCAGGCAAAGGCAGAAAGTGCGGAGGGTGTCTCCGACTGAAGGTAACCAAGGCAATGTTCTCGGAGGCGAGGCACTTCAAAGGGTGACTCTGAAGGAGTGACTTCGAAGGATGGCGGACGAAGTCCTCAGGAATGAGGCAAAGCTCCCAAGTGTGCTCCGGTCGAAGACACCTAGAAGGACACCTAACGAAGGTCTCAGAAGTCAAGGTGCATCGAAGGCATGGTCCTGATAGGGTCTTTGTGGAGTGTGCTCGATGCTGAGACACTGTGATGGGGTGCTTTTGGATATGCTTCATGCGGAGGCCTTGAATGGAGCGACTTCAGAAGCTGGCGAAGGTACTCTAAAGGTGGGGCTCCAGAGTGTGGCTGACTTGAAGTACTTTGTTCATACATGGCTTCGGTACATGGACTGATGGAGTTCGAGCTGGGAGTAGCTGCGAAGCCATGGTGATCCACTCCGGAGGTGATGGTGCGAAGACTCAAGGGCTTTGACGGCTTCGGCTTAAAACCATCATTATATCGAAGACTGACTTTAGTGAAGCGAATGCCTTTGGGTTTGAAGCATGTCACCGAAGCCTCTGCACACTCCTTGTGCGAAGGGGGATCCAGAATATTCCACTTTGCAAAAGTTGATCGTGTCTACTCTCCAAAAGCAATATTGTCTCTTCTGTGAAGCTGACAAAAGGAGCTTCCAATAAAGTAGACTACCATCTGTACCCCCGTGTCTTCCAGAGACAAAACAGTGTAAACCCTAGGGGTAAAGTAGTCTATTCGTGTTACTGAGTTGTGGCTATAAATAGTGAGGCAGGCTAGGTCTAGGCAACACTTTGAGAAGCCATTTTCAGAACTCCTAGAGCTAACCGCCATTTTCATGTACTTAGTTCTGTGAGAGTTTTTTGTTCCCTTCTTATGCAATGAAATTTCAATTTTCAGCTTTGATTCACGTTGCATGAACTTGTATCTGTTTTCATTGCACTGCATGAGTTGAGTTCTCTGTCATTCATTTCATTTCTTGCAAACCTGAGATCTTTCTCTGTGTTAATTCATAGGAAGTTCTGAGTTACTTATACATAAAATTTATGTGAGTTTGGTGCACATTTCATTCTGTATAAATTGGAGGCTAGACCACACTGTTTACTAACAAAGCACCCCGTGAAGTTTGGCTTGAAGCCCATTTTCTCTTTTTAGACAAAGTTAGTTACTAGTGCGAAGTGTACGTTAGGAGATCTTTGAGGGAAACAAACTTGTGCGAAGTGTAAGTAGTGTGAAGCCTGCTTGAAGGCACCTTGTGTGCGAAGGCTGCACTACTCTTCTAGAGCACTGTGTGTTTTTGGGTCTCTGAGTGCGAGCGAAGTGTTCTAAAATTTGAACTTTTACCATATTTGAAGCTTGTGTTCGGAGTGTGTTCGATACCTCCAAACCAAACACTTCAAAGGGTGTGTTTGAAGCCTGTTCAGCAGAACAAAGTTTTAAAAAGCTCCCATTCACCCTCCTGTAGTCACCTGTTTAGGTCCAACAATTGGTATAGAGCTTGGTTAAGATCACCTATTGACCTTAACCGGTTTTGTGATCATTTAGCAACATGGACAGAGTTAGTAAAATACCTCTGTCCGATGGAACTGACTTTGCATATTGGAAGGTGCGCATGGAGGCTTACTTGCTAAGCCAAGGAAATGCAATATGGGAGATTGTGGACTCACAATACTCCATCCCTGAAACCCACACTACTGAGGCAGAAAATTACTAGTATAATTCTAACTCCAAAGCTAGGAATATATTGTTCATTGGCTTGAGCAGGAGTGAGTTTGATAGGGTTCAGCACCTTCGAATAGCTAGGGAGATTTGGACTACACTCACTTTTTTTCATGAGGGCTCTACACAGATTAAGGCTAGGCACCAAAGCACATACAATCAACAGTATCAACTGTTTGTGCAAGGACCTGGTGAATCTATATATGCCATGTTTTCACGCTTTGATATGATAGTGAGTAACTTGCGATCCAATGGGACACTTGCTTACTGTTGGGGGAAAATACTTCATCCTCAGAGTCATTGCTGCGACAAGACAGGCAGAAGGTTTAATCAAAGGCTTTTAATGTCTAAACCTCGGGAACGCTTTGGATAGGATTCGAAGCATGAAGGCGAGCGCTAGTTCGAAGTATATCTTCGAACATGGACTCTTCAGAGAGCCTTTTTGCCAGCTAGGATGGAAGACTTATCTTCTTTCTTATTAGATTAGTCTTTTACCATTTTAGCCCTATTAAGGGTACCGAATAGTATCCACTATGTCGGTTGTAATAGAGGGGTAAAAGGGTCTTTTCCTTAATGTTTGGGCCTATAAATACCCCCTGTTTTACTCTGTAAGGGAGAAGGAAGACCAAGTTATTCAATACACACCTTCGAACTGTTTAGAGTTATTATCCTTTCAGGAGGCTCAAAACAGTTTACTTAACAAACACTTTGTTTGTTAGTTTCTAACTTCTAGAAACCTGTTAGCGTAATCTTTTACGCCAACAGTTGGCGCCGTCCGTGGGGAACTTAGTCCAAAAAACTTCATTCTCTACCAAGTTTCCAAACCATGCCTCCCAAGCGGAGTTCAGGTGGTAGCCCTATTCGGAGGTCTCCTCGGACCTCCGGGGCAAGATCTTTAGATACAGTTGAGGCTGGAGGACCCTCGACTTTTCCTCCACCTCAGACTCCGGAAGGAACTCATCTTCCCCGAGCATACGGAGTTCCTTCTCCGAATCCATCCATACTTCAGCCGTCCGGAGTTCCTCTTCCACCTCAAGTTCCACTTCGAACTGATGCATATAGTTCTCAAGACCTAGATGGTCCGTCCGGAGGAGATGAAGATGGTCTTGGTGATATGGCTATTCAAATGACCAGTCTCCAAGCCGAAGTAGCAAAGTGGCGGCAAGAAGCTGCAGATAGGCTTCGCTCTCAGGCCACCCCAGTCATTCCTGAAGTGCCCGAAGGCGACGAAGTTCATTATCTCGAAGCCTCAGAGAACACATCCTTCGACACTGAATCTCCGCTGCATCCAGAGCTGCAGAAAGTGCGCTTTGATCCGAAGTTTAAAACTTCGAAGCTTTGCAAGTATGGTGGAGACGAAGACCCTGGGGAGTTCTCTTGTTCTTATGCATTAGCAATTGAGGCCAGTGGAGGGGTGCGAGACACCATGGCCAAATGCTTTCCTCTAGCTCTAGAAGGAGTGGCGTTGCGGTGGTTCTGGTCTTTAAAGCCAGGTTCAATTAGAACCTGGGAGCAGCTAAGGAAGAAGTTTATAAGCAATTTTGAGGGTACCTTTGTACCCCCAATGTCAACAGGAAGTCTTTTCCAGGTGAAGCAGCTCCCCGAAGAGACTTTAAGGCAATATTTTAAGCGCTTCGCCCATACGAAGTCGCAAATTCGGGGGTTAACTACATCTTCTGTAGTTGACGCAGCTCGAGAGGGAGTTACCAACACAGGTCTCCTTGATAAACTTCACCAGAAGCAGATATCTTCAGTTGCTTAGTTGATGTCTTACTTCGAAGAGTATGCAAGGTCGGAAGAGGGGTGGCTTCGGAGAACTGTTCCAACCCCGACAATCCTGCAGGAAGTTAAGTTGGAAGTGAAGACTTCAACACAGCCGCAGGGGCCTAACTTTGAGGCTCAGCACGACAGGCGTCGACGACAAAAGCATCCTCATTCAGAAGTTTTAAATATTGCACCCCCGCAGAAATTGGCCCAAACAACTCCGCAGCCCTCAGGAAACAAGACAAGCGGCTGGAGGCCGCCAGGGAAACCGGCTGGCAAAGCCTAGGCCTTTTTCTGTTGTGTCCATGGTGAGAACCGGAGTCATGCGAGTGATGCATGTAAATCTATACTTGCTTTAAGAGGCGAGTATTTAGAAAGAACTTCGGGTCGAGGCACTAATGACCGAGTTCCGACCGAAGTGCGTCCGAGCCTGTTCAGGCTGTGGCACGGATAGAAAACTTCGACCCTGCAAGACGACCTCCAATGGTCAATGTTATGCCACCTCCGAAGCAGGAGGATGGTCAAGATCGAGGAAAAAGAGTAGTCCTCCACATCTCTGGAGGAGGCACCCTCGGAAGTATGTCGAAGAGGCAAAGAAGAGAATATGTTAGAGAAGTGGGCCATATTGGAACCTCTTCATCTACAGCTGCTATGCCTGAATGGTCGCATGTGCCGATATCTTTTTCCGCAGATGATGCAGCTGGCATAAAGTTTCCACATGCAGACCCACTTGTCATCACTGCCGACATAGCAGGGACTGAGGTTCGAAGGGTGCTAATCAACGGAGGGAGTTCGACAGATATTATCTTTGTCCAAGCTATTGATCAACTCTGCATATCCAGGAAGCACCTTCTCCCAGCAGCCCGTCCTTTGCAAGGCTTCGCAGGCCCCCCTTGATGCTCTCAGCCAAATTGGCCTGGAAGTTACTTTCGGAGAGGGGCTGCTGGCCAGGACGGAGGAAGTAGTTTTTGATGTTGTGGATGCTCCGTATGCATACAATGTTATCTTCGGAAGGGGCATGTTGAATCAATTCGGAGCTGTGGCACATCATAATTATTTGTGTATGAAGATGCTCACACATGCAGGAGTGCTCACTGTTTTCAGAGATCAGGCCACTGCACAAAGAGCAGAGTATGGTCATGACCCTCCTCTTGACCCGAGACAGGTGAACAGTGTGCAAGATAACCCGAAGGTTTTTTCTGCTCCAAGCGAATCCTCGAAGAAGTCCTTCCCAAGGCCAAGCCCTGAAGGAGAGATTGCAACGAAGGTCATTGTCAAGGATGGCAAGAAATATTCTTTTCAGTTCGGCAAAGACTTGCCTCCAGAAGTTGCTACTTCGTTAGAGCAAGTAGTGGAGGAGAATCTAGATGTCTTCGCTTGGTCTGATGAAGACATCACCAGAGTCAGTCGGGATATTATTGAACACAGTTTACTTGTGAACCCGAAGGCTCGGCCTGTTAGGCAAGGACTCCGTAAACTGTCTATGGAGAGAGCTATCCTTGCCAAAGATGGAGTGGAAAAGTTGTTGAAGGCTGGGATTATCAGAGAAGTGGCCCATACGGAGTGGTTAGCCAACCCAGTCTTCGTTAGGAAGAAATCTTTCGGGAAGTGGCGCATGTGTATTGATTTTACATCTTTCAATAAAGCATGCCCCCGTGACCCCTATCCCATGCCACGGATTGATCAATTGGTTGACTCTACTGCTGGTTCGGAGTTATTAAGCTTCCTCGACGCGTATTCCGGCTATCATCAAATCTAGCTAAAGCGCGAAGATGAAATCAAGACAAGCTTTATAACTCCTTTGGGAGTCTTCTATTATGTAAGAATGCCCTTTGGCTTAAGAAATGTTGGGGCTACTTTTTCAAGGTTAATTGCTAAGGCTCTAGGTCATCAGCTAGGTCGCAATGTGGAGGCCTACATGGATGATATTGTAATAAAGAGTGCTTTCAAACACCAACATAGCCTAGACTTAGCAGAAACATTTAATAGCCTTCGGGCATGCGGAATCCGTCTTAACCCCGAAAAGTGTATCTTTGGGGCTCAGGCTGGAAAGTTGTTAGGGTATTTAGTTTTGAGCAGAGGAATCGAAGCTAGCCCTACTAAGATAACTATGCTACAAAGGATGGCTCCTCCGGAGAATTTAAAGCAAGTGCAAAAGTTGACTGGTCGTCTTGCTAGCACTTAGCAGGTTTTTGGCAAGGTCTACGGAGAGAAGCTTGCCCATCTTTAAAGCATTGAAAGGGTCCGAAGATTTTGCATGGACACTCACGGTGCCTATTGCGGACGAAACCCTACTCCTCTACCTTGCAGCTACTTGCTCTGCTGTCAGCGCATTCCTTGTTAGAGAGATGGATTTCAACGGGAAGTTGGTACAGAATCCAGTCTATTTTGTGTCCGAAGCATTGTCAGGAGCAAAAACAAGATATTCCGAGCTTGAGAAGTTCACTTATGCTCTGATAATGGCTTCGACAAAATTGAGGCATTATTTCTTGGCACATAATGTAATTGTACCAACTTCGTATCCCTTGGGAGATATGCTCCGAAGTAAGGATTCCATTAGAAGAATTGGGAAGTGGGCCATTGAATTTGCGCCCTTCGGCATATCCTTTGTGGCAAGGACAGCAATTAAGTCACAAGTGTTGGCAGACTTTGTGGCAGAGTGGACTCCCTCTGCAGCGTGGGCTCCGGAGAAGCCAAGTGAACGGATTTGGACTATTTACTCTGATGGAGCTTTCCAAGCATCCAGAGCAAGTGTTGGAACATTGATAATTTCGCCTTCAGGTCAAAGGGCAATGTACTCCGCAAGACTCAATTTCAAGTCTACCAATAATATAGCGGAGTATGAAGGGATTTTACTGGGACTTCGAAAAGCACGTGCTCTAGGGGCTACAAGAGTTGTTATTAAGACAGATTCCCAGATTGTAGCAGGGCACGTAGACAAGAGTTTCCAAGTTCGGCATCCACAGCTTTCAAAGTACTTAGAAGAAATTCGTAAGATCGAAGAAGCATTTAAAGGGATTTCAATTCGAAGTATTCCTAGAGCAGAAAATGTGCAAGCTGATATATTAGCAAAAGCTGCAGCCGGAGCTATGGACATACCAGAAGAGGCTTTTTATGAGGAACTCAGTACACCTTCGGTGCCACAAATTCCTTCTGCAGAAATCCTTTGCATTCCAAGTACAGATTGGAGAAATTCAATTATGGAACTCTTGCAAGAAGGAACAAGCTTGTCTGAGGAGCCACAACTTTCAAGGTTAAAGCTTAGAGCCCGGAATTATCGCATAATCAACAGTATTTTATACAAGGCCGGAGTATGTTCCCCTCTGCTCCGATGTATATCTCAAGCCGAAGGTCAAGAAATTCTTCGAGAAATTCATGAAGGACTTTGCAAGTAGCCATCTGGCCCCTCGAGCTTTGGCAGGAAAAACACTTCGCTAGGGGCTTTATTGGCCTACACTAGTAGCTGATGCGGAGAGCTTAGTCTGCACCTGCCAAGGATGTCAGTGGATGGGACGAAGGAGTCATCACCCACCAACAGCTCTTCAAGTTATTGCTCCAGTATGGCCCATGGCTAGATGGGGTATGGATCTGATTGGTCCCTTCCCAGTAGCAAAAGGAAGTTTGAAGTTCGCAGTGGTAGCAATTGAATATTTTTCTAAGTGGGAGGAAGCAGAGCCCTTAACAGCTATCACTTCGAACAATGTACAGAAATTTTTTTGGAAGAATATCATTTGCCTGTTTCGGAGTGCCTAGACAACTCACAGTTGATAATGGAACACAATTTGATGCAGAACCTTTCAAGAAATTTTGTGAAGATCTAGGCATCCAATTATGCTCTGCTGCAATGCGACATCCTCAGTCTAACGGAGCTGTAGAAAGAGCCAATGGTAATATTTTGTCAGGGCTAAATCGAAGGATAGTAGGATTGGCAAAGGGATTGTGGACCGAAGAGCTTCCGAAGATTTTATGGTCCATTCGGACCACTCAAACGAGGTCCATGGGTTTCACTCCCTTCAGACTATTATTTGGAGATGAAGCTATGACACCAACTGTGCTCAAAGGAGGATCATTTCACAGCACCGAACCAGAAATAAAAGCAGAAAGACAAACTTCACTGGATTTAACAGAAGAGACAAGACTTTGAGTTGTCGCCAATTTGACAAAGTATCAGCAGCAGACGAAGACTTGGTTCGACCCGAAAGTCAAGATTAATGAGCTTAAGCTGGGTCATCTTGTTTTGCGAAGTATTGTAGCACCAGGAAAATTAAGAAATAAGTGGGAAGGTCCATATATAATTGTATGTTCAGGGCGTCCTGGGTCTTTTAAGTTAGCTACTTTAGAAGGTGAAGAGCTAACTCATACATGGCATGCGGAGCACTTAAAGCGTTATTTCGCATAGGGGCTCCTTGTAATCATTTGTAACACCTTCTGAATTAATAAAGTTCATGGTTCAGATAATGCCTAACCCCACCGCTTCCTGCTTCTAGTGGACGCACTGGAAGAACAAAGTTGGCTGAGAGGGAAGTGTCATTAATTTGAATCATTGTTCGGACTTCGGACCACCGGTTCGGAGCTTCTGACGAGGTGGGAAAGTCACTGAAAAAGGGATTCCAAGCCATTGGCTTGAAAGCATCCGTAAAAAGAGTCGAAGGAGACCAAATAATGTGGATTCCAAGCTTAGGCTTGAAAGCATCCGTAAAAAGAGTCCAAGGAGACCACTGCGAATTCCAAACCACTGGTTTGATAGCATTCGCAAAAAGAGCCGAAGGAGGCCAAAACAAAAGAGAGTTTGAGCTCATGAGCATCGAATATCTGTGAAAAGAGTCCAAAGTGACCAATAGTTTAGGACACTAAAGTGTCCGCAAAGTTGCCCGAGGTGATTTCGTTCAAAACAAAAGGTACTATGTTACCAGTTTTCAGACTACAAGTAGTCAAAGACACTTTTTAAGATTTTAATCATTCTTTAAAATTGTTGAGGGGCTCTGAGTCCCCAAAATTGTACTCCTAAGTTTTTCTTTGCGCCTAACCATCTTTGAATATAGTTCGAAGTTGCTTATGCCCAAAGAGGGGCTAGGAAATAAGGAGACAATTTTAAGAATCAATATTTATTATCCGAACAAGTTATAATTACATCATGAAAAATCGGTGTCTATACCGAGAAGGAATCGAAGACCCCTTCGATCTCTAGAGCTATTGCTAAGGTTGGAACGACTAGTTCTAGAGCCGGGAGTTCTAACAACCTTGCGTTTAACTCTTTTACTTCCATTCGAAGCTCGAAAATCCTTCTGTTCTTGTTGAAGTTCGGCCCAAGTTCGAAGTCGTTCGGGGCTCCTTTCCCAGCTTCCAAGTTCTTCAGGTTTTTTCCCTTGAGCTTCAGTAGTACCTTCATCTTCGGACCATGCAACGTCTTCAGAAGATGAAGTTTCTAAGTTAACCTCCTTTTCTTCCTCTTTAATATAAGATAGAATGTCTTTACATATTTCGGGTGCAATTGCACCGGAGTTATTTGTAGGAATTAAGAATTGAGGTCGCTTGTGAAGTTTTAAAAGATCGAAGGTATCCCATAGCAAGGCGAAGTTCTTCGGTAATTTTTAACACTTCGACATCATCCATACAAGGTTGAGAAGCCTAAAAACACGATAAGTAAATTTTCATTCATAATGTATAAAAACATGATTCTTTACATAGTCAGGATCCTAAAACAAGTCTAGACCTGCGGGTTCAGCAGAGGTTGGCTGCTCGAAGCTTGCGAGCGAGCATGCTTCTGGCGCTGCCCTTCATCAATCCAAGCTTTGATCGTAGTACGACCTTCGACTCTCCATGAAGCTTGAAAGGCTTGCCAAGCAGCAGCTACGTTTATAGAAGGATTGAGAAGCTGATTTTCGTCTGGAAAAAATACCAGCTGCCCCTGAGCTTGGCGTTATTGACAATCCTAGATCTTCGTAGTAGCGAAGTACTCCGAGAGCCATCCACTTGGCCGGAGATTTCTCCATACCGAATGCTTGTTGTCTTAATCATCTTCGCAGCTCCTTGGATCCTTTTCAGCCACCGCAGCAAGGAGACGTTGCCATTTGAAGGAAGTGTTCCAGTAGTACCGAAGTACTCTAGAACACCTAGGAGTTGGTCCATGACTTCCGTAGCTACCTTCTCCGATTTCAGCTTATCTTCGAGTAAAGCATCCTTCGATGTAGTTAACTCATCCACCACAGCAGAGAGCCTGGCTGCCTCCATAGCTAGGGAACTTTTCTGGCTAAGCAGGTTGCTAGCCTCCTCTGCAGCTTTGGCCTTTTCCTCCTGGAGCTTGACAAGTTCAGCTCCCACCGTAGCATGCTCGGTCCACATTTTTTCTATTTCTTCCCAAAGCACAATTTGTTCTGCTTCGAGTTTTTTATTCTCAGTTTCCAAGCTTTGTCTGGCCCTTCGCTCTGCTGAAACCATGTTGTCTAGGTGCGAAACCCGACCTTCGGAGATGTTAAGATTTCGCTGAATGGTAGTGATTTCCTCTCGAAGGCGAAGGCTTCCACGTTTGTTTGAAACAGCCGCAGCTCGGGCCAAGACTATTTGCTGCAAAAAGAAAAAAGCAAGGTGAGAAATTATTTGTAGGTGAGACTAATTTTGTTTTGCAGACACTTCGTACCTAATACGCTGCACGCTCCATGGCGGCGTTGAGCTCCGAACCCTCAGCTTCGCTCAGAATGTCTACCAAGTCTGTCTCCCTGACTTCGCGGCTAGCTCGATCTAAAGGCTCGAGCAAAGTCTGAAGTCCGGTTCTTCGCTCCAAGAAATGAGCTAGAAGAGGGAGCATAGACAAGGCCCTCTGGACATCTTCGGTCGGCGAGGGGACGGAGCGCTGGGCTGCATCCTCTGAAACTTTGGCAGATTGGGCCCCCTCCGTAGATTGACCCCCATCTGTTGATTCAGACGGAGTTAATCCAGAACTTGGAGCAGGGAAGGGGTCCATTTTGCCTTTACCTTTTCCAAGTCCCATTTGGGTGACTTTTGGAATTGGCTCTGGAGTTACTGAAGTCCCAGGGACCGTGTCTTCGGGACGAACTTCTTCCGCAGAAGTGGACCCTATTAAGGCAAAGGTATTATATATTGTATAATGATGCAGGAAAAAAAGGACAAAAGGATTATGCGAAGTTTACCTCCTAAGTCTTGGCGATGAGTGAGCACGGGACTGCTTGGAGGGTCAAAAGCTAAGTCTTCATTAGAATCAAAATTCAAGACTGAAGCTTCAATTGTCATAGCTTCTTCGGGAGCTGCAGTCGTCACTTCGTCCGGAATCAGAGTTGACTCTAGAACTACTTCGGCTTCACTTTCGGTCATGGGGGCTCCTTCACGCTGCAAGTTTTCTTGAACAACCGAAGTCCCAACCTGCGCAGGGTTGTCTAGAATCTCTGACATATTAGCAGCATTGCCGGTGTTTGCATCTGTTATGGTTTCATCCTTGTCAATTAGGTCAACAAGAATTCTACCTTCATCCTCTGAGGAATCAGAGACCGAAGCTATTGGACTCGAAGGCGCTGTAGCTCTTGTCTTTTGGGCTACATTCTTTGATGGAGTCTTGGTAGGGGCTGAAGGTCCAACTTCAGCTTTCTTTTTCCTAGGCCCTTGCTCCGTAGGCACCCAATCCAGAAGAGGAGGGGGAACAACTTCGAGTAACCCCCATACTCGGTTGAACCATTCCCATGTACCCACTAACTTTACCCTCCATTCTTTCTCGACCGGAGTCGGAATTCCCAAGATTTTCTCCGAAGCTCGCACGATTTGCTCCGAAGTCATTGGAGCTAGAAATGCTGAGAGATAAGTTAGTATTAGTTATTTCTTCGAATAAATATATATGAAACATGTTGTTTTCGAAGTTATCTGCAGAGCTCGAGCTTGAAGAGATCTTTCGGAGGCCGCCCTCCGGATCTTCCTCGAAGGTGATGGGCCAGTTGGCCATCAGAGGCGGAATTTGAAGTCCAATAAACTCCTTCGCTAGATCTCGCATACTCAGGTGGTGGCTAATGCGTTGAAGCAGGCTAAGGTGAGCTTCGAGCTGGCCTGGATTTGGTTGAACAAGGGCTTCCCTCCGGAAGTTTATGTCTTGAAGAGGTCCATCTAGGCGGCTCCCTGCCCCAACCTCGGCATAAAACCATCGAAGGATCCAATCCGTATACCATCGGGCATTGATAGCCTTAGCTGGGAATCGAAGTGCATACTCATCTCGAAGCCAGAAGTTAATACTCCCGAAGGCCACCACCATCTTCTCACCTCCGGGGCCTACAAAAGTCTTGGGTTGACAAGAAGCTCGATGTAGAGCTGCGGAGAATTCTGCTCTGCCTTCACATCCTTCAGCTCGCAAGGCCCATTCGAAGATGGAGAGGCATGCTATCGCGTTCGGAGAAAGTTGGGGGAGAGTAACATGGAATAACTCCAGTACCTCGACTAGGAAGTCGACGGCTGGGAGTCCTAATCCCTCTTCGAAAAAAGCTTCGAAGACAACTACTTCTCCAGGCCTAGGAGAGGGAATAGCTTCCTTTCTAGGTTTGCGGATCATAACTCCCGAACTAATCTTCCCTTCTATCGCTGCTACGAGAGACTCTCTTTTGCAGGTCAAAGGTCCCAGTTGGAAAGATTGGTCCGCATACTTCGACGATGCTGGATGAAGATCATGGGGATCACCATGAGGATTTCTTATTGGTGCCACCGTTGGTGCTGCCACTGCCACTGCTAGAGCTGCTGTCGCTGCCTATTGCCGGGCTAGGGCTGAAGCCGCCCCGGGACTTTGAAGCTTGTCTTTGCCATGAAATTGTGCGGATTGATCAAGGGGAAAAATGGAGGCTAGGGCTTGTCTGTGGGTTTGTTGCACGAAAGCAGTGAGAAGGTATTCAGGAAGGATCTAGGCCCCCTATTTATAGCCCAAGCCATGATTTTTTACCGTTTGGTGTTCTGCCGTTTCACATTCTTGCCCGTTATCCTTGCGCGAACTTAACGCATTCGCTTAATTTCTGTTGAGAAAAAAGCCAACGGCTATTTCTTCTAAGCCTAAAAAAGCTTTCAGACTTTTTAAGTTAATTGTAAAATAGTTCGAATATAATTTTCTTACAAGTTGATTCGAAGTTTCGAATCTCCGCATATTACGAAGGTTGATTAAAATTGTTAGCCTCTGCGCATGATTATTTTTCTTGCGTATACTGCTTTCCTAACATCACAGGTTTAACAGAAAAGCGTATTCGAGGGGCTACTGTTGGGGGAAAATACTTCATCCTCAGAGTCATTGCTGCGACAAGACAGGCAGAAGGTTTAATCAAAGGATTTTAATGTCTAAACCTCGGGAGCACTTTGGATAGGATTCGAAGCATGATGGGGAGCGCTAGTTTGAAGTATATCTTCGAACGTGGACTCTTCAGAGAGCCTTTTTGCCAACTAGGATGGAAGACTTATCTTCTTTCTTATTAGATTAGTCTTTTACCATTTTAGCCCTATTAAGGGTACCGAATAGTATCCACTATGTCGGTTGTAATAGAAGGGTAAAAGGGTCTTTTCCTAAATGTTTGGGCCTATAAATACCCCCGTTTTACTCTGTAAGGGAGAAGGAAGACCAAGTTATTCAATACACACCTTCGAACTGTTTAGAGTTATTATCTGTTGGGGGAAATTACTTCATTTCCAGGACTTAAAGGTTAACCCTCCGAAGGCTCTAAGAAGGTCTCGAAGATGGTCGACTAATGCTCGATGATACGTCAGCACGGTCGAAGGGTGCCACGATGCGAAGTCTCGGAGGACCCTCCGAAGGGAGAGAGGAGGCTTCGAAGCAGGAAGACGTGACTGATTGGATGCCCTGCTTATCCATCTACCCTGCAGCACTTTACCGTGTATAACCTTGTTTATAATACTGAAGGTCATTTGTAATATAAGGGTAAATAGGTCTATTCCTTAAGCCTTTCTCCCTATAAATACCCCCCTTTGTACCTTGTAAGAGGGATCCAGAACCAGTGGTTCAAACACATATATTCGGACCTCTTGAGTTGTTATCCTTTACGGAGGCTCAAGTTCGTCCTAAAAGCACAAACTTCTTGTTTGTTTGTTCTTAACTACTAAGAACCTGTTGGTGTAACTTTTACGCCAACAGTTGGCGCCGTCCGTGGGGATCCAAGTTCTAAAAGCTTATTCTCTACTGCTGACTGCACTCTGAAGAAAACTTACGGAGGGAGCCTCGGAATCCTGAGATTCCGCGCACCCTTCAGTTAAGGGCTTCTTAGTGCAGCCCGAAGGCCTCCCCTCGACCCCCTCGAGTCGTTCGAAGCCTTCCATTTCCAAGACACCTCATCGACTAACCATGCCTCCGAAGCGTGGTCAAGCTGCAGGTCCCCTTCGAAGGTCCCCTCGGACCAACGGAGCCGGACCCTCAGCTAATCCGACGGTTCCTGCCGGAACCGATGGGCGTCGAGCGCCCCGGGGCCCTCTACCCCCCCTACAATGCTTCAGACCGACTATGCAGCAAGCCAAGACCCTGAAGTTCCCTCCGACGAAGACGAAGGCCCTCCCGAAACCGAGGCTACGCAGCTAGCCAGGCTTCAGGAGGAAGTGTCCAGATGGAGGCAGGAAGCCGCCGACAGACTCCGCACTCAAGCTTCCACTGAAACTCCAAGGGGGCCTCCAGACGATGGAGGCCGCAACCCCCCAGAAGTTGTACAAGTCCAAGAAGAGGCCGAGAATGCGTCCTTCGACAATGAGTCTCCATTGCACCCTGATCTGCAGAGAGTGCCTTTCGACCCCAAGTTCAAGGCCTCGAAGCTGCACAAGTACTCCGGGGGGTCGGACCCCGGAGAGTTCGCCCGCTCGTACGCTCTAGCTATAGAAGCAAGCGGAGGGGTACGAAGCACCATGGCAAAATGTTTCCCACTTGCTCTCGAAGGTGTGGCGCTCCGGTGGTTCTGGTCCCTAAAACCAGGATCGATCAAGTCATGGGAACTGCTCAAAAAGAAGTTCGTAAGCAACTTCCAAGGCACTTTCGTGGCCCCAATGTCCACGGGAAGTTTGTTCCAAGTAAAGCAGCGGGAGGGAGAAACCCTCCGAGAGTACTTCACACGCTTCGCCCACACCAAGTCACAGATCAAGGGCCTTACTACCTCTTCGGTAGTTGATGCTGCCCGAGAAGGGGTGCTGAACCCCGACCTCCTCAGCAAACTCCATCGGAAGCCGGTAACATCCGTAGCACAGCTCATGGCATACTTCGAGCAATATGCCAAGGCAGAGGAAGGATGCCTTCGGCGAGCTGAGGCAGCACTACCCACCCTCCGGGAAGTCAAAAGGGAGCCAGAGGCCACCGCTCTGCCACAACCTCCACAAGACAGCCGCCCTAGCGAGTATAGGCGAGGAAAAAAGCATTTCCGTTCGGAAGTACTAAACATTGCACCTTCAGCTTCGAAGGCACCGGCCAGTTTCCAGCAGGTAAAAAATTTTAAGGCTGGGCCGTCAGTACCTCAGGAAAGGGTGCCTGGAAGGCGCCAGAGTCATTTTTGCTGCGTGCATGGCGATAATAGAAGCCATGACACGAAGGACTGCAAGACGATATTAACCCTTCGGGGTGAATACATTGACCGAAATACCAGGAGGGGTACTTCGGACCGGGCTCCACCTGCGGCACGATCGGAGCCTGTTCAAACTGTGGCCCGAGCCGGTGCCCTCGAAGCCCCTATACGGCTACCGGTGGCCAGTATTATGCCACCACCAAGGCACGAAGATCCGCAAGACCGCGGCAAAAGAGTGGTCCTACCCATCTCCGGAGGAGGGACCCTCGGCAGCATGTCCAAGAGACAGCGCCGTGAGTACGTCCGTGAAGTTGGGCACATTGGGACTTCAAGTTCCGCTGAAGGGATGCCAGAATGGTCCCGTGTACCCATCTCGTTCACAGCCAGCGATGCAGTAGGGGTGAAGTTTCCCCATGCTGACCCATTAGTCATCTCTGCCGATATAGCAGGGGCTGATGTTCGGAGGATCCTGGTGGACGGTGGAAGCTCCGCAGACATACTCTTCGTTCAAGCCTTCGACCAGATGTGTATACCCCGGAAGCATCTACTCCCTGCAGCCCGACCACTTCAAGGGTTCTCAGGACCGCCTCTCGATGCCCTCGGCCAAATAGGCCTCGAGGTTGCCTTCGGAGAGGGGCCACTGGCCCGAGTAGGGGAGGTGATTTTCGACGTGGTGGATGCCCCCTACGCCTACAATGCTATCTTCGGACGAGGGATGTTAAACCAATTCGGGGCTATAGCGCATCACAACTACCTTTGTCTCAAAATGCCCACACAAGGTGGAGTGCTCACTATTTCAGGAGACCAAGCTGTAGCCAGAAGGACAGAGTATGGCCACGGGCAGCCATTGGACCCTCGACAAGTGCACAATGTGGCGGAGAGCGCCAAAGAAGTACCAGAAGCCTTGAGCCCCCCGAAGGGATCCTCGCTCAAACCAAGCCCGGAGGGTGACGTCGAGACAAGAATAATCTCAGAAGACGGCAAAGAGTACCCAATAAAATTCGGCAAGGGGCTATCTCCGGAGATAACCGCCTCGTTAGAAGAAGTCGTCAAGAAGAATCTAGACATGTTTGCTTGGACCGACGAAGATATCACGGGGGTCGACCGAAGCATCATCGAGCACAGTCTACTCGTCAACCCGAAGGCCAAGCCAGTGCGCCAGGGGCTCCGAAAGCTATCAACAGAAAGAGCAAATTTAGCCAAGGCCGAAGTGGAAAAATTGTTAAAAGCTGGCATTATCAGGGAAGTGGCCCATACCGAGTGGTTGGCCAACCCTGTTTTTGTAAGAAAGAAGGATTCCAGCAAATGGCGCATGTGTATTGACTTCACATCACTAAATAAAGCATGCCCGCGAGACCCCTACCCAATGCCCCGAATAGATCAATTAATAGATTCCACAGCCGGCTCCGAACTATTAAGCTTCCTCGATGCATACTCCGGGTACCATCAAGTATGGCTGAAGCAAGAAGACGAGCCAAGACAAGTTTCATAACTCCTTCAGGAGTATTCTGCTATGTAAGAATGCCTTTTGGTTTACGGAATGCCGGAGCCACATTTTCTCGCTTAATAGCTAAAGCTTTAGGCCATCAGATAGGCCGCAATGTCGAGGCCTACATGGACGATATTGTAATAAAAAGTGCTCAAAAGCATCAGCATAGCATAGATTTAGATGAAACTTTTGAGAGCCTCCGGTCATGTGGAGTACGCCTCAATCCCGAAAAATGTATATTCGGGGCACAAGCAGGGAAGCTGCTAGGGTACTTAGTTTCGAGCAGGGGGATCGAAGCCAGTCCAACGCAAATAAGTGCACTGCAAAGAATGGCTCCACCCGAGAATTTGAAGCAAGTACAGAAGCTAGCAGGAAGGCTAGCAGCACTCAGCAGGTTCCTGTCCAGATCGGCAGAGCGAAGCCTCCCAATTTTCAAGGCACTCAAAGGCTCCGAAAGCTTCAGCTGGACGCCGGAGTGCCAAAAGAGCTTCGAAGAAATAAAAGCCTACCTTGGAACATTATCAACCTTAACTGTTCCTCTTCCAGGGGAAACATTGCTTTTATACCTTGCAGCGACAGGGTCAGCAGTAAGCGCAGTACTGGTCCGAGAAGTCGAGCTCAAAGACAAGCTGGTACAAAACCCAGTTTATTTTGTCTCGGAGGCATTATCAGGAGCCAAGATCAGATACTCCGAGCTTGAAAAGTTTGCTTATGCTTTAGTAATGGCCTCGCGAAAGCTAAGGCATTATTTCTTGGCGCATAACCTTATTGTCCCTACATCGTATCCTCATGGAGATATGCTCCGAAACAAAGATTCCACAGGCAGGGTTGGAAAGTGGGCAGTCGAGTTAGCACCCTTCGAAATCTCCTTCACAGCAAGGACGGCCGTTAAATCTCAAATTATAGCAGATTTCGTAGCAGAGTGGACCCCATCTGCAGTATGGACTCCGAAAGAACCCTCCGACGGTTTCTGGACAATATTCTCCGACGGGGCCTATCAAGCATCAGGTGCCGGAGCAGGGGCAGTAATCTTGTCACCATCAGGACAAAAGGCAATGTACTCTGCAAGGCTTAACTTTCGAACCACTAATAACGTCGCCGAGTATGAAGGAATCTTGCTAGGCCTCCGAAAGGCTAAAGCACTCGGAGCTACAAGGATAATAATCAAGACAGATTCCCAAGTCGTCGCGGGGCATATTGATAAAAGCTTCCAAGCAAAAAACCCACATCTCGCGCAATACCTTCAAGAAATCCGCAAGGCAGAAGCAGCATTCAAAGGGTTTACAGTTCGAAGCATACCGCGAGCAGAAAATCAACTTGCAGATATCCTTGCAAAGGCCGCAGCAGGAGCAGTAGACCTCCCGGAGGGCGCTTTCTATGAAGAGTTAGAGCAGCCAGCAGCTGACCAAATACCTTCGTCAGAAGTAATGTGTATTGAAGTTACGGATTGGCGAACTCCAATAATAACTATGTTGCAAGGTAGCAATGACCTTCCGGAAGGCCCAGAAGCTCGAAGAGTACAAACCAGAGCTCGAAATTACAAACTTATTGGGGAAGTACTATATAAAGCCGGAGTATGCTCACCACTGCTTCGATGCATCTCTCAACCTGAAGGACAAGACATACTTCGAGGCATCCACGAGGGGCTGTGCGGAGGTCATCTAGCTCCTAGAGCACTAGCAGGCAAGACGCTCCGGCAAGGTTTTATTGGCCGACGATCGTCAGAGACGCCGAAGACCTAGTTCGGACATGCCAAGGCTGCCAATGGATGGGCCGAAGGAGCCATCGCCCACCAGCTCAACTTCAAGTTATTGCCCCGGTATGGCCGATGGCTAGATGGGGCATGGACCTCATAGGCCCTTTCCCACTAGAAAAAGGCGGATTGAAATTTGCGGTCGTAGCAATAGAATACTTCTCAAAATGGGTGGAAGCAGAGCCGCTATCAGCCATCACATCAAAGAATGTGCAAAGGTTCTTCTGGCAGAATATTGTATGCAGGTTCGGAGTCCCCAGAGAATTAACGGTGGATAATGGAACCCAGTTCGAAGCTGATACCTTCCAAACATTCTGTGAAGAACTGGGCATTAAGCTATGCTTCGCAGCAGTGCGACATCCGCAATCCAACGGAGCCATTGAACGAGCCAACGGGAATATCCTCTCCGGGTTAAATCGCCGAATCGTCGGATTGGCCAAGGGCCTATGGGTCGAAGAGCTACCCAAAATTTTATGGTCTATCCGAACCACGCAAACTAGATCAACCGGCTTCACGCCATTCAGGTTGCTCTTCGGAGACGAAGCCATGACCCCTACGGAGCTCAAAGGGGAGTCACTTCGCGTAATTCAACACGAAGACGAAGATGATCGGAGTGCTTCAATAGACTTGTCGGAAGAAACAAGGCTTCGAGCTGTCGCCAACCTGACGAAGTACCAAGAGCACACAAAGACATGGTATGACCCGAAAGTCAAATTAACTGAGTTAAAACCAGGTCATCTAGTATTACGAAATGTAATAGCTCCGGGGAAGCTAGGAAACAAATGGGAAGGACCATATGTTATCTTACGCTCAGGACGCCCCGGCTCGTTTAAATTAGCTAATTTAGAAGGAGAAGAGTTGAAACATGCGTGGCATGCGGAGCACCTTAAGAGATATTATGCTTAAGGCTTCCTTGTAATCACTTGAAACACTCCTTTTATAAATAAAGCTAAAGGGTTGAGATTTTTTTGCCCTTCGAACATCCCACCCTCCGGATGGACGCATTCGAAGGTCGGGGATGCTAGCAGAGCCAAGCATTTTTCGGAAAAACCCAAGGGGCTTGCTACGAACCATTGGTTCAGTGGCTCCGCCAACCTACGGATTCCAGGCTCCGGCTTGTTAGGATCCGTAGAAGAGTCTAAGGACTTTAAACAAAACAGAATTTCAAGCCTACGGGTGCGAAGTATCTGTAAAAGAGCCGTAGGTGGCCAACCTACGGGTTCCAGGCTCCGGCTTGTTAGGATCCGTAGAAGAGTCTAAGGACTTTAAACAAAACAGAATTTCAAGCCTCCGGGTGCGAAGTATCTGTAAAAGAGCCGTAGGTGGCCAACCTACGGGTTCCAGGCTCCGGCTTGTTAGGATCCGTAGAAGAGTCTAAGGACTTTAAACAAAACAGAATTTCAAGCCTCCGGGTGCGAAGTATCTGTAAAAGAGCCGTAGGTGGCCAACCTACGGGTTCCAAGCTCCGGCTTGTTAGGATCCGTAGAAGAGTCTAAGGACTTTAAACAAACAGAATTTCAAGCCTCCGGGTGCGAAGTATCTGTAAAAGAGCTGTAGGTGGCCAAACTACGGGTTCCAGGCTCCGGCTTGTTAGAATCCGTAGAAGAGTCTAAGGACTTTAAATTTTTTGTCTACTTATCGATGAGGACATGTGCAAAAATTCGAAGCATGCAGGTGCTCGGGCAATCATTGTGCCTAGCGAACCCTTATATAAGATAAAAGCTCCGCCACCCACAAGGGGGGTAGGAGGATAGAAGTCACACAGCATGCTGTCGAAGCATTCCACATTAAAATATTATATTCATACATCAGGAAAAATTGTTATCTAGACCCAAATAAAAACGGAGACCCTTTCGACCCCTAGAGCTACCCCTGCGGCTACTTTGCCCTTCGGAGCTTGAAGTCTTTTTAGGCCGGGAACTTCTCTTTTTCTTCGAGGCTCGCAGTTTCTTCTGCTCCTCCTGAAGTTCGGCCCACGTCAAGAGCCTTTCGGAGCCGGCCTCGGCAAGGTTTCCAGCTTGATACTCCGAGTCGGACCAGTCAACGGGCTCGGAGGACGAAGACCCCTCTTCCTTTTCTTCCTCTTTAATATAAGACAAAACATCCCTTCGTACTTCAAGGGTAACTTCCCCCCCCATCTCCGCGAGGAACAGAAAAGCGAGAGCGACGATAAGGTCTCAAACTCTCAAGAACTGCCCACTCCTTGCGAAGCTCAGCAGTAGGTTCCAAAAGTACGAAGTCAGGGCTCGAAGGGCATGACAGAACCTAAAAAAGAGAAGAACACCCAAGACAAGTACTGTTTATAACTTTCTCATTAATTAAACAAAGTTTACAAGACCACAGGTACACAACAACCCTAAGCAGCTAGACCTGCGGGTCGGTTGGCGGAGCTGGGACCGAAGGCGCTGGCGAAGTCGGGAGTGGGGGCTTCGCCTGAGCTTGCTTTTGCCGGCGGGCCTCGTCGATCCAAGCCTTAGCAGCAACCTTGTGGTCCGCCTTCCATACTGATCGGAAAGCTTCCCACGCCGAAGCCACCTCCGAAGACGGACGCAGCAGGTCATCATCCGCGAAGCCTCCAGGAGACGAACCACCAACCGAATCGAGGGGAATCCGAAGAGTTTCGAGGTGGCGAAGAACCCCGATGCCGGCGCACTGTACGGAGATCTCTCCGTACCGTACCCCGGAATTCTTCATCAACGACGAAGCCACCTGGATCCTCGTCAGCTTCCGGTCGAGCGGCTCGAAGGTTGCAGCAGAGGTCGAAGGGCACATGGTGCCAAAGTACTCTAACGTACCCTGAAGAGCTTCCAAGGTACGGTCAGCAGTACTGGAATTCTTTCTATCTGCTACTTCCAGGCTTGCAACCGTTGCGTCCAACGCGGCCACCCGGAGCATCATGGAACTCTTCTGAGCCATTGCCTGGCTAAGAGCCCCTTGAAGTTCCACCAGACGTCCGTTCGAAGCAGCCGCATCCTGGCGAAGCTTCTCGACCTCCGCACGGAGAACCACTCGTTCAGCTTCGGCTTCTTCGGCATGAGAGCGGAGGGCTTCAAAGGCTTCGTCAGACGCGGCCTTGGCCTTCCGTTCTTCCAAGAGTTCCTCATTCAGCCGGAGAGACCTCCTGGTGGACTCATCAAGGGCTGTTTGAAGGGTTGTAACCTTCCGGTTAAGTCGGTTAATTTCGACCTCGCTGGAAGTCGCTGCCGCTCTAGCAAGGGCGAATTGCTGCAAGGAAAACAAGGTAAGTGCTAAAGAAGCTTTGATCATTAAAATACAGCAACTGCGGTGTCTTTTTCATACCTGAAGGGCAGCCCTTTCGAGGGCCGTGTTGAGGCTCGAAGCCCTAACTTCGCTCAAAGCGGAGATCAAC
Source organism: Zizania palustris (assembly GCA_019279435.1). Classification (NCBI taxonomy): domain Eukaryota; kingdom Viridiplantae; phylum Streptophyta; class Magnoliopsida; order Poales; family Poaceae; genus Zizania; species Zizania palustris. Next base: position 35,771,174 of record JAAALK010000282.1, read on the forward strand.
TCCGAATTGGCAATATCCTGGCTTTTCTCAGCCAGGGGCTCCAGTAGCCTTCGAAGGCCGCTCCTATGCTCCAAGAAAGGAGCCAGAAGAGGGAACCAAGACAAGGCCCGGGCGTCGTCCTCGGCAGCCTCGTCCTCTGAGTTGCCGAAGGAGGGCGCCGCTTGGTCAACCCGAAGGCCCAAGCTGGAAATACTCTTACCCCTCCCCGGCACAAACGGGGGAGAGGCAAGAGCATCTTGACCTTCGGCCGCCACATCTCCGGCTGGAGCCACGTTGTCGGAGGCGCCGTCAGTAGTCGAGGTCGCCACGGCCGGAGCCAATTCCGTCCCAGGGAGCACATCGTCCGTTCCGAAGGATACGTTCTCTGACACCAGGCTCGGAGCCCCCAGGGGAGCCGGAGGGTCCGCCCGGGTGACTGTCTCCGAGGAAGTAGGGACGTCGGGCACCACCGAGGCCTCGATACCCGAAGAGGTACCTGTTTCAAATATCAAGGTTAATTAACATATTCTACAGATAGCAAGCGAATGCCGATGAAAAAAGAAAGAGCTCTGGGAAAATACCTCCAAGAGCCGCTTGAGGAAGGATCGCCGGATCCTCCAGGACTTCGTACATCCGGAGGATGTTGTCGAAGTCATCCCCCGAAGCCCTGACCTCGGTTTCGTCCGTCGCGGCCACAACCTCCGCAGGAACCCCTTCGGGTGCAGGCAAGTCGGAGGTAGAGTTTGACTCCACTTGCACGTTGACAGGCGCAGGAGGAGTCAGTAGGGTTACATTAACATCCTCCTTGTCGGGGAGGTTTGTGGGGACCTCCCCCATGTCTTCGTCGATCAGAAGGTAATCTTCGAAAGCCTTCGCTGTGGCGCCTCCGGAGTCTTCTGTCTCTTCGGGAGTTGGGCTCCGCTCGTCCAGCGACGAAGAAGATGAAGCAGGCGTCAAGTGAGAAGGCTGCTTCACCGCCCTCTTCTGAGCAGGTTGCTTGCCAGCTTTTTTAGAGGGCTCGGCCGCTGCTTTCCTCTTGCGAGCCGCCGCTCCAGCTGGGGCGAAGTCGGGAAGCTGCGGGGGCTCCATGCCGAGGGCTTTCCACACCCTGTTTGAGCGCTCCCAACTCCCTACCAGTTCCAGCCTCCTCTGCCTCTCGGCTACCGAAGGGGCTCCGAGAATTCGCTCGGTAGCCCGGACTATATCGTCCGGGGATAAGGCCAGAGGCGCCGCTGGAAAGAAAAAGGTATAAGAAGCATAAGTATATTAATGTGTTCGTATAAAATGATGCCGCAGGAGAAAGACGTACCTATGTTTTGGAGGTCCCCCTCCGAGGCTCGCGGGATGGAGATTGGCCAACTGGCTCCGAGGGGTGAGATCCGAAGGCCTACGAACTCTTCGGCCAGGTCTCGCATGCTCATGCGGCGAGCCACTGAAGCCAGCAACCCTAGCCTCGTCGTGAGCAGGCTAGGGTTCGGGGAGATGTCCGCTTCCTTCCGGAACCAGATTTCTTGAAGAGGGCCCGAAAGGGGGGAGTCTTCTCCTACTTCGGCGTAAAACCACCGAAGTATCCAATTTGTATACCACCGATCGTTTATGGCCTTCGCAGGGAAATGAAGAGTGTGCTCCCGCCGTAGCTGAAAATTGACACTGCCGAAGGCTACTGTCACCTTCGAGTCTCCAGGCCCATCTTGAGGCTTCGGCTGGCAGATAGCTTCGTGGGTCGCTGCGAAGATCTCGGAGCGCCCTTCACACCCCTCCGCCCGAAGAGCCCACTCGAAGACGGCCAGGCGGACGATTGCGTTGGGGGACAATTGAGGCAGGGTAATGTGGAACAGGTCTAGTACCTCTGCCAGAAAATCCACGGCTGGTAGCCCCAGGCCAGCTTCGAAGAACGCCTCGAAGACTACCACTTCTCCGCGCCGAGGCCGTGGAGTCGACTCTGTCCCGGGAACACGAGTCCTCATTCCGGCTCCCAACTTCCCGTCTACTGCCTCTTCGATGGACTCCGCTGTGCTCACTGACTGACCAATGACGAAGCTCTGGGCCATCTTCTTCTTGGAGGGCGGACGGAGCGCCCGAGGGTTCTTGGGCCAACCACCGCCCGGGCCCCCCGCCATTGCCGTGGCTGCTGATGCTGCCCATGCCTGCCGCTGCGCCAGAGTGTTGGCCGCCAAGGGAGTGGTGTGGCTGGTTCTCGCCATTACGCTCAAGCGCTCGAAGGGGCGGAAGGTTGAGGGGAAAGGTGAATTGCAAGAACGGTGAATGCGGTAAAAAACTTCCAGTAATCCCCTTCTCCCCCTTTATAACCGCACAATCTATACTGCTCTTCGAGAAGTTTCACACTGCAGGTTCGGCTTCCGACGCTGACAGGTGGGGTTGGTAATTGGAACGGCGTGCAACCGCTGAAGAAATCGACCGTTACTTCTTTTTTACAGAGGGTAACGGCTATTTGCGCCGTAATGGTCATATTGACGGTACCCCACGACGTTCGCACTCCGTAACCGGCGCCACGACGAAAGACACTTCGTAACCGCCCGCACGACGTTCACACTCCGTAACCGCTCTCGTAACACTCATGCTCCGAAGCCATGCTGCTCCAGGGAGTTTTCCCACTATGCCAAAATTCGGAGACGAACGTTCTAAAATATTAGGCTTAATATTCTGGGCTAAATCATAGTATCTTCGCATTCCCTTTAAGTCTCAGAAACTAAAAATGTTCCTTTCGTATACTGCCTTCTTCCTAAAAATAGGTTATCTACAGAAAGGCGTATTCGAGGGGCTACTGTTGGGGGAAATTACTTCATTTCCAGGACTTAAAGGTTAACCCTCCGAAGGCTCTAAGAAGGTCTCGAAGATGGTCGACTAATGCTCGATGATACGTCAGCACGGTCGAAGGGTGCCACGATGCGAAGTCTCGGAGGACCCTCCGAAGGGAGAGAGGAGGCTTCGAAGCAGGAAGACGTGACTGATGGGATGCCCTGCTTATCCATCTACCCTGCAGCACTTTACCGTGTATAACCTTGTTTATAATACTGAAGGTCATTTGTAATATAAGGGTAAATAGGTCTATTCCTTAAGCCTTTCTCCCTATAAATACCCCCCTTTGTACCTTGTAAGAGGGATCCAGAACCAGTGGTTCAAACACATATATTCGGACCTCTTGAGTTGTTATCCTTTACGGAGGCTCAAGTTCGTCCTAAAAGCAAAAACTTCTTGTTTGTTTGTTCTTAACTACTAAGAACCTGTTGGTGTAACTTTTACGCCAACATTATCCTTTCGAAGGCTCAAAAACAGTTTACTTAACAAACACTTTGTTTGTTAGTTTCTAACTTCTAGAAACCTGTTAGCGTAATCTTTTACGCCAACACTTACAATGACCATGACAGGGCTATCAAGCTTCTCTATGCTCTCAACTGTAGCATATGGGAAGTGAAGATATCCATCATTGAGGAAGTCCACAGGATATGACACATTGACCTGTGATGAACTCTTTAGTAAGCTGAAGTCCACATAGATTGCCAAGGCATCCCTTGTTGTGCATAGAAACTCTTTGCCTCAGCCCTTGGCACTAGTTTCTGGCTCTAGCAATGGCACCACTACATAACCAAGCTCATATGGCACTTGTGTTCTTGCAGGTGGTTTTTCTTTGTTCTCCCTAGTCTCTGTCACTAAAGAGTAGGTGGATACTCTGGATGATGAGGAGCTTGCTCTTATTGCTAGGAGGTTCACCTGTTTTCACAATGAGATACGGGAACAGAGAAGAAGTGTATTTAGTGGTTGTTTTCAGTGTGGTGACACTTCTCACATAAAAGCCAATTGTCCTAAGATTAAGAGGAGAGAAGAGAGTGAGCGCCCCAAACACCATAAGAAGGAGAGGAAACCATATGCGAAGGGTAAGCGCGGAAAGGTGGCTAAGAGGGTAGCCAAGGCCACTTTTAGAGCATTTGTCACTGCACTCAGTGACATTGACACTTCCTCAACTGAGGAGTCGAGCTCTGATGAGGAGGAAGAATCCCCAAGGAAGGAGGAGAATAAGGAGAAGAAGAAGGAAAGGGATTTCACCGGCCTTTGCTTCATGGCTGACAGCAGTCACAGCGGCGATGAGCTTGATACTTAGGTCAGTTTGATGATCCAAAAGTGTGTGGATACTTAGGAACTGGCCTAAGCATAACACAACACTGACGTCGTGTTCTGACTACCCTTAACAATGGCAAGGGTGGTGGAGTCGCCAGGTAATGAGATCACACAGAAATAATCCAATTAGCCGAAAATAAATATATGAATAGAACAAACCAGTTAGCCAAACGGATCTTGACTGGTTCGGACTGTACCGTGCGAAGGGTTCACTGAAGGGGGGCCTTCAGTGTCTGGTGCGACGGGTTTTGCCGAAGATAGCCTTTGGCGTTCGTATCGATCTAGCCAAAGGTAGACTCCGAATAGATCTCTGTCGCGAAATCACCTCCGAATGACATTGTTTGGTGCGAAGCCTCTGGCGCGACTTCGTCCGGTGCAAAGTGTAGGCGTGACGAAGCCTGGTGCGATGAAGCCTGTTGCAGAGCACTCTGGCGTGCGGGACTTGATCAGACCAACAACAGCGTGACGGGTCCGGCATGGGTAGTCGAAGCGTAGTACCGCCGAAGGGTGTTCTGGTAGCCTCAGGAAACCAGCCTCCTAGCTCTGGACACCTTCGGCGAAGGGGCTCTAAGTGTGAAAACCTGCAATAGAAAAGAGATCAAGTGCCAATTCAGCATGGAGACCGAATTCACAAAGTATTGTAGTACAGAAACGAAGGTAGCAATATGTTACGTAGATTAACGGATACTTCACAAGTGAAGTAACAAGGTGATAGCAATCTGTTATGTTGATTAACAGGTACATCATGAGCGAAGTAGCAAGGCTTACCACCATTTCGAAGTGGCCAGCGGAGGGCTTCTAGGAAAACCCACCAAGGTAGTACAGGAAAATAAATGAAAGTAAAGGTATGGTTCAAACTAGGGTTTGAAGTTGATTTTTGTTGGGCGGTCTAATGAAATGGCCTCACCCCTATATTTAAAGGGATTAGTCTTCTTATCTCTAAGGCTAGTCTAGTAGGATTTGGCCTAAGCAAGTTTAGGGATAAAAATAGACAGAATCAGACTCAAACTCTATCTCCGAAGCTGGCTCGAAGTGAGCCTTCGGCAAGGCCTACTGAAGCCTGCTCCTTGGGCCGAAGCTTCGGTGAGGCAAGGCCTCCGAAGGGCCTTTCGAGCTGAAGCTAGCAGGTCTCTAACAAGCCTCCAAAGCCCAATGTATGATGGGCTTTCGACACTATAGGGCTTCGGCCTGTGCCAGGAAAGGCTTATTTTCGGCCCAAATTACCAAAATTGACATTTGACAATATTGACCATTAATGCCATTTTTTGCTATCAACACATGCCCCCATGCCTTTTAGCGAACTAAGTGAACTAAAAGCATAACTTTTTAAGGACGATATCTTCCATATCAGCCTTTCGACACGTTTAAGCACTTTGCCACACACTTGGGAAGTACTTCTTCAAATACCTACCGTTCAGAGCAATTCGAAATCGCTCTCCTTGTAAAGACTCTAACAGGTACGCATTTCCTCGAGAGATTTTAGCTACTTTAAAAGGGCCTTCCCAACTAGGCGACCATTTACCAAATTTAGGGCTCTTAGTGCCTAAGGGCAAAATCGTCTTCCAAACTAAGTCACCAACTTGAAACGATTTTGTCTTAACTTTTTTATTGTAGGCTCAAGCTATTATTCTTTTTTCTTTCCTTATAGCTTCTAAATCCCATGATCTCTTATCGGTCACTTCTTCCGCATTGTCTTTTAAAAGAGTTTCATATTCATCGACCGATAAGCCATCTTGTTTAAGAAATCTTAATGAGCCAAGATCCACCTCTACTGGTAGAACTGACTTCTTGTCCATATACTAACTCATATGGACTAACTTTGGTAGCACCATGCCATTGCGACTCTACAAGCCCACAATGCTTATGAATGTACTTCATGCCACCTTTTAGGGAACTCTTCAATTTTCTTCTTAATGAGTTTAATCACAGTTTTATTACTAGACTCGGCCTGACCATTGGCCTGAGCATAGTATGGTGAAGAGTTTATCAACTTAATACCATAAAATTCAGTAAAGTCTCTCACTTCTTTAGCAACAAATGAAGTACCCTAATCTATAGTGAGAGTTTAGGGAATACTGAATCTATGTATAATGTGCTTCAAGATAAAATCAGTTACCTCATTGTGAGTCATATTCTCGAGAGGCACGGCTTCGGTCCATTTGGTGAAGTAGTTTGTCACCATCAACATGAACCAATGCCCTTTTGAAGAGGGAGGATGAATTTGGCCGATGAAGTCTAAACCCCAACCTCGAAATGGCCATGGTTTGATAATAGGATTAAGTAACGATGCAGGAGCTAACTGAATATTACCAAACTTTTGACATGCTTCACACCCTCTGTAGTATTTAAAAAGTCCTCAGTCATAGTCGGCTAGTAAAACCCTGCTTTTTGAGCATCCAACTCATTTTATGGGCCGACTGATGAGTGCCACAAAGCCCCTCATGGACCTCTCCTGTAGCTACTTTGGATTGATCGACATCTAAGAACTTTAAGAGTACTGCATCAATAGTCCGACAGTATAACATATCATCTAGCAACACAAATTTAAACGCTTATCGCCAAACATTCCGACCAACCCTTGATTGGAATTTCTTAAATACTAGACAATTGGAATTCTCCAATCATCCTAATAGATATCCAGAGGGTTTGCTATCTCCTTTCCTAGCATAATGTCTAATTTGCTAACTTTGGAGTGCCCTGGGCCTCTCCTGCTTCTGTCGAAGGCTAACCGAATTGGACGTGCGGAGCCAATCAGGCCGAAGCCTTCCACCGAAGGGGTCCGGCACGCGAAGACCTCTACTGCCCAGATGGCTCCTACGCAAGGGCTTCGGCATGCAGGACCCTTCGGCGGATGAAGGGCTCTGGCACAAGAGCTCCAGCACGCAACACCCTCTTGTGGCTAGAGGGGTCCGACCCGAAGGGTCCGGCGGACCTCGCACTTTCCTGAAGTTTTTGGCTTCGGTAGTGAGACCAAGCATCGGTTTTTCCTATACAGAAAATTTTCCTCTCATGACCTAATAGCCAGATGCTTGCTGAGCCAAATCATTTGCAATTGCGTTGGATTCTCTTGACACGTGAGAAATTTTGAAGTCATCGAAAGTAGCAACTATGTCTAAACATTTAACCAAGTAACTATTCAGTAAGCCATTAAAACATTGAGCACTCTTAGCTACTTGTTGTACCACTAACATAGAATCACCATGCGCATGAACATGTTTAGCACCTATGGATTCTAGCAATTCAAGTCCTAGCAACAAAGCTTCATATTCAGCTTGGTTATTAGTAGAAGGAAATTCTAAATGGGCCGAGGTTTCAATGTGCATGTCCACTTGGTGATGTGAGCACTACCCCGATACCTTGGCCATTCTTACAAGCCAAACCATCGAAATAAAGTTTCCATGGCACTACTTCAACTAGAGCAATATTATTACTCCAATTGACATCTACATGGTGATCAACTATAAAATTAGCAACAATTTGTACCTTTCATAGCTCTTAGTGGTTCATAAGCCAAATCGTATTCAATCATGGCGTAAGCCCACTTTCTGATTCTTTCACTTAGAATCGACTTTTGCAACATGTACTTTATGACATCGGTTTGGTAAGCGACAATACATGTGCTAGGAAGAAGATAGTGGCGTAATTTGGTACAAGCGTAACGTAATACAGTTATAAACACAAACGCTCCAAAAACACGTACCTGGTTTCAGCATCCAGTAGGCGGTGGCTCAAGAATGTGATGATGTACTATTTCCCCTCCACTTCCTGAGTTAGCACGGACTCCTATCATGCTATCTTCTGCAACGATGTACATTCGAAACAGAATTGCGGCTTTTGGCACTCTCACCACGGGCGGTAATGACAAGCATTCTTTAATCTTTTCAAAGGCGCTTTGTTGACTTGCCCCCCAAGTGAACTCGGCTTCATTCATTAGCCGTAGTATAGGGACAAAAGCATCAATTTTATCAGACAAGTTGGATATAAAGCGACACAAATAATTAATCTTGCCTAGCAACTTCTGCACATCTTTTTTGCATGTCGGTGCTTCAAAGTTTCTAATCTTTTCAAGCCTCTTAGGATCAATCTCAATACCTCTTTCATGAATCATAAACCCTAAGAACTTACATGGCTACACGCCGAAAGTACATTTGAGCGGGTTCATTTTTAAACAATATTGGCACATCCTATCGAAAGGAACTCTCAAATCGGCTAGGTGGTTTCCCATAGAATTCGATTTGACTACTGACGTCATCTATGTAGACCTCTAACATAACTCCTAGCATGTCATGAAATATTAAGTTCATAGCACGTAGATATGTAGCACCAGCATTCTTTAAACCACAAGTCATAACGACCCACTCAAATAAGTCGACAAAACCAGGGCATCGAAAGGCTGTCTAGTAGACATCCTCTTCGGCCATAAAAATTTGATTATAACCAGTTTTTCCATGATGAAAACTTAGTACCTTGTGTCTTGAAGCATCGTTAATCAACATGTCAGCTATCGGCATGGGATACTCATCCTTCGGGGTGGCCTTGTTCAGATCCCTGAAATCAATACAAACTCGTATTTTGCCACTCCCCTTCTTCTCTACAAGCACAATGTTAGCGACCCATTTAGCATACCTGCATGGCCTAATAAACTCAACCTTGAGTAATCGCGCTATCTCTTCTTTAACTCGGTCATAGACGATCAAATTAAAGTGATGAGGGGGTTGTTTATAAGGCCTAAACCCAGGTTTAATAGGTAGCTGATGCTCCACGAGCTCGCGGCTTAATCTAGGAATTTTGCTATACTCCCATGTGAAATAGTCAACATATGACCAATGCAATTTTATTACTTTGGTCTTTTCATCAGCTTGTAAATGTTGGTTTACAAAAGTAGGCCTTGGAATGCTACCATCACCTATATCGACTTCTTCGAAGGTCGGCCGATGCAAAACCTTGTCCTAACTTTTCTACTTCGCTAAAGTCTTCAATGGCTTCGGCAATACCATCTTTAGAAGACCGACATTGCTCTACGCGAGACTTCAGCCAGTCGAGATTACTTTTGCTAAACATGACTACTAAATTAGAAATAGTCGTGCTACACCAGCCGGCTTTACAGACACGGGTACAAAATGTCCTTCGGATAAGATGATGAAGTCGTAATCCGAGAGGTCTCTACCTAATAGACACTCTACTTTGTCATGGACGACGTCGATGGCTACATCGGCCAATGCTACTTGGGCCGAAGTATCTGCTGGTACAACCTCCACATCATCGACATCCCATTGCATTAGGCATTGGCGCAAAGTAGAAGGAATGCAACAATTTGTTTGAATCTAGTCATGTCCAAGCAACACACCGTAGTTACCTTGCACGTCAATGATGAAGGATGCTGCAGGCAGAGTCTTGTTGCCTACTGTCAACTCCAGGGAAAGAACGCCTTTTGCCTCGGAACTCTCGCCGTTGAATCCATTGAGCATTAGGTTAGTTTTCTTCAGGTCCTCACCCCTGCCAAGCTTCATCAAAAGAGAGTAAGGCATTAAGTTGACAGTGGCGCCACCATTGACGAACATTCTAGAGATCGACTTCCCATCAATGTGCCCCCTGACGTAAACAGGCTTTAGGTGACGAGCTGTATCCTCAGGTTTCTTGAAAATGGCATATCATGGGCCGAGGTTTAACTTAGCGATTTCGGCCTCATCTCGTGGTAGAGCGAACTCGACAGGAAGCACACCAACATTGACTGTCCATCACCTTAGGTGCCTAAGGTGCGGGCCCCTTGGAGATGGGTGTGTAGACTGTTGTCGAGCATGTCATCGTCATCTTTGCTCAGAATGAGAGTTGGGTTCTTTGTCTCCATCGGTTTAGGCCTCCATACCTATTTCACAATCGGCCGAGGGAGGATTTCTTCAAAAATGGCGTCTCGCTTGTCCTCTGCCTTCTTTTCGCGCATCTCCTATGATCGCAAGCGTTGTAGGCATCTTCTCTATGATTTGGACATGCCTAGAGGTGCCCAAGCTGGTTGTGGCTTGGTACCAGGCGCCACCACCTTGCTTCTGTGATCTTTGGGCGAAGGGGTGTTACCAGGGTCGGCCTCACATGTCTTATGCTTGGTAGTCACCTCGCTGTGAACCCTGTCGGCCGAATCGACCTTGTTTGGTCGATCGGACCGGGCTTCGGCACTAGCCTCTGCCGGACTAGGGGGCTTACCTCCGACGGGCTTTGGCGAGGGGGCCTTCAGGATTGGGACTTCCTGAGACCCTACCTTGACTATGATAGCTTCGAACTCCCTCTCCTGTGCTCCTTCACACCCATCTCTCCCGGCTTCGTCCCGTGTGAGTCGATTCAGAGGTACTATGGATAGCCAGTGGAAGACATCTCCCTTCGCCACGTCTATTTGTCCCTACCGATTTTAATACTTTGAAGAAAACATGAGGCAATGTTATACTGCGAAGTGTACTCTAGGGGCGAGGTGTGGTTCGGAGCCGACGGGGGTCCCGCCAGTTGTATGGCGGAAGCATTGGTGGCTCCAGTGGCTTAGCCCACTGCGAGCCGAATCCATCGCCCGGAAAGGAGGTTCGACCATGTCGAGGGTATTTTGGACCATATTAGCGAAGGGTCCTACTAGGCCAGAGTTATGTTTGGACATTGTGGGCCAAAGCCTCCCACCAGAGGGTTTGCCCAGAGCGGAGCTGAGTTCGGCCGTTGGGGTCCAAGCTCGTTATGTGGAGGGTTCAACCATTGGGGTCCAAACTCACTAGTGCGGAGGGTTCGGCCACTGGGGTCTGAAGCCACTGTGCGATAGGGTTCGGCCACTGGAGTCCGAAGCCACTATGTGGAGGGTTCGGCCAGTGGGGTCCAAAGTCATCCTTCGACTGCTTTGGCCCCTTCGGATGTCTTAGATTTTTTGGACGGGGGCCTGTTTCCTTAGCTCTTCTCTAGTGTTTGTTCAGTAGCATTTGGTATGCCACCTTTGGTTTTTTGTGAGTCCTAGCCAAGGGAGACGTGTTGACATTCCTTTTCCACACTCCTACTTCAGGGTTCTTTGGCATGAGTGTACGTGTGCGTGATTCTCCAATAATGACAGCTTTCCCCTTAGCCGACTCAGCCTGTTCTGGTCGAATCAGTATTTTCGTCTTGCCGAGGTCGACGGTGTTCATGGGAAAGGGGTCCTTGTCTATCTTCATCTTTTGATTGGGGTCTATTCTCAATTGTCCTTCTTCTATGGCTGATTGAACCTATCGACGAAAAACATTGCAGTCATTAGTATAATGAGAATGTGAATCATGCCACTTACAGTAGGGGTGTTTCTTTAGCTCGTCGGCGGTTGGAATGACTTGGCCCTTAGGCAACCTGAGAAGCTGGTTCTTCAAGAGAAAATCAAATATTTTATCGCACTTAGTTATATCAAATGAGTATTTGACTTCTCTAGGCCGACTCTTAGTGGGAGACAGCCATAACTCAGAACAAGTGATGGGTTTGCTTTTAGCATTCCAAACCAATTCAGCCGCATACATGTCAGCCGAATATTCTTCTTCCTCCGACTCTTCCTCGTCGGAGTGTTCCATGATGTGGACTTCAGCCCTAGGCTTGTTAAATGTTTTAATAAACATTTTATCTTTGGCTAGGCCTTCTTGGACCAGAGCCTGTTGTAAGACTTGGCTAACTTCTAAAAAGTTTTGGTTGTCTAGCCTTTCTTTAATCTCAAAACACAACCCATTGAAAGCTAGATCCGCCAAATCTCTTTCTGAAATATTGAGACTAAAACATCGGTTTCTGGTATCTCTAAAGCGCTTGATGTACTCGGAGACACTCTCGCTAGATTTTTTTTTGACTGATGTCAAGTGTGAAAGCCTAAGTTCTGTTTCGCCCGTATAAAAATAGTCAAGGAACTTCTGTTCCAATTTAGCCCATGTTTGGATAGAGTTCGGTGGGAGCGCCGAAAACCAAGTGAAAGCGGTGTCGGATAGTGAGAGAGAAAATAGTCTAAGTTTTAAAGTGTTCGACCAACTAGTTTCTCCACACTGTGCTAAGAACCAGCTGACGTGCTCTAGTGTGGTTTTGTTACCCTCGCCGTCGAACTTGGTGAACTCAGGGACTCTATAGCGGCGAGGGTATGGTATAGTGTCGAAATGGTCAGGGTACGGCTTTCGGTAAACCCTAGCCCGACCACTAGGTACGAAACCGTTGCACTCCCTAAACAGTGTGTGGATCCGCTCCTCAATGCTCGTCCTGGCCTCCTACCTGTGCGCGTCTCTCATGCAGGGGCGCGACATGAGGCGGTATGTTGGCATGTCAGCCATGGGGTCTTCCTCGCGTGCTGGCTCTGGGTATATGACTTGTTCGGGCCTATGCGTTTGTGCATGCGGTGCGGGCAATGCTAGAAAAACTAGCGAGGTGTAGGTGGCGTGCAATAAATATGGTTAGCTTGGACATGTGCGTAGTGGCTTGTCTCGGCCATATATGTTGGGGCCGGAGACGTGATGGTCCTGCCAGTACTACTGTCGGTTTTGCTATAGATATGATTCACCAGGGGTGCATTGGTGATCGGAGTTGAAGGAACAGCCTCGTTAAAACCGAACCTTCTAAGTGTTGCCTCTACTTGAGAGCTAACTGCCGAATATAAACAGTTGGCTAGCGAAGCGCTAACAGCTTGGTGTACTGATGCATCTATTTTTTGCTAAATATCTAAAGATGATAAAGGAGGCGATACTGGTGTTACCTAGGCCTGAGTGAGGTCGGGAATGTTGACGTCGTGCTTGATGAAGCCCGTACGTGTCTTGACGTAGATCCCAAGCATGAGGTCTTGTAGCGTTTTCATCTTTGCCTCGATCTCTGACGCGAAATCACCTCCGAACGACAGTGTTCGGTGCGAAGCCTCTAGCGCGACTTCATTTGGTGCGAAGTGTAGGCGTGACGAAGCCTGGTGCGATGAAGCCTGCTACGGAGCGCTCTATCGTGCGGGACTTGACCAGACCGACAACAGCGTGATGGGTCCAGGATGGGTAGTCGAAGCAGAGTACCGCCGAAGGGTGTTCTAGAAGCCTCCGAAACTGGCCTCCTGGCTCTGGACAACTTTGGTGAAGGGGCTCCGAGCGTGAAAACCTACAACAGAACAGAGACCAAGTGCCAATTCGGCCTGGAGACCGAATTCACTAAGTGTTGCTGTAGAGACGAAGGTAGCAATCTGTTAAGTAGATTAACGGATACTTCACGGGGGAAGTAACAAGGCAATAGAAATCTAATAAGTATATTAACAGGTACTCCATGAGATAAGTAGAAAGGCTTACCACCATTTCTAAGTGGCTGGTGGAGGGCTTCCAAGCAAACCCACAAAGGTAGTACAGGAAAATAAATGGAAGTAAAGGTACGGTTCAAACTAAGGTTTGAAGTTGATTTTTGTTGGGGGGTCTAATGAACCGGCCTCACCCCTATATTTATAGGGGCTAGTCTTTATCTCTAAGGCTAATCTGGTAGTATACGACCTAATCAAGTTTAGGGATAAAAACTGTCAGGATGAGACTCAAACTCTATCTCTAAAGCTGGCCCGAAGTGGGCCTTCGGCAAGGCCTGCCAAAGCTTGCTCCTCGGGCTGAAGCTTCGGTGATGCAGGCCTTTGAAGGGCCTTCGGGCCAAAGCTAGCATGCTGCTAATAGGCCTCCGAAGCCCAATGTCTTATGGGCCTTCGACTCAATAGGGCTTCGGCCTGTGCCATGAAATGCATATTTTTGGCCCAAATTACCAAAATTGACATTTTGACAATCCTGACCATAAATGCCATTTTTTGCTATCAACAAGTGTGTTTTTGGGTCTCTGAGTGCGAGCGAAGTGTTCTGAACTTCGAACTTTCACCATATTCAAAGCCTGTGTTTGGAGTGTTCAAAGCCTGTTTAGCAGAACAGAGTTTTGAAAATCTCCCATTCACCCCCCTCTAGTTTCCTGTTTTGGTCCAACAGTCTTGGTATCCAAATGTGCTTTGTAGTTGTTCGTCATCCCCAATCCAACGGAGCCGTTGAGTGAGCCAATAGGATTGGCAAAGGGGCTGTGGACCGAGGAACTTCCGAAGATTTTGTGGTCCATCCGGACCACTCAAGCAATGTATAAGGGGTTCACCCCTTTCCAGTTATTATTTGGAGATGAAGCCACGATGCCGACAGAGTTCAAAGGATGTTCCCTCCGCACCATCAGAGCTTGACAAAGAAAGACAGACTTCGTTGGACTTGACTGAAGAAATAAGGCTTCGAGTTGTTGCCAATCTAATGAAGTACCAACATAGACGAAAACTTGGTATGACCCAAAGATAAAGCTTAATGAACTTAAGTCGGGCCATCTAGTATTGCGAGGCATAATTGCTCCGGGAAAATTAGGAAATAAATGGGAAGGACCATATATCATCTTGCATTCAGGACATCCTAGATATTTTAAATTAGCTAATTTAGAAGGTGAGGAATTAAAACATGCATGGCATGCGGAGCACCTTAAGCGTTATTTCGCCTAGGGGCTCCTTGTAACACATTGTAAACACCTTTCCAAATAAATAAAGTTTATGGTTCGAATAATGCATTCTTCTCAAGATGATTTCTACCCCTAGTGGATGCACTAGAGGAACAAAGCTGATTGCAGAGGTAAGTATTATTCATTCGAACACAATCAACAGACTTTGAGCCACTGGCTAGAAGCATCTGTCAAGGTGTGAAAGTACCATGAAAATCGGATTCCAAACCATCGTCTTGAAAGCATCCATAAAAAGAGTTGAAGGCGACCAAAATAAACGGATTCCGAGCCATTGACTTGAAAGCATCCGGAAAAGAGCCAGAGGTGACCATGAAAAACTGATACGGAGCCATCGGCTTGAAAGCATTCGTAAAAAGAGTCGAAGGTGACCAAAATACACGGATTCGGAGTCATTGGCTTGAAAGCATCTGTAAAAGAGTCTGAAGCGACCAAAATTAACGGATTCCAATACATCCAAAAAAGAGTACTAAGCTACCATTAGGGACTCTAGACCTATAGGTTCGAAGAGCCCTACGAGGTCCATAACGACCATCTACTCAAATTTTGAACCACTGGTTCCAAATTCCTTCTTAATACAATAGGGGCTCCGAGCACCCAGAATCAAAAACCTTATTAAAATTGTGCACTTAGCAGGCATGACAATCATTGTGCGTGATCATCTTCACATGATAATTAAAGGTGCTCACCCTCAAAGAGGAGATAGGGAGTAAAGGTAAAGGCACAATTTCGAAGCATTTTAGTTTATATTACTTAATTACATCATGAGAAATCAAAGTCTAAAGCCAAGAAGAAAGCGAAGACCCCTCCGATCCCTAAGACTAGATTCGGAGGTAGCCTAACTTCGAGGACGACTTGTTCCTGAGCCTAGAGTCTTCAGAACTTTGCTGCTTAATCCGCTTCCATTTCTTTGAAGCCCTGAAGTCCTTTTGTTCTTGTTGAAGCTCGGCCCAAGTCCGAAGTCGTTTGGGGCTGGTCTTCACTTGGTCTTTGCTAGACCACTCCTCTTCGGACAAGTCGATGTCCTCTGAAGATGAAGATGATAAATTTATAACTTCCTCCTTTTCCCCCTTTTCCTCCTTAACATAAGCCATTACTTCTTTACAAATTTTAGGTATAACCTCTCCATGGCTCCCTCGAGGAATTGAAAATCGAGGACGCATGTGAGGCCTTAAGGTTTTGAAGGTAGCCCAATGCTTACGGAGCCCTTCGTTAACCTCTAGCACTTCAAGTTCATCATCCAAAAATGCAGGAAATCCTAAAACAAATTCCAAATAAGTATTTTTCATTCAATGAAAGACAAAAATACAAGTTTTTTACATAATGGGACCCTAAGGAGAGCTAGACCTTCTTGTCAGGAGGAGGCACGCCGTTTGGCCTTTAGCTTTCTAGGGTGCTTGAAAAGCCTCCCAAGCTGCGACAATGTCGGGCGAAGGGGTCAATAGACGGTCACCACCAAAGCTAGCAGAGGCTACTCTGGTGTCCGACGAAACAAAAATCCTGATGTTGTCAAAGTGGCGAAGTACTCCGAGAGTGGCCTCTTAGTCTGGAGATCTCTCCATACCGAGTACCCGAAGTCTTCATCGTCTTCACCGCTGCTTGGATCATTTTCAACTTCCGAGTCATAGTATCATTGCCCGACGAAGAAGAGCTGCAAGCCATCTTGAAATATTCCAGGACGCCTCGAAGGACGTCCATGGTCTTGGAGGCTATGCGGACACACTTTGTCTTCTCTCCAACTAAGGCCTTAGTCGAGCACCGCATGTCATGGATCAAAGTGGTTAGATCGGCCATCTTCGTCATGAGGATGGTCTTCTGCCCAAGTAGCAGCCTAACATCGTCAGCCAAACATTGCCGCTCTTCCTGAAGCCTTACAACTTCGGCTCCGGAGGCTACTTGCTCCTCTCAAAGCCTTTCGACTTCAGTCCGGAGCACCACCCGCTCAGCCACAAGCTCTTCCTTTGCAGCTTCTAGCTTAGCCTTTGTGCTTCGCTCTGAATGAGCTATCTCCTCCAAGCTCGAGACCCAGCTCTCGGAGTTAGCAAGGCTCTCTTGGAGAGCCATCATCTTCTCTTTGAGCCGATTGCATTCGCGCTCATTGGAAACAGTAGCTGCATGAGCTAAAAAAATGTGCTGACAAAAGGAAAAGAAGAGCGAGGTGAGTATGTTATATATACTTTAGATGAAACTGAATTTTGTAGGTGCTTCATACCTGGTAAGTTGCCCGTTCCAGGTCGGCGTCAAGCTCCGACCATTCGGCCTCGCCTATGATGGAGACCAATTCGGTCTCCCCCACTTCTCGACTAGCCCGAGCGAGAGGCTCTAGCAAAGTCTGAAGCCCTATCCTCCTTTCAAGAAAAGGGGCCAGAAGGGAGAACCTCATTAAGGCACACCAATCGTCGTCGGTGGGAGAAGGGTCGAAGTGAAGAGAAGCATCTTCTGAAGCCTCTGTCGACTTGACTCCATCAGTCGACTCCGACAGAGTCCACCCCACTGCAGGAGCAGGCATCGACCAAGATTTACCTTTGCCCTTTCCAAGACCCATCGCCTCCTTCGGAGCCATCTCCTGTGCCGGAGTTGCCTCTTACATCAGAGCCACTTCCAGTGCTGGAGCTGTCTCCTGCGCCGAAGTCATCAACGATGCTAAAGCTATCTCAAGCTCCGGGGCCACCTCCTTAGCTGGGGCCACCTCCACCGGAGCTAATTCCATGAATTCAAAGGCATATTCTATTATTTAAATGTTGCATGTAGAAGAAAGTGAAACAAGCTTTGGTCGAGATATACCTCTGACACCTTATTCTCGGACGAGCATAGGACTGCTCGGAGGCTCAAACATCTGATCGAAGTCTTCCTCCAACTCCAGAGATCGAACCGAAGAAACAGCTGCTAGAGTTTCCTCGGCTGTAGCAACCACCACTTCATCCAGAGCTGAGGCCTCCGCAACTAGGGTCTGAACCCTTTCGGCCTCAACTCCACCTTGATCCAAACTGGGGCATCTGTCTAGCCCGATGGAGAAACTTCGGCATCCGCCTGCCTAGGTTTGCCCCCCTCTTCGGCTGGCGCCACCTCCGCACCATCTTGGACAAAGGTCTTGATTTCCATCTGAGACCCTTCATCCCCCGCAAGAAGAGCTTCGAACTCCTCCGTCATCTATATGTCTGCGTCATCTTCATCTTTGGATTGCTCCGGTGATGAAACACGCGATTTTGAAGGAGCACGAGCCTTCGGCTTGCAGGTCACTTTCTTCACTAGCGTCTTCACCGGGCCAGAAGTCCCGGCCTTGTCCTTCCTCTTCCTTGGAGCCTGATCCGTTGCAAACCAGTCTAGAAGGGTCGGGGGCTTTACTCTGAGTACACTCCATACTCGGTTGAATCGCTCCTAGTTCCCAACCAGCATCACCCTCCGCTCTTTCTCCACGAGCATAGGGGCTCTGAGGACCTTCTCCATAGCTCGGACAATTTGTTCCTGAGTCCAAGTCATGCGCAGAGCTGAAAGATAAGATATCATCTGATTAATTCATTGAAATTAAATCGATATATGTGTGTGAAACACCTTGATGCAAGATATGCAGAAAACCTACCTGCGGAGTTTGAAGGGATTTCTCGAAGTCCCCTCTCTGGGTTCTCTTCGAAGTGGATTGGCCAGGCGTCCATCAGGGAGGAATTTGGAGGCCAGTGAATTCCTCCGCCAAGTCGTGCATGCTCATTCATCGACTCACGAAGTACAACAACCCAAGACGTACCTGAAGCTAGCTTAGATCAGGACTGATCTTCGCCTCCCTCCGGTACAAGATCTCCTCTAGGGGCCCGCTAGGGTAGAGGTCTTCCCCACCTCCGCATAGAACCAGTGGAGGATCCATTCGGAGTACCACGGGTTGTTGATGGCCTTCGCCGGAAACCGGTCTTGGAATTCATCCTGAAGCTGGAAGTTAATGCTTCCGAAGGCCACCACCATCTTCTCCCCTCCGGGTTCGGTGTACGTCTTTGGCTGACATGAGGCCTTGTGGAGAGCAGCAAAGATCTATGCCCTCCCTGCACATACTTCGGCCCACATAGCTCATTCAAAGATGGCCAAGCGAGCAATTGCATTGGGAGGAGTTGAGGGAGTTTTACATGGAATAAATCCAATACCTCTGCCAAGAAGTCCACTACAGGGAGTCCGAGTTCGGTTTCGAAGAAGGCTTCAAAAACCATGACCTCTCCTGCCTGCGGCACCGGAATAAACTCTTTCCCCAGGGATCGCACCGTCACTCCGGGCCCTAGTTTCCCAGCCACCGCATCGGCAATCGACTTCTTCGAGTAGGTCGATGCCCCCAAGATATACGACTGCTCCATATACTTTATGGATGATGGTCAGAGATCACGAGGGCCAGAAGGTCGAGGATTCTCTGAAGGCCCCACCGCCACTGCCGCCGCCGCCATGGCTTGCTACCGAGCCAAAGTCGAAGCCGCCGTAGGAACCTTCAAGCTAGTCTTCACCATCGGAGAAAGCTAGGGGGACTGGAAATGTGCGCTCAGGAAGAAGAAGCAAATCTACAGAAGCTGTCGGTAACAAGCCTAAAAATCACTATTCTTCTTCCTTTATAGCCCTTGAAGTACCTTGTGTTGTATGTTACAGAGCAACATTTGGGTTGCTTTGTTTCGGTTTTGACGCTGTTATGACGTGCAGGGTCATCTCAATGAAGACTTGCAACCACCGTGAGATCGTGTGACCATTAGCCTTCTCAAAGAGTAACAGCTCTAATTTGGGTCTAACGGCTTTGAGAACTAATGACTAGTTTGGCTCTGAAAGAACTTCGATTTCGAAGCCACTTCTTAGGACGCCTCCGAAAAGGTTTCAGGTCTGGAGATCATTTAACTCCGAAGATATTATTTCTAATGGTTGTAAAGACTTTCAGACTTCTTTTTTCCAAATTTTAGACATGAAATTATTTCTTGTGTATACTGCTCTCTTCACTGCACAGGCAATTCGGAGAGAAGTATTCAAGGGGCTACTGTTGGTGGGAAATATTTCATCCTCTGGAGATTAAGAAAACCTCTACTTCAACATAGTCAAAAGAAGAAACAAAGTGAGAAGCTTTGGTCTCCGAAGGTCTTAAAGCATCAATGCTTCGCTGTATTTGGAGCCTTCTAAAATGAAAGCCTCCGCAAAGGCTTCGGCATGGCGAAGAATCCTGGAGCCTCTTTACTTGAAGGGGTACTGCCAGCAAGGAAGGAAGAATTTCTTTCTCACTGTTAAATTAGTCTTTTACCCTTTTAACCCTATGAAGAATATTAAACAATATCTTCTAAGTCGGTTGTAATTAGAGGGTAAAGGAGTCTTTTCCTAATGTATTTCGTCTATAAATACCCCTCTTCGCTCTGTAAGGGGTATCGAATACTCAGATATTCAATAAACACTTCGAACTATCTCAAGCTATTATCCAATTCGGAGGCTTGGAATAGTCATCATAAGGAAACACTTCGTTTGTAAATCTTTCAAGTTCTCTTAACATGTTAGTGTAATCTTTTGCATCAATAGACACAGACTTGGCCAGTCTGACCGAGCCCACATGGTCGATCTGACCAGGCCTACATGGCCGGTTGGACCGGCCTGTGCAGGTCTCGGCATATTTTCGGTAAAACAACCAAAAAGTGATATTTTGATAATTTTGACCATTAATACCATTTTTTGCTATCAACATAAACCTAAAAAGTTTGTTCAAGTTGATGGAGAGTGTGAGATCCGCTTGTCTTAGGTGGAGGTGCTAGCTTCCTTGAGAGAGGAGCTAGCTGATGCTCAAAATGAGAACTCTTACCTTTGTTAGATCCTGAGTTGGGTGAGTGCCAGAGAGCCTCAGCTCGGGATGATGATCCAGCAGTTCAATAGGCAGGATGGGTTTACAGTAGGTTACACCTACACCCAGGCTGATTTTAAGAGTGCCCTGAGCTGTGTAGTGGAGTGGAGTAAGATAACTCCAGAGCAGAGATATCCCAAGACTCACTCCATTGAGTCTTTTCAGGCTAGTCAGCCTAAGGATGGAGTGTCAAACTGTTATGATATTAGACACACTTATAGTGTTATTAGTCATATAAAGACATTTTTAACACATTATTGAATTCGTCTCGAAGTGACACGGAGTTAGACACGATTTGAAGTGTCTTTATCCCATAGAGACGTTGTAAAGCGTATCAAACAATTGTTTATAGCTAGGTATAGATGCTTTCTAACTTGATTAGAAAAGCGTAGCGAATTGATACAATGTTTAACATGTTGTCAACCATGAATAGAATTTAGATTAGTCGTAAAGCGTATCAAATAACCATCAATAGAAAATGACATGGATATAGACACACTTTGAAGTGTCATTATCCTCTTGACACATTGTAAAGCGTATCAAACAATTGTTTATAGCTAGGTATATATGCTTTATAATTAGATTAGAAAAGCATATCAAATTGATACAAAGTTTGACATGCTTTCGCCCGTGAATAACATGTAGATAAGTCATAAATCATATTAAATAACCATCAATAGAAAATGATACGGAGTTAAGCACGCTTTGAAGCATCAATATCCGCAAGACACTTTGTAAAACGTATCAAACAATTGTTTATAGGTAGATATATATGCTTTGTGACTTGATTAGAAAAATGTATCGAAATGACCTATCCTACGTAAAAATATGGGTCCCACTTGTCAGATATATAAATTTAATATAATATGATTAGAAATATTTTTATTTAAGGAATTTTGCATATTTATAAATGTAATAAAATATAATTAGGAATATTTTTAGTTCAGAAACAACATGTGCAATATTTTTATTTAATAAACACTATAAATTTAATAAAATATAATTATAATTTTTATTTGAGAAATAAAAGGTCAAGTGTGCATCAACACAGAGGGTTTGAACTCAAAACCTGTTGGAGACCTAGCATGCAACAAACTATCATGCTACGTTGTCATCTTTGACTAAATACACGAGGATAAGTATAAGTCATTCTATTAATGGTGAATAAGGAAAAAGTCCACCACCGATGCTAAAGGAACAACATATGTAATATTTTCAACTATTTTGACTTTACAAAATTATACACTCAAAATACAACATATATTATTCAATTTAATATTTTTTGCATTTTTATAGGTCGGTATGCAAGGATGAATTAGGTTTTAGAGAAGGAATTAGGAAGGTTTCAAAGCAAATGGATAGTTAATTTTTTTTGAACTTAAATATTTTTTTACAACCAAAATACAACATAAATTATCTAATTTAAAATTTTGGTATTTTTCTAGGTGATTTTACTATTTTTAATTCTTTAAGTGATTTTCTAGGATTTAAATTGAAACAAGTGAAATTTGAACTACAAGTGCCTGAAATAATAAACAAAAAATTATAGAAAAATCATATTCATGTTTTTTAGTCTATTTTTAGATATTATAAAATAAACTAAAAGATATTATGAAAAATCTAGGTTACGACACTCGATCGGCAACATAAAGCTTTATATTTTTTAATTCTAAAAACGAAGTAAAGTCTAAAAATGACGAGACTTAGCATGGTGTTATGATATGACACATAGATGCTTTGATAAAAAATTAAAAATATTTCAAATTTTTTTATTTAGGATGTTAAGAAATCAGAGATTCTCCAAGGACGGATTAGGTTTTAGAGAAGGAACGTGGAATGTTTGAAAGTAAATCATTAGTTAAATTCTCATTTGAACTTAAAACTTTTTTAAAACAAAAATAAAACATAAATTATCTAATATAAATTTTGGTATTTTTCTCGGTCAGTCTACTATTTTTAATTCTTTAAGTGTGTTTCAGGATTTAAATTTAAACAGTTAAAATTTGAACTACAAGTGCTTGAAATAATCAACAAAAATTTATAGAAAATTCATATTCATTTTTTGAGTCTATTTTTAATTATTATAAAATAAATTGAAAGATATTATGAAAAATCTAGGTTAAGACACTTGATTGACAACGTGGAGCTTTATAGTTTTTGAATTCTAAAAAATCAAGTGAAGTCTAAAAAAGAGGAGAATTGGCATGGTGTTATAATACGACACGTAGATGTTGTGACAAAAATTAAAAAATATTTTGATTTTTTTCATTTAGGATGTTAAGAATCGTAGATTCTCTAAGGATGAATTAGGTTTTATAGAAAGAATGAGGAATGTTTGAAAGTAAATCAATAGTTAAATTCTTGTTTGAACTTTAATTTTTTTAAAAAAATAAAATACAATATATATTATCTAATTTAAAATTTTGGTATTTTTCTGGGTCAGTTTACTATTTTTAATTCTTTAAGTGTGTTTCTAGGATTTAAATTGAAACAATTGAAATTTGAACAAGTGACTGAAATAATCAACAAAAAATTATAGAAAAATCATATTCATGTTTTTAGTCTATGTTTAGTTATTATAAAATAAATTGAAAGACATTATAAAAAAGCTAGGTTACGACAATCAATCGGCAACACAGAGCTTTATAGTTTTTTAATTCTAAAAAATAAAGTGAAGTCTAAAAAAGACAAGACTTGTCATGTTGTTATGATATGACACGTAGATGCTGTGATAAAAATTTAAAAATGTTTCAAATTTTGTTTCATTTAGGATGTTAAGAATTCGGAGATTCTGAAAGTACAAATTAGATTTTAGAGAAGGAATGAGGAAGGTTTGAAAGCAAATCGATAGTCGCCCAAATGCACACCGCGCCTCCTCCGCCCGCCCTCCTACTTGCCCTAATGCACACCACCACCCTCATGCATGCCCTCCTGCACGTCGGAGTCGTCCTCTTCCACGTCAATGCCATTCTTTTCCCCCGCCAGCGCCCCCGCCAGGTACTTCTGTCCCTTCTCGACCCTCTTCATCTTCCGTCCCTTCACCTACCGCCTCTAGTCGGTCACCACCACCTTCCCGCATCCCCATAGAACTATCCCCACGACATGCCTCTGGCTGCCATTGCCACCAGCGGCCATCGGTCGTCTCCTCCGCCCTGAGTCTGTGTCATCGGGATGAAGCAGATCAGCGACATGCATCCCTCCGCCGGTCCATTCACCATCGATAAAATAGTTTGGCCTCTTTTCTCAGGTTGAAATGATACATGCATTCTGGTTCAAGTAATGTGGAATATTTCTTAGACCAAATGAAGTTCTATATAATTTCATGCCAACAAGTTATGTAATATTTCTTTGTTTTATTGTGTCGATACAAAAGTAAAAATCCATATAGTCAACTAAGTAGTTCAATAAACTGCATTATAGGCTTAGAATTTCATTGTATGCTACTAAAAGTTGACCTCATCTCTTATATGCCACTCATTGTCTCAGTGACCTATGTGGGTCTGGACATACCTTTGTTATAGAGATAACGAGGGATTTCACAAAAGCTCAATAGAATGCAAGGAAGTAATCCTGTAAAGTTCATGTTATCCTATACACTACAAAGTATTTTAGTGACAAAAGTTTAAAATAAATTAGAGATGTGTTAATACATCCGGTGCTTTCACTTGTATATTTTAATTTTATTATTCTGATAGGAAGTTAGTTTCCAGGTGATCTCGCAATAGACGTACAGATGCTGTAGCTGTCATGCTAAAGAAGAAGATCCACATATTATAAATCATAAATCAATATAAACAAGTAATAGGTGAGTCTCAGGCAGTGGCCAATACAGAAAAATTGGACTTGCATTTTAAATTGATTTTAGATCACCCTTAAGTCCTTAACATTGATATTTCAGAGTATGCTACATGCATGAAGAAGGAAATACTGTTAATTCTAGAACTCTGATTGGACGTGTGTAACCTATAATACTATATAACATGCTAAATAAATTTATTTTTAAAAAGTTAGTCAGTACTCATTCTCATACTAGATTATTTGCTCATAAAATCACATTCCATAGAACTCTATATGTTTCTTCTTGATCTCCAAACACAACATGATGTTATTTTTTAGCTAATTCTATCAAGCTTCGGCGTGTAAATTATGTGATGTAGTTGCAAATGGTTGCCAAGGCAGCTGGGATAAATCATGAAGAATGGTTGGCAAATGCGTATCGTTGGATTGCTGGTTTCTTGGAGAAGTTTGAGGAACATTTCCACAACATGGTAAGTCATCTAGATGAAACTTTAGGAACAATTGCTGAGAACCCAACGCTGATTCAGGGACTCAGTGTAAATAAATGTAATTTGTTTTGGATGTTCAACCCAACACTAATTCTTGGTGACTGCTTCTCCGGAAACTGCCATCAAGTACCGAATCCAGGAGAGATTGGGTAGACAGACAAGCAGAGGGATAATTGATGGTCTTATGCAGCAACCCGTGGCAACATAAACTGTACACAAAATGAATTTGGACTTGATTTGGAGTAGGTACTATTTCTGAATGTGAAATGGAGCCGAGATGCCTCGGCCCCTTTTGGGTAGTAGTGGTGGCGACCAGGACGAGTTTGTGAGTGTGCTTGTGTCATGGAATGTGAGTATGTTTTTTCACATGTATGTTTTTTCAAAGATTAAACATATAGTTTATTCCGCAATATCTTCAAATTGTGTTATTCATCTAAACACATGCCCTTGTAGGTGAACAAAGTTACAAGTTCAAATCTGAAACAACCTGTTGATATAACTTCTTAAGAGAGAAGTGAAGCTACGATGAAGAGTGGCAAGAATGGACAATGAAGCATAGTATATATTTGTTAGTAAAAAATAGAAATATTTGTATGATACTATCACTATTTTTGTGTTTCTTTATCAAGGTAATAGTCTTGTTCACATTACCTTAATTACTACACTTGTTGGTTCAAAGTACTCATCAATTTATTTTTGGCGAAGCAAAGAATTGATTGCCAATGCAGTCTCATAGATCATTTATTTATAAATTATTTCCCGGTTAGAAAATATAAAGATATATTAGAATTATAAATGTAGATAAAATAATCATTATATATTAGTACACATGAAAATAGATGTATCTATAAATCGTCTCTACAATTCTTAATACACAATGTGGTGTAACTATTAAACGTGTTTATATTCGTCGACGCGTAGTAAAAATGTATCTACGATATTGTTTCTGCATTTGTTAACACGTATTTTGGTGTTGCTATGGAACGTGTCACCTGCCACATCATCTGCCATGTTACGTGCCATGTCAATCATCACATCATCTGCCACGTCAATCGCCACATCATCTTCTACGTCACGTGCCACATCACTGATAATACTCTACCAATTCGTCTGCGTACTTATTATTGCGCAATAAGGCGTCATTATAAAAAGCGTCTATATTAGTAGACATGTTTTGTATATGTATCTATAAATTGTATCTAGATTTATTAACGTGCAATAAGTGTTACAATACTACGCAACTACACAACACTAGAGACGTTTTATACATGTGTCTGCTAAATTGTATCTATATTTTTAGATATGCATATAACGTGTTTATAGAATGTCTCTTTCTTTCATAGAAACACATAAAGAATTCATCTCTACAAAGTCCAACGCGGTATGTACGAAGACGCTTCTAACACACTTTATGAAAGCATATCTATATTGACATAGAGACGAAATAAAGCGTGTCTAAACTCTAAATCTAGCGTAGCTACAAGGGGGTTTTCTAGTAGTGATAACTCTCTACCTAGACCCTCTCACACCAAAGAGCCAACACCCAACACCACCAAGCCCAAGAAACCCAAGACTCAACCACATCCCAAGAAGACTACCTATCACTGTGAGTACTATCAGAGAGAAGGGCATCTTGCGGAGTTCTGCTTCAGAAGGAAGCGGGTTGAGAGAGTACAGAGAGCTTTAGGTGGGCAGGAGAAGTTCTATCATCAAGGTGGTAGATAGTCCCTAGACATGGAGAGCGGCTAGAGGCCAATGCATGTCGTGTAGGTGGTGGCCAAAGGGTGTTATTCGCTCCGGTGGAGTTCCAGGTCGTTCTGGATACGTCTTTGGACCTCGTTGCCATGACTCTAGGTAGAACAGAGGACCGTGCTTTGAGCCACGTTTTAGTCCAGACTGTTACATGTATTTTTGCTTTCCTACTTTTGAGGATATGACTCAACACTGGTTTAGCTCTTTTGCTAAACCGTGTGTCAGACCGTTTGCTCCCCCTTATGACCATTGATTTTGCAGGCTCGAGACCTGGAGGACATATGGATCATGGATTCAGGATGCTCTCGCCACATGACAGGATACCGTAGATGGTTCTCCAGCCTCACTTCCCCGAGCTCCAATGAGTACATCACTTTCAGGAACAATGGTCAAGGGAAGGTACACCATTTTTGTTCAATTCGGATTTCTGAGCATTTCTCCTTGAAGAATGTTGCTTTGGTTGGAAATTTGGGCTTTAATTTGGTTTCTATTTCACAACTTCTTGAGGAGGGCTTAGATGTTCGTTTTAAGAATGGTATGTCTTATGTTGTTGATTCTAGAGTATCTTTGGTTTGCCAGATCTTACCCTTTGGTAAGGTTTTTTGGATTGATTTCTCTAGTTCTTTTGGCCCTTATCGTTGTTTGATCGCTGGATCCTCCTCTGAGATCTGGAGGTGGCATAGGAGGATAGGTGTAACACCCCAAATTTTCAAAGTAATAAAAATATTGTTTAATCCAATTTCCTGAAATTTATTGTTTTGGAAATACCTTTAATACCATCCTTTACCATTTTGAACCACAACATAGGTGAAATGGCCAAACCAGGAGCTGAAACTTTTTATGTAGGATCCTAAGGCCAATATATATTTTTGAGAATCTTTACAAATTTTTACCAACCTTCGAAGTAGCCCTATTATTTTAAATCAATTTCTGTGATTATTTTTAATCAGAAAAGATTTTAAACAGTAATGGGCCTCCCTCCTCCCTTTCTCTCTCTCCCAGCCGGCCAACCCCGTTACCTTCGCCCGCCTCAGACTGACAGCCCGACCCCACCCGTTAGTGACCCCCTCTCCTCTCGCGCGCGCCCGACACCTCGGTCCCACCTGTCGGCGCCAACCATCCCCTCTCGTGCCCGAGCCCTGGCCCCACCCATCAGCCGCCACCCTCACTCGCTCGCGCCTGCTGGCATGTGGCCCCCGGCTGTCAGATCCTTCGTCTCCGCGAGATCCGCCCCCAAATCTCACCCCCTCATCGGCCGACGCCTTAATGCACCTCAGATCCATTGCTCCCAACCCCCTCTCCCCAAATTGAGCCCGACATTCAAACCCCCGAGCTCCGGTGACCATTTCCCCCATTAAAACCAGCTGAGGAGCCATGCTGAATAGCGTGGGCCTCATGGCTCCAGAAGTGATGAGTCATTGTCAACGATAGTCAAAGAGGACTGAAGAAGAAAAGAGATCTGCTGTTTCATGGGCCGCGTGTGACTCAGGTACACGGGCAGCGAGCGACTGTCGGGCAGAGGAGGCTGCGAAGTCGGGCTGGCCCAATCCGGGTGCATGGGCCAGAAGCAGTAGAAGACCCACTGGGCTGTTGACCAGGACTGACTCAGGTACACTGGGCGGTGAGCGATTGCCGGGCTGAGAGAGCTGCGGAGTCGGGCCGGCCCAATCCGGGTACCTGGTGCAAAGCTGGTGGAGGCTTTGTCAGTTTCGGCGTAAAACTGACAACCGTTGATTCTATATCCGACTATCCAGAAGAGAAGCCGTAGTAGCTACGAAAACTTAGCTTCCGGATATGTCATCTGTAACTCTAGGCCCACAGTCAGTCAGTTGTGTCTGTAAAAATTCCTAAGGGCAGTAGAGTCTTTTCCTTTATTTTTGAGTCTGTAAAAACCCTAAGGGGCTGGTAGAATATTCCTAGTGTTGGGCTGCCTATAAATAGGACCCCAATCCCTAGGGTTTGGACTACCCCTTTGTGCTGAAATCAAATCCACTCTTTGGGTCATTTTGTATCTCGTTTTCTCTCTCCTGTGTGCGCCGCCAGGCTTTGCTCCTTCCTGTTTTTCCATGGTATTTGCTCTAATCTCTTGGATGCATTAAAGCCTTGGTCCCTGTTGATTTTATCTGTTGCACTTGTTTGGTTTGGGGAGTTATTGCTTCATCTACGGGCTGCTGAATTTATTTCGTGAGGAGAAGCTTCTTCTGTTGCTTCTGTTCTTCACAAACTGAGTACTAGTTCTTGCTGTTGCAAGTAGTACTACTTTCCTGTAGCTACAGTAGTCTATGCAGCTTTTCACCTTCTACTGCACAGCCTTTTCGATCGAGGCTGACAGGGTCTGTCACCTTTTTGGCTGTGTTTCGAGCGAAGCTACTCTCTGTTCGAAGCCCCTCAGTTTCGCGGAGTAGGCTTCGATTTATCTCTTTCGAAGGATTCGTTCGATCTTCGGTATTTGGTTTGCGTTCTGTGTTGCTAAGCTTCGAAGCATTTTTCTGATCGTCAGCATCGCATACTTCGAACAATAGTGCGAAGGGGCTTCAGACCTATCTGTTCGAAGTCCATACTTCGACAAGTTTCGAAGTTGGGTTTGAAGCTTGTAGCTCCGCTAGGCCTCGCACTGACTTCTGTGTAGCGTGTTACCCTTCGCCTCTCTTTTCGGAGCTTGCTCTTTTCGAAGGTAGAGCATTGGCTTCGGACTTGTTTTTCTGTCGTGTGACAGGCTTCGCTTCTGTGTTCGAAGGTTGTCCTTTTGTGGGTTGTGTTCGAAGCTTTCTGTTCGAAGGTAGTGCTTCGAAGCTTTCGGTTCAAAGTTGTGTTCGAAGTTTTGTCTTCGAAGTGCCCACTTCGAAGCAGGCTTCGACTCTGTCACTTTGCTCCGAAGTACTCTTCGCATCTTGTCACTTCGAACTAGCCTAGACCGTGATACCTTCGGCATCTCGGACAGACTCCGTCACCAACCTCCGAAGCAGACCTCGACGTGCGAAGGGGGCTTCGCCAAGTTCCGAACAGGAGACAAATTTGGACAGTAACTTCTCTTTTCATCCTTCACATACATTAGATCATTTCATTGAGAAGTTTAGGCCTGTTACAACTTGTTCATCTGCTTAGTTGCACTACCTTAATTTTTACTCGGTTTATCATCAGTTGCTTCTAGGTTAGAAACCTTTAGACTTAGGCCTTATGTTTATATTCTGCTGCATAGTCTGTTGAGGTGCGTTGGGTATTGGGAACAGGCCATTGATTCGAAAGAATTTTTAAGGCGCCCATTCACCCCCCCTCTGGTCGCTACTTTCGGTCCTACACCAGCCCGACTGCGTCCAGATTCGATGAATCTGCATGCAACCCGAGGCTTGCCGGTGTTTAAATGCGTTAACCCTCGACCACCGCCAATTGCGCCCCCTCTGCCCCCGCCGGTGACCCTATTTAAACCCCCTTGTACCCCACATTCGACGCCCATGCTCACACACTGCAAGAACGCACAGAACACCCTCACTTCGGTTTTTAGCGCACCACCGCCGCCCACACTCTAGCTGCCGCTCGCCGTCACCGGAGCCCCTCTTCATCCACACCGACCGCACCTCCGTGACCGCCAAGGCCATCCCGACCTCGGCCACCCCTCCGTCGACGCCGAACCCCGCCGGATCGCCGTCGCCGCCAAGGACCCGAACACCTTTGTCGCCTCCGCTCGTCGCCGGCCTCGCTCCGTCGACCGTTCATCACCGCAAGGGTACCCTCATGATCCCCTAGTCGTCCTCTTTCCGTTTTAGGCCTTAGGCATGACCGCCGTCGCTCGCCGTGGCCTCTGGCCCGCTCGTCGTCGCCGGAGAAGACGACCGGCACGGGTCGAGTACCCGTGCCAGTGTCAGGATTTGATCCTGGCCGTGCGATCTGGATCTAACAGTACCGATTAAATCCCATGTGCGGTTTAATCTGCGCCGTCGGATCTGAGCGAAGGGGTATGTTTTAATCTCGCGCGTCCGTTAGTTTTAAAAACCCACGTTTAATGTTTTAACACTGGCCGTCCACGTCACTTTAACTCCCCCGCCTCGCCCTCACGCGTTGGATCTGGATCCAACAGTCTAGATCGATCTGGCGCACGCGCACAGTGCGCGGGTTCACCATGGGCCTGCTCACCGTGGACCCGAGGTGTTTTAAATTTAAAAATAAATTCCAGAAACTGTTTTAAACTTGTAAAATTCATATCTGGCGTATTTGAACTCCAAAAATTATCATTTCAATTCCAGAAATTTTGTAATTTTATTCTCTACACATTAGTTCAAAAAAAACAGTATGTTTACTTTGGATTTTTCATGCTTATTTAAATAAGTATTCAAATGCCCTTAGGATAAAAATGTAAATTTGATTATTTAAATTTCAGTAAAGCTTATATTCATTTATTTCCTGTTAATATGATGAAACCACTTAGTTTTCTCTAAACCTTTCGTTTTAAATTAATTAGAAAGCTTAAAAGAGATCTTTTCACCATTTAAAATCCCTTTTAGAAAGGGCCATATTTCTTTATAGTTCCTTTTAAAATTATTTATAAAATAGATTTCAAAAACTTAATGACTTGGTTTCTTTTAAATTAAACCAATTTAAGCCTATGTGCCTGTTGTGTGACTTTTGGATTGTTTAATTGAATGTTACGTTCAATTTATTTATATCGAGAAGACTACGACGCCGCCGAGGAGCCAGAGTGCTTTCCCGAAGTTCCTCCCTCCCCTTTCGCTGAACAAGGCAAGTCACCAAACAACATTTTTGAGCATATTGAACCCATGTTTTGTTAAACTATCGCTAAAACACATAGGTTATACATGCATTAGTCCAATAAAAACCCTTACAATATATTTATTTAGGATCCCCCGACCTTGATGTGCAACCCAAGCCATGCTATCTCGCCTAACCTCCTTGTCACCATATGATTAGTATTATTAGCTAGTGTCCAATGTATTGACACGGTCGCTATAGGATAAAAATGAGTCATAGCAAAATAGTTCTACTATATGATCCCCATTACTTCTTATCCTTGGAATTCTATCGGTGATGAGTTGTGGTTGTGAGTGAATGCATGGTGGGTTCCGGGTGCAAGCTAGGGCATTGGTCAGTAGCACCCGGGGCACTATAAGGACCGGTCTGCGGGATCCGTTGCAATACACTTCCGTAATAACCACAAGTCTAGTGGGTAAGTCCTAACTAAGGTATGGAGTGTTCCAAACCAAGGCCACCATTTGGAGATGGGTCAAGAAGCACCTGCGGGTGGCTTGAACTGATGTGGCGCAAAAGGGGGTGCGACGTTAGCCGGGATGCGGCCCGGCGCGCCGGCGAAACCTAGAGCTGGTGGTTATCGCTTGGAGCATTTCTTGCCGAGGTTTTGGCACGAGTTCCCGTGGTATGGGTCATCTCGTTTGGGATGAGTGCGTGCCTTGTGGGTACAGTAGTACATCTCTGATCAGAGTCATAAATCTTTTCAAAAAGCCGAGCCCACGGTCAACGGTGGGTTGCGTGACATCCCACAGTTAGTTTACTTTTGGAATGTATGTGCATGATGGTTTGACATGTAAGGACTGTTGTGCGAGGAGGTAAAACATACTCCTCGAGTTAGATGATATTATTAATGTTCATGTTTACATTTCCGCATGATTAAATTTGACTACACTAAATGCAACAACTGAAAATGTACTTTTCCGCACTGTTAGCCATTATCCTTCCTTTGTTACTACCTTGCATTATTACTTGCATTTGCGGTGGCTTGTTGAGTACTTTTTGTACTCATACCCGTTGAACACCTCAGAGGATGCCTACTATGTACGATTGTCGCATGATGAACCTCTTGTATTATTGTTTTTCGCATGAAATTCAATAATGTTCCGATTTCGATAAATCGGGGCGCCACAATAGGTCATTTGAGCTTTGACCTGCTAGTCAGATTGAGTTCTATGGACCTCATCCGAGGATTGTCCAAGCTTAAGATGGAGAAGGCTCTAGTTTGCCATCTCCGTCGTCATGGGAAGATGTTTGCCACTTCTCATGCACCTATGACTCAGGTGATGACCTCATACCCTGGAGAGCTATTACATATGGATATTGTTGGTCCATCTTGGGTACGCTTGGTCGGTGGGAAGTGGTACGCGCTTGTGATAGTTGGCGACTTCTCTCGATTCTTGTGGGTTTTCTTTTTGGAGTCTAAGGATGAGGCTTTTCAGTTTGTTCATGACCTGATCCTAAAGATGAAGAATTAGAACAATGGTCGGATGCGAGCAACTCGCTCTGACAACGGTTTTGAGTTTAAGAATTCTTAGTTCGTCAGCTTCTGTAGTGATCAAGGTCTTGAGCACCAGTTTTTTGACCCTTACACTCACCCACAGAATGGCGATGTGGAATGAAAGAATCGCACGTTGGTTGAGATGGCTAGGACGATGCTCGATGAGCATAGGACTCCTAGGTGCTTTTGGGCTGAATCTATGAACACAGCTTGCTATTTGGCTAACCATATTTTTCTTAGAGCTTACCTAGGTAAGACATCATTTGAGTTGCGGTTTGGTAGATAGCCCAAGGTGAGCCACTTGTGAGCATTTGGCTGCAAGTGCTTTGTGCTCAAGAAGGGAGGGCATTTGGACAAGTTTGAGTCTCATTGGTGGGATGGAGTCTTTCTTGGTTATGCTTTGCATTCTCGAGGCTTCCGTGTTTGGAACCTCGAATCCTAGCTGCTTGTCGAGACATGTGAGGTTTCTTTCGATGAGTCCATTCCTTCGCTTACTCCTTATTTTGAGCTTTCTGGTGATGATGAGCTTGGAGAGTCCATCTTCGAGGAAGATGATGACACTCCCATTGGTGATGAGGGTGGGCCTTCTGCACAGCCGGCAGACCCCACAACTTTGGGGACTTCGATTGAGGACGAGGGCGGACCTCTGATCACTACTTCCACTTTGATCGAGCCCCCTCAATCGATTCTAGAGGTTCTAGTTGCTGACTCTAGTGAGGTGACATCCGATCACCAAGGATCCCGAGCAGTTCAGGGTGATCACCCCTCAGAGCTCATCATCAGTGATTTCACTACGAGATCCTTGCCTTCTTAGGCTGGTTCACTCGTTATTTTTGATGAGTCTACTTTTGTTGCAACCTTT
This sequence comes from Zizania palustris, assembly GCA_019279435.1. Lineage (NCBI taxonomy): Eukaryota > Viridiplantae > Streptophyta > Magnoliopsida > Poales > Poaceae > Zizania > Zizania palustris. Next base: position 35,804,785 of record JAAALK010000282.1, read on the forward strand.
GAGCCTAGAAATGTTGCTCATGCTTTATCTCATGAAAATTGGATAAATGCCATACAAGAAGATCTTGGAAATTTTATTCGCAACTGGGTTTGGACACTAGTTGAGCTGCCACCTCGATGCAACCCCATAGGCACCAAGTGGGTGTTTAAGAACAAACAAGGTGAAGATGGGGTTGTGGTGTGCAACAAATCTCGATTAGTTTCCTAGGGTTTTTGCCAGAAAGAGGGTATTGATTTTGAGGAGACTTTCTTCCCTATTGCCCATCTTGAGTCCATTCGCATACTTTTGGCATCCACTACTTCGAAAGGTTTTAAGCTTTTTCAAATGAATGTCAAGAGTGCTTTTCTAAATGGGTACATAGAGGAGGATGTCTATGTTAGGCAGCTTCCTGGTTTTGAAAACCCTAAGTTTTCTCGACATGTTTTCAAGTTGCATAAAGCTCCCTGGTTTTTATTGGGGAATGGTTTTGTAATGGGTTCTATGGACAAAAGTATTTTCTTACACAAAGTTGGCTCTGATTTCTTGATTGCTCAGATTTATGTGGACACCATTATTTTTGGTAGTTCTACTAATGAGCTTGTGTCTAAGTTTTCTAAGCATATGCACAACGAGTTTGAGATGAGCCTCATGGGTGAGCTCAAGTACTTCTCAGGGCTCCATATCAAGAATACCAAGGACGAACTCTCCATCCACTAGAGCAAGTACACTCGGGACATGCTAAAGAAGTTCGACTTCGGTGGAGAGCTGATGCCTCAGATGACCCCCATGGGCACATCTAGGGTCCTGAACAAGGACAAGAGCGGCGTAAAGGTCAAATAGAGAGAGTATTGAGGGATGATTGGATCGCTTCTATACATAACTGTGATGAGATCGGACATTTAGTTTGTCATGGGATTGTGCGTGCTTCTAGTCTTCACCCCACGCATCTCATCAGCAAGATGCCAAGCGCATTTTTAGGTATCTTACTTACGCGCCTGATCTCGGTCTTTACTATTCTGCAGCATCATATCTTGAGTTATCTGGCTTTTCTGATGCTGATTTTGGTGGGTGCCAGCTAGAACACATGTCGACTTTCGGTACTTGCCAGTTTCTCAGTTCTTCGCTTGTTTCGTGGTCTTCGCGTAAGCAATCTAGTGGTGTGCTTTCCACTATTGAGGCTGAGTACGTAGCTGCCGTTAGCTACTGCTCATAGTTGGTTTGGATGATTTCCACTTTAAAAGATTTTGGGTTGTCTTTCCCTACCAGAGTGCCTTTGTTTTGTGATAGCACCAGCACGATTAGTGTAGGGAAACCCATGTCTTCATTCAAAAACAAAACATATTGATGTGTGCTTTAACTTTCTGGTGGATCAATATAAGAAAGGTGTCATTGACCTTGTTCATGTTGATACCCATCATCTTTTGGCTGACATTCTTACCAAACCCCTAGATCAGTCTACATTTGAGCGTTTGTGAGGGGATTTGGGAGTTGTATATGCTTTTAGGATATTTTGAGTCTTTTCTTTCTTCTTTACTCTTTTATTGAGTCTTTTGGTGTGAGTACATATCATACATTTTTATATATCACACTTTGAGCTTGCTTCTGTTATATGATTGCACTGCTTTACTCATTCTTCCTAGTATATGCTTTTTAATACCTGTGGATAATCATTCTTTGTTTCAGTTCACATGATATAACTGATATTTATCATATGCATGGCTTTTATGCTTTAAAATTGAAAAATGATCATCATTGATTCTAGGAAAAATTACTCACATGCCATTATAATTTTTAGAAATTGCCTACATGCCACTGTCAGTGACTGTGGCGGCCCCCACCTGGCAGTGACACAACGATGGCATTTTAGCAAACCGAAAAAATTGTAATGGCACAGAAAAAATTAACCCTTGATTCTAGTAACTAGCATGTGTAGGTTGAATGCTTTTGCTATATTTTACATGTCTGGTAGCTAGTTCTTTTACTTAGATGCAGATATGCAACTTGGATATCTATATGCTTTAACATGGAAAATATGCTATAAAATGATTAAAATCATAAAAATGAAAAATCCATGCTTTTCATGCTTAAGTGAAAAGATCCAGGTGGTTTTGTTGTGTCGCATTGCAATGCATTGTTTTGGACTGCTTACCATAGCACTGTGGTATGAACAAGGACATTGTAATTTAAGACAAGACCAATATCTTAAGCTTTTGATGGTCCTGTTGTGGCCTTGGCTTGACTTGGTCAGTTAGCATAAGGTTGACATGCAAATAACCCCTAGCAAAAATGAAAAAGGAAAAGGAAAAGGAAAAAGCCTAAAATTAAAAAGATAATAAGTTTGCTAAAGCTCTTAGGTTTGGATCATGCCTATCTTGGTAGATACTAGCTAGCCTTTGCATCTCATGCTTTACCCACCTTGTCAACTAGAAAATATGGTGATGCTTTTATTTACAAAAAATCTGTAAATGTGTGCTAATGACTTTCTTTGGATATCCTATGTTGCACTGATCATGTCTTGTCTTAGACATTTTCTATACCTACTAGATTTTGAAATTGCAGACAATCATATTTGAGAAGAATGCTTTTTACACTCCATTTTCACCCCAGTTGCATTCATTACATATTTTGTGGGGAGCTGCATTTCAGGGGGAGTTTTAGTTTGCGTCTCTTTTGAGTGCATTTAGTCTCACTTGATGAGTCTAGTTGTTAACAAGGGGGAGAAATTTTGGGTTACTTGATCTTTTAAAAAAGTTTATCAGGAGTTTTGGCTTTTTTTGGGATTTTTTTCAAGGGGAGTTTTAGTTTCTTTTGCCTTTTACTCTTTGGATATCCTTGTTGATAATTCAGAGACTGCACTCATTTGAAATTTTTGATTGATTTCTTTTTTATTTAACCATAATGACTATTTTATTGCTTTTTGTTGGCTTTTGGTCATTAAGGTTAAGTATTTTATTTTATTTACTTCTTTATGTTCTCTTGTGTTTTATTTTTCAGTGTTTCCACATGTTTTGTAGGTTACAAAGCGTTGATGAGGAGGGTGTTGATAATGCACTCATCAAGGGGGGATTGAGAAGCCATGGTGAAGATCATGGGTCTCATGGATCCAGAAGTGATGAGTGATTGTCAATGGAAGTCAAACTGAAGAGAGAGAGAGGAGACAAGAGATGTCATGTCTTGGGCCGCGTGTGACTCAGGAACATCGGTGGCGTGCGACTGCTAGACAAAGGGGCCGCGGAGTCGAGCCAGCCAAATCCGGGTACATGATCCTAAAACAGCAGGGGATCTATTGGTATGTTGACCTGGTTTGACTCAAGTAAATGGGCGACGAGCGATTGCTGGGTTGAGGGAGCTGTGGAATTGGGCCGACCCAATACGGGTATCCAGTGCAAAGTCAGCGGATGCTTTATCAGTTTCGGTGTAAAACCGACGCACCAATCCAGACCATCGATCCGAGATTCGACAGTCCTAAAGCAAAGTCGTAGCTACTACAGAAGCTCCACGTCAGGACAAGCCATTTGCAAATAGGATTTTACTATTTTGATTATTGGGCCGCAGTTTTATTTTTGCATCTATGTGTTTTCTACCCTAGGGGTATTTGCGTCATTTACAGTTTTTGAACTGCCTATAAAATTCCATGTATACCTTAGGGTTTCACCAACTCACCCATTTGAAAAAATTGAGTTCACTTTACATATTCCATATTTTTGTGCCCTATTGTTTGGTGTTCTTGCGCCGCCTATTCATCTGTAGTAGTCACCAGCCAGTGTCCACATTAGAAAATCTCTTGTTTTCTTCTGAGTTGTCATCCCTTGTTTTCCTGCACTGTGCTCCTCGGTTCTTGTGTGCGGTTCGGTGCAAAGCAGCTGCGTCATTGGGCGCAAGCAGCACGAGCGATGTGGCGCTGAATGCTAGTCAGAGTAGCTGCGCCTGACGAGTGCAGGCAAGTTTTGGCTGAGCTGAATCAGTTTTATTAGCCGGTTTTTTGTTCCTCAAAAAAACTAGGAGCTAGTCTGAATTCTGGGAACTGCTAGCTGCTCGTTTTCTCTGGGCGTGAGCGAAGCAAGGGTTTCCGGGACTCAGGCTCGTTGGGGGCTCGGTGGAAGCGACGTGGGGCCACGAGTGGCGCTTGGTGCTGTCGTGCGGCGCACTGGACGCGGGAGGCAGCGACACCATAAAGTAACAGATGAAGTGCACTAAAACGATGCGTGCAGACGAGGTGTTCGACTAATCGCACGAACAAGAGACTGCAAATAGAATAGTAACATACTCCTCGATTTTCGTGCACTACAGTATTTAATTTCTTGAACATTCTATAATAGATTAAATTGCAGCGAACATTTATCTATAGTTTTCACTATGAAAGTTTGTTGTCATTTCTTTGTATCCTTAGTGCTTTTTGAATCATGTGTGAGCACAATTAATATTATGCATTTATTTTATCTGATTAAATGTCTGAGTATTGTTGATGATCTTATTTGTGCTACCTTAAATGCATGTGAGTTAAATTTGACATTGATCTGCTTTTAAGCATTTTGGTGGTGTCTTTTTGATTAGAACACCGGTCGTTTTTATGCTAGATTATTTTTAGTGCTTATGATCTCTCAGACTATCATTTCACATCATATTTGATAGGATAGTGATAGCACTATTGTCTTCAGTGTTTTTGTCCTGAGTTTTTTTATCTCTTGAGGAGTGTTGGGTGTTGGGAGAAGGTCATCGATTCGATAGAATTTTTGAGGCGCACATTAAACCCCCTCTGGTCGCTACTCTCAGTCCTACACCCTTGATGTAAAGAGGCTTCAGGTGTCGAGTCGTATCCTCGGGCTTCTCAAAAATGGCATCTCATGGGCCGATGTTCAACTGAATGACCTCGGCCTCATCCCGTGGAAGAGCAAACTCAGCAGGAAGCATGATTACATGTACGTCCATCGCTTGAGGAGGAGGCCCCTTGGAAATAGGCGTGTAGTCATTGTCCTTCATATCATCCTCATCGTCGCTCGGAGTAGGAGCCAGGTTGTTTACGACAATCGGCTTGGGCTTCCAAACCTGCTTCGTCACTTGTCGGGGACGGATCCCCTTGAAAATGTTATCCTGCTCATCCTCAGGCTTCTTCTCGTGCATCTCCTAGGCTCGAAGACATTGTAGCCGTCTCTTCTGTGATTTAGTCATACCGGGGGTGCCCATGAAGGCTACGACTTCGTGCTAAGGGCGACAAATTTGCTCCCTGAATTCTTGGCCGAATGGGAAGTACCCAAATCTGTCTCGGCATTTTTGCGTTTAACGGAGTTTTGCTCCTATATCCTATTAGTCAGACCAGCCATGGTGGGCCAGTCAGACCGGCTGGTGCTGGGTGTCTAACAAAGGCCGGTCGGACCAGCCATAGTAGGCTGGTTAGGAGGGGTAGTGATGACGGTCTTCTCCTCGGGTGCCTTCTGTAGTTAGCCTCCGTCTTGCTCTAAGGGGCCCCCATAGGGATTGGGACGTCCTGGGACCCCACCTTGAGGATGATAGCCTCAGACACCTCTGGATACCCTCGTGTTGCGATGGATAATCTATCGAAGACATCACCCCATGTAGCACCCATTTTATTCTGCATGTTATAAAACTCGGAGGGCACAAATGGAGCAATATAGTATAGGGAAGGATACCCGGGAGGCAGAAAATAACATGGAGGCCAATGCGCCATCATCAAGTGGTACGGTGGTGGAGGGAACAGTGGATCCAATGGTCTTTCCCATCATGGGCCGAACCTACTTTTCTGTGCAGGGTTCGGCCTCGCTAGAGGTCCTAGCCGAGTGTTCGCTTTCTCAGCCCTCTTCTTGTGTTTTTGTACCAGCATGTTGTACGTCACCTTTGGCTTCTTGCGTGTCGTAGCTGAAGACGATGCATTAGTGTTCATTTTCCACACTCCTACCTCAGGGTTCTTTAGCACGAGTGTGTACGTACGAGGCTCTACGATCATGACCTCCTTCCCCTTAGCTGACTCGGCCTACTCGGGCTAAATCAGCACCTTCTTCCTGTCGAGATCAATGGTGTTCATGGGAAAGGGTTCTTGGACGAGCTTCATTTTAGGATTTGTATCCAACTTCAATCGTCCTTCTTCTATGGCCGATTGAAACTGCTGACGAAAAACAATGCAATCATTAGTAGAATGGGAATGAGAGTCATGCCACTTACAATAAGCTCAATTCTTCAAGTCGTCGGCAGTCGGGATGATGTGACCCTTAAACAATCTGATAAGCTTGCTTTTCAATAAAAATAAAATATTTTGTCACACTTGGTCACCTGAAAAGCATGCTTCACATCACTAGGCCGACTCTTAGTAGGAGACGGCCGTAACTCAGAGCAAGTAATGGGCTTGGCCTTGCTAGACCAAGCCCATTCTGCGGTGTACATGTCAGCCGAGTCATCCTCACTCTCCGATGATTCCTCATAGGAGTGCTCCATGACGTGCACCTCGGCCTTGGGCTTGTTAAAGGTCTTAGTAAATTTTCTCCTTATGGCTCGGCTTTCCAGAACCAGCACCTTCTACAGAACTTGACCAACTTCAAATAAATCACGACCATCTAGTTTTTCCTTAAGTTCGGAGTGTAAACCATTAAAAGCTAGGTCGGCCAAGTCTCTATCAGGAATGTTCAGGGTAAAACATCAGTTTCTAGTGTCCCTAAAGCGCTAAATGTACTCAGAGACACTCTCACTAGACTTCTGCCTAACCGATGTCAAATGTGAAAGCCTAAGTTCAGTTTCTCCAATGGAACTTCTGCTCTAATTGGCCCCGAATATGCACGGAGTTCGACGGTAATGCCAAAAACTAAGTAAAAGCGGTGCCGGAGAGCGATAGGGAAAATAGCTTAAGCTTCAATGCGTCCGACCCACTAGCCTCGCCACACTGCGCTAGGAATTAGCCTATATGCTTTAGGGTGGTCTTACTACCTTCACCATCAAATTTTGTAAATTTAGGAACCCAAAAGCCATGTGTGTATGGGATCATGTCAGAGTGGTAGGGATATGGCTTGTGGTAAACCCTAACTCGACCTCTAGGAGTCCAACTGACACATTCTCTAAACAGTGTGTGAATTTGCTCGTCGATGTCATCTATGCCCCTGCCTACGCGCGTCTCTTCTGCGGGGGCGAGACACATGGTGGTATATCGGTGTGTTGACCGTGCGGATCCTCCTCTCATGCTGGCTCATGATGAGGGACGTGATCGGGCCTATATGGGTGCGCGGGAGCACGAGGTGCAAGTAACATGGGAAAAGGTATCGTAGGCACGGGCGGCAGCGATGCATAATATGTGGTAGAGGCGGTCTGACCGGCCATAGGACATGTCTTACCGAGGGTGTAGTAGCCGATCGGACCGGTCTGATGGCCGGTTTGACCGACTATTGCCGACTGCTGAGGCTGGCACGCAGCGGTCTGACTAGCCTAAGGGCCGGTTTGACCGACATGGCAATACGTGGTCTCAACCATGGATGATGTGGCCAAAGACATGACGACCTTTCTGGTACTCCCGTCGATTATACTGTATAAGCAATGAATAGGAGGTATACTTGCAATCGGGGTTGGAGAAGCGGCCTGGTAAAAGTCGAATCTCTTAAACATCGCCTCCAATCTAGAGTCTACCATGGATTCTAGACGGTTCGCAAAAGAAGCGCTAACAGCTGGATCTATTGTGGTGGCTATCTTTAGCTCGATGTCCCAAGAGGACAGTCGAGGGGACGATGGTGTTAACTTGCTCCCGAAGAGGTTGAAGATGTTGATGTCACACTTGACGAAGCCCCTGCGGGTCTTGGTGAAGTGCCCAAGCAGAAGAGCGTGCAACCCCTATGTCTTGGCCACGATCTCTACCCTATCTTCCTCGTAAAGGTCATTGAGGGTGGGGAGGATGATATTGCTGTCGTCGATCTCCGCACTCCCCACCGGATCCATTGCCATCGAGGGTCCCATTGATGTTGACATAGACTATGTACCCGTCGCTGATGTAGTAGTGCTTGGCATATTTCTCCTCAGCGGAGTCGCCAAAAAGTGTGTTGACATTAAAATCCTACAATCAAAGTGCTAAACGCATTGACGCCAATTCGACCATCCAAAAGTGTGTGGGTACTTAGAGATAAGACCCTAAGCATGACATGACGTTGACATCACATTCCCACGACCCTAGATAGTAACAAAGGAAATAAACGGAGCCGCCAGGCAATTAAATTACAAGAAATAACCTAATAAACCGAAGAGTGAAAAATAGCAATCAACCAGCAAAACTAGGGCCGGTTGGACTGAAACAAAATGGTCGGTTAGACCGGCCGAAAGGGTCCGATCAGACCGAAGGCACAACGTCGGTCAAACCGATGGTGCGAGAGTATCACCGTAGGGGTCCTCCTGTGTATGTTGCAATGTATGACCGAAGGGGTCTCCGGCCTTTGTCTTTCGGTTGGTCGGACCGAAGGGTAACCTCGGGTTAGACAGGACAATGGCCGAAGGGAGGTTCCGAAGGGGTACTCCGGCGTCTAGTGCAACAGTGGCCGAATGGAACCTTTGGCCCTTAGCTGGTAAGACCAAGGGGTAGTCCCTGGTCGGACAGTAGGGTGCAAAAGACTCCGATAGGGGCTCCAGAGGGTGTCGTGTGGCATTCCCGAGCCCTCTGTGAATCCTAGTTTGACCAACCTTGTGCTACTGGTCAGACTGCTGCATGCCGGTGCATTAGGTGATGGCTCGGCATGGGCAAGTCAGACCGAGGTGTTTCCTCTAGTCAGACCGACTAGCCCTGGAAAGTGGTCTCTAGGCTCCGACGACAGACTTAGAGAGGTTGGATGGATCCAAAAACTTTTGGTGAAGAAGATGAGATGAAAAACACTATAAACCACCAAATGATCACAGGTAATTCGGCCAAGAGACCGAATTACTGATAAAAACCGATAAAATGAAAAAATTCATTATGTGGATTAAACGGGTGATTCACAAGCAAATAAACAAGGCTAACCATGATTAAGACACGGTGGACGAAGATTTTATAGCAAAAACTCACAAAGATGGACGTTACTTGGCTAATCCTAGGGCAAGGAAAGTAGATTGAATGGTTAAAGTACGATTCAAGGTAAAAATAATAGATTGGATCTGTCAGGTTTTCAAGGGGAGGGGCCCTTGAATCAGCCTTGCCCCTATATTTATAGCGGTTGGACATGATGTGCGTAGGCTCTAATTTGATTTATATATGAGTCCAAGTCATTAAGTATTAATTAGAGATAAATTTTACCCGAGATAAGCTAATTTGAGTCAGATTCAGGTTGGGTCGGTCTGACCAGACCCATATGCTTGGTCTGACCAGGCCTACATGGCATATTTTCGGCCCAAATTACCAAAATGTGATATTTTGACAATTTTGACCATTAATGCTATTTTTTGCTATCAATAACGAGGTCACCTATACCCGGTCCCACTGTAAGTTTTAGCCCCGTGTGGCCCCTAGCCCGCTGGAGTATGGATTTAATAGGACCGTTCCCAATAGCAATGGGAAATATGAAATTCGCAGTGGTAGCAGTCGAATATTTCTCAAAATGGGTCGAAGTTGAGCCCCTTACGACAATTACCTCGAAGAATGTCCAGAAATTTTTCTAGCAAAACATCATCGGTCAATTTGGAGTGCCCAAGCAATTAGTGATCGACAACGGTACTCAATTCGACGTTGAACCCTTCAGAGAATTCTACAAAGGCCTCGGCATCCAACTATGTTTTGCTGTCGTGAGACATCCCTAGTCAAATGGAGCTATTGAAAGCGCCAACGAGAATATATTATCGGGTCTCAATCACTAGATTGTAGGCGTCACAAAAGGGTTGTGGACCAAAGAGCTCCAGAAAATTCTCTGGTCCATTCAGACCACCCAAGCCAGGTCTATAGGATTCACCCCATTCAGACTGCTATTCCGATATGAAGCCATGACTCCAACGGAATTGCAAGGGGTATCGTTGCGAACAATGGCACCCGAAGATGAAGATGAAAGGCACACTTCGTTCGACCTCTACGAAGAGACAAGGCTCCATGCTGTAGCTAACCTAACGAAGTATCAAGACCAAATGAAGGTGTGGTACGACCCTAAGGTGAATCTAAAAGAGCTAAGGCCTAGACACCTCATTCTTTAGAGTATAATTGCCCCGGGGAAGCTAAGAAACAAATGGAAAGACCCATATATTACACTTTGCTCGAGCAGACCAGGGTCTTTTAAACGAAGCACTCTAGAAGGAGAAGAATTGAGACATGCATGGCTTGCAGAGCATCTCAAGCATTATTATGCTTAGGAAAAATTGTAAAGGCAGTACACAGAGGAAAACTCTAAATAAAGGCTTTGATTAAAACAATGTGCACCCCAAAACAACCCCATACCGCAATGGACACACTGCGGAGTGGGGAATGTTTTTTCGAGGTTGATCATTGTTCCCACCATAACACTTCTACTCAGAGCCACTGGCTCGGTGCAAGACAAATAAAAGTCTAGCATATGTAGACGACGGTTGAAATTCGGGACTCATCGTCCCATCAAAACGGTGGTTATTTTCACGAGGAAAACATCTAGAGTTTCCAAGGCAGCACTTGGTTACCCGAAGTGAAACTTGAGTACCCAAGGCTATGTTTGAATACCCGTTGCCCAAAGCCTTCGTTCGATGCATGGGCAACAACACCATTCTTTGAAGCCCTTCATATAACCTATCAAGAGTTTAGAGTCTAGCGGAGAAAGTTGCAAGTTGCGCCTGTATTCAAATCCCAACATGAGTTATTTCTATGCATATCCCCTTTCTTAGAATGTAGGGTGCTCGAGAAGGACATATTCGACGAGCTATTGTTGGGGTAAATAATCCTATCAGTAGTAAAGATTAGGCGAAGGACTTTAGAGGTCATTTCAGAGTTAATTGGTTTGAATCCCTTTGTCGACCTCGAAAGTACTTCGGAGGGGTGGCTTCGTAGTACCATGACTTGGGCTCCATCAACCATAGAAGGAATTGTTTGAAGCCTCTAAAGGATACAGTGGCCTACATAGAGGCTCCTCTATGGAGGGGCACCGCAAACTGAGACAAGATATCTGCTTTACACATGTGTTCACACGCATCTTTACTATTCTACCCCTACGAAGTCCTATGAATAGAGTCCACATTGATGGTTGAAACTAGAGAGCAGAATGGGATTTTTCTGTTGAATCTTAGCCTATAAATACCCTTGTCAGGGATATAACCCCGGGTACCCTATCGAGTGGTTTGTTCCGACAGCTAGGCCACATAGTGACCCACAAAGACCGACCCATGAGGACCCACATGGTCTTCGAAGACAACACTCGGGAAGAAGCTTGCCCGAGTGCCATTGAGTATTACAGTTATATATGTACTGGTAGTGGGTTATTATGCGGCTGTTATCCGCAACCTTTAGTATGCCTATTAACCCCATGTAACCCCCTCTGTCCTTCTCATATAAAAGGATTGGGGAGGGGTAGATAGAAGGACAAACAATCGATCCAACACACATAAACGCCAAGAGGGACCCCTGATTCTAGGCTCCCCTCAATTCGCTAGTTTGATTCGGTTCAAAAATCATACACATAGAGGAGTAGGGTTGTTATCCCCATGGTGGCCCGAACCTGTATAAAAACCCTCTCATGTCTACCCTTATTATTCTTTCTCTTCCTCATCAATCGAGGTAACCATCGGTCCATAGTCACGACTTCCCCCTCTACCTACACAAATCATACTATGGATACCCCTAGTAGGCTTTTGTTATTGACACACAAAGATAGCTGTTGCGCTAGGTAGGGGAGGAAGTATTGTGACCCGCTGATCGGATCGATGGCCATTGTCTGCAAACTCGACACCAAGGTACCAAGAGGCCCATGATCTCCTTCGGTAGTCTGGTCTTCATCCGAGACTGCATAAACCAACTGGTTCCCACCACCGCTTCGCTGAAGACAATGAATGCTTGACCAGCACCATCACCAACACCGGCTTCACCAACAATTCATGTGTCACGGCGACCCACTCCGCTATGGGCGTCACAGACTCGTCTGCCAACTACGTCATCTTCACAAATTCGGAAGGGCACACTGTCCAACGACCACGATTCTCCTCGGTCACCACAAACAAACCTCACCGACTGACTCCACCGACCCACCAAGATCCTCCAGCAATCGTCGTCATGGCGATCACTGGAGTCATCTCAGAGGATGAGCCCTTTGTTGACGCTGAATCTAGTACTCATCACCAAGAGTGTGGAAGGAGGAACATCGATAGATGCAACCGGCGTACATCAGCTTAAGGGGGAACATATGCCACCCATAAAAATTGACCAGCTGCGTACACGGTGGCCTTCGAAGGCCATGATGTGTACCGAATGCCAACCACGAACCTGGTCGCCATCAAAAGGGCATTGGCAACACTCCCTAACACGCTTGAGCTCTGGTGGGCCCTGGACCATGACTCAGGTCACCGTGACTCAGATAGCCGAGATGACGCTTTCTCACCGAATACGCTCGCCAACCCGAGGCTCACAGTCCCACCCCTCCAGGCAGGAAGGGTGCAATCACCGAAGTGAGAACGGAGGAAGTTCATATGTTGGTGATGCTCGAGAGATCATCAATGATCAGCTAGATGCTCGCAACCTCATAGCTCAACAACAACAAGAGTGAGAGTGGGAGGAGATGCATCGTCGCGAACGATACAACCTGTGATCATGGGGCTCTGAATGAGGGACATGTTGATCGGCAATGCTCTTTGTCACGACTGGCTTCATTACCTTCTCCGAGCAGCTACGACATGTCGAGTGGCCCCACCACTTCCTACCGATAGGGATCACGCTATACGATGGTAAAACTAACACGTATCAATGGTTGCAATTGTATTACACTGCCATTAATGCAACATCATGGTCAATTACCTTCCCATCAAGCTATCAACCTTTGTCGTCAACTGGTTGGCCTCACTCCTAGAGGATTCCATCAACTCTTGGGATGACTTATGCGAGACCTTCATGGCCTCCTGGTGTGACCTACGTCAAGTGTGCCAAAAGGAAGGAGAATCCCTATGGGAGTACATATGATGATTCTTCGAGAAGCACAATGCCATCGCCAGCATCTCCGACACCGACATAATAACAATCTTCTAAGATGGTCTAAGGAACCCATCGGACCTATTCCTCCACCTAGTGATGCTTGAACCAATCAATCCCTACCACATGATCACCGTTGCCAAACAATTCACTAGCATTGAGGATGCCGAATGGGAACAGATGTTTCCAAGTTCACACGGCTCCGACAAGGACAAGAAGAATATGAAAGAACGACGCTGATTGCCAGCACCACACCGATCGCTTGCCTTCAATTACCATGAAGACTTCGATCATCCTCATCTCAATGACAAAAAAGGAAGGGGAAGGAGCTCATGGTCGCCGGCCAAAACCTGCAGCCACGAGGCCGAGATGACGCGGAGCTACAAGAATTGCTAGATAAGCCATGAATTATCCACCCTAATAGCGGTCATACCACTCAACATTGCTTTCAACTGCATAACCAAATGCTGAAAGAAGCAAAAGCTGACCGCCGACCTGATAAGCATCAACGGGACACCGGGGAGAGAAGGCCTAAAGGCAATAAAAGCAAGGGCAACGCTCCCTCGGTGGGCAACGATTTCTAGGAGCCTGCCAGAACGGTCTCCAAGATATTCTGCGGCATAGTGGCCATTGAATCCAGATGTCAAAAGAAGCGAATGGCCCACCGCATCAAGGCCATCGACACCGAGTCGATGGAGCACCTCTGGTGGTTGGAGATCCCCATCGCCTTTAACTGCCAGGATTAGTGGACAGACGTCCTGAAGCCTAGGCATTTCTCCCTGGTCATCAACCCGGTCATCTTGAAGGTCCGTCTTAAAAGGGTGTTGATCGAGGGTGGAAGTGGCCTCGATGTCCTATTTAAAGGGACATTGGGGGCTCTCAGCTTGACCTCTCGGTGCTCTACAAGATGGACACCCCCTTCTATGGGATCGTCCAAGGAAAGGCCTCCATCCCCTAGACACAATCACCCTACCGATGATGTTCGGCACCAAGGACAACTACAGAACCAAGCACATCAAGTTCTACATCGGCGACTTCGAGACCACTTATGATGTAGTCCTCGGGAGGCCTTCACTCGCCAAGTTCATAGTGGTCCCGCATTATGCATACCTGGTCCTCATGATCTTAGGACCTGACAGAGCCTTCTCTGTGAGGGGAGACATTGCCACATCGCATGCCTATGAGTAGGACAACCTCACATTGAGTGAGGCCTTAGACATATCTATCTGAATGGAGGAAATACTCCAAGAATCCAATACCACGCCGACCGATATACTCGAGATCCTGAGTCCCATGCCATATGTGATAGACTTGATGCCATCTCTTGTAGAGTACAAAAGTATTCGGCTATCGGACGCCGACCACTCCAAGATGGCTCTAATCAGAACTACACTTGATCCTAATAGGAAACTACGCTGATCGACTTCCTATGCTCTAACACTGACATATTCGCCTGTCCACCCTCTTATATGTCAGGCATGGCCCAGGAGCTTATCAAGCATGAACTCTATGTGGATCCAGCTACCCATCCGGTCAAGCATAAGATGCGAAGGTTCAACGAATATTGCAAGAAGAGGCATCTGATAAGAAGTCACTCGCCTCCTAGCAGTAGGATTTATAAAGGAGGTGCAGCACACATATCGGTTGGCTATCCCTAGTCCTTGTCCAAAAAAAGAGTGGAAAATGGAGGATGCGTGTCGACTACACTAATCTCAACAAGCGAAGTCCAAAGGATCCCTTCCCATTGCCACACATTGATCAGGTTGTTGATTCGACCACCGGCAGTGCTCTGTTGTGCTTCCTAGACTACTATTTTGGCTACCACCAAATTAGCTTGAAGGAAGAAGACCAGAAGAAGACCGCCTTCATCACTCCATTCGGTGCCTACTACTATACATCGATGTATTTCAGCCTAAAGAATGTAGGGTCCATGTACCAATGGGTCATTCCGCGTTGCCTAGCTGATAGGATCGGCCGCAATGTTGAGGCATATGTTGATGACGTTGTTATCATGACCATGAAGCCCGAAGACCTCATTATGGATCTCCAAGAGACGGTGAGCAACCTCAGCAAGTTGCACTAGAAACTCAACCCAGAGAAATGGGTGTTTGGAGTCCCGACCGAGAAATTTCTCAGGTTCATTGTCAGCCACTAAGGCATCGAAGAGAACTGTGAGAATATCTCAGCGATCCTAAACATGTCAAGGCATACCAACGTCAACATGTCCAACGTTTGACATGTTGCATGACATACCTAGGCCGGTTTATTTCGTGGTTGGGGGAGCGAGGGATGACATTCTTCAAGTTGCTAAAGAAAAAGGGCTTCGCTTGGATAGAAGAAGCTGATCAGGCATTCTCCGACCTCAAGAAGTTCCTGACAACTCCACCGACACTCGCCGCGCCGATATAAGGAGAAGTGCTCCTTCTCTATAACAACGCTACCACCCATGTGGTCAGCACTGCCCTATTCATCGAATTACCTGAAAGAGGACTCGCCTACCTAGTCCAGCGACCGTTATACTTCGTATCAGAGGTCCTGGGGCCATATAAGGTCTGATATCCCCAGGTGCAAAAGCTTCTATACGTCATTCTTATCTCTGTCCAGAAGCTCAAGCATTATTTCCAAGCCCACTTGGTGGAGGTGGTTACTGAGTTCCTTCTCGGTAACATCCTTCGGAATCGAGATGCCACTAGATGGATCACCAAATGGGCCATCGAGCTCGGGGAATACGCCATCACTTCAAGCCACACACTACCATCATGTCCCAAGCACTCGTCGACTTCATCGTCGAATAGACCGAGCCCCATCTATTGCCAGTGAACACCATTTAGGATTATTGGACCCTTCATTTTGATGGGTCCCTTGTGAGGAGCCATGCTGAATAGCGTGGGCCTCATGGCTCTAGAAGTGATGAGTCATTGTCAACGATAGTCAAAGAGGACAAAGAAGAGAGGAGATCTGCTGTTTCATGGGCCGCGTGTGACTCAGGTACACGGGCAGCGAGCGACTGTCGGGCAAAGGAGGCTGCGAAGTCGGGCTGGCCCAATCGGGTGCATGGGCCAGATGCAGTAGAAGACCCACTGGGCTGTTGACCAGTATTGACTCAGGTACACGGGCGGTGAGTGATTGCCGGGCTGAGAGAGCTGCGGAATCGGGCCGGCCCAATCCGGGTACCTGCTGCAAAGTCGGTGGAGGCTTTGTCAGTTTCGGCGCAAAACTGACAACCGTTGATCTTGTATCCGACTGTCCAGAAGAGAAGCCGAAGTCGCTACGAAAGCTTAGCTTCCGGATAAGTCATTTGTATCTCTAGGCGCACAGTCAGTCAGTTGAGTCTGTAAAAACCCTAAGGGGCTGGTAGAATATTCCTAGTGTTGGGCAGCCTATAAATAGGACCCCAATCCCTAGGGTTTGGACTACCCCTTCAAGAATTCACTTTATAATCTATTGGGTCATTTTGTCTCTCACGTTCTCTCTCCTGTGTGCGCCGCCAGGCACTGGTTCGTTCCTTTTTGCCTTGCATTTACTTTGCCCCTATGAGATTGAATCTTTTGTTCTTTGTTGAGGCGTGTGCATTGATTCCTCTGATTCAAGAAGCTTCATTTTGTTGTGTTGTGTTGATTTTATTCCCGAGGATGTGTCTCTGCTGCGTGTGTTCTTCACGCAAGTAGTACTAGTTCTTGCTATTGCAAGTAGTACTACTTTTCTGTAGCAACAGTACACAAGTACCTGCACTGCTTTTTCCCAACATAGCTTTTTGATCGAAGCAGACTGGATTGAATGCCTTTTTGACTGTTTCTGCGAAGCCACTTTTTCTCTCTCTGTTCGAAGTCCCTCAACTCCGTGAGGCAGGCTTCGACCTGACATTTTAAAGGCTTCGTTATTCAACTTCTCTCCGTACTGCTAGCTTCAAAGTATGTTCATGTGCTGTCTGTTAGTCTAAACATACTTCGACTATCCTTGCGAAGTTATTCTCTTTTTAAGCTGTTCGAAGGTTGTGCTTCGACTCAAAGGCTTTGCTTGAACTTCGTTGTGTGTCCTGAGTTGATAGCTTTGAAATTATTTTTTGAACTGACAGCGACTCACTTCGAACGTCTGTGCGAAGGTACTTCGACTCGAGCTCTTCAAGGTCTACACTTCGATGGATTTCGAAGTTGGCTTCGAAGCTTGACTTTCTGTTAGACTTCGCTCAGTATTTTGCTTCCATCATCTCTGAAGGTCCTTGTTTGTGTTCTGTTCGAAGGAAGAGTATAGCCTTCGTTTTGGTCTCTGTCGTGTTACATGCTTCGCTTCTTTGTTCGAAGGTTATCCATCTGTGTTGCGTTCGAAGTTTTCTGTTCGAAGGTCTAACTTCGAAGCACTTGGTTCGAAGCTGTGTTCGAAGCCTTGCCTTCGAAGTAAATACTTCGAAGCAGGCTCCGACTTTGTCATACTTCGCTTCGAAGCATACTCCGCTTCTACCACTTCGAACTAGGCTAGATCAAAACACCTTCGGCATTTTCAATAGCCTTCGGCAGGCCTCGCAACCGACCTCCAAAGCAGGCTTCGACAACCATCTCTGAAGCAGACCTCGACAGGCTGAAGCAGGCTTCGTCAAATTTCGAACAGGAGACAGACTTCGAATGGTAACTTCTCATTTCATTCTTTGTGTACTCAAAATATTATACTGAGAAGTTTCCCTTGCCTAGTCTTGTGTATACTGTTTATTTGTCTATTAGCACTACCTTGATAGTTCTCTGTTTGACATCAGTTGCTTCTAGGCTAGTTACCTTTAGACTTAGGCGTTCTGTTTATTTTCTGCTGCTTAATCTTTTTCAGGTGCGTTGGGTATTGGGAATAGGCCATTGATTCGAAAGAATTTTTAGGCGCCCATTCACCCCCCTCTGGTCGTACTTTCGGTCCTACAAGTGGTATCAGAGCCTGGTTAGGGTTTTTCCATACCTTAACCGGTTCTAAACCCCGGTAGTGACCATGACGTCTCCTAGCAAGGTCCCGTCCTTGGAAGCCTATGGCTATAATTATTGGAAGACTCGCATGCGAGCCTATCTTATGAGCCAGGGTTCGGACATTTGGGATATTTGCGTTCACACCACGTTTGTCATATTGCCAGTTACTGAGCAGGGTACTGCTGGTATCATTGCTCAGCATCTGAGCAATAGTAAGGCTGTGAACATTCTGTTTTCTGGTTTAGGTCCCACTGAGTTTGAGCGTGTGAGTCATCTCTCCACTGCGAGAGAGATCTGGGCTACCCTCAAGGCACACCATGAGAGAACAGCACAGGTCAAGGCTCGGCTCTATCAGACCTACCGGCGTGAATATGAGAATTTCACACAGAAGCCGGGTGAATCTGTTGAGGTGTTGTTTGGTCGTTTTCAGTCGATCATAAACAAGCTTCGGGACAACAAGGCTGAGGGTTCTCAATTAGTCTCAGATCATGATCAGGCGCTCAAGGTTATCCATACCTTAGACCCAATGATCTGGGAGATCAAGGTATCCTCTATCGTTGAGAGCACTTCTTACGATACCCTGACCATTTCTGAGTTATTTAGCAAGTTGAAGGCCACTGAGGTAGATATCCAGTTGAGATCAAATCTCACTGGTTCTGGATCAAAATCCTTGGCCCTTGCTACACCTTCTGTTGATCCCTCTGCTGTGAGTTGTGCTGGCTTCTCTTTGATGTCTATCACTGAGGACCAGCTTGAGTCTTTGGGAGATGATGATTTGTGTCTGTTTAACAACCGGGTGCGTCGTGTTTATGACAAGAGAATGTTCAAAAGACACGACACAAAATCCGGATGCATTGAGTGTGGTGATCCAGGACACTTCATCGCCGACTGCCCCAAGCGCAATGGACACAAGAAGGGCACCGGTGGCAGCTTCCACGACTCCGGCAAGCATGAGAGCTCATCTTTCAACAAGGGCAAGCCGAAGACCCGATTCTTCAAGAAGGCCCTGAAGGACTACCGGCGAGAGAACAAGAAGTGCGACGAGGCCTTCTTCGCCGAGATGGAGAAGAGCTACTCCAAGCGGTCCACGTCTTCTTCCTCTTCATCGAGCTCAAGCGATGAGGAGATCGCCATCAGGAAGGGGAAGGACAAGGACAATCCGGTGGGCCTCTGCTTCATGGCCTTTGGAGACAAGCCGAAGTGCCACTCACACCAGCGCCGAAGATCCTGCAAGAGCTTCTGTTCAATGGCTCTTGGGGATTGGGAAGAAAAGAGCTCCTCCGACGAATCCGACGACGAGGACAACAAGGTATCATCTTACGAGCGCGAAATCGTTAATTTACTTGAGAGCAATCATCATGAGTTGAAATATCGGGAAAAACTGCTTAGGGGGGCTAAGAAGAGGATATATGAGTTAGAGAGTGAGCTTGCCGTGGCCAACAGCAGAATTGAGAGTCTATCTTCTTCCCCTTGCTTGGGTGATAGCAGTGAGTGCCCGAAGTGTGAGGTGCTTCTGTGTGACCTGTCGACTCTGAAGTCCAGGTACACAGAAAGGGTTGATGAGAGGGACGCTTTGGCCACTGAGCTTGAAAGCGCTCAGCTGGAGGTGAAAGATGCTCAAGCCACTGTCGTCGCACCCTGTGTTGATTGCCCATCTCATCTAGCTGCCTTGGAGAGGTTGAGAGGTTGAGAGGTTGAGAGCTGAGCTTGCCCAGACTAGGCTAGAGCTTGAGACACTGTCAGTTCCACCCACTGTCTGTGAGAACTGTCTGTCTCTTAGAATGGAGTTGATCAAGCTGAAAGCCGAAAAGTCTGTCCAAATAGAGAGTGAGTGTGAGACCTGCTTGTCTTAGGTGGAGGTTCTAGCTTCCTTGAGAGAGGAGCTAGCAGATTCTCAGAATGAGAACTTTTACCTCTGTTCTATCCTGAGTTGGATCAGTGCCAGAGAGCCACAGCTTGGCATGATGATCCAGCAGTTCAAGAGGCAGGACAGGTTTGGGGTAGGTTACACCTACACCAAGGCTGACTTTGAGAGTGCCATTAGCCGGGCAGTGGAGTGGAGTAAAATGACTCCAGAGCAGAGATACCCTAAGACTCACTCCACTGAGTCTTCCCAGGCTTGTCAGCCCAAGGATGGAGTGATCCATGAACCACCTAAAGCTCCACCCAAGAAACCTATCTGGGTTCCAAATCCCAAACACCTCCACACTTCTCTTGACTCTCTTCCTGGACCCTCTCAACCCAAGAAGACCACACCAAACACTACCAAGCCCAAACATCCCAAGCCTCAACCACATCCCAAGAAGCCCACCTATCATTGTGAGTACTGTCAGAGAGACGGGCATCTTGCGGAGTTCTGCTTCAGGAGGAAGCGAGTTGAGAGAGCAGAGAGGGCTCGTGGTGATCAGGAGCAGTTCTACCAACAGGATGGTAGACTGCGTGTTCCTCGGCGCGGGGAGAGGCTGGAGGCCAGGCCGCATCGTGTAGGTGGTGGTAGAGGAGACGGCTTTCTTGCCCGTGCTCCAGTTGGTGGTCTCCATTCCGGCAGAGTTCCAGACCGTGTTGGCTACAGTTCTGGACCTCGTGGCCGTAGGGTTAGGCAGAACCGAGGACCGTGCTTTGAGCTGTGTTTTGGTCCAACCTCTTTTGATGGTTTTCGCCTTCCATCTTTTGAGCAGATGGCTCGACACTGGTTTAGCTCTTTTTCTAAACCTGGTGCCGGACCATTTGCTCCCACTTACAGCCACTGATTGTGCAGGACCAGGGACTGGAGGATGTTTGGATCATGGACTCAGGATGTTCTCGCCACATGATGGGACATCGTAGATGGTTCTCCAGTCTCACTCCCCCGAGCTCCAAAGAATACATCACGTTCGGGAACAGCGGTCAAGGGAAAGTAAGTGGCATAGGCTCAATTTGCATTTCAGATCATTTCTCTTTGAAGAATGTTGCTTTGGTTAAAAATTTGAACTTCAACTTGATTTCTGTTTCGCAACTTCTTGAGGATGGTTTGGAAGTGCGTTTTAAGAAGGGCAACTCTTCTGTGGTTGATTCTAGAGGGTCTTTGGTTTGTCAGATTTTACCTTTCGGTAAAGTTTTTCGAATTGACTTCTCTAGTTCTTTTGGCCCTTCTCGCTGTTTGATTGCTGGATCCTCCTCTGAGCTCTGGAAGTGGCATAGGAGGTTAGGTCATTTGAGTTTTGATCTGCTAGTCAGGTTGAGCTCTATGGACCTCATCCGAGGATTGCCCAAGCTTAAGATGGAGAAGGATTTAGTTTGTCATCCCTGTCGTCATGGGAAAATGGTTGCTGCTTCTCACTCACCTGTGACTCAGGTGATGACTTCGTATCCGGGCGAGCTTTTACATTTGGACACTGTAGGTCCAGCTCGGGTACGCTCAGTCGGTGGGAAGTGGTATGCACTTGTGATTGTTGACGACTTTTCTCGATTCTCGTGGGTTTTATTTTTGGAGTCTAAGGATGAAACTTTTCAATTTGTTCATGACCTGATTTTGAAGCTGAAGAATGAGAACAATGGTCGGATGCGAGCAATTCGCTCCGACAACGGCTCTGAGTTCAAGAACTCTCAGTTCGTCAGCTTCTGTAGTGATCAGGGTCTGGATCATCAGTTTTCTTCTCCTTATACTCCCCCACAGAATGGTGTTGTGGAACGAAAGAACCGCACGCTAGTCGAGATGGCCAGGACGATGCTCGATGAGCACAGGACTCCTAGGCGTTTTTGGGCTGAAGCCATGAACACGGCTTTCTATCTGGCCAACCGCATCTTTCTTAGAGCTTACCTTGGTAAGACATCATATGAACTGCGGTTTGACAGACAGCCCAAGGTGAGCCACTTGCGAGCGTTTGGCTGCAAGTGCTTTGTGCTCAAGAAGGGAGGGCATTTGGACAAGTTTGAGTCTCATTGCTGGGATGGTGTTTTTCTTGGCTACGCTTTGCATTCTCGAGGTTTTCGTGTTTGGAACCTCGAATCCCAGCTGCTTGTCGAGACTTGTGAGGTTTCTTTTGATGAGTCCTTGCCTTCTTTGACTCCTTCTTTTGAGCCTTCTGATGGTGAGCTCGGAGAGTCCATCTTCGAGGAAGATGATGACACTCCAGCCGCTAATGAGGGTGGGCCTTCTGCATCCCCCGCAGAGCCCACACCTTCTGAGACTTCGACTGAGGATGAGGGCGGACCTCTGATCACTTCTTCCACTACGATCGAGCCCCCTCAGTCGAGTCCAGAGGTGCCTGCTGCTGACTCCGGTGAGGTGACTTCAGATCACCAGGGAACCCGAACAGTTCAGCGTGACCATCCCTCAGAGCTCATCATAGGTGATTTGACTGAGAGAACTTTGCGTTCTTCTGCTTCTCTTGCTGTGTTTGCTGAATCTGCGTTTGTTGCATCTTTTGAGCCGAGAGATGTTTCTCATGCTCTTTTTGATTCTAATTGTATTAATGCTATGCAAGAAGAGCTTGAGAACTTTGTCCGCAATCGGGTTTGGACACTAGTTGAGCCGCCTCCAGGATGCAACCCCATAGGCACCAAGTGGGTATTCAAGAACAAACAAGGTGAAGATGGGGTTGTGGTGCGCAACAAAGCTCGACTAGTTTCCCAGGGTTATTGCCAGAAGGAAGGTATTGACTTTGAAGAAACCTTCGCCCCTGTTGCCCGTCTTGAGTCCATTCGCATTCTTTTAGCTTTTGCCGCTTCGAAGGGTTTTAAGCTTTTTCAAATGGACGTTAAGAGTGCTTTTCTGAACGGGTTCATAGAGGAGGAAGTTTATGTTAGGCAGCCCCCCGGCTTTGAGAACCCTAAGTTTCCTCGACATGTTTTTAAGTTGCAAAAGGCTTTATACGGGTTGAAGCAAGCCCCCAGGGCTTGGTATGACCGGTTGAAGCAATTTTTGTTAGGGAAGGGCTTTGTGATGGGTTCGGTGGATAAAACTCTTTTCCTGCTCAGAGATGCTTCAGATTTCTTAGTCGCTCAGATTTACGTGGACGATATTATCTTTGGCGGTACTACTAATGATCTTGTGTCCAAGTTTTCTGAGCAGATGCACAGTGAGTTTGAGATGAGCCTCATGGGTGAGCTCAAGTACTTCTTAGGGCTCCAGATCAAGCAGACCAAGGACGGCACCTTCATCCACCAAGGTAAGTACACTCGTGATATGTTAAAGAAATTTGACTTTGGTGGTGAATTGAAGCCGCAGATGACCCCGATGGGCACTTTTGGGGGTCTGGACAAGGATGAGAGCGGCGTCAAGGTCAATGAAAGGGAGTTTCGAGGGATGATCGGTTCGCTGTTGTACTTGACGGCAACAAGACCGGACATACAGTTCGCCGTGGGACTTTGCGCGCGTTTCCAGTCTTCACCACGCGCGTCTCATCGGCAGGCTGTCAAGCGCATCTTCAGGTATCTCACTTATGCACCTGATCTTGGTCTTTTCTATTCAGCATCATCTTCTCTCGATTTATCTGGATTTTCGGATGCCGATTTTGGTTGGTGCCGGTTGGATCGCAAGTCGACTTCCGGTACTTGCCAGTTTCTTGGTTCTTCTCTTGTCTCTTGGTCTTCTCGAAAGCAATTTGGAGTTGCTCTTTCGACCACAGAGGCTGAGTACGTAGCTACTGCTAGCTGCTGCTCACAGTTGGTTTGGATGATTTCCACTCTACGAGATTTTGGGTTGTTCTTTCCTACCAGAGTTCCTTTGTTTTGCGACAGCACCAGTGCAATTAGTGTAGGGAAAAATCCATATCTCCATTCAAAAACCAAACACATTGATGTGCGTTTTCACTTCTTGCGGGATCAATATGAGAAATGTGTCATTGACCTTGTTCATGTTGATACCCATCATCAGTTGGCTGACATTTTCACCAAACCCCTAGATCAGTCTACATTTGAGCGTTTACGAGGGGATTTGGGTGTTGTGTATCCTTTTTAGGATATTTTGCGTCAGTTTTCTTTCTTCTTTACTCTTTTATTGAGTCTTTTTTGTGTGTGTTCATACTTTGCATATTCACATATCACACTTTGAGCTTGCTTCTGTTATATGATTGAACTGCTTTACTTATTCTAGCTGGTACATGCTTTTGATTACTTGTCGATGATCATGCTTTGCTTCAGTTCAAATGATATGTCTGATATCTGTCATATGCATGGCTTTTATGCTTTAAAATTGAAAAATGATCACCATTGCTTCTAGTAACTAGCATGCGTAGGCTGAATGTTCTTGCTATCTGTTACATGCCTTGTAGCTAGTTTCTGACTTGGATGCAAATATGCAACTTGGACATCTGTATGCTTTAAACATGGAAATGTGCTATAAAAATGATGAAAATTCGAGAACAATGAAAATTCCATGCCTTTTGTGCATAACTTGAAAGATCCAGGTGGGTTTGCTTTGTCGCGTTACATTTGCTCTGGACTGCATACCATAGCACTTTGGTATGAACTAGGACAGTGTAGTGTATGCCAAGACCAATGTCTTAAGCTTCTGATGGTCCAGATCTGGCCTAGGCTTGACTTGGTCGGTCAGCATAAGGTTTGACATGCAAATAACCCCTGGCAAAAATGAAAAAGGAAAAAGAAAAAAGCTTGAAAATTGAAATGATAACAAGTTTGCTGAAGCACTTTGTTTCTGAACAAAGCTTATCTTGGTAGATATCAGTTAGCTTTTGCATCTCATGTTTTACCTTGCTTGTTTTACTGGAAAATGTGGTGATGTTTTTGTTTGCAAAAACTGAAAAATGCGTGCAAATGACTTTCTTTTGATATCATCTGTTGCACTGATCATGCCATGTATCGTTACAGTATGTCTTTTGCTGTATCTGTTAGATGTTGTAATTGTAGTCAATCATATCTGAGAAGCATGCTTTCTACACTCCTTATGCACTCCAGTTGAATTCACTGCATATTTTTAGGGGGGGTTGCATTTCAGGGGGAGTCTGTGTCTCTATTGAGTGCTTGATGAGTTCACTTGTCAACAAGGGGGAGAAAATTTGGGATCAGAGTTAAGGGGAGTTATTACTCTGTTGATATCCTTGTTGATTCTGAAATCGCACTCACTTTGAGCTTTTTCGTTTTGGTTAACCATAATGACCGCTTCTTGCTTTTGTTCGGCTTTTGGTCATTAGGGTTAAACTTTTTACCTTATTTTTCTTCTTCTTTGTTTTCTTGTGTTTTTGTTTTCGTGTTTCCACATTTGTTCGCATGTGCTGAAGAGCTGAAAAAAAGAGGAGTGTTGACAATGCACTCATCAAGGGGGAGATTGAGGAGCCATGCTGAATAGCGTGGGCCTCATGGCTCTAGAAGTGATGAGTCATTGTCAATGATAGTCAAAAAGACAGAAGAAGAGAGTAGATCTCCTGTTTCATGGGCCGCGGTGTGACTCAGGTACACGGGCAGCGAGCGACTGTCGGGCAGAGGAGGCTGCGAAGTCGGGCTGGCCCAATCCGTGTGCATGGTCCAGAAGCAGTAGAAGACCCACTGGGCTGTTGACCAGGATTGACTCAGGTACACGGGCGGTGAGTGATTGTCGGGCTGAGAGAGCTGCGGAATCGGGCCGGCCCAATCCGGGTACCTGCTGCAAAGTCGGTGGAGGCTTTGTCAGTTTCGGCACAAAACTGACAACCGTTGATCTTGTATCCGACTGTCCAGAAGAGAAGCCGTAGTCGCTACGAAAGCTTAGCTTCCGGATAAGTCATTTGTATCTCTAGGCCCACAGTCAGTCAGTTGAGTCTGTAAAAACCCTAAGGGGCTGGTAGAATATTCCTAGTGTTGGGCAGCCTATAAATAGGACCCCAATCCCTAGGGTTTGGACTACCCCTTCCAGAATTCACTTTATAATCTATTGGGTCATTTTGTCTCCCACGTTCTCTCTCCTGTGTGCGCCGCCAGGCACTGGTTCGTTCCTTTTTGCCTTGCATTTACTTTGCCCCTGTGAGATTGAATCTTTTTGTTCTTTGTTGAGGCGTGTGCATTGATTCCTCTGATTCAAGAAGCTTCGGTTTGTTGTGTTGTGTTCATTTTATTCCTGAGGATGTGTCTCTGCTGCGTGTGTTCTTCACGCAAGTAGTACTAGTTCTTGCTATTGCAAGTAGTACTACTTTTCTGTAGCAACAGTACACAAGTACATGCACCTGCTTTTCCCAACATAGCTTTTTGATCGAAGCAGACTGGATTGAATGCCTTTTTGACTGTTTCTGCGAAGCCACTTTTTCTCTCTCTGTTCGAAGTCCCTCAGCTCCGTGAGGCAGGCTTCGACCTGACATTTTAAAGGCTTTGTTATTCAACTTCTCTCCGTACTGCTAGCTTTGAAGTATGTTCCTGTGCTGTCTGTTAGCCTAAACATACTTCGACTATCCTTGCGAAGTTATTCTCTTTTTAAGCTGTTCGAAGGTTGTGCTTCGACTCAAAGGATTTGCTTGAACTTCGTTGTGTGTCCTGAGTTGATAGCTTTGAAATGATTTTTTGAACTGACAGTGACTCACTTCGAACGTCTGTGCGAAGGTACTTCGACTCGAGCTCTTCGAGGTCTACACTTCGATGGATTTCGAAGTTGGCTTCGAAGCTTGACTTTCTGTTAGACTTCGCTCAGTATTTTGCTTCCATCATCTCTGAAGGTCCTTGTTTGTGTTCTGTTCGAAGGAAGAGTATAGCCTTCGTTTTGGTCTCTGTCGTGTTACAGGCTTCACTTCTTTGTTCGAAGGTTATCCATCTGTGTTGCGTTCGAAGTTTTCTGTTCGAAGGTCTAACTTCAAAGCACTTGGTTCGAAGCTGTGTTCGAAGCCTTGCCTTCGAAGTACATACTTCGAAGTAGGCTCCGACTTTGTCATACTTCGCTTCAAAGCATACTCCGCCTTCTACCACTTCGAACTAGGCTAGATCAAAACACCTTCGGCATTTTCAACAGCCTTCGGCAGGCCTCGCAACCGACCTCCGAAGCAGGCTTCGACAACCATCTCCGAAGCAGACCTCGACAGGCGAAGCAAGCTTCGTCAAATTTCGAACAGGAGACAGACTTCGAATGGTAACTTCTCATTTCATTCTTTGTGTACTCAAAATATTATACTGAGAAGTTTCCCTTGCCTAGTCTTGTGTATACTGTTTATTTTTCTATTAGCACTGCCTTGATAGTTCTCTGTTTGACATCAGTTGCTTCTAGGCTAGTTACCTTTAGACTTAGGCGTTCTGTTTATTTTCTGCTGCTTAATCTTTTTGAGGTGCGTTGGGTATTGGGAACAGGCCATTGATTCGAAAGAATTTTTAGGCGCCCATTCACCCCCCCTCTGGTCGCTACTTTCGGTCCTACAAGTGGTATCAGAGCCTGGTTAGGGTTTTCCATACCTTAACCGGTTCTAAACCCCGGTAGTGACCATGACGTCTCCTGGCAAGGTCCCGTCCTTGGAAGCCTATGGCTATAATTATTAGAAGACTCGCATGCGAGCCTATCTTATGAGCCAGGGTTTGGACATTTGGGATATTTGCGTTCACACCACGTTTGTCATATTGCCAGTTACTGAGCAGGGTACTGCTGGTATCATTGCTCAGCATCTGAGCAACAGTAAGGCTGTGAACATTCTGTTTTCTGGTTTAGGTCCCACTGAGTTTGAGCATGTGAGTCATCTCTCCACTCCGAGAGAGATCTGGGCTACCCTCAAGGCACACCATGAGGGAACAACACAGGTCAAGGCTCGGCTCTATCAGACCTACCGGCGTGAATATGAGAATTTCACACAGAAGCCGGGTGAATCTGTTGAGGCGTTGTTTGGTCGTTTTCAGTCGATCATAAACAAGCTTCGGGACAACAAGGCTGAGGGTTCTCAGTTAGTCTCAGATCATGAGCAGGCGCTTAAGGTTATCCATACCTTGGACCCAAAGATCTGGGAGATCAAGGTATCCTCTATCGTTGAGAGCACTTCTTACGATACCCTGACCATTTCTGAGTTATTTAGCAAGCTGAAGGCCACTGAGGTAGATATCCAGTTGAGGTGCGTTGGGTATTGGGAACAGACCATTGATTCGAAAGAGTTGGGGCAGGAGTTGGGGAACTTTTGACGTCCCCCCGAGTTGAGAACCTAAAATATGTTCTTCGCTTGACCTTCATCGCATCGAATAATGCAGCCGAATATGAAGCTCTTCTCCACGATCTTTGCATTGTTGTCTCCCTCAGGATTAAATGACTCATGGTGTATGGAGACTCCAAGTTGGTTATCAGCTAAGTAAACAAATATTGGTCCTGCGTCAGTGAAAAGATGGATGCCTATTTCCAGGAAATCCGCAAGCTAGAAGATAAGTTTGACGGCCTTTTGATTCATCACGATTCCTTGAGGAACCTTTCTTCATGAGCTATCGAAGCCATCCATCAAGGTTGAAGAACTTCAATGTCAGAAAGCAAGACTACTCTGACCATCCTGGTCATCACCAATGGAGAAGAACACTTGCGTCGACCGCTGATCGATTTCATCCTCACCTCCAAGGAACCACAAGATAGGGATGTTGCCATTCGGTTATATCGAAGAAGGAAGAAGTATGTCCTGATTGGATCCGAGTTATACAAGAGAGCTGCATCGACCTGAGCATTGCTAATTGTGTCGCCAAGACCGAATGACTAAAGATCCTAGAAGAAATACATTCTGGACCTATGGGAACCATGCTGGGGCCCGTACGTTGGTCAGCAAAGCATTCCGGTCCGGGTTTTATTGGCCCACTGCTAACTCGGATGCTCACCAATTGGTTCACAGCTGCAAAGGCTACCAATTCTTCACCAACCAACATCACCTCCGTGCTTAGGCTCTCTAGACCATCCCGTCCTCTTGGTTGTTTGCTTGCTGGGGGCTAGATATGGTAGGCTCGTTACCAAAGGTACCACAAGGGTATGATCGCCTGTTCCTGGACATTGACAAGTTCACCAAATGGATTGAAGTCATGCCACTGAAGACAAGCACCGCCAAGAAGGCCGCATAATTCATTGAGAGCATAATTTACCAGTTCGGAGTCTCGAATTAGATCATCACTGATCTTGGGACCTAGTTCATGGGAAATGACTTCTGGGAGTTCTACGAGGATTGGTGCATCGAAGTCAAGTATGCATCAGTGGTGCACCCTCGAGCCAATGGGGCAGGTCGAACACACCAATGGGATGATTCTACAAGGGCTTAAAGCAAGAGTGTTTGATCTTCTACATAACTATGGTGGCCATTGGATGAAAGAATTGTATGCCATTGTTTGGGGCCTCCGCACCCAGCCTAGTAGAGTCACTAGTCGAATTCCCTTCTTTCTGGTACCAACAAGGCCTACGGAGGTACCATGACTAGAACATCCATCACCGCTCCTTCCAGGTTAGAGACTTGGTCCTCCGTCGAGTCCAATCAGTGGTTGGGACCCACAAGCTCTCGGTTCCATGGGAGGGACCTTTCATCATCGCTGTGGTCACTCGCCTAGGATCCCACTGCCTGATGTGTGAAGATGGCCAAAAGTTGGTGAATTCCTGGAATATCGAGCATCTCAAACGATTTTATCCATAAGCAAGATAAGTCTTTGATATCATTTCATAATAAAGGTATTTTCTTCGTTGGATGTCGCACTCCCCTAAGGTTGAATGCCTTTGCTCTAGCTATGTGGTCATGACATGCTCTGACTCAGCTATTGTGAAGATGCTCGGACAGTGCCATTCTAGCCGAGTGGCCATGACCCGCTCTTGCCTGGATATTATGAGGATCGTTTGAGTGCCTTCGCTTTATCTATGTGGTCATGACCTGCTCCGACTTAGCTATTGTGAATATGCTCGAACGCCGTCGTTCTAGTCGACTGGCAATGACTTGCTGTAGCTCGTCTATTACAAGGATCGTCGGAATGCCTTCACTCTAGCTATGTGGTCATGACCCGCTTTGACTCAGCTATTGTGAAGATGCTCGAACGCCGCTGTGCTAGCCGAGTGGCCATGACCCACTCTGACCCAGCTATTACAAGGATCACCGAAACGCCTTCGCTCTAGCTATGTGGTCATGATCTGCTCTAACTCAACTATTGTGAAGACGTCCAAACACCACCACTCTAGCCAAGTGGCCATGATCTGCTCTGGCCCCGCTATTGTGGTCTCCCGAAATCTCGGAAAGCTCTCCGCCTCAACTACACGGTCATTACCCGCTCTAACCCAGCGATTGTTGGATCTTTCTGTATTGCCTAGATGACTTACCTCACCGTGAGTAATAGCATCATCTTTTGACCTTGAGTAGTGAAGACCGATCTGATTGGCATGCATGAGGCTTTCGTCCCTACACTAAGTGAACTTGAGTTACTCGAGATAAGGTCAAAGTTTCGCCTATAGAACTCTCAGAGTTCATTGAATCTTGCTCTGCACTCGAACAGTTGCAAGAAACTATTCTGACTATAGTATCCATGATTTGCTCTAGCGTAGTCATTGCGAAGGTTGTTTGCTTGCTCAGGAGCTCTTATGAGCATGTTCTCTTTGTCCCAACTGCTATCGCTCTCATTCGGCTATCCGTGACACTGACGGTTCTAAACAACGTGTGTGCAGCTTGAGTTCCCCGCAATGTACAGACCTAAACTATATTGATGAAGCCAAGGATCGGCGATGCACGCAGACGGACATGCAAAAAAGAAAGCTTAACAAATAAAGAAATTTTTATTGCATTTCTATGAGATGTACATATACAAGAATTTCTTCTACACTATTTTTATCTGCTCGGTAGGGTCAAGATTCCTCGGGTGGAGTTCCACCGTGTACGCGCGGTGTTGAAGCATTATCGAGTATGAGAAGCCTCAAGGATCGCTAAAGACGTGTGACAAACTCCCAATAGTTTTGTCAACACACGCCAATGATAGGAAGAAGCGCATCTCCAACAATGCCGCCCAACACGCTGGTGAGGAACTAGTCAGCAAAGCAGTGCAAAGAAGCTTCTAGCATCTTCTTCAAGGCATGCTGCCAATGGGTCGAGGAAGATGTGCATCACCAACGATGCACTTCCTCTTATTACCAGACCACGACATATGGTTGCCGCATGGACTTGCTTGGCCTAGGCTGAGGTCAGAGATCCGCCATAAGTTCGCCGCATGGACTCACAGTCCCCTCGATAAAATGCCAATACAGCACAACTCTAGTTGGCATGCGAAGACATTCTCCTGAAGATTATGACGAAGAACGATCAATACTCCAAGTGACATTGGCATGAAAATATACAAGACAAGTCAAGACAAACACCCACCCGAGATGAGACCATATGTTGAACAACACCTGCAAGAGCTTCGTGAAAATAATGAAGATCGCGATGAACAATGGATTATGAAAGAACACAAAATTTATTTCACATCATGGCTGAGGGATCTAAACCTTTCGATTGGAGAAACCGACGAAGAGATGATGATAAATAAATTGTCTTACGGTCCATTGATCATGGTTAAAACATGGCAAGCGTATGACATCAATGGTTTCACATTCTATACCAAAGCAAAGGATCAAAAGAGTCAGCGCCAAAATAGTGGTGTCAGAGGAGAAGCAGAAGATAGCACTGGACAAAGGAATGCTTACCATGGATACATCAAAGAAATATGGAAACTTAACTACGGGAACTCTATAGAAATCCCTCTATTTAAGTGTTAGTGGGTCAGACATCCAGAAGGTGTGGAGGTGGATGATTATGGGTTTACGATAGTTGACCTTAATAAGGTGGCTTATAAAGATGACCCTTGGATACTTGCTCAATCCGTGGCACAAGTATTTTACATACTTGATCCTAAAGATGAGAAAAAATACATCGTTGCTCCAGGAAAACAAAGAATTGTTGGAGTTGATGGAGTCGAAGACGAAGAAGAATACAATCAGTTTGATGAGGTGCCGTTTTTCGTTGACATATCAAGGATCAATGTGGTTGAAGCAAAACTGTCATTTGGTAGTGTGATTCCTTATCTACGCACCAATGGCGATGGAAAATTAGTGCAAGGCTAGATCATTTATGTTTAGCATGCGTATTTGTAAAATAAATTATGTCATTTATTGTTAAAACATGTTGAAGATCAAATGAGGATTTAATTAAACATGAATAGAAAATTTTTTAAAATATATAATGTTTGGGGCCAACAGCAAGGTTCAAATCTCAAACCGCCTGCCGGCAGCGAGGTTCGAACCTCGAACCGCATGGCCACAAGTGAGCCCCCCACACCACTGCGCTACTAAGTGTTTCACGTCATTGTAGGAAGTGTATTATATGCTATAAATATAATCCCTACCTCTATTAGTAGTGGCAGGCTGGATGACGTCAGCATGCCCGCCACTACTAAGAGAAAAATAGCAGTAACGGGCAGAATGACGTCAGCATGCCCGCCACTACTAATACACCTATATATACTTTCCACTCCCGCCGTTTGAAAACCTAGTTTCATTTTCTAAACCCTAAACTCCCGTGTCGCCCCCTCCTCCCGTCGCCGTCGTCGATGTCCTGGAGCACGTCACCGCTGCCCTCCGCCCGTCGCCGCCTTCCTCGGAGCCCGTCGGCGCCGCCCATCGCCGCCATCCAGTCAGTAAATGATTATTAACCTATCTTTGGTCTTATTTTATTCGAGTTTAGGGTTAAATGATTTCTAATTGTTATATTAATTTATGCATGGTAATATAATTTAGTATAATATTACTAGTAGAATGCACTATAACAATAATGTTTTTTAATGTACTATAAAAAATTTCTGAGAAAAAAAATTTCCACTATACAATAATGTTTTTTAATATACTATAATATTACTAGCTTAGGGTTTTTTAATGTTATATAAATGTGACAAAAAAATTGCAAATGACTCCTCCTAAGATTGAACCAAACAGTGGATCCTCAGACTCTACATCAAGTGGCGTGTGTGAGGTTTACAAATGCGGTAAACATAAGGTACATGATGGTATAATTTGCAGTTGTTTAGCGAAGAAAGTGATTCTCATAATGTACTCCAACTCGGAGGACGACTCGCGATCGCCGCAACCAGATAGGGTAAGTGTTGGCAGACGGAAGAATGATGAGACAACCGGTGGTAGAGGGAAACATGCCGAGGCTAGCGGTGGAAAGGGAAGCATGTAGAGCAATGCGGAGTAAGAGGAGGAAGGAGGCAAGATCCTCTTTTTATGCAAATTTTATATTTTTATCATCCAATTCAATCATTGATAAGTTGTTCTCACTATCGCCGCCGCGTGTTTTTTCTTGTTCAGGAACATGGAGAGCAGTTCAGACTGCCTGATGATGCCGAGTTGGTTGAGGATTGTCAAGTTGAGGCTTTTAATCTGTTTAACCAGAAATAGGATGGGTTTGTGCCGAGGAAGAAGAAGAAGCTCCAAACCATATCTTTCTTTTGGGTTTGACCAGTAGTGTGTTTCGATGTGTAAGCTGGTTTCCCCGGCCTAGACTTGTGTTTGTTTACTTGCTTTCAAATAAACATGATGTGTCAAGAGAAGCCCCCGCATCACCGCGCTACAAAGTCTCGATCATATCGTAACAACATGACAAGTCTTATCTTTTTTAGACTTTATTTGATTTTTTGAGGATTAAAAACTATAAAGATACATGTTGTCGATCGAGTGTTTTGGCAACATATATTTTTTATGATGGTTTTAAATTTATTGGATAATAACTAATAATAGAGTCAAAAACATTAATATGGTTTTTCTATAAATTTTGGTTAATTATTTCATGTCTTGTAGTTCAAATTTAACTTATTTTGACTTTGATCATAAAAACACACTTAGTGAAATAAAAAAGAGTAAACTGAGAAATAAAAATACCAATTTTTTTAATACATGTCTAACGTAAACCAAGGCAGAAAATGCCATTTTTTAAAAAAAATTTATAAGTTATGATGTATTTTTATTGTTAAAAAAAATCAAGTTCAAATGAGGATTCAAACATCAATAAAAACGTGCTGAGAATTAGAACAGAAATGAAAAAATGTTTGGATGCTAGCAGCAAGGTTCGAACCTCAAACCGCCTGCCGGCAGCAAGGTTCGAACCTCGAACCGCATGGCACCAAAGCAACCCCCGAACCACTGCGCTACAAAGTGTTTCTGGAAATGTATCACAACGTATGTTAGATAACCCCTCTGCTAATTAGTAGTGGCGGGCGGATTAGTAGTGGCGGGCACGCTGATGTCACCAGCCCGCCACTGCTAATCCTTTTAGTAGTAGAAGTCGCATGACGTCATCGCGCCACCACTAAGTCGAGTGACGTACACTGAGGTAGAAAAATACCAACTTTTTAAATTTGATAAGTTATGATGTATTTTATTGTTAAAAGAAATTCAAGTTCAACGAGGATTTAAACATCAATAAAAAAGTGTTCAAAATTTAATAAAGTACAAAACAGAAAAAAAATGTTGTTTTGGTGCCAGCAGCAAGGTTGAACCTCAAACCACCTGCCGGCAGCAAGGTTCGAACCTCAAACCGCATGGCATCAAAGCACCCCCCGCACCACTGCGCTACAAAGTCTTTCTCGGCAATGTGTGCAGTGTATGCTAGATAATCCCTACCTCTGCGTGGACTTTTTTGCATTTAAATACCAATTTCTGTTAATGAAAAATACCAATTTTTGCAATTAGAATATTGGTGTTGTATTTTTATTGTACAAAAAGTTTCAAGTTCAAAGGAAGAATCAACTATAGGTTTTGCTTTCAAACCTGAGTCATTTCATCTCTAAACCCTAATTCATCGCCGGAGAATCTTACGTTTCTTAATGCCCTACAAGATTATTTTCTCGAAACAATTTTTTTTATGACAACATCTATGGATCGATCATATCATAACAACATGACAAGTCTCATCTTTTTTAGACTTATTTTATTTTTCAGGATTAAAAAACTATAAAAATACAAGTCGATCGAGTGTTGTGGAAACCTACATTTTTTATGATTGTTTTAAATTTACTGGATAATAACTAATTATAGAGTCAAAACATGAATATGGTTTTTCTATAAATTTTGGTGAATTATTTCATGTCTTGTAGTTCAAATTGAACTTATTTTGACTTTGATCATAAAAACACACTTAATGAAATAAAAACAATAAACTAAGGGAGAAAAATACCAATTTTTGCAATTAGAATATTGGTGTTGTATTTTTATTGTACAAAAAGTTTCAATTTCAAAGGAAGAACAAACTATAGATTTTGCTTTCAAACCTCAGTCATTTCTTCTCTAAACCCTAATGCATCCCCGGAGAATCTCAGGTTTCTTAATGAAATAAAAAAAAGTAAAGTGAGGCAGAAAAATACCAATTTTTTAAATTTGATAAGTTATGATGTATTTTTATTGTTAAAAAATCAAGTTCAAACTAGAATTTAAACATGAATAAAAAAGTCATGAAAATTAGAATAGAAATGTAAAAAAACAGATTGGATGCTAGCAGCAAGGTTCGAACCTCAAACTGCCTGCCAGCAGCAAGGTTCGAACCTCGAACCGCATGGCACCAAAGCAACCACCGCACCACTGCGCTACAAAGTGTTTCTCGAAATGTATCACAACGTATGTTATATAACCCCCACCTCTCATAGTAGTGGTGGTCGGGTATGCTGACGTCACCAGCCCGCCACTGCTATTCCTTTTAGTAGTGACATCGAGCACCAGCGGTGGGCAGATTAGTAGTGGTGGGCTGGTGACGTCAGCATGCCCGCCACTACTAAGAGAAAATAGCAGTGGCGGGCAGGATGACATCAGCATGCCCACCACTGCTAATCCACCTATATAAATATTTCGCTCCCGCCGTCTGAAAACCCTAAGCCCTAATCTTCTCCCACCAGTTACTGCCGCTCCTAGTGCCCGCGCCGCCACCCTTGGAGCCCGTCGTTGTCGTCCCCAAAGCCCGTCGCCGCCATCTCGGAGCCGTTGGTGTCCCCGGACCCCTCGCCGCCACCTCGGAGCCGTCGCAGTCGTCCTCGAAGCCCATCACCAGAGCCCGCGTCGGTATATCCAGACCCCTCGTCGCTGCCGTCCTCGTCCCCGACTCACGCCGCCATCCCCGTCCCGGAGCCCACGCCACCACCCTCAGAACTCGTCGCCATCGTCACCCCGAACTCCGCCGGAGCCCACGTTGCTGTCCCCAGACCCCGCGCCGCCGTCCCCGTCCCCGAGCGCATGCCGCCGTCCCTGTTCAGGTTGCTAAAAATTTCCCCTTTTCCAATTTTCTCTGAAATTAATGCCCTGATTCAGACGAACATGCATGTTCTCTTAGGTAGTGTTTGGTTGCTTGTATGAAGTTGAATATGTATGGGATGGTTCACTTGAATGGGATGGTCCTGAATAAGATGGTACAAGTAGGGCGTTTGGTTGTTTGTATCGGATGATACATTATTTTGTTTGGTTACTTGCATAAAATGGTATGGGATGGTACATGTTCTTGTTTGGTTGGTTTAATAGGATGAAATATAGTCACCTCCGATTGCCAATTATAAAGACACTATAATTTGATACAAATTATCAGTGAATACAGTCCGTATCAAATTTAATACATATTACCAGTGAATTATCAAAGTTCAGCAATTTACACTTTTGAAATGGTAGAATGATACAATATGTTTTTATTTCCTTACATGACAATTTCATTTTCATTTAGAGGTCAATGACAATAATTATGAAACCAATTTGATTGACACTTCAAAAACAATATCATTTTTGTTTAGGTTTTTCAACAGGATAATTACACAAGTACTTTGCCTGACACTACAATTTGTTTACCATGGGAAATAACACAAAGTTGACATCACTTGTCCCCATTTCAAAAGAAATCACTTTTCAACAGGATAATTTCATGTTGTTAGCATTGATCAAGACCTTGGACTCCTGCTTCGGTTTTAGCTACAAAACAAATAAGATCAACACATTTCGGAAAGAAACAAACAGTAGAACTATAGCTGCGAAAATGAGGGGAAGAATCGAACCAGAGTTGTTGTTCTTCCCAGCGATGGTTCAGGCGGTGAGAGGGTGGGCGACTGGACAGCAGGATTTGGAGAGGGGAGAAGGGAGGCAGTCGGCTAGATCTGGAGAGGGGAGAGTTTGGCGACCGACGGGATCTAGAGAGGGGAAAGTGTAGGTGACCGGTGAGATCTACAGAGGGGAGAAGGCGGGTAGTCGACGGGCAGCAGTGTGAAGCACGGGCGACGGTGGTGAACAAATAAACATAGAAAATGTTGATTGTGGAATGCAGTTTAGGCCTGTCTTTATTTTTTTTTTCTATTATGGTTGAATGTGTTCTATTTTGATTCAGAAATTTCCCCTTGAATTCATTGCAAGGTGTTTAGATAATTAAGTTTGTTTAAATTCTGATTTCTTGATCAGACATAAAGATTAAATAGCAAGTTTGTGATATAGTCTTTAATTTGACTCATTGGAGCTAAATCTGTGATTAAGTTTGGAGTGGCGTTGGGTGTTTTGAAAGGGTCATCTAATTCGAAAGAATTTTGTCGAGGCGCCTAGTCACCCCCCCTCTAGTTCTTGAGTGAAGTCTTCTATATCTAAGTTATGCCATGAGAAATATTGCATACCACATTACCACTTTTTTAGAACAACTTTTAGAGGCCTATGATGAAAATAGTAATTGAGTTATCTCATGTATGTCATCAAGCCGTGCGACACATCCATTCCTGTCAACAACTTCTTCTTTCTCGTGTTGCTGACAGGGAATGGATGTGCTCACGGTTCCATGGCAGCCATGAACATATTTGAAAAACAACACAAAATATGCTGAGGCCACAACAACACAAGAGAGAGAGAACAACACAATCTCCTAACTTGAGGATTAATATAGTAGCTTCAGAAGTAATAGCTGACTATTGTAGCCAAGAAGAGTTTTCATACATTTCCCACCTTTGACATTGTGATCAGTTTACTACTGCTATTACTTCTGAGGCTACAGTAGTAAACTGATCACAGTGTCAAAGGTGGGAAATGTATGAAAACTCTTGTTGGCTACAGTAGTCAGCTATTACTTCCGAAGCAACTATATTAATTCTCAAGTTAGGAGATTGTGTTGTTCTCTTTCTCTAGTGTTGTTGAGACCTCAACATATTTTGTGTTGTTTTTCCCTCTAATGTTCCATGGCAACAAAATATGTTGAGGCCTCAACAACACTGTGATCAGTTTACTACTGTTATTACTTCTAAGGCTACTATACTAATCCTCATGTTCATCCGGCTGAAGGCCAACATTAGATTCTACAATTCCTTTTAGAGGCCTATGATGCAAATAGTAATTGAGTTATCTCATGTATGTCATCAAGCCGTGGGACACATCCATTCCTGTCAACAACTTCTTTCTCGTGTTGCTGACAGGGAATGGATGTGCTCACGGTTCCATGGCAGCTATGAACATATTTGAAAAGCAACACAAAATATGCTGAGGCCTCAACAACACTGTGATCAGTTTACTACTGTCATTACTTCTAAGGCTACTATACTAATCCTCAAGTTCATCCGGCTGAAGGCCAACATTAGATTCCGCAATTCCTTTTAGAGGCCTATGATGCAAATTGTTATTGAGTTATCTCATGTATGTCATCAAGCCATGTGACACATCCATTCACGTCAACAGCTTCTTATTTCTCGTGTTGCTGACAGGGAATGGATGTGCTCATGGTTCCATGGCAGCCATGAACATTTTGAAAAACAACACAAAATATGCTGAGGCCTCAACAACACTAGAGAGGGAGAACAACACAATATCCTATCTTTAGGATTAATATAGTGGCTTCGGAAGTAATAGCCTCTTAACTTTGAAAATATGACAGCGGACCTTTTTTGCATAACCAAAATTCTGATACATTAGCCTCTTAACTATGAATAGTTTATCTATGACGGAAGAAGGACGTTCCATCGAGGAGCTCATCTACGAGTCTCTCACAAAAACAAATAAAGAGGGTTCATCTGAAGGATCCTCCGATAGCGAATCTTCGTACCACTCTCCGGAGAATAAAGATCCAATGGAGCCTAGGAAGAAGAGAACGAAAGAAGACGTCGATTATTCTAAGTCGAGAAAAGAACAACTATTGTCCCAGCTATTGAGTCAGCTGAGCGAACAGATGTTGAGCCCGCTGCCACAACATCCTCTGCAAATGCGAAGAGGAGAGGGAAACGGGAGAAGAACAAGCTGCATACAACTATCTATGAGGTTGAAGAAGTGCATGTTGATGGGGCTCCAAGGAAGACAAAAGAAATCACAGCGAAGTGGCGTAACGACTGTGGATGTCTTGCCAGGGAGCGATGTAAGATAGTTTGGAAAAATTGGAAGACTGTCCCTGAAGCTACAAAGAACGTATTGTGGCAGCATATAAAAGCGCATTATAAATTCCCGGAAGACCGCTTAGAAGACGCTAAAGCTGCCACATTGAAGACTATCGGGAAGGCTCTCCGTACATTTAGGACTAAACTGAACACACAATACCTTCAGAAAGATGAGTCGCCACTCAATGACTACGGCTTTATAACGCCAAATGAATGGAACGAATTCAAAATGCAGCATTGCTTGGAAGAAGCCAAACAAGAGAGCACCATGTTCAAAGAACTAAATAAGAAAAATAAGTTCCCACATAAACTTGGGCCAGGTGGATATAAGGCCAAGGAGGATGAGTGGAGTAGAAAAGAGGAGGAGGACCATGCGGCTGGGTTACCTGAACAGTTTTCAGGTGCTGATCAGTGCACTAAGAGATGGCTCCTAGGTCGAGCTAAAAAAACACCCGAGGGCCAATATATGCTCTCCGACTCATAGACTAGTGAAGTATTCCAGAAAGCACAGGAAATCGCTGAGTTGGAGAAGACTGGAAAGTTCAAGCCTGAGGGATGTAATGACTAGCTTACATCTGCTCTTGGAAACGAGGAACATCGAGGGCGCACCCGAGGTGTCTCTTCTATAGCACCCTGGAAAAATACTTTCAAGAAACAGGAGGGTGCCACATACAAGAAGCATCAAGCATGCACAGACGATGCCGTAGAGCGCCGTTCAGAGTGGAAGCGACACTTTTTTGAATTTATTAACGAGAATCCAAATATAATGCAGGCTGCAGTGGGACAAATAATTGTGCCAGAGGTACAACTCGACGTACCAAGCAGTGTTGGCTCAGTACAAGACAAATTTCCTGTAAATTATATTAAAGAGGACACACCATGCAGCCTGCATGTACCGATAGGGCGCAAAGGGCATTCCCAAGAGGCTGCACGAGGCATTGCTATGCCTAGGGATTTATTTCACAATCGGCCTATTCCTACTTACTATACCAAGGTTCAGGTCAATGAGATCACCAACGACAGATTTATTAATGACCCCTTGGATCTTCCAATGCCTGATGAGGGGATTGAGACAATCGGAGATGCTCTAAATAACTTTGTCCTATGGGTGAGCCGAGATTTCAAATTACTACAGACAAGTTCTCAGAGTAAATCGCCTATTGTCTCATCACAATCCCCCACATATCTTTCATCTCAGGATGTGCAAAATATAGGATCTTTATCACCTGTTGATGAGCGTGAGATAGAGGAAAAGGCAGAGGAAGAGCCAGTGCCCGATAAAGTGGCAGAAGTGATAGAATCAAAAGTGACTTCTGATCCTCAAGTGACAAAGCTAGTGCCAGTGCTTGAGCCCACTGATGAGCCCAACACAAATGTGCCAGAGTCAGATCAAATGCTAGTGCCAGTTCCGGCTGAGCCTCAAGTGCCAGTTCCGGCTGAGCCTCAAGTGCCGGTGGCCAAGCCCATAACAAAAGTGCCAGTGCTAGTTGCCGAGCCTGAAAAACAAGATGCATGCCCAAAGCCAGCTGTTGGCGTAAAAGATTACGCTAACAGGTTTCTGTAGAAAAGAAACTAACAAACGAAGTGTTTGCGAAGCAAACTGTTCTAAGCCTCCAAAAGGATAATAGCTTAGAATAGTTCGAAAGTGTGTATTGAATCACTTATGATCGGTCCCTATTACAGGATGAAATGGGGGGTATTTATAGGCCTAAACATTAAGGAAAAGACCTATTTACCCCTTTATTACAACCGACATTAAGGAAGCTATTCGGTTTCCTTAATAGGGCTAAAATGGTAAAAGACTAATCTAATAGGATAGAAGATAAGTCTTCCATCTTAGCTGGCAGAAAAGATCCTGAAGGGCTTTGGTTCGAAGACATACTTCGAACCTATGCCTGCCTTCGGGCTTTGAACCAGGCTTCAAGCACCTTCGAAGATGGCCTTCGGACAATCTTCGAACTGGTTGGCTGTCTTCATGCTGTTCTGGCAATAACCCCGAAGATGAGATATTTTCCCCCAACAGTAGCCCCTCGAATACGCTTCTCCGTTCGACCTGTAACGTTAGGAGAGCAGTATACGGAAAGAAAAGATAACCAATCATAGGGGTTATTGATTTTTGTTTTATCTTCGAAATACATGAAGACATGAACTTCGAATCAGTCATAAGGTAATTACTTTTCGAACTATCTTAGAACTGACTCAGGAAGTTCGAAAGTCTTTTGGACTTAGAAAATATAGCCGTTAGTTTCTGTTTCTAACGGAGTTATTCGAGGCGTTATTTTCGGAGGAAAATAACAGGCGGGAATGCGAAAGGGCAAAGCCCAAACGGTAACAAACGGAAAGTTTAGGCTATAAATAAAGAACCTCAAAACTTTACCGATTACATTTCACTGCTTCTTCTCAGTCAAAAGCTTTTTAGCCCTTTGAGTTCTTGAGCCCTAGCTTTCGAGTTCTTAAGCCCTAATCTCTACTTTCTCAAATCGATCCAACAATTGTGATGGCGAAGACCAAAGGCTCTGCACTTCCTTCGACCTTGGCTCGTCAACAAGCGGCTGCGGCGGCGGCAGCGGCAATAGTAGCGGCGACGCCTCCGATGTAGGCGACAACTTCCATGGCGGTAAAGGGAAAAAATCCCCAAATCCCCGATGTCCAAGGTCTGTGCCCACCCTCAACCAAGTACTTGGATCAATCTTTTGAGTTGGGGCGGTCTACCTGCAAGAAAGAGTCTTTGGCAATCACAGCGGGGGGAAATATTAGTAATGGGGTTATGATTCGGAAGCCGGGCAAAGAATCAATTCCATCACCGAGACCCGGAGAAGTTGTAGTGTTCGAAGCTTTTTTTGAAGCGGGCTTGGGCCTTCCGGCTGTGGATTTTTTAGCCGAAGTACTTGACTTGTTTCACGTAACCCTCCCCCAGCTGTCTCCGAATGCTGTAGCCAGGCTAGCTATCTTCGAGTGGGCACTGAGAGCCGAAGGTTGTGAGGGGAGGGCTGAAATCTTTGCTGCGTTGCATAGAGCGACTTGTCAGCCAAAGACCTTCGTAGGCTCCAGAGGTGAGAAAGTGGTAGTTTCCTTCGGAAGCATCAATTTTAGGCTTCGTGATGAATATGCCCTGCAATTCCCCGCCAAGGCCATCAATGCTAGATGGTACACCGATTGGGTTCTGAGGTGGTTTTATGCCGAAGTGGGAGTGGGTAGTCCTCTGGCCGGTCCCCTCAAGGAAATCTAGTTCCGGAAAGAAGCCTTAGTGCAACCCGACGAAGGCCAACTCGAAGCTCGCCTCAACTTGCTTCAGAAAATCAGCAAAAGGTTGAGCATGCGGGACTTAGCCGAAGAGTTCATCGGACTTCAAATTCCTCCGCTGATGGCCAACTGGCCTATCGCCTTCGAAGATGACTCGGAAGGCGGTCTTCGCAAGATAAACTATACTTCAAGCCCTGCAGGTATCT
The DNA here is from genome assembly GCA_019279435.1 of Zizania palustris. Classification (NCBI taxonomy): domain Eukaryota; kingdom Viridiplantae; phylum Streptophyta; class Magnoliopsida; order Poales; family Poaceae; genus Zizania; species Zizania palustris. The sequence continues at coordinate 35,847,492 of JAAALK010000282.1, forward strand.
TCGAAACCAACATGCGTAGTACATATTTACTTCGAAGAAAGATTAACTTGAATTATTTTTTAGCTTCTTCAGCCCCTATTACTTCAGAGCAGATTGTAAGGGCTTCGGAGAAGATTTTGGGTGCTCCAACTCCGTCAGAAAAAGAATGGCGAATCAAATTAGTCGGAAGTTGGGAGCGTTTTAACAGAGTATGGGGAATGTTGGAGTTGACTCCACCCCCTCTGACAGACTGGGTGCCTCAGGAGAAAGGCCCCAAGAAAAGAGTAGCCGAAGCTGGAGCTTCAGGTTCAGCAAAGACTCCGGTGAAGAAGGTGGCTCGGAAGCCAAAAAATCTCGCACCTTCGGATCCTGCTCCTTCAAGCTCAAGAACCTCACTTTCTGGTTCTAAAGAGGATGAAGGTATTTTACTAGTAAAATTAATTGATGAAGATGCAACTCAACGAAGTATTCTCATTGAAGATACTGCAGGTATTTCGGAGCCTCAAGCTAACATCGAAGAAGTAAGAGCTCCGGATACCCAAGAAGAACAATTCGAAGCCCCTATGGGTGTAAATGAGGCCGAAGTGCTTGCGAACATACCGGAGTCTGGAGATAATGCTGATCAACCAATGACTTCGGTAGTTCAAGAAGATACAACTCAGGCCGAAGTTCCTGTGAACGAAGGTGGGATCGAAGTCACTATGGCTTCGATTCCTGAAGAAGTAACAAGGACTCCACAGGACGATGCTCCTGTAGTCCAAGATTTAACGGCTGATTCGGACGAGGATTATACTTTTGATCCTCCGATCAGTCCTGTACTCGATATTCCAGAGAATGTCGAAGGTAAATTCTGCATAATTTTTATTGATTTTTTGCAAAATTATACAATGTATAATATTTCTGTTTTCGCAGAACCTCCTGTTGTCGAAGTATCCCTCGAAGATACAATTCAAAGACCTTCGACAACTTCAGGGCCGCGACCGGGAGTTGCTCTACCGGGGCCTGGAAGAGGAAAAAGACACATCGAGCCTCTCCCTGCTCAAGGATCGACTTCATCTGAGTCAACAGATGAAAGTGAATCGACTGAGGGGAGGCCATCTTCAGAAGTTCCAAGGGCCTCGGAAGAGCCCTCCGGACCTTCGCTAAGCAGGGCTGACCAGAAAGCTTCAAAACTGCTTCCTCTCATAACTCCTTTTTTGGAGGAGAAAACCGGGCTTGGGACTTTGGTTAAACCTTTGGGTGAAGCCAGTCGCCAAGTCGGGGAAACTGAACTGGTAGCCCGCTTAAGCAGAGTGAAGGGTTCGGAGCTTAACCTTGCTGTGGAAAGAGCAGCTTATCAGGTATAAAGCATCTTCGAACCAAATAGCAAATTACATATGAATAATTTCTTATTTCATTTTTTCTTTTTTCTTAGCAAGCAGTCTTAGCCCGCGCTGCAGCTTTATCAAGCGAAAACGAAATTGCTCAACTTCGGGAAGAGAACGAAACTCTTCGAAGGAATTTTAACTTCTCCGAAGGTCGAGTAGCTCAAATGGACAATGTAATCTTAGCAGAGCGAAGGGCTAGGCAAAGCTTGGAGGCTGCAAAGAAAGAGCTCGAAGCAGAAAGAATTGTGCTTCGAGCGGAGATTGAAAGACTGCGGACGGAGGATGCTGCGAAGGGCTCCGCACTTGTAAGGCTACAAGAAGAAGCTGGCCAACTCCGGACTCAAAAGAATGTTTTGACTACGGAGAACGCTAGAATCTCCGGAGTTTTGACTGAAACAACTTCGGCTAAGGATGTGCTTATTGAAGAAAAGGTTAAGTCCGAGAAGGTGGCTTCGGAGGTCATCGAACAAATGTTAGGTGTCTTGGAGTACTTCGGTACTACTGGATCACTACCTTCGGATGACAATGTAACTCTGCTGCGCCGGCTAAAGAGGATCCAAGGAGCAGCGAAGCAAATGAAAACGGCAGGCATACGTTATGGAGAACTCTTCGGACAAGTGTCTGCCCTTGGAATACTTCGCTACTACGAGGATTTGGGCCGAACAATCACTCCGAGCGCAGAGGGCTCTATCATCTTCGACGACGACCGACTTCTAAAACCTTCCGAAGGTGTAGCTGCTGCTTGGCGAGCCTTCCAAACTTCATGGAGAGCCGAAGGTCGATCTGCGATCAAGGCTTGGATTGATGAAGGCCAACGCCAAAAGCAAGTTCGGAGCCAAGCTTCGAGCAGTCAGCCTCCTCCGAACCCGCAGGTTTAGGATTATTTAGGATTTTTTGATTATGTAAAGCTGATGCTTGTAAATATTTATCAATGAAAATCTTGTTTGTCATATTTTTAGGCTTTGCCTCTTATGGAAGATATCGAAGTGTTAGAGCTTAACAGCGAACTTCGCTCACTGTGGAACACCTTCGAACTTCTAAAGAGTTATAAACGTCCTCGATTCCTTATCCCTCGAGATGACTCCGGCGTTATTGCGCCCGAAGTAATCAAAGACATATTGTCTTATATTAAAGAGGAAAATAAAGAGAGCGACGCAAACACCTCGTCTTCTGAAGACACTAATTGGTCCGAAGACGAAAGTGAAGCCCAAAATAAAAGATCTGAAGATCTTAGAAGCTGGGAAAGAAGCCCCGAGCGGCTTCGAACTTGGGCCGAGCTTCAACAAGAGCAGAAGGATTTTAGAGCTTCGAAGGGGAGGAAGAGAGTTAAACGTAAAGTTCTTAAAACTTCCGATGTTGGAAATAGTCGTTCCACCCCTGGCTCTCGGGACCGAAGAGGTCTCCGATTCCTTCTTGGTATAGATACCAATTTTTCATAATGTAATCTGTAAACACATTTGTTTCAATAATGAATGCCGATTTAAAATTGTCTCCATATTACTAGCCCCTCTTTGGGTATAAGCAACTTCGAACTGTATTCAAAGATGGTTATGCGCAAAGAAAAAACTTCGGAGTACAATTTTTCTTGGGGGTTCGGAGCCCCTCTGTCGTTTTTAAAGATCTTTTGAAATCTTATGAAATGTCTTCGACCTTTATAGTCAGAAGAATGGTAACTTGGTACCTTTGTTTGCTTTGCGAAAGAAATCAATTAAGATAACTTCGAGGACACTTTATTGTCTTAAAATTTGTCACTTTGGACTTATAAGAACAGACATTCGAAGCTTATGGCTTAAATGCTGTTTTGCTTTAGCCAGCTTCGACTGTTTTTTGCGGAAATCTACCAGCCGGAGCTTGGATTTCGCAGAAATTATAGTCACTTTCGACTATTTTTGCAGAAGTCTACCAGCCGGAGCTTGGACTTCGTAGAAATTGTAGCCACCTTCGGCTATTTTTGCAGAAGTCTACCAGCCGGAGCTTGGACTTCGTAGAAATTGTAGCCACCTTCGGCTATTTTTGCAGAAGTCTACCAGCCGGAGCTTGGACTTCGCAGAATTTGGCCACTTGGGCTCTTTTTTGCAGAAGTCTACCAGCCGAAGCTTGGACTCCGTAGAATGTGGTATTGGCTCTTTTACGGATGCCTACAAGGTATTAGCTTGGGCTCCGGATGGATTTCAGCCACCACGCCGGAAGCTTCGACTTTATGGGTACGAAGTCCGGAAATACCTCCCAGCTTGATAACACTTCCCTCTCGATCGACTTCCGTCCCAGCGCGTCCGCTCGGGAGACTAGGAGTGTCAAGGGGAAGGTTAAACCACAGGGTGTATGCTTTATTAATTTAGAGGTGATTACAAGCAAATTACAAGGAGCCCTTATGCGAAGTATCGCTTTAGGTGCTCCGTATGCCAAGTGTGTGCTAATTCTTCACCTTCTAAATTAGCTAATTTAAATGAACCAGGGCGCCCCGAGCGGACGATTAGATATGGACCTTCCCATTTATTGCCTAGCTTCCCTGGTGCTATGATGCTTCGTAGAACAAGATGACCCGGCCTTAACTCGCTGAGCTTAACCTTTGGGTCATACCAAGTCTTCGTCTGCTGATGATACTTTGATAAATTAGCTACAGCTCGAAGCCTTGTCTCTTCTGACAAATCTAACGAAGCTTGTCTTTCCTCTTCGATGTCTGGTTCGGTGCTGCGAAATGATCCTCCTTTGAGCTCCGTTGGAGTCATAGCTTCATCTCCGAATAGCAGTCTGAACGGAGTAAAACCTGTGGACCTTGTTTGTGTAGTCCGAATGGACCACAGAATCTTCGGAAGCTCTTCGGTCCACAGTCCCTTTGATAGTCCTACTATTCTTCGATTTAGCCCTGATAAGATATTTCCATTGGCTCGCTCAACGGCTCCATTCGACTGAGGATGTCTCACTGCAGCAAAACATAGTTGAATGCCTAGGTCTTCGCAAAACTTCCTGAAGGGTTCTGCGTCGAACTGTGTTCCATTATCAACTGTGAGATATCTAGGCACTCCGAACCGACAAATAATGTTCTTCCAAAAGAATTTCTGTACATTATTCGAAGTGATAGCTGTTAAGGGCTCTGCTTCGACCCACTTAGAAAAATATTCGATAGCTACCACTGCGAACTTCAGATTTCCCTTTGCTAACGGAAAGGGACCAATTAGATCCATACCCCATCTGGCCATAGGCCATACCGGAGCAATGACTTGAAGAGCTGTTGGTGGGCGATGACTCCGTCGACCCATCCACTGGCATCCTTGACAAGTGCGGACCAAGCTCTCCGCATCAGCTGTTATTGTGGGCCAATAAAGCCCCTGGCGAAGTGTTTTTCCTGCCAGAGCTCTAGGGGCTAAATGACTTCCACAAAGGCCTTCGTGAATTTCTCGAAGAATTTCTTGGCCTTCGGCTTGAGATATACATCGGAGTAGAGGGGAACATACTCCGGCCTTGTATAAAATACCGTTGATTAACTGATAGTTTCTTGCTCTGAGCTTTAATCTTGACAATTGGGGCTCTTCGGGCAAATTTGTTCCTCCTTGCAAGAGTTCTATGATTGAATCTTTCCAATCTGCACTAGGAATGCAGAGAATCTCTGCAGAAGCAACTTGTGGCACCGAAGGTATATTGAGCTCCTCATAGAAGGCTTCGTCAGGCACATCCACAGCTCCGGCAGCAGCCTTCGCTAAAATGTCCGCTTGCACGTTTTCAGCTCTTGGTATACTCCGAATGGAAATACCCTTGAAATGTGCTTCGATCTTGCGAATTTCTTCCAAGTACTTTGCAAGCTGTGGATGTCGGACTTGAAAACTCTTATCTACGTGCCCTGCTACTATTTGAGAATCTGTTTTTATAATTATCCTTGTAGCCCCTAGAGCACGTGCTTTCCGGAGTCCCAATAAAATTCCCTCGTACTCCGCTATATTATTGGTAGACTTAAAGTTGAGTCTTGCGGAGTACATTGCTCTTTGACCTGATGGTGAAACTAATACTGCCCCAACACCTGCTCCGGATGCTTGGAAAGCCCCATCAGAGTAGATAGTCCAGACTCCGTCATCTGATTTCTCCGGAGTCAACTTCGTAGGTGGAGTCCACTCTGCTACGAAGTCTGCTAGGACTTGAGACTTGATAGCTGTCCTTGCTAGGAAAGATATGCCGAAGGGTGCTAGTTCTACTGCCCACTTTCCAATTCTTCCAGTGGAATCTTTGCTTCGGAGCATATCTCCTAAAGGATACGAAGTTGGTACAATACATTGTGAGCTAAAAAATAATGTCTTAGCTTCCTCGAAGCCATTATCAGAGCATAAACGAACTTCTCAAGTTCGGAGTATCTTGTCTTCGCTCCTGACAATGCTTCGGATACGAAATAGACAGGATTTTGGACCAACTTCCCATTGATATCAGCTTCTCTGACAAGGACTGCGCTGACTGCTGAGCCTGTGGCTGCAAGATACAGAAGTAGGGTTTCGTCCGCAATAGGCACCGTAAGTGTAGCAAGATTGCTGAGATAATCTTTAATATCTTCGAAGCTTTTCTGACACTCCGGTGTCCATGCAAAATCTTCGGACCCTTTCAAAGCTTTAAAGATTGGCAAGCTCCTCTCCGCAGACCTTGATAAAAACCTGCTAAGTGCGGCCAGACGTCCGGTCAACTTTTGCACTTGCTTTACATTCTCCGGAGGAGCCATCTTCTGCAGCGCAGTTATTTGAGTAGGGCTAGCTTCAATTCCCCTGCTTGAAACTAAGTACCCTAACAACTTTCCAGCCTTAGCTCCGAATATACATTTTTCGGGGTTAAGGCGAATCCCACATGCCCGAAGGCTATTGAATGTTTCTGCTAAGTCTAGGCTATGTTGGTGCTTTAAAGCACTCTTTATTACAATATCATCCATATAGGCCTCCACATTGCGACCTAGTTGATGACCTAGAGCCTTAGCAACTAATCTTGAAAAGGTAGCCCCGGCATTTCTTAGGCCGAAGGGCATTCTTACATAGCAGAAGACTCCCGAAGGAGTTACAAAGCTCGTCTTGATTTCATCTTCGCGCTTCAACCATATTTGATGATAACCGGAATACGCGTCGAGGAAGCTTAGTAACTCCGAACCTGCAGTGGAGTCAACTAGTTGATCAATTCGGGGCATGGGGTAGGGGTCACGTGGGCACGCTTTATTCAAAGATGTGAAATCAATGCACATGCGCCACTTTCCGGAGGACTTCTTCCTGACGAAGACTGGGTTGGCTAACCACTCTGTATGGGCCACTTCTCTGATAATCCCAGCCTTCAACAGTTTCTCAACTTCGTCCTTAGCTAGAGCAGCTCTCTCTGCGGACATCTTCCGGAGCCCTTGTCGAACAGGCCGGGCCTTCGGGTTTACAAGCAAGCTGTGCTCAATAATATCCCGATCGACTCCGGTGATATCTTCGTCAGACCAAGCGAAGACATCCAAATTTTCTTCTACGACCTTTTCCAAGGAAGTTGCAACTTCGGGAGGTAAATCTTTACCAAATTGAAAAATGTATTCTTTACCATCTTTGACAATGACCTTCGTTGCAATCTCTCCTTCGGGACTTGGTCTTGGAAAGGACTTCTTCAAAGCTTCGGAGGAGGCTGAAAAAATTCCTCCATTGTCTTGGACACTGTTTACCTGCCTCGGATCAAGAGGAGGACCATGACCATATTCTGCCCTCCGAGCTATGGCTTGATCTCCGAAGATTGTCAAAACTCCGGACTGTGTGGGCATCTTCATGCACAAGTAGTTGTGATGCGCCACAGCTCCGAACTGATTCAACATGCCTCGCCCAAAGATAACATTATAAGCATACGGGGCATCTACCACATCAAAGATAACTTCCTCAGTTCGGGCTAGTAAACCTTCTCCGAAGGTTACTTCCAGGCCTATCTGGCCAAGTGCATCTAGCGGAGGTCCTGCGAAGCCTTGCAGAGGACGAGCCGCTGGGAGGAGATGCTTCCGGGAAATGCATAACTGATCGAAGGCTTGCACAAATATGATATCTGCCGAGCTACCTCCGTCAATTAGCACCCTTCGGACTTCTGTTCCTGCAATATCAGCAGTAATAACCAATGGATCTGCATGCGGGAACTTGATACCAGCTGCATCCTCCGCAGAGAAAGATATTGGAACATGAGACCACTCCGGCATTGCAGCTGCAGATGACGAAGTCCCAATGTGGCCTACTTCTCGAACGTACTCTCTTCGCTGTCTTTTGGACATGCTTCCGAGTGTACCTCCTCCGGAGATAGGGAGAACTACTCTCTTCCCTCTATCTTGCCCTTCTTCTTGCTTCGGAGGTGGCATAACATTGGCCACCGGAGGATGCCTTGCAGCATCAAAATTTTCTATCCGCGCCACAGCCTGAACCGGCTCCGAACGCACTGCTGCTGCTGGACTTCGGTCGGTACTACCTCGACCCGAAGTTCTCTCCAAGTATTCTCCCCGAAGGGTAAGAATAGCCTTGCAGGTGTCAGTTGCATGGCTTCGATTCTCTCCATGAATACAGCAAAAAAGGGTCTGGCCCTTGCCAGCCGTTTTCCCTGGCGGCCTCCAGCCGCTGGACTTGTTCCCCGCAGACTGTGGAGCTCTTGGTGTAAACTTCTGCGGGGGTGCAATGTTTAAGACCTCAGAACGAGGGTGCTTTTGCCCTCTTCTTCTATCATGCTGCACCTCGGGGACTGGCTCTTGCGGCTGAGCCGAAGTTTTCGCTTCTGCTTTAACTTCTGTCAACACTGTCGAAGTAGCAGTAGTCCTCCGAAGCCAACCTTCTTCCGACTTCGAGTACTCCTCGAAGTACGACATCAACTGTGATACTGTGGTGATGCTCTTCCGATGCAATTTATCCAGAAGGCCTTTATGACTGACGCCTTCCCGAGCCGCATCAACCACCGAGGATGTGGACAGCCCCCTAATTTGCGACTTCGTGTGAGCGAAGCGCTTGAAGTACTGCCTCAATGTTTCTCCGGGGAGCTGTTTCACTTGGAAAAGGCTTCCTGTCGACATGGGGGGCACGAAGGTGCCCTGAAAGTTACCTATAAACTTCCTCTTCAACTGTGACCACGAAGCGATTGAGCCTGGCTTTAAAGACCAGAACCATCTCAACGCCACTCCTTGAAGAGCCAACGGGAAGCACTTTGCCATAGTTTCTCTGTCTCCGCCGCTAGCCTCAATTGCTAGGGCATAAGAACGCGCAAACTCACTGGGATCTTCGTCTCCGGTATACTTGCAAAGCTTCGAAGCTTTGAACTTCGGATCGAAGCAAACCTTCTGAAGCTCGAGATGCAACGGAGATTCACTGTCGTAAGAAGCATTCTCCGGGGCTTCGGGATAATCAAGATCGTCGTCTTCGTGCACTTCGGGGATAGCTGGGGTGGCTTGAGGGCGAAGCCTGTTCGCAGCCTCCTGTCGCCACCTCGCTACCTCAGCTTGAAGATTGGCCATTTGAGTGGCCATGTCTCCAAGGCTATCTTCATCTCCTCCGGAAGGACCTTCCGGGTCTTGAGAACTGGTATGATCAGTTCGAATCGGAATGGAGGGTGGCAGATTGACTCCGGGCGGTCGGAGTGTAGAAGGAGTTGGTGGAGAGGTTTCGTATCCTCGAGGGATAGAAGCCCCTTGCGGAGTTTGAGGTGGAGGGATAGTCGAAGACCCTCCGACTTCGACTGTGTTGAAGGGTATCTCTCCGGAGATCCGAGAGGACCTCCGAGTGGGATTGTGAGGTGCACTCCGCTTAGGAGGCATGATGCAAGAGGTTGGTAGAGAACGAAGTTTTTTGGACTAAGTTCCCCACGGACGGCGCCAACTGTTGGCGTAAAAGATTACGCTAACAGGTTTCTGTAGAAAAGAAACTAACAAACGAAGTGTTTGCGAAGCAAACTGTTCTAAGCCTCCAAAAGGATAATAGCTTAGAATAGTTCGAAAGTGTGTATTGAATCACTTATGATCGGTCCCTATTACAGGATGAAATGGGGGGTATTTATAGGCCTAAACATTAAGGAAAAGACCTATTTACCCCTTTATTACAACCGACATTAAGGAAGCTATTCGGTTTCCTTAATAGGGCTAAAATGGTAAAAGACTAATCTAATAGGATAGAAGATAAGTCTTCCATCTTAGCTGGCAGAAAAGATCCTGAAGGGCTTTGGTTCGAAGACATACTTCGAACCTATGCCTGCCTTCGGGCTTTGAACCAGGCTTCAAGCACCTTCGAAGATGGCCTTCGGACAATCTTCGAACTGGTTGGCTGTCTTCATGCTGTTCTGGCAATAACCCCGAAGATGAGATATTTTCCCCCAACACCAGCAATCCACAAGATAACTGTTCAAGCTGGGCAGTGTTCTGCGCCGAAATCTGAGATGCATAAATTTTTTACTACTATGGGGCAAACACGTTCTATGCCCGAAGCGGCTCCCATAAAGGCTCCAGTACAAAAGCATGCGGGCTCACTTTCTGTTGATAAATGGACCTATGGAGACGAGGATTATATCAAATACGAACCAGGCAAACCATTCTTACCGCAAGGAGTACTTAAGAGTATGCCTTGGATGATGAAAGCATTTCATGACTGGTACCTCGAAGCGTCTTCGTTAGGAGTAACACAAATAGAATTGAAGGTTCCACAAGAAATATTCAACTGCCCAGAGTTTAAGCTTGTACTATTTTTCGATGACTTCCATCGGATGTTTCATCTGAAGTGAACCGACATCACAAGCATGATACTATGGTGCATGTAAGTACTTTATACTTTGTCGATACAAAGCAAAAATAAATAATGTCTTATATTGACTATTGATTCATGACATATGCAGTTGTAATTCTATTTGTGATGAGTTTAATATGTATGGGTACTTGAACCCGTCATTAATAAGCCAAAGTGCGCTGAACCCGACACTAAACCAGAACGATAGCAAGTACTGGACTGCGGGTAAGAAAAAATTTCAAAGAAAGATGTTCAATAAAGACGAAGACACACTTAAGAAGAACAAAAGGAGTTGTGCCACATTGTATATTGCCAAGTGCATGGATCAATGGAAGGACAGAGAACTGATGAGTGGGGCATATAACTTTAAGTAAGTATACCCACTATATCCACTTAATCACGTTTTATCGATTATGAAACTAACATAATCATATATTACTTCTTTCGATAGTGATCATTGGATTGCACTTCTGATATACCCAAAGAGATCAAGGGTTTATGTGCTCGACTCGCTCGACAAACCGAAAAAAGAATATCAAGATATATTAAATGTTATTCAGAGTGCATACAGATACTACGTGGAAAAGTTAGGTGGCCCACATGATCCACAGAGGCCGAAAGATATGCTTATCAGAACCAACTATCCGGTAATATTATATTTTTAAATTTCTTAATTCAATTGATAAAGCCAAACTATATATCGTTCTAACTTTGTCTATTTTGAAGTGTCACAAACAATCTCTTGGTTCTGTGCATTGCGGCTATTATACTTGTGATCTCATGAGCAATAACTTAGGAAAGTTTGGGCGGACAGTATCTGAGGATACTAAAGAAGTAAGTTGATTTCTTGTGTGTTAATCTAATATAACTTGCAGCATATGTACTTATATGTTACGTATGCAGGCGTCATGTCCATCAACCGTTGCCCAGAAGAGCCAACTCTCAGAATCACAAATATATGAAATCGTATCAAGGATGTGCCGCTTCACGATGCATGAGATTCTTCATTAGCTTGGATCATTGTTCGATCCTGAGAGTGAAGTGGCCAAGCATCCAACTCTGTATGATTGGGTCGGAAGAATGAAAAGACAAACCAAGATATGAGTTGGCCTTCCAAGAAAACATAAACCGCATGAGCATGTATTTGTGAAACAATGGTTAATTTTGAAATTTTGATAGATGTAAACTTTTTAGACTTGATGTGTGATGAAATGTAAATTTGTAAATTGATGAGATGTGTTGTTGTTGTTGCTGTGTATGTAGATGGCTGTGTGAAGCATATAATGTAAACTCTGTAAATTTTTGTAAATTGATGAGATGGATGGTTGTTGTGTTGATGTGTTGCTGTTGTGGATGTGTATGTGGATATGTATGTGGATATGTGGATGTTTTGCTGCTGTGTATGTGGATGGTTGTGTGAAGCATATAATTTCTGTGTTTTGGTTTGTGGGACTGTGAATTATGGATCACAGCATTCTGTGTTATGGGTTATACACAGCAGTGGCGGGCAGATGAAGTCATCGTGCCCGTTACTGCTGTTGACACAGTGGTGGCGGGCGCGCTGACCTGCCCGCCACTGCTATTGATAACAGTAGTGGCGGGCAGATGAGGTCGGCGCGCCCGTTACTGCTGTTGACACAGTGGTGGCGGGCGAGCTGACCTCATCTGCTCGCCACTGCTGTTATCAATAGTAGTGGCGGACAGATGAGGTCAGCGCGTCCGCCACTGCTAACCAAGGATAGCAGTGGCGGATTGGATGCCCACCACTAAAGGTCGGTTTTGCCCACCGCTACAGTATCGCTTTGTAGTAGTGTGCATCGGAGCTATCTCGAGGAATCAAAAATCGAGGTCGTTTATGAAGTTTTAAAAGATCGAAGGTAGCCCATAGCAGGCGGAGTTCTTCAGTAACGTTTAACACTTCGACATCATCCATACGGGGTTGAGAAGCCTAAAAACATGATAAGTAAATTTTCATTCATAATGTATGAAAGCATGATTTTTGAAATAGTCGGGATCCTAAAACAAAGCTAGACCTACGGGTTCGGCGGAGGCTGGCTGCTCGAGGCTTGAGACCGAGCTTTCTTCTGGCGATGCCCTTCATCGATCCAAGCCTTGATCGCAGTGCGACCTTCGGCTCTCCATGAAGCCTGGAAGGCTTGCCAAGCTGTGGCCACATCTTCAGAAGGATTAGTAGATTGGGACGCACCCCTAATGGGCTCAACTGGATACATGGCCCAAAGGCCCAATAACACAGAAAACAACATGCTGATAGATTTTGGACTCTATTTTGTTTTGACGATTCCCATTTATCTAGAAGGAATTTTGAGATTAAACTAGTGGCATTGCAAAGGTTATGATGTTATCTTTCTATGCCCGGGTGGAACGTTGAAAACGGAGTTTGTATGAGGCCTGGGCGATGATTTTAGTGCACCTTGCTCATGGAATCCGAGTTGGACACGAATTGTAGTTGGATTGGACTCTCAAATTGGCTTGGACATCCTTCCTGGTTCTTCTCCAACTCTTTGTTTATCTCCAAGTGATTTTCATCATCTCCATGGTTCCGAACAATAATAATAATATTAGGTAGTAATTTATTCCCAAGATAATATACTAAGATACATAGAAACAAGTTGACTTGGAGATTTAATCGTCGTGCTCCAACTCGAATAATTGGATCTTGGTATTCATGTTTGGTTTTATCATTGGTAGGGATGTCCTCAGCATCCTCTCCTTCTTGATTTGGAGTCCTCCTCGACTCAACGTCTATTGGTCGCCAATCAACTTCCATGATAATACAAGAGTTCCATATACATACATCTCTTCTATTGATCCAAGAAAGTATTTCTGAAATTGAAAATGAACACATCTCATGGTATAGCAACTGAGGTTCAAATATATAAAAATTAAATCTAACATAGGAAGCATGCACCTTAACTTATTTCCTTACAATCATGATCCTATCCCAACTGGTGATGTTCTCATCATTCTCCCACTCTTGAAATAGAGTCATCCTCGACTCATACTCATTTTTTGCTCCCATGGTTGGTTTCAATTCTGCAACATTAAATGTGGAACTATCCCAAAACTTGGAAGATAAGACAAGTTTGTAGTTATGTAACTCAACAGAAGTTAAAAACTCGGGAGGCATATCAAATTTACACTTATGTAGTTCAATATGAGATAAATACTTAGTGATAACTGGGGGCAAATTATAAACTATAGTAGTAAGAGAATAATAAGCTATGAAACCAAGTGAGGTCACACTGTGGTTTTTGTCTATATGATGAGTGATTGACAAGGTTGATCGAGCTGGAGTGATGAGTGAGTGATGGTTTGATTGCATCGATGGGATCGATGTGTGGATATGGATTATGCCGAGGGGATTGGTGTGCGCCGCGTCTCTTGTTTTTGCTTGTCTCATGTGTGCAAGGTGGAGATGCTAACCAACTGTCAATGGTGGGTGATCACGGGTCAAGCGGGTAACTCGTTGCTAGAGGATCAAGGATGTCGGGTGAAGTTGGAGATGATCTCAGGAGTGCACGAGGAGATAGAGCAAGACATGGATGGACGGATGGTCAAGACAGCGTGACGGTTAAGTTAGCAAAAGGGAGGCAAGTGCAAGTGATTAGGCCGATCGAGGGGATCGAGAGCAGGAGAGACTTACTAGCGGTCGAGTTCGTGGATTGGCATCACATGTCGGCGATCGAGGATGCTTTGTCGGTTTTTGCTAAAAACTGTCGCATCAGAAAATGTTTTTAATTCCAATAATTAGGAGTCTATTTTTTTCTGTTTTGTCGTCTAGATTAAGTGTAATCTTGTAGTATTTCTCGGAATTCTTAATTCTAAAAAATATTAAAAGAATAGAGTCTATGATGTAATAAATTAGGAGTTTGCATTAATGGATTTTCAGAATTTATAATTCTGAAAATTCATTATGGCAATTAGGTAAATACCTAGAACTTTTACCCTAATGGCATTTTGGTGATTTCTTTAATGGGCTTGCCTATATAAAAGACCCAAAGGCCTAGGGTTTAGGGGACTCTTTCAGCTGAACATTTTGGGGCTACCAACCACAATTTCTATTTTGTTCTAGCCTTTTTGCTGTTTTTAATTTCGTGCTTAGTGTTCATCATTCGGATGAAGCACAGAACGCATCGAGGAGCTTCTAGCGCAAGTACCGTTTATCCTTTTCACATTCACTTTTGGAGCTAAGTTTTGAACTTTTTTAATGCTGTTTTTGGACTTGAGTTTTTCACGACTTTTGTTGTACAACTTTTCAGGGTTCCATTTTTGAAGTTTGCAAAAGTTTTTGACCACTGCTTCATATATTTTTCTATCAAACAAATTGCCTAAACAGTTCTAGAAACTTCTGATTTCTGCTGATTGAGTTTTGTCTTCAGTCTGGATTCAATCATTGAGGCGAGTTTTGATCTGTTTTGTACTGTTCTTGGACCTGAATTCTACATAACTTTTGTTTTCTAATTTTCAAGGGTTCCATGTTTGAAATTTGCAAAATGTTTTGACCACTGCTTCATATATTTTCTTGTCCAACAAAGTGCCTAAGAAGTTCTGAAAACTACTGATTTCTGCCATGTTGTGTTCTGTTTTTAGTCTGGATTCAATCTTTGAGGCGATTTTTGATCGGTTTTGGTTCTATTTTTGGACCTGAGTTATACATAACTCTTGTTGTCCAAGTTACAAGGGTTCCATGTTTGAAGTTTTCAAAAGGTTCTGAACACAGCTACATATAGTTTTTGGCTCATCTATATGCTAAAAATCTTGGAGGCTGAAAGTTGAATCTAGAAATATTTTCCTCCCTTCTTTTTCTTTCCCAGCTTGTCGATCATGTGCTGTCATATGCAGTGATGCTTTTCACCATTAACAACTGCATGTATTGTTGAGCACATGTTCCACCAAGCCCATTCTGAAATTGTTTTTTTATGTGAGTCTTTTGTATAGAACATAAAAAGTTTCAGAGCTATTTTTAAAGTGCAGTCTTTGTGTGTGCAAATTCAGTGCTGGTGATCCCTCAATCTATCATTTGACATAATATCATATAGAAGGGTGATAGCATCTGTGTTTATCGGAGTCTTTACTACATCTGCTTCTGCTTGTTCATTTAGAGGTGCGTTGGGTGATTTAAAAAACTATCATATTCACAAGAATTTGTCGAGGCGCCTATGCACCCCCCTCTAGTCGCCATTCTGATCCCACATAAGCAGTTTCACAAATCACAACATAGCGCACATCTTAACTATTAATTTTAGTTTGATCAGTTTTATGTGCAAGGATAGAAGAATCTTTTAATTTGAATTCATGATGAATTTCAGATCTAATATCAGGTTGTTTGCTCTCATTAGTTGATGTCTCGATATCATCTTTAACAATTTCATAAGAAGTTGAAAGTAACAAGTAGATTTCACATCCTCATGCACAATAGTATAGTTATTAGTCCAATCATGGTGAAGTGCATCATTATCAAATTGCAATGGGTGTTCTATTATTTTAGCTGATGAAGCAACCTCAACGGGTACCGATAAGGACATTTTACCTGACACCTCAACTCGTGTAGAGATGGAAGGCCATATGCTTGCTGATGTTGTTACAGGTACATGTGCAGGTGCATGACGAACACTTTAAGAAGAGAAAGGCTTGGTTAGTGCTGGTGTGATCGTCTCTCATGGTGGATAGGAGTCTCTTGCCTTGTATTGTCGTTCCTACAATTCTTTCTCTACAATGATGGCAAGATGGAACAAACGACTAAGAGTATTAAATTCTTTATAACAAACGATATCTTGAATCTCATACCTCAATCCATCATAGAAGTGCCACATCATGTCGTCCGAGTGCTCCACAACACCACAACGGGTCATGCTCTCTCGAAGCTCAGCATAATATTCTCTCACAGACATGTTACCTTGAACTAAGCATTGTAGTTTCTTACACAATTCATGATTATAAGGAGAGAAAAATTTACTACACATAGCTCTTTTTAAATGACCTCATGTATCAGGTTGTAATTGATGTTCACTTATATCTTCCGACTAGATTAAAGCACGATTTTTAAACATACCAATTTCTTGTTTCACTCTATGTTGTTCAGGAACTAGATATAAGTTAAATTTATGCTCTACGGTCATCTCCAAATCTAGGTATTCTTCAACATCATATTCACCATAAAAGATGGGATGGTAAACAAACTTCAGATAGAAGAAACATTGTTACCATAATTATCATTTGTCGTACCTCCCATACCTGTCATGGTTAGTAGAAAAGGAAAAACACTATAAAAAATATTAGCCCTATCAACTATTAGGTAGTGGAAGGTGCTCTCGCTCACACTCAAACGTCTTACCACAATCTTACAAGGTTCTTACCATCACAGGGCAGTGGATGGCACAATCTTGGTCGTGGCACAATTCTTGACTGGTTGATGACTTTCAAAGAGAGTGGTATACGATTCCAAAGACTCAAGCTGCATCGATCAGAAGTATATATGTGGAGTCTAGGCGGTTAAACAAGAGTATTCTACATGGTGGAACATGATTTAGAAACAAATAGTAATATTAAATAAGTGTCCAAAGTACTCATACTAATTGCTAGTCTGAATGTGATCCCTATGACAACAAGGCTTATATGAGAGAGTGGTTGAGGCTCAAAGGATGACTTATGTATTGACAAAAATCAACAAAATCAGTACCAAAAATAGCACCACACAACACTAATATCTTTTTTTGATATTTTTAACTCTTTTTTGAACTCTTTTTTCTGATTAGGAGCACAAAGAAGACAAACCAAGAAGATGTGATACAATTTTCCTCCAAAGAAGTGCTATGTAGGTAAATAAAGATGAGCTGAAAAATCTGCATAAGAAACTTCGGGGCTAGAAAACTATATCTTTCTAGCTGAAATTGGGAAAACTAAAATCGACGAACCTAGCTAGCTAGGAAAACATACATCTAACTTTGTTTGTAGATTTTGAAAATGTATATATTTGCCTTATTCGGAGTCCTTATGCAAAAGATATGATTGTTTTATCAGAGGCAATTTGAATCAGGGTTATGAGGTTCTAGATCGGACGCGAATTGCAAATCAAAGGGGATTTATGGGCGGTGGCGAGTATATGGGATTTAGAAAAAGGGATCACAATACTAACCAGCAACCAGACTTGAACAAGGATACAAACTCAATACTACAGACTCCGAAACCAAAGCGTGCGAAGGCTAGGGATGGTCTTGGATTGGGGAAAACCTATGACTAAAAATTTTTTGATGGCTTTTTCGTGGAACCTGACGGTAAACCAAGCTCTAATACCACTTTATGGATGAGGGGGTGTGCCCAATATTTCGTCAGGTGGGGGATAAATAATGATTTGTGGAGAACTCGACGTTGATGATCCGGCTTCCGATCAACGAGATCGGCCCTTGCAATCGCTACACCACTGCTCCGTTGGTTATCAACCAAACGAAACCTGATTGACCTGGTCAAGAAGGCTATTCCTTGTCTGTGAATCAAAGAACACAAACAAGAACGCAGAAAACACAATTGAACTAAAAATTCTATTGAAATCTGCGAATTAGGGTTCACTTACAAATCTGGCGAAGCGGTGGCTATCAAAGCAATGTGTAAACTAAACCCAAAATCCGTAGATGGTTGTATAAACACCTTATATATTAGTTTTGGACACACCCCTAATGGGCTCAACTAGATACATGTCCCAAAGGCCCAAAAACGCAGAAAATAGCATGCTGACAGATTCTGGACTCTATCTTGTTTTGACGATTCCCATTTATCTAGAAGTAATTTTGAGATGAAAGCAGCGTCATTGGAAAGGTTATGACGTTATCTTTCCGTGCCCGAGTGGAACGTTGAAAACGGAGTTTGTATGCGGCCTGGGCGATGATTTTAGTGCACACTACTCCTGGAATCCGAGTTTGACACGAATTGCACGCTTCTCCAACTCTTTGTTTATCTCCAAGTGATTTTCATCATATCCATGATTCCTAACAATAATAATAATATTAGGTAGTAATTTATTCCCAAGAAAATATACTAAGATACATAGAAACGAGTTGACATGGAGATTTAATCATCGTGCTCGAACTCGATTAATTGGATCTTGGTATTCATGTATGGTTGTATCATTGGTAGGGATGTCCTCCTCATCCTCTCCTTCTTGATTTGGAGTCCTCCTCGACTCAACATCTATTTGTCCCCAATTAACTTCCATGATAATACAAGAGTTCCATATACATGCATCTCTTCTATTGATCCAAGAAAGTATTTCTGAAATTAAAAGTGAACGCATCTCATGGTGTAGCATGTGAGGTTTAGATATATAAAAATTAAATCTAACATAGGAAGCATGCACCTTAACTTGTTTCCTCACAATCATGATCCTATCCCAACTAGTGATGTTCTCATCAGGACCAGACTCTGAGAAATAGCTTGGAGCCATTGGATCCGAGTTGGAGTCCATGCGAGAAAACCAAGTTTGGAACTTGGTTGATCCACCTAATGGTGTAAAAACTATTGAGTGTAAGTGGATCTTTAAGAAAAAGATAGACGTTGATGGAAATGTTCACATCTATAAGGCACGATTGGTGGTGAAAGGTTTCAAATAGATTCAAGGCGTTGATTATGATGAAACATTTTTACCCATCGCTCTGCTTAAATCTATTCAGATCATCCTAGCAATTTCCACATTTTATGATTATGAGATATGGAAAATTGATGTCAAGACAGATTTCCTGAATGGAAACCTAAGTGAGGATATGTACATGACACAGCCTGAAGGTCTTGACAATCTAGAAAGTATTGGGAAGGTCTTGACAATCTCGGAGTTGGAATCTTCGCTTTGATGAGGATAGTCAAAGGGTTTGGCTTCATCAGGAACGATGAAGAGCCTTCTGTTTACAAGAAGGCTAGTGGGAGCTCACTTATATTTTTGGTCTTGTATGTGGATGATATATGATTGATCGAAAATGAAATTCCTTTGTTGGATGTTGTCAAGACGTCACTGAAAATAGTTTTTTGATGAAAAATCTTGGAGAGGCAGCATACATTTTGGGTAAAAAGATCTATAGAGATAGATCAAAATTGCTAATTGGATTAAGCCAGTTTACGTACATTGACAAGGTTTTGAAAATGTTCAAAATGCAGAATTTTAAGAAGGTTTTTCTGCCAATGTCACATGATATTTCTCTTAGTAAGACTCAGTGTGCTGTGACACCTGATGAGCTAGAGAAGATGAGTGTGATCATGTATGCCTCCACAATTCGATCCATCATGTATGCCATGTTGTGTACACGCCTAGATTTTTCATATGCTCTAAGTGTTATGAGTAGGTACTAATCGAATCTGGGTGAAAGTCACTAGGCTGTAGTAAAGAGTATCCTCAAGTACTTGATAAGGACTGAGGAAATGTTCCTAGTGTACGGTGGTGAAGAGGTGCTCATTATAAGTGGTTACACCGATGCTATCTTTCAAACTAATAAAGATGATTCTCAATGGAGGTGTAGTAAGTTGGAAGAGTTCCAAGAAAGATACGGTGGTTGATTCTACAACAGAAGCTAAGTATATCGCCGCTATAGAAGCTACGAAGGAGGCCATTTGGATTAGAAAGTTTGTTTCTGAGCTAGTTGTTATTTCTAATGCGTCCAATCCAGTGAACCTCTATTGTGATAATAGTGGTGCCATTGCACAAACCAAGGAGTCTAGATCACACCAGAAGTCTAAATATATACTTCGGTGATATCACGTGATCCGTGAGATCATTGAGAGAGGTGATGTGAAGATTTGCAAGGTGCACACAGATTTGAACATGGTAGATCCGTTGATGAAGCCTCTTCCATAGCCCAAGCATGAGGCGCACCTGAGCTCCATGGGTATTAGATACTTGCGTGACTGAGTCATGTGTATGTAGAAAATGCTAGTAGAGTCTATGCTAATGTGTGAGGATAATTGTTATCTTGTTCCTTGAATAAATGTCATTTACAATTGATTAATGAGTTGATGACTAGTTATGTGAAATGATTTGTGTTATAACGATATTTTTCAAAAAAATATCATTGATCTTGTCAACATGTGGGACAATGATGACATATAGATTAGCACATATGATTGATTCATGATCACATTTCACAGATCATAGACATAGAGATGTCAAATCAGTGATGTGGACACATGTTGGTGAACATGGTGTTGGATAGACACACTTGAGATACTGCTGGGATTATTATTGTAATGTGCCATCAGTTGTCATCTCAAATTGTGTACCTACAGAGTCCTTGGACCTAAGATCGTCATTTGATTCCAGAATGCGTAGTGACACACATAGGTGCTTCCTAATGTTATTACATAATAGGGTAGTAATAAGGGTTGTTTTTAGGTATGTTGTGAAACATGTCTTGGGATGTAAGCGGTCAAGATGGAAATTACACCTCCTAATAATGGGAGAGACATCTCTAGGCCCATCGAGGTATTGGATTGGGAAAGAGCATGGCCATGGCACTATGACTAAAGAGTTAGTCATGATTTGAATCCGATACTTGTTCGAGTGAAAATGTCGAGCTATCCAACAAGGGTGGCAAGAATCTTGCCTTGAGCTTGACTGATGTCGTGTGGTAAAGGTATGGTGCTTGTGTATATCAAAGGTTCAGTAAAAATTGATTTTGTACACTTCCGGGGGTCAATATGTGCTGCTAGGTACCGCTATCGATCAGTGAGTCATAAAAGGTTCTCGGTGAACAGTCATTGGTGTATGAACCTACCAGGTCACACACTTAAGGGGATGGATTAAGAAACATGCAAAGATTTTGTTCTTGTGCAAGTGGGAGATTCAAGGAAGTATGCCCAAGAAAATTCTGGAGATCGTAAGTTTCGATAAGTGTATCAGAAGTTTTGACTATTTTCGGGACCAGAGTTAGAGAGCGAAAGTGACTTCAGAAGTTCCAATATGGTATCGGAAGTTCTGATGGTTGGATTCGTGACATGAATTGGAAATTATAATTTGGAATCAGATATTCCTATTATTGTTTGGACTCCAGTCAAAGAGCAAAAGTTACTTTGGAAGTTTCGGTATGGTAACGGATGTTTTGACGAGTCGGAAGTTTTGATTAGAATCAGGGAAAATTGTATTGATCGGAAGCTCTGATATGTGTATCAGAAGTTTCGAGGTGGGTGAAAACAGATTGGATATTTTACAGTATCGTACTGGATTGAGAGACCAAAAATACTCTATTGGAAGTTCTGATCTAGGATCAGAAGTTCTAATGTGGGTAAAACAGATTGGATCTGTTAAAACACAAATCAATTGTAACCGATTTGTGGGTTTCTAGATGTGGACGACCAGGGGCTCTCAGCCCTACATAAAGAGAGGAAGAGGACGTCTTGAAGAACAAGCTTTTGGTTAGTTTAGACCTAGCCACCAAGAACTCCTCTCCTCCCTTTCTTGATCTCAAAAGTTGAGATTGAGGATCTCCCGTTCTCACGTGTGGTGCTAGCACGCCGTGGTGGGAAGTACTCCATCCCTGTACGTGCAGATACCGTGGAGGCATTGCTCCAATAGCGATGCTCGTGGACTTCATCACGTGAACTACTACGTCGTCTTCACCGATTGGATTAGCGAGAAATAGCCGGGACGAAGTGAGGAGAGGCAAGGACGCACTTCCTCAACATCTTCTTCTGCTGCACCTAGCGCGTCTTGTGCTAGAAGGTACCGATATATGATATCACACTCCCATGCTTCTTGGGCTTTGGGGTGAATTTTTAAAATTTTTGGCTAGCGTAGCTTCCTCTTTCCCCAACACTCTGCTATGTTCCCCGACCACCATCCAGTTGAAGGTCAAGCAGAAGATGGCGGCACACTCCTGACCATGATGGTAGGGGGGACGGTCCCCCTCGTCATGCCAGGCTCCCCCACGGCCGTCCTAGCGGCCGACGATGGACCCTCTGACCTCCTCGGAGAAGGAGGCCTAAATGTCAGCATGTCGACGAGTGGCGGCATTCTGCTCTCTTGCGGAGCAGCATCGTGAGCTCCCATGCTTAAGGGGACCGGAGACCTTCGGCCCTCAAGCGGCCCTAGCTGCGCCGCATAGATCACTAGGTTGGTGACCAGTGTGCCGACATCAGTCGCCCCAGCAAGGCTTGGTTCGTGCAACGGCGACCCATTGACGCTTCTCAAGAAAAAATTGAAGATGATTATGAAAAAGGCAATAAAGAAGACCAACTACCTCCTGACATCCTCACAATTTTGTCCATCGAAACATGAGCTTCTTCGTCCATGAGCTGGGCCCTGTGCCAAGAGCAAAACCGGTCAGCTGGGCTTAAGAAGGAGGCGGTGGTCATGTGGGTGAAGGAGAAGGCCGGGTAGACACAGAAGAAGATGATGCCACGGACCCGGCCGCTGCGGGTGTCCTCTCAGAAGTCTCCGAGTCGGTGCCTGCCTCTCCATCAAAGGACGAAGGGATCTTTGGAGATCCTTGTGTTACCCTCTTGTTCGCCTTTGCCGTGGACGAACTCTGGGTCAATCGATGACCGAGTGAGGCCTCCGCCGACTTCTTTGACTTCTTCGGCTCAGGAGAGCAAGCTTCCTTACCCTTTCTCTTCCTCTCGGATGTGTATTCATCTGACATGATGTCTTTCTACCCGACCGGGCGAGGCATGGTCTAGCAATGGGGGCAGAGAGATGTAAACAGCTCGACTCTGTATATTTTGGTGTCAATGTTCGAAGACCATTGACGGACTCCAATGACACCATCGGAAAAAGGAGAAAATGTTACCTCCAACGGGGGAAACTTGAGCTACAAGGGACGACAGTGGATGGTGCTTTTGACTTCAACTTTGCTGGAGAAGACACTTTGTGCCCTCACCTCTGCCTCCATCCTGGATAGGTTTTCGACTGACTCCCTAGTCGGATCTTCGGGACCCGAGTACTCTTACACGGGATGTAGTCACTGTTTCAGCGGCATGATCTAGTGAAGCAAGAAGATCACCACCACTTGGAGGCCTATAACGTTATCCTCCCAAAGTTGGTGAACCAAATTAACCAACTCATTGACTTGCCCCTGTACCTCAGCGGGACAACGGTCGGTCCAAGTGAGCATTGTTTTCGGCACTCGGTCAATCTGTGGAGATAGAAACGGCTCATGGTTGGCCACATAAAACCAACCCAAATGCCACCCCTTGTTGGAAGAAGGAAGCGGCACAGAGATATACTCTATCGCTTTCCCATCACAAAGCTTGAGCCTGCACCCACCGACCACCTTGCGCCCAAGAGACCGCAAAGTAGAAGAAATGGAAAAATGGGTAAAGTGGGGATCGATCACCAAAAATGCTTCACACATGTGGACAAAGATGGCAAGGTGGAGAATGGAGTTGGGATTCAGATTGCAAAGAGAAATATCATAGTGATGAAGAACACCACGAAGAAAAGGATGCACCGACAACCCGAAGCCGTGAGTGAAAAAAGAATCAAAAACCCTGATCTCGTGGGAGTCGGGGGAAGGGAATGCCTCACCACCATTTGCTCGCCATGAAGACATGATCTTCAGTGGGATCTCCACTCGACTCTTCAATGCCTTCACCGCATCCTCCCCTATGGTGGACGCACGGAACTCCTCTGCGTGGTCAACCAGCCTCTAGGAAGCACCCGCCGCCATCGAAGCCTTGAAGACGCTCGCCAAGGGTTTGAGGTTGAACAACCGCCTGGCTTTGCAATAGCAGACCGTGCAGTTGCAATACAAAGAACTTTTGTAGGGCGTTAGGGGATCAGATGAAACAATAGACACCATGATTAGGTACAAATAAAGCATGCGTCCCAAAGTACTTTTGTCATCAATTGCACATGCATTGTTCCCAGAACTGCTGAGAAGATTTCAAACCGCACTCCAAAAGTCGAAGCGAAAAGCTCTGATTGCCTCCAAAGTACACAAGACTGACAATGCCAACTTCCATGGCTCCATACGGTTTCTCTCCCTAGTGAGGAATTCGGATAGTTTCTTGACTTGAGTGCCAAAGAAAAGTATTCAAAAAATGTTTTTGAGACTAAAGCTTATTCTTTGAAGAAACTTCAGCCTTAGGAGCTGCACTCGGTAGGTGCACCTAGGCGGTGCACCGATCGGGAAAAAATTGCATCAATAACAGGACTACTTGGAGCTCTTCCCATCTACTCTGAGTTGGTCACACGCTGAAAAAAGTTCGGGGGCTATTGTCGGGGATATAACCCTAGGTACCTCGTCGAGTGGTTTGTTCCGACTACTAGACTGCCAAGTGAGCCACTGAGAAACCAAGTGAGGCTTGCACTCTTGTTTTATCTGGATGATGAGTGATTGACAAGATTGTCTGTCTGATTTGTCTAGTTGTATGAGTTATGGTATGGGTTGCATTAAGGTGCGTGTTTTGCTTGTCTCATATGTGCAAGGTTGAGATGCTAGTCAACTGTCAATGGCGGGTGATTAGGGTCAGGCAGGGAGCCTGATGCTAGATGGTCAAGGAAGTTGGGGGAAGTTGAAGGTGATCTCAGGTGTACACATGGAGATGAGGCAAGACATGGACGAACTAATGATCAAGACAACATGTTTACCAAGTCAGCGAAAGGGAGGCCAATGCAAGTGACAAGGCAGCTCTAGGGATTGAGAGCTGGGAGAGACTTGCTGGCAGTCGAGTTCGCATATGGGTTGCACATGTCGAAGATCTGGAAGGCTTTGTCGGTTTCAGCTGAAAACTATCGTATCAGAGAATGTTTTTTAAATTTCAAGAAATAGGAGTTTATTTTTTCTGTTTAGTCGTCTAGATTAAGTGTAATCTTTTAGTATTTTTCTGAATTTTTAATTCTGAAAAAATACAAAAAGAATAGGTTAAATGATGTAATAAATTAGGTGTAAAAATTTGTGTATTTTTCAGAATTATTAATTCTGAAAATACACAAGGGCATTTAGGTATTTTCTTGGTAATTAAACCTTAATTACATTTTGGGAAATACCTTAATAGGCTTGTCTATATAAATGACCCCATGCCTAGGGATTTAGAGAGACTTTTTGGCTGAAAACTTTTGGCGGCTAAGTATTGTTTCCAGAAATTTTCTTTTCACATCGTAAACCAAGTGTTCTATTCATCGTTTTTGCCAGATCATGAATAGTCACTGTTGTGTTCTTTGTTGCTTGGTATAGTGCATCGTCCGCCAAAGCTAGCGCCTGGAACAGAGGTAAGTCATCTGTCTTTTTGAAGAAGTTTTATGCCATTTTACTTTTGGTTTGTCTCTGTTTATGCCATCTCTTCGGTGTGAAAAATTTCCAGAGCTGGCTCTTGATTTTGTTGCCTGATGCGCTACAACAAGTACTGCCATGCTTAGGTTGCGCTATAGTATCTAATCCAAGCGCAGTTCTTGGTGCATCCTTTCAACTTAATCTGATTTGATTTTTTGCCTGACTGCTTTGGTTGGAATTTTCGGAGATTGTTCTGAATGTTTCTGCATTGCAAGTTTCACCGTCCCTGAAACTCTACAGTGGCAGACACAAATTGAAGCGCTAAAGTTGTTGTTGTTAGGAATTTAGGCATTTTCATGTTAAATTTAATCCATAAATAGCATGCGATTATTATGACGACATAAATAGCAGTAGCTTGAAACATATTTATCATCAAACACAAGATGATATAGTTAAAGAAATAGAACACAAAGGTTGCTAGGATGTACCCAACGGAGGGACCCATGCTCAAAGCACCGGTTTCTCCAGTCACGTTAGTCGTCATAATGTGTTGCTTGATGTTGTCGATCGGGGCTTGATGCAGGACGTTGTTCGCAGTGCAGTCCCACGAATGAGCTCCGGGAGGAAGACGATGGCGTACGCAGCAACCGCGACCACTAGGATGGAGATAGCAGTCGCGAAGACGCTCCCCAAAAACCTGATCGCCCGCACACCCGGCAGGTGTCTCGATCACGGGCGTGGCTTCGGAGGCCTGCTCTCCCAACTCTTTGTGCGCGCAGAAGGTTGGGACAGGGCTGGTTTGAGGCAACGACGCGAGGAAGAAGAAAGAAGAATTGTTCTGTCGAGCTACTACCCCCTTTATATAGCTCTCATGCAGAGGAAGACGGAAGGCCAATGGTCTCCACAATTAATCTTGCTCATGAAGAGGGAGACGGAAGGCCAACGGTCATCTCTCATGAATAGGGAGATGGAAGGCCAACGGTCATCTCTCATTAATATGGAGACGGAAGGCCAACGGTCTCCTCTCATGAATAGGGAGACGGAAGGCTAACGGTCTCCGCAATTAAGCTTCTCTCATGAATGGGGAGACGGAAGGCCAACGGTCATCGCAGTATTTTAGGGTGGTGCGACACAGTTGCAAAACATGGTTCCATTACCGTCGCCGCGCACGCCCTTAGCCTGTCTCAACTTCTCAATAGACACACAATCAGTCCATCTATTTAAGTTGAGCAAAAGACATGTGAACATTCAATATGGGACAAAAAGTTTTAGTGCACCGTAGCATTATTGTGGGCCTTTGCATTTAACGTATTATTGAATAAATCAAAATGGGACAAACCCATGTATATCCAACAATCCCCACCAATGCGAAGCCATAGAAATGCTCTCGCCTTTCAAGCGTTTAATATACCAGTGTTTCGGTGGAGACTGTTAAGTTGAACATCCACCTAGAGCAAAGACTACACTTATTCACAACTGTACAATGGACTATGCCTTGAATTGACAATTTTGTGTGTAATAAGTTTCATCCAAGTCATTTACTGATACTAGGTTGCCAAACGCATCCCCTCTGGTTGGAGCATATAAGTCACACTCCAGGGCCTTTTATGGTATCTAGAGATTACCCAGATATCATAAACTGTGACTAGAAGTTGAACTCATATAGGTGTGTTCCTCAAAAAATATTCTGTAGGACAACATCTATGCTTCAACAAGCCACTTGGAACACATTAAGGTGAAAACACCAACCTGCCATACAGCTAGGAAAGAAATACATCTGAAATGGACCTTGTTAAGGGTCTTTCCTCTCAGTTTACCACTAGCTTGTTTCACCATTCTAATTCACGGGATCTCCGATCACAAAGAATAGGTTACCACCATGATAGACTTCAAGTGGGTCTCAAGCCCATCTCACTCGATGCAATATCTATCACATTGCGTGCTAGTCCCTTAGTAAATTGATCTGCCAGATTTTTAGACGTATGGACATAGTCCAACGCTATCACTCCGGAGTTTCTCATTTTTCTGACAGATTTCAAACGCCTATTTATGTGCCTAGTCGACTTCATGTTATCCTTATAACTGTTCACCTTAATAATCACGGTCTAATTATCACAGTTAATAGAAATAGCCGGCACGGGTTTTTCAACCACTGGTAAATCCATAAGGAGTTCATGAAGCCACTCAGCCTCAACCGAGGCGGTGTCCAACACTGTGAGTTCTGCTTCCATAGTTGACCTCGTTAAAATGGTCTGCTTGCAAGACTTCCAGGAAACAGCACCACCACCTAGTGAGAACACATATCCACTTGTGGCATATATCTCATCAGCATCAGATATCTAGTTTGCATCACAATAACCCTCCAGTACCCTCGGGTACCCGGTATAGTGAATGCCAAAGCTCATTGTCCCTTTTAGATAGCACAATACTCTCTCAAGAGCACGCCAATGATCATCTCCTGGATTTGACACAAACCGTCTGAGTTTGCTCACAGCAAACGAGATGTCAGGCCTCGTAGCGCTAGCCAAATACATGAGCGAACCAATTATTTGAGAATATTTTAATTGATCCTTAGCTATTCTCCGATTTTTCCTCAATTTCTTGCTAGGATCATAAGGTGTAGGAGCAGCTTCACATTCGCTAAACCCAAAGCGACTCAAAACCTTTTCCACATAATGGGACTGCACAAGTGTGATCCCACCATTGCCTTCTCTCAATAGCTTAATGTTAAGAATAACATTAGCTTCTCCCAAATCTTTCATCTCAAAATTATTGGACAAAAAGTCCCTTCACTTCCTTGATCATGTCAAAGCTAGTGCCAAAAATCAGTATGTCGTCAACATAAAGACACAAGATAACTCCCTCGCCCCCACCATACCGATAATAAACACATTTATCTGGTTCGTTCACAACAAAACCGACAGATGTCAAAGTTTTATCAAACTTTTCATGCCATTGCTTGGGTGCTTGTTTAAGACCATATAATGATTTCAATAATTTACACACCATGCCTTCTTGACCATTTGCTACAAACCCCGCAGGCTGCTCCATGTAGATCTCCTCATCTAACTCTCCATTCAGGAAAGCTGTTTTAATGTCCATCTGATGGACAATAAGACCATGAGAGGCAGCCAAGGAAAGTAACACACGAATCGTGGTCAATCTAGCCACCAGTGAATATGTATCAAAGAAATCTTCACCTTCCCTCTGTAAATAGCCTTTAATCACAAGCCTTGCCTTGTACCTCTCAATCGTACCATCAGGCCTAAGCTTTTTCTTGAACACCCATTTACTTCCAATGGGTTTGCACCCATAGGGATGTTTAACGACTTCCCAAGTACTATTAGACATAATAGAATCCATCTCACTCCTTATTGCTTCCTTCCACAAGTCAGCATCAGGAGAAGAATATGCCTCTTCAATAGTTCTTGGTGTGTCATCCGCAAGGTACACAATATAATCATCACCAAAAGATTTTGCAATCCTTTGTCTCTTACTCTTTCGAGTTGCTATACTGTCATCCTCATCATAATTATGCATATGGGGTTCATCAATGTGTTCTATCGGAATAAAATGCTCATGGGGTATTTCAGGTTCAGTGCTAGATGTGTCATGTGTAATTTTCATAGGAAAATCACTCTCAAAAAATGTAGCGTCTCTGGATTCCATGATTGTGCCAACTAGCATGTCCGGTACCCCAGAATTTATGATTAAGAACCTATATCCAACGCTGTGGAAAGCATAACCAAGGAAAATACAATCAACAGTTTTAGGTCCTAATTTGCGCTTCTTGTTAATTGGCACATTCACTTTGGCCAAACAACCCCAAGTACGCAAATATGAGAGATTTATTTTTTCTTTTCCCATTCCTCGAATGGTGTAATTTCTTTGTCTTTTGTGGGAACTTTATTCAGGACATGACATGCAGTCAAAATCGCCTCACCCCACCATTCTTTAGATAGACCCGACGTCTCTAACATGGCATTAACCAAATCAGTTAGAGTACGGTTCTTTCTTTCGGCAATCCCATTGGATTGTGGGGAATATGGCGGTGTCCTCTCATGAATAATCCCGTGTTCCACACAAAAATCAGAAAATTCTCTTGGAAAATACTCTCCACCATGATTAGACCGTAACCGTTTAATTTTCCTCTCAAGTTGGTTCTCAACTTCAGCTTTATAAGTTTTAAAATAATACAACGCTTCATCTTTGCATTTCAACAAATACACATAACAAAATCTAGTGGAGTCATCTATAAATGTGATAAAATAACGCTTGCCACCTTTAGTCAATATTCCGTTCATCTCACATAAATCGGAATGAATTAAATCCAGTGGTGCCAAGTTCCTTGCCTCCGCAGCCTTGTGAGGCTTGCGAGGTTGCTTAGATAGCACACACACATGACACTTAGAAGTTTTGACTAAATCAAATTTTGGAATTAAATTTTACTTTGCTAACCGCGATAGAACACCAAAGTTAACATGACATAGTCGTGAATGCCAAATATTCGACTCATTCGAAATAACATTGTTCACATCATTATTACACACATCATGCAACGATAAACGGAACAAGCCTCCGCAGTCATAACCTTTACCAACAAATGTACCATACTTCGAAAGTACACACTTATTGGATTCAAACATAAGTTTATGACCATCTCGACACACTTGAGATCCGCTAACTAGATTCTTTTTGATGGAGGGGACATGCTGCACATTCTTCAATGGCATCGTCTTTCCTGAAGTAAACTTCAGAATGACCGTACCAACACCAAGAACATGCGCAGATGATCCATTTCCCATCAGCAAGGATCCAGTCCCGCCGACCTGATAAGAAGAAAACAAAGAAATATCAGCACACACATGAATATTAGCACCGGTGTCAATCCACCACTCAGGCGAATGACAAACTGAAAGAACAGTAGGTAAATAATTATCATACCCTTGTGTTCCTCCACCGGTCTCACATATCACCATGTTAGCTGCTTTCTTTTCATGCTTAAATTTGTGGTCTGGGCACGCACTCGCCCAGTGCTCAGTGCTCCCGCAAACAAAGCATCCACCTTTTTTGTTGCCCTTTTTCTTCTTAAATGTGGTTGTTTGTTTAGGCTTGATGTTCTCTTGCTTGTTCTTCTTCTTCTTGTTGTTACGAGATGCATTATTGGAATTTTTCTTCTGCACCATATTGGCACTAGAAGACTCAATTCCTTTCCCGCGTGTGTCCTTTGCCCTCGCCCTCTCCTCAACATCAAGAGTACCAATGAGTTCAGCCACGGTGAACTCTTGTCTCTTGTGCTTTAGAGAGGTAGCAAAATCCCTCCAAGAAGGTGGCAACTTGGCGATAATACCGCCGGCCACAAACTTGTCGGGTAGCACATAGGGAAACTATTCGAGTTCTTTTGCCAGAGCCTGTATCTCATGAGCTTGTTCGACTACAGAATGGTTTTCAACCATCTTGTAGTCGTAGAACTGCTCCATCACATACAGCTCACTACCAGCTTCAGAAACACTGAACTTTGCCTCAAGTGTATCCCATAACTCTTTGCCAGTTTTGAAGGTTAGGTAAGAGTCCTGGTATTTTTCAGCAATTGCACTGATCACGGCACCTCTGAAAAGGTTACCAGCAACCTTAAAGGCCTGTCCTTGAGGAGACTGCATCAAATGTCTCTTCCTCAGAACTGCCCGGGGTCAAATCCCCAGGCTTGTCCTTGTGCCACGTGAAAACAGTTCATAGCCGTCAACCATAAGACCATCTTACTGTGCCATCTCTTATAGCACGTACCGTCAAAAGGATTCGGCTTCAACGCAGCAGCAAAACCACTAACAAAAAATGCCTAATATCAAGTTTTTGGATTGTTAGGAATTTAGGCATTTTCATGTTAAATTTAATCCATAAATAGCATGCGATTATTATGACGACATAAATAGCAGTAGCTTGAAACATATTTATCATCAAACATAAGATGATATAGTTAAAGAAATAGAACACAAAGGTTGCTAGGATGTACCCAGCGGAGGGACCCATGCTCAAAGCACCGGTTTCTCCAGTCACGTTAATCGTCATAACGTGTTGCTTGATGTTGTCGATCGGGGCTTGATGCAAGACGTTGTTCGCAGTGCAGTCCCACGAATGAGCACCGGGAGGAATACGATGGCTGTGCGCAGCAACCGCGACCACCAGGATGGAGCGAGCAGTCGCGAAGACGCTCCCCAAAAACCTGATCGCCCGCACACCCGGCAGGTGTCTCGATCACGGGCGTGGCTTCGGAGGCCTGCTCTCCCAACTCTCTGTGCGCACAGAAGGTTTGGACGGGGCTGGTTTGAGGCAATGATGTGAGGAAGAAGAAAGAAGAATTGTTCTGTCCAGCTACTGCCCCCTTTATATAGCTCTCATGTAGAGGAAGACGGAAGGCCAACGGTCTCCACAATTAAGCTTGCTCATGAAGAGGGAGACGGAAGGTCAACGGTCATCTCTCGTGAATAGGGAGATGAAAGGCCAATGGTCATCTCTCATGAATAGGGAGACGGAAGGCCAACGGTCTCCTCTCATGAATAGGGAGACGGATGGCCAACGGTCTCCGCAATTAAGCTTCTCTCATGAATGGGGAGACGGAAGGCCAACAGTTGTCCCTGTAGTGGACCGGTTAGGTAAAAACATGTTGGTTTTCTTGAGAAGTTTTAGCTCGGTTTTCTCGGGTTGCCTTGGATTCAATGGTGGTTCTTCCTTGCTACTATTCAACACCGGAAATGCCATCACTATAGCAAGTCGCCGTTCATCCAATGCACTGTTGCTGGTCTTTTATGGGAACTACTATGCATGTATATTTTACTTCGGTTCAGCAGTTTGATTTCGAGTATTGTGCTTTGGTGAAAAAAATTTTGCTGCCGTGAAACGTTTCTGTTTCATCACCGGCTTGTTTCCATTACTGTCGGAGTTGCCAGTAGAGAACCTTATTCACAGTTTCTTGCAGAGTATTTGTGCACGGGTTTGTACTGAGCAAAATTGCTTGATGCGCTATAGAAGTGTTTGGTTTTAAATTTAGCTGAAATTTTTACCTGTGTTAGTCTGAAGCAATGTTCTGTTCTTAGCCATAATTGGTTAACACTTCTTAAGTTTCTTGTGAGTTTATTGTGCATTTCAGATTTCCTGAAAAACTAAAGTACTGAGAAGCAATAATTTGAATTGAACAAATTCAAGCACTAAAGAGAGTATTACTAAATTGCTGATCCTTTGTCTCAGTTTACTGATTGCTTGTTTGCTCTGTTTGTTTTCATTTCTAGTATTGAGTTAATGTTTCAAAGTGAGCCAAATAGAAAAATTGTAAAGCCTAGTCTATCTGTCAAAATTCTGAATTCAGTTGGACTTTCAGATATCGACTGAAAGTAGTCGGCGTGTCAATGATCGATGGACTAGAGGCAGTCGGTGTTTCAAACTCCGATTAAGACTGAGTTGTTTTGGTAAAATTCTTTCAACAAGTTGTTCAAACTCTTTTGCCATTCTAAGTGCTTTTGTTCATTGGGTGGAGCGTTGGGTATTTAGAAAAGGTCACCAATTCATGAGAATTTGTCGAGGCGCCTATTCACCCCACCTCTAGTCGCTATTCTATTCCTACAATTGGTATCAGAGCCGGTTATATCACCAGTTGACCTTAACCGGTTTTATACTACATTGGCGACATGGACAAGAATACCAAGATTCTGGTGTTCGATGGTCGTATTTTTGCTTATTGGAAGGTGCGTATGGAGGCTTATTTACTCAGCCAAAGAAGTTCTATATGGGACATTGTTGATTCCTGATATGTGATCCATGAAACTCGCACCACTCATGCTGAAAAGGAACAATAAGATTGTAATAGCAAGGCAAGAAACATATTGTTCATTAGTCTGAGTCGCAATGAGTTTGATAGGGTCCAGCACCTACGAACTGCATGAGAAATTTGGATGACTTTGAAGACTTTCCATGAGGGCACTACTCAGATTAAGGCTAGGCACCAAAGCATATATAATCAAGAATATCAAATGTTTGTGCAAGACCCTAGTGAATCTGTAGATGCCATGTTTCCTCGATTTGATGGGATTGTGAGCAACTTGCGCTCCACTAGGACTTTAGCTTATTCGGATCATGATAGAGCTATCAAACTTCTCTATGCTCTTGATCATAGCATATGGGAGGTGAAGATCTCTAGTATTGAAGAGTCGGCAAGCTACAACACATTGACTTGCGATGAGCTCTTCAGTAAGCTTAAGTCCACCAAGATTGCCAAGGCATCTCGTTCTGGAATTGGGAACTCTTTTCCACCATCCATGGCACTAGTTTCCGGTTCTAGCAGTGGCACCTCATTCGGAGGTAATTTTTCTGGTGGTTCTGGAGTTTGTGCTTTTTCTAGAGGTTTTGCCTTGTCTTCTTTGGTCTTGTCACTAAAGAACAAGTGGACACATTGGACACTGAGGAGCTTGCTCTCATAGTCAAAAAGTTTACCTGATGAGGAGGGTCTCGAGGATGTTTTGAGTGTAGAGATCTTAATCACATTAAAGCTAATTTCCCAAAACTAAAAATGAAGAATGAAAATAAGCACAAACACCAAAAAAGGGACAAGAAACTTTTCTTCAAAGGGAAGCTCAGAAAAGTGGCTAAAAAGGTAGCTAGAGCTTTTGTGGCTGCCCTCAGCAACATTGACAATTCATCAAGTGAGGAACCAAGCTCGGATGAGGAGGAGCCTCCCAAAAATAAGGAAAATAAGGAGAAGACAATTGACTTCACCAGCCTTTGCTTCTTGGCCGACAGCATCCATAGCAGTGATGAGCTAGGACTCATCTGAGGTATATCTATCCCGTGATCAGCTCCTTTTTCAAAATGATGAATTACATGATGTTGTCATCTCTCAGGATAGATTACTTAAACAAGCTTCTAAAGAACGAAAGTAACTAAAATTCAGGCTAGAATCTATTTCCACTGAACTTGTCCTGCTAAAATCTAAGTCTGAAAATGTTGAATGTGACTCTTGTCTTGTTGTAATGAATAAACTTGCTCAGCTGCGTGTGGTTCATGCTCAAATTATTGAAAAACTTGAAATTGCTTAGAAGCATCTTTTGAAGATGGAGTCTAGTTGTGTTGTCATCAATGAATGCATGAACTGTCCTTTACTCATTGAAAGCATTAAATTGAGGGATAAGCATGTTGATGAACTTAAGGCTAGATTGGAGAGAGCTGAGTGTTCTAAGGATGTGCAGCCGAATTGTTCCACCTGCATCACCCTTAAGGATCAACTCAACTTTGCTAGAGAGCAAGTCGAAAAACTCAAGTTTCAAAATGATTATCTTCTTTCCATGGTGGATAAATGTACCACAGGGAATGGTAAAATGTATTTGCTTTTGCTAAAACAAAATGTGTGCTGAGAGGGTAGGGTTAGCTCTAGGTTGGGTTATGAGAGGACTACATCAAACACTTCGAGCAAAACTGTGTTCACTCCACCTACTACCCTTGAGAAAGAGAGAGCCCAGTTAGACACCACTCAAAAGCCAAGAATCCTACCCAACCTACAAAAAGAACTATACCACCACCAAAGATAGATCCTAAGAAGAAACCCAAAATATCTATGAGATTTGCACCTGAAACCTATGCACCTACTCTCAAGAAAGTGTATCATTGCTCCTATTGTCAGCGAGTAGGCCATTTAGTTGGGTTTTGTTATCGCCGTATCAAGGATGAAAAATGTGGTCAGGCAATGAACCTTCAGGACATGTATTACCCATCTTTAGGTATGCATGAGTTTGATTATCACTTTCATTTTGATTTTGAGGCTCCCATGGTTACATGAGAGACTTTGCCCCTCGTGGTGTACATCATACTTCATATGATGTTAGACCACGTGTTAGTGGTTTTGGTCCACGTTAATTTGGAAGACCTCATCGCTTTGCAGGCTCACGTTTTGAAAATAGACCTCACATTTATTATTATGAATCATATCCTGCACAGTCTTCTGTTTTTCCTGACTCTCGAGTTTTTCAGTGCTGGATTCCTAAATAATTTGTTACTAACCCCAACACTGAGCACTCCAGATCTTCTTGTTCTGTGTAGGGAACAGACGGAGGCTTGGAGAACAAGTGGATCATGAATTACGGTTGTTCGCGCCAGATGACGGGGAAATCATCATGGTTCTCCAGCTTCACCTTGACACAACAATAGGAATTCATCACCTTCAGGAACAATCGAAGGAGTAGACTGAAAGGCCAAGGTACGATTAAAATCAATGAAAATTTCACTCACAAATGTTGCTTTGGTTGAGGATTTGGGATACAACTTGCTTTCCGTATCTCAGTTACTTGATAAGGGTTTGGAGGTACACTTTGGACGTGATACTTCTCAAGTACTTGATTCTTCTAGCGCTTTTATTTGCAAGATTTCAAGAGTTGGGAGAGTTTTTGGAGCTGATTTCTCTAAGTCATTTGGTTCTTCTCATTGCCTTATTGCTGAACCATCTTCTGAGCTCTAGATGTGGCATAGGAGACTAAGGCATATGAGATTTTATTTGCTTGCTCGTTTGAGTGCCCTAGGTCTGATCCGAGGATTGCCCAAGCTCAAATTTGAGAAGAACCTTGTTTGCGCTCCTTGTCGACTTGGAAATATGGTTGC
This sequence comes from Zizania palustris, assembly GCA_019279435.1. Classification (NCBI taxonomy): domain Eukaryota; kingdom Viridiplantae; phylum Streptophyta; class Magnoliopsida; order Poales; family Poaceae; genus Zizania; species Zizania palustris. The sequence continues at coordinate 35,883,402 of JAAALK010000282.1, forward strand.
TGCCTCTCATTCACCAATCAATATGATGATGACAGAACAACACAAAGAGCTTCTTCATATGGACAATGTAGGTCCTTCTGGGGTTAGTTCTTTAGGTCGTAAATGGTATGTCCTTGTCGTGGTGGATGACTACTCCCGTTACTCTTGGGTCTTCTTTCTTGTAAGCAAGGATGAAGTGTTTTCACACTTTCGGAGCTTATCTTTGAGACTATTCAATGAACTCCCCGATGCATTTAAAGCAATTAGAAGTGATAACGACGTCGAGTTCAAGAATACTTTCTTTGTTGATTTTTGCCTTGAGCGTGGTATTGAACATCAATTTTCTGCTCTGTAGGTTCCTCAACAAAATAGAGTTGTTGAGAGTAAGAACCGCACACTTGTGGAGATGGCTAGGACGATGCTCAACGAGCATAGGACTCCTAGGAAATTTTGGGTTGAAGCCATGAGCACTGCTTGTTACATCTCCAACCGGATCTTTTTGCCCTCATTTTTGAATTTGACATCTTATGAACTATGTTTTGGAAGGAAGCCCAATGTTATTCATTTGAGAGTATTTGGATGTCGGTGCTTCATTCTAAAACATGGTAATCTTGACAAATTTGAGTTGCGTGCGTCTAATGGTATATTTTTGGGCTATTCTTTGCATGGTCATTCATATCGTGTCTTCAATCATGATACTAACACTATGTTGAATCATGTGATGTAACCTTTGATGAGTCATCTCCGTGTGTTAATCCTTCTTTTGAACTTGCAAGTGAGCATGATATGAGTGAAACAATCTTTGGCGAAGTTTAAATGCAAAGCTGACACAAATTCGAAGCCACAAAATTCAAAGCCTCCGAAGAATAAAACACGAAATTGAAGCTCTTCGTTCACAGCGAAGTATGTTCCTGGTGACGAAGTATTCTATGCGAAATATACTTCGAACAACAGATCCTTCGAAGCCTACGAGACAGAGTCTGAAGTCTATTACATTCATGCAGTGGAGTCCATGCCAGAGATTTACAGAGAAAACTTAATTGCGAAGCTATTGCAGAGGAAAAAGCAAATAGCCTGCAGAGCTATCTGAAAGGCTACGCAAAAGAAGCAGTAAGCATGCAGCTAGTTATCCCATGGGAAAACTGATAGAGACTGCAACTTAGGCCTTAGGCATGAAAAGCCTATGAAATAAAAAATGAACAGCAAATCAACCAGCCGCACAAACAACAAGAACGGTGCCAACCACAATAACTTTGCCTGGAGATAAAAACGATACAGGAACAGAACAAGCACGCAAAATGATGTAGATAGGAATTAAATCCACAGCAACCGCACAATCGGAGAGACACAAAGAACAACAGCCAATCAAAAGATTTCTTAATGTGACTGAGAATCAGAACCTGGCATGCGTGCGAAGAATAGCTATGGTGGCGGTGGGGAACAATGACTGTATTGCCATGAACAACAAACAACTAGGAGCAAAAGCGTGGGGAAAGTGAACTCAGATTTTTAGATTAAAGTGAGTTAACCCTAACCCTAGGGATTGGGGCCCTTTTTATAGGCAGCCCAATAGCCTAGGAATATTCCACCAGACCCTTAGGGTTTTTTATAAACACTGAAATAAATGGAAAAGACCAAACTGCCCTTAGGATATTTTTACAGACTCAACTGACTGACTATGGGCCTAAGGACAAAATAGTAAACTCCTATTTACAGATGACTTATCCGGAAGTGGAGCTTTCGTAGCGACTACGGCTTTCCTCTGAACAGTCTGATGCGAGATCAGCGGTTGTCAGTTTTGCGCCGAAACTGACTAAAGCGTTCACCGACTTTGCACCAGGTACCAGGATTGGGCCGGCCTAATTCCGCAACTCTCTCAGCCCAGCAATCTCTCACCGCCCATGTACATGAGTCAATCCTGGTCAACAGCCCAGTGAATCCTCTGCTGCTCCTAACCTATGTACCTAGATTGGGCTAGCCCGACTTTGCGGCCCCTCTGCCCGTCAGTCGCTCGCTGCCCGTGTACCTGAGTCACACGCGGCCCAGACGCAGCAGGTCTTCTCTCTCTTTTCAGTCCTCTTTGACTACTGTTGACAATGACTCATCACATCTGGAGCCATGAGGCCCAAGCTCTTCAGCATGTCTCCTCAGTTGTCGCACTACTTTGTTGTAGACTGCTTACCATAGAACTTTGGTATGAATTGGGACATTGAAGTATATACCAAGACCAATACTTTAAGTTTCTGATGGTTTCAATGTAGGCTTAGCTTGGTTATTTAACATAAGGTTGACATGCAAATAACCCCTGGCACTAAAATGAAAAAAATCATAAAGCTTGAATTAATTGCATAACAAGTTTGTTGAAGCTTCTTGTAGTGGGATATGCTTATCTGGTTAGTATTTGTTAGCTTTTGCATCTCATGCCTTTGCCATGTCTAGTATGCTAGTCTGAGTAGTGATGCTTTTATTTACTAAAACCTGAAAATGCTTGCTCATACTGTTGCTTGGATAATATTCACCTGAGTTTGTCATACAGTACTTTTAGACAATATTCAAGGCAAATGCTTGTTTTGTACTGTAATTGGAATTAATAATGTTCCAGAAGCTTGCATTTACAATTCATCCTCACACCTCTCTTTGCATCGTGTTGTCGTCTTGATGTTTGCATTGCCAAAGGGGGGAATTCATAGAGCATGCTTCTGTTTTTGCTGTTTGCTGAGATCTTTTATCAAGTGACATGGTTGTTTTTGCTGTTTTCTGAGTTTTTATGGTCACTTGTGTGCTGAACTTGCATTTTATTCTGTTTTGTTTTGAAGTTGTCAATGCACTCATCAAGAGAGAGATTGAGAAACCAAGTGAGGCTTGCACTATGGTTTTTCTGGATGATGAGTGATTGTCAAGATTGTCTGGTTGTATGAGTTATGGTATGGGGTGCACGGAGGTGCATGTTTTGCTTGTCTCATGTGTGCAGGGTTGAGATGCTAGTCAATTGTCGATGGTGGATGATTAGGGTTAGGTAGGGAGCCTGATACCAGACGGTCAAGGAAGCAGGGGGAAGTTGCAGGTGATCTTAGGTGTACACATGGAGATGAGGAAAGACATATATGAACTGATGATCAAGATAATGTGTTGACCAAGTCAACGAAAGGAAGCCAGTGCCAGTGACAAGGCGGCTCGAGGGATCAAGAGCAAGAGAGACTTGCTGGCAGTCAAGCTCATAGACGGGTGGCACATGTCGAAGATCTGGAAGGTTTTGTCGGTTTCAGCTGAAAACCTTCATATTAGAGAATGTTTTTTAAATTTCAAGAAATAGGAGTTTATTTTATCTGTTCAGTCGTCTAAATTAAGTGTAATCTTTTAGTATTTTTCTGAATTTTTAATTTTGAAAAAATATTAAAAGAATAAGTTAAATGACCTAATAAATTAGGTATAAACATTTGTGTATTTTTCAGAATTATTAATTCTTAAAATACACAAGGGTGTTTAGGTAATTTCTTGGTAATTAAACCCTAGTGGCATTTTGGGAAATACCTTGATAAGCTTGCCTATATAAAGGACCCCATGCCTAGGGGTTTAGAGCAGACTTTTTGGCTGAACTTTTGGGGCTGAGTATTGTTTCCAGAAATTTTCTTTTCACATCATAAACCAAGTTTTCTATTCATCTTTTTGCTAGATCATGAACAACCGCCATTGTGTTCTTTGCTGCTTGGTACTGTGCATCATCTGCCGGAGCTAGCGCCTAGAACAGAGGTACGTCTTTTGTCTTTTTGAAAAAGTTTATGCCATTTTACTTCTGGTTTGGCTCTGTTTATGCCGTCTCTTCCGTGTGAAAAATGTCCAGAGATGGCTCTTGATTTTGTTGTCTGATGGGCTTCAGCAAGTACTGCCATGCTCAGGTTGCACTATAGTATCTACTCCAAGCAGTTCCTCGTGCATCCTTTCAGCCTAATCTAATTTGATTTTTTGCCTGACTGCTTTGGTTGGAATTTTTGGAGATTGCTCTCAATGTTTTTGTATTGCAAGTTTCACCGTCCCGGAAACTCTACAGTGGCAGACACAAATTGAATCACTAAAGTTGTTGTCCCTTTAGCGGACTGGCCAGGTAAAAACTTGTTGGTTTTCTTGAGAAGTTTTAGCTCGGTTTTCTCTAGCTGCCTTCGATTCAACGGTGGTTCTTCCTTGCTACTGTTCAACGCCGGAAATGTCATCACTGATTCTTGAAGCTGATCTATATACTTTTAGGATGGCATTTCTCAGATTGAATTTTGAGATTGAATTTTGGTATCCTTCAAGGTCTCATGCATTGTTTCCCTTTCTTCACTAACCATTTCATTCAGAGTGCTTTCCCAGACAAATCCTAATCCTTGAATCCTAGCCGTCCCTTCTCCAATGACAGAGACACCACTTTCCAAGCCACAAGGCAGTGCACCCCATTCACCTCTTCTTGTCACTTCCAAAGAAAACTCTTACATTAACAGTTTATTTCCTTGATTGCCCATTTGGGTAGCTGCATGACCATGAGATAATGAATAGGAAGTGGTATCAAAATTGTTTTGATAAGGCAGAGCCGTCCACTTGGTGATTGCAATTTGGGTTTCCACCCTACAAGTTTCTTCGAGTATCTGTCCAACAGAGTTTGCAGTTCAAATTTTGTTGGCTTGCGCACTGACAAGGGGAATCCTTAAGTAGGTGATTGGGAAAGCCTCAACTTTACATCCTAATATGTTCTTCATCATTTCCAAATCTTCTTCTACACACCAAATAGGAGGTATTGCACTTTTTCCAAAGTTTATCTGAAGTCCTGTTGTTGATCCAAAAACCTAAATGAGTGTTCGAATGACCATAGTATCATGAATTCTCGGTGGAAAGAAAATGACTCCATCATCCACATAAAAGGATACATGTGAAGCCCTTTGGATTTGCGAGATACGGGATAGCAGACCACAAGATACTGCATTTGCCAATAACACATGTAGTACATCCATCACCAAAACAAATAACAGTGGTGATAAGGGTTCTCCTTGGTTTAATCCCCTAGCCGGCTTGATATTTTCCCTTTGAAAACCATTTACCAACACAGAGGTTTCAGCTGTAAGTAAAATACACTACTACAAAACCCCCCTGTAGCTACGCCTTAGTATTAACGCCATGTAAAAACATCTCTACATCCACATATAAATATGCTTGTTGACACGATTTTGAAAGCATGTCAGATTGTTACGATAATAGACACGCTTATACTGTTATGAATCATACGAAGACATTTTTTGACACGCTATTGAAGTCATCTCAAAATGACACGACGTTAGACACGATTTAAAGCGTCATTATCACACGGAGATATTGTAAAAGTGTATCAAACATTTGTTTATAGCTAGGTATAGATGCTTTCTAACTTGATTAGAAAAGCGTATTGAATTGATACAAAGTTTAACATGTTGTCATTTCGCGAATAGCATGTAGATTAGTCATAAATCGTATCAAATAACCATCAATAGAAAATGACACGGACATAAACAAGCTTTGAAGTGTCATTATCCTCTTGACACATTTTAAAGCATATCAAACAATTGTTTGTAATCATGCATCGTGAATGATGAAGAAATAATATATTTGATATGGTAAAAAATACAACTATGTGCCATATATAACATATTGTTATATTATATATGTACATGAAAAAATATTATTCGGAATGAATAAATTAAATAACTTATATTATATATGTACATGCTAAAAAACATATACAAATAAGTTGTGTGCACTGAAATAAAAATATAAAAAGTTGAGCCTCTTGGGATTCGAACTCTGGTTAGTAGCATTAGAGGCATACAGGCAAGCCATTGAGCTACCAACACATTTGTGTTTTATTACCAGGTCAGAGTATGTAAATAGACATATCTTCAGCTACCATATACACCCATGACCCAAATCGGCAATATTCTCAAATTGAGTTTATTGTGTCGCCGCACCGCTCATGCACGCCACCGTCGCCGACAGCTCCTCCATCGACCGTTGCAGCCTCCTTTCAGGCACCGTCGGTAGGCTATGCACCGTCGCCTCCCATCCCACCATCAACCACCGCTTCTCTCTCCGTCGACACTCGCCGCCTCCCATCCCACCAAAGCCTCCCATCGCGCCGCCGCCCCCCATCGAGCTACTGCGTGCCCCGGCATCCCATCACGCGCCATCACTCTTATGCGCCTAGAACTCCAGAGGCAACATAAGGTAGGTCTGATCCTATCCCTTCTTTTATTCTTCCCTAAGTTCTTTTAATTTTCTGCAATGTACACCGGCTGCTGCCTACTTGTGTAGATTTAAACATTGTAATCATATACAGTGCAGTGTGCAATACTGCAATTTTATCTATTGTTAGGCTTTCAAACTTGTACTCAATCAATTGTCTGACATAATAGGTTGATCAGCTGATACTTTGCAGATGTGTTGTTATTCTTGTGTTATTTGTTTACTTGTTGTGTGACTGTTAAATTTGTAGATTGATGGATAGTAATAGTAGATCAGAATTTGATGGCAAAGGATGCATCAATTGTTTTTCTCTAGTGCTAATTTGATTGTTAAACAAATGAACATTTGAACTTGTCCTGATTTTCTATTTAATTATATCATATTTTCATGTGATGATGCTATTGCCTGAAAACACTTATCTCTGTATGTGTACAATCATGGTGTAGTGCATATGGCTATAGATGGTATGTGTATGATATGATTGAGCTTCCTTGTTATTTGTTGTCGTGGTTTGATTTCTTGAAGCATAAGCTGTAATGTAACTATCTTTTTAAATTAAGCATGATTTGTTTGATTTAAATTCCACATGTGCTTACATAAGGTGATGGATAGAAGTTGGATGAAAAAATCAAGACGGGAGACTGCATATGAAGATGGTGTTGAGGAATTTTTGACTTTTGCTTATCATGACCTTCCACCTGACAGCGAGATACTGTGTTCATGTAAAAAGTGCAATAATAGAATAAACCAGACTCATGATGAAGTTAAGACACATCTGAGGTGTGACGGTATTCTTCAAGGTTATACCTCTTGGGTTCATCATGGTGAGAATTATGATAGACCAACAATTGCATTTGATGATGTGCCTAATATGACCATTTTGTCTACCACGAGTATAGTACAAGGTCACCGGGATAGAGGATCGGATAGCATTGAAGAACTACTACATGCTGCATTTGGTAGGGCTGCAGGAATACTTGAAGGTGAAGCAGATGATTTTCAGGCAAGATTTGCAAGTATAGAACATAATGCCCTAGTGGATATTAATGTGAATTCAAGTGAAGGCGATGATTCGAGGAGGGATCATAATATATATGCAAGATTCTTAAAGGATGCACACGTAAGGTTATACCCTGATTGTAAGTACTCAAGGTTGTCATTTTTGGTGCACTTATATCACTTGAAGTGCTTACATGGTTGGTCACAAGAATCATTTGCATCACTATTGGGTCTACTATCTGCCGTGCTACCTCGTGAAGCAAATCTGCCTAAGACATATTATGAAGCGAAGAAAATCATCCGTGGACTAGGTCTTGATTATGTGAAAATCCATGCTTGCCCAAAGATTGCATGCTTTTTAGAGGTGAACATCCAAAAACGATGTTTGCCATGTGTGCGGGAGCTCTCGTTGGAAAGTTGTTAAAGAGAATTCCTCATCAGCTAAACCAAAGGGGAAAAGGAAACCAACAAAAGTCTTACGGTATTTTCCATTGATACCTAGGATCCAGAGGTTATTTTCAACTACGAAAACTTCAGATGATATGCGATGGCATGAGGAGGCCCGAACAAAAGATGGAAAACTAAGACATTCAGCAGATGGTGAAGCTTGGAAAGAATTTAACGATAGGCATCCTGAATTTGTAGCAGATGCTCGAAATGTACGCCTTGGTTTTGTAAGTGATGGATTTAACCCCTTTGGGAATCAGAATCTAAAGCACAGTACATGGCCAGTAATGCTCGTTCCTTACAACCTACCACCTTGTATCTGCATGAAGCAAACATCTTTCATGTTGTCAATGATCATCCCTAGACCAGATTCTCCTGGTAATGATATAGATGTATATTTGTAGCCCTTGATTGATGAGCTTTTACTGTTGTGGGATGGAGTTGAAACATTTGATGCCTCTTTGAGAAAAGAGTTCCATCTCAAAGCTGCACTTTTGTGGACTATAAATGGTTTTCTAGCATTAGGTTACCTAAGTGGATGGAGCACAGGTGGTACATATGCCTGTCCTGCTTGTGGTCGAGCGACAAAATCATTTCGCCTGAAGCATGGTAAAAATTCGTGCTATATGGGTCATCAGTCGATGGCTGCCAGAAAATCACAGATACCGAAGGCAAAGGATGCAGTTTGATGGCTCCATAAAGACTGAACTTGCACCTAACACAATGAGTGTCAGCATTATTCTTAAAATTTTAGAAGGGAGAGAGTTTGTGCTAGGGAAAAAGGCGAGCATTGCAAAGAAGGACAACAAGAAAAGCAAGAATAAGGAAGTGGCAGATGAAAGTGCTAAGAAACACAAGCGTAAAACAAAAGGACAAAATAATGAGTCAAATGGGAGTGTTAGTCATGAGGTGAAGAATCCTAAAGATTGGTTGAAAAAGAGGTCAGTGTTCTTTAATCTATCATATTGGGAACAGAATAGATTAAGACACAATCTAGACGTGATGCACTTAGAGAAAAATGTGAGCGACAACTTTATCTCGACTTTGTTAGCTATTTGTCATAAAACAAAGGATGACCTTAATGCACGACTAGATTTAGTTGAACTTAGAATTCGAGAGGATCTTCATCCTGTTGTACATAATGATGGAAAGCAGACGATTCCTGATGCACCTTTTACCATGTCTAGAGAGAAAAAGGAGATCCTTTGCTCAGTAATTAAAAACCTTAGGGCCCCTAATGGATCTGCATCAAACATATCTAGGTGTGTGGACATGAAAGACTTTACATTAAGTGGACTTAAGATTCATGATAATCATGTTTTACTACATGACATTCTACCGGTGGCGCTCCGATCCTGTTACCCTAGCAAAGATGTCATGAGGATAGTTGTTGAACTATCTAATTTCTTCAAGATGTTGTGCTCCAAAGTTATAGATGTTAATGAGTTGTTAAAGATTCAAGAGAGTATTGTGATGACACTATGTGATATGGAAAGAACTTTCCTGCCATCATTTTTTACTGTGAGCGTGCATTTGATGGTGCATTTGGTAAAAGAAGTTAAACATGGTGGCCCTGTTCAGTACCAATGGATGTACCCTATGGAAAGGTGTGAAACTTCATTTAGTTTCCACTATTGTTGTCAATAAATCATTTCGACAACTTACACATGTTCATAATTGCATATTTGCATATAGGTTTTTTGTTTGGCTAATGGCACTTGTCAAGAATAGAGCTCACCCAGAAGGATCAATTGTTGAAGGATATTGCATGGAGGAATGCTTGGACTTTTGTTCAAGATTTTTAGAAGTAACAACTCGTCTTACTAGGCCATCTAGAAATCCTGAATCTTCTCATGAAAAAAAAGGCTTGTACTTGTTTGTACTCGTCTTACAAGTGCAACAAGTCTTTTATGTCCAAGATCCAAGAGCTGAATCGTGGTACACCATGATGAAAGTTATACCACATGATAATTTTGACATGGGTGCTGAATTGTTGGCTGAGGAAATAGATTAGATTGCATAGTTGAATGGCAATTCTGTTGAGTTGGTATTCTGTTGATGTTAAGTTATGAAATGTTGATTGCATAGTGTAAAAGTTCAGTTTTTAATCCATGTTTTCTTCAAACAGAGATTCTAGGGTGCATTTTTGTAAGCCATGATTTTGGATATAAGTGGTCGAAAGTTGTCAATACTCCAGATTCAGATTTTACAATGTATATTTGTTTTCAATCAAAAAAAATTTAATACTCTCAACATGTGAACAACTCCAGATTTAGTTTTTTTCAAAGTGTTATTTGTCATCCATGATTGTGGATAGAATTGGTAGAAAGTTATCAGTGCTCTTATTCATATTTTACAATGTAAACTTTGTTTTCAATCAAAGAAAAACTTAATACTCTCAATTTATCAACAACCCAGTTTTAGTTGAAAAAAATATGAGCATGAATTTTTAACTGAATGCGGGTATGTTAAAAAATCCAAAAATCATGCTCTCTTATTCAGATTTTACAATGTAAACTTTGTTTTCAATCAAAGAAAAACTTAATACTCTCAATTTATCAACAGCTCTAGTTTTAGTTGAAAAAAATCTGAGCATGAATTTTTAACTGAATGGGGGTATGTTAAAAATCAAAAAATCCTGCTGTTGCTGAGGTTCGAACACCGGACCTGTGCTTCAAACAGCCTGTCCTCTACCATTGGACTATCGATGCTTTCTTGAAAGTATTGTGCAAGCAAAGTTTTTATATGTATACTTTTATTAGTATTTAACCCATCGCCGCCCGTGACGCCTCCTCTTCTCCCCAATATTCCCCAATCCCCTTTCGTCGCGCGTCGTACCCTTCACCCGCCAGAAGCCCCGCCTTCGCCGCTGGGCGCCGTCGGTCGGCCATCGTCGGTCGGCCGCCGCCCTATGGTCCGTCCCCTACCACGCTCACTCTCTTGCGTGCTTGGGGGCTCCCTGCGCCGCTGCGACTTGGGGGCTATGGTCGGACCTCAAGGTGCCACTACTAGAAAACTCCCCCTGTAGCTATGCCAGAATTAGGGTGTAGACATGTTTTATTTCATCTCTATGTCAATATAGACACGTGTTCATAAAGCATGTTAGAAGCGTCTTTGTACGTACTGCGTCAGATCCTTGTAGAGATGAATTTTTTATGCGTTGCTATGAAAGAAAGAGACAATTTATAAACACATTATTTGCATATCTATAAAGTTAGATACAATTTAGTAGACACATGTATAAAACATCTGTAGTGGTGTAGTTACGTAGTATTGTGACATTTCATTCACGTTAATAAATGTAGATACAATTTATAGATACATATACAAATCATGTCTAATAATCTATATGCGTTTTATAAGGACGCCTTATTGTGTAGTAATAAGTATAGAGATGAATTTGTAGAGCGCGGAACCTGACGTGGTAGATGATGTGGCACGTGACGTGGCTAGGGATGAAAATGAATCGGATAGTTTCTATCCGAATCCGAAAAAATGGTTTCGGATCAGGATTTTTTTAATTCGGATACAAATCTTATCCGGATATGAATTCGGTTAATCTGGAAAAATCTTATCCTAATATCCGAAAACAACATGGTTATCTATAGAAAATAACCATAAAATAATCATTACTTAATATGTGTATCAAACTTCAAACATATTTTTATTTCTTGACATAATACTAATGCAAAATGCATTAGATTTGTGCTGCTAAGGTGTGCCCCTCGCCCTGATTTTATAGGCAGCCCACCACTCACATTGCTTCAAACTAGCGAGGTGGGACTAAAGAGTGAGGCGCGATTACAAACAATTGTTTGATATGCTTTAAAATGTGTCAAGAGGATAATGACACTTCAAAGCATGTTTATGTCCGTGTCATTTTCTATTGATGGTTATTTGATACGATTTACGACTAATCTACATGCTATTCGCGGAATGACATCATGTTAAACTTTGTATCAATTCAATACGCTTTTCTAATCAAGTAAGAAAGCATCTATACCTAGCTATAAACAAATGTTTGATACACTTTTACAACATCTCCGTGTGATAATGACGCTTTAAATCATGTCTAACATCGTGTCATTTTGAGATGACTTCAATAGAGTGTCAAAAAATGACTTCAATAAGCGTGTCTATTATCGTAACAATCTGACATGCTTTCAAAATCGTATCAACAAGCATCTTTATATGTGGATGTAGAGATGCTTTTACATGGCGTTACTACTATGGCATAGCTACAGGGAGGTTTTCTAGTAGTGTGCGCCTCCACTGTATCATTGACCGAGTAGAGGAGAGGAGCAGCCTATATTTTTTGTCATTGTCTTGGATCAGATTTGTTAGGTGTTGTAGTTTAAAATGAATCAGATTTGTTTGCTGCTTCTTTTGATACATTATATAAAATAGCTGATTGATGTCTGTTTACTATATAATTTCTATTTTCAGTGCTAGTTTCTGTTGATTGCTAAATTTCTAGTTTCAGTGCTAGTTTCTATATAATTGCCTTATTCAGAATCTTCAGAAACTTGAATTTGTTTGAATCTTCAATAGTACTGTTCAAATCATTGATAAATTGTCAAGTGCTATTTGTTGATTATAATTGTATTGATCTTAACTAAATCAAATTGTTGAATTTGTCTAATCAGCTATTTTCATCTAATTGAAAAGTGCTTCAAAACTATACCTTTGAGCAGTAGTATTCACTATCATGCAATTTTCAAAAATGTATTCTATCTGATTTCTTGAATTAAACTCTTGTTGACTATTCATTTGCCGAGCAGCCGAGCATTTTTCTAGTGATGGGTCCTCCTAACAAAGAGTTGAAGAGGGACAAATTGAGGAGGTTTCGGTGTCATACAAAAGTCGAAAAAAAGTATGTGGTTTTGAAGATTGAACAGAACACTAGGGTCATCTACTACATCAAGCGGGGTCTGTGAGGTCTGCGAGTGTGGTAAGGTTAAGGTCGAAGGACGCCCTTGCGATTGTGCGCCAACCTCCAAAAGGAAGCATGTGGTTCTTCAGTTGGACTCGGACTCGGACGACGACATGCCGCATCAAGGTAAAGGGCAAACTGTAGAGGCAAGTCGTGACCAAGGGCAAACTGTTGAGGCAAGTCATGCCAAAGGAAAAACTGTAGACAGAAGTGGTGGCAAAGGAAAAACTGCTAGAGGGAATTGGTGGCAAAGGAAAAACTGCAGAGGGAATTGGTGGCAAAGGAAAAACTGTAGAGGCAAGTGGCAGCAAGATGAGTGTTGAGGCAAGAACTTCTGATACTTCAGTTATTTTACATTGCTATATCAGTGTGCATTCATAGTATATTTAATATTTTTTACGAGTTACTTATCTGAGTTTCAATGTTTCTCTCTGCTTGCAATCATGCAGGACTATCTAGACCTAATGATTGTACAACTAGACTGCGTGATTGAGAAGTTGGACGTATTGATGGACAAACTTGACATAGTGATCGACAAGATGTGTTCTAAATGACATAGACAATGACGTGATAGTTAGTTAGTGTTGGAGGATGTTGTCATCTTTTGTTTAGTTAGGTGTGGTTGTTGTTGTTGATGATCGATCGTATCTTTTGGTTACTTAATGATGGATGTTGTTATCGATAGATCATTGGTACCTTTTGTTAGGTTGGTGGTTGAACTAATGAACTAATGACTGATGGCTGGATCATATATGTAAGAATTACTAATGGCACATCTAATTGACTGCATGTGGTATCTTTAGTTAATTTGACTGATCAGGTTGTATGCTTATGTCATGCTATCATCTTCAGTTAATTTGAGCAAAATTCCAACTTTTCTGGTGCAAATACAAATTTGCGAAAATTTCGTTGTCATGTTGTATATGCTGGTATCTTCAGTTAATTTGACCACAAGGCAACCACTATCTTCAGAATACAAAATACCAACTTTTCTGATGCAAATGCAACTTTACAATATCAAAATGTTTGTAATTGTCTAGATCCATTTAATTTGCTATTTTGAATACATTAGTCATGTTACTACGATTTAAATCGAAATATGTCAAATTTTTTGTTCCCATATATTAAATTCAAAGTTTTCCGAAAAACTATGTTCGGAAACTCGATCGGTAATGCGGAGGTTAAGGGTTCTTAAATTCTAAGAAAATCAAATAAAGTCTGAAAATACGAGATTTGTCATGGTGCTATTATATTATACGTACATTCTATGATTTTTGTTCCCATACACTAAATTCAAAGTTTTCCGAAAAACTATGTTCTGAAACTCGATCGGTAATGCGGAGGTTAAGGGTTCTTAAATTCTAAGAAATCAAATAAAGTCTCAAAAATACGAGATTTGTCATGGTTCTATTATATTATACGTACATTCTATGATAAAAATTTGAAAACGTTTCAACGAAGTTGTGACATAGGATGTTAAGAAACTTGACCTTCTCATGACAGGAATTGAATTACAGTTTTCAAAAGGAATAGGTTCAGGTCGAAAGCAAATTTATGATCAAATAGTCGTGTCAACTTTAATTTTTTTATAATCAAAGTACAACTTATCTCATTCCATATAAAATGTTTGTAATTTTCTAGATCCATTTAAATTTCTATTTTGAACACATTAGTCATGTTCCTAGGATTTAAATGGAAATATTTCAAATTTGAACTACAAGTACCTCAAACTATGTACCAAAATTTCTAGCATAATCATATTCATGTTTTTGTGCCCATTTTTTTTGAAAAAGAATATGTTCTGTAACTTTATAAAGTCTAAAAATAGCAACAAAATTTGAGTAATGTTTGGTAAGATGAAATACTTGATTTTAAAATGGTATTAAAGGATAGAAACATATTTAAAAAACAAACTAAAAATATGGTGACTCCAGGGTTCGAACATGGGTTGCCATCTTACCAACCAGCGCCAACATCCATGTGTGCTACTGCTAACTTCTTGATATTTTTGTACATACAATTGTATTTTGCACTAGTAACGAATACAGTACCGCAAATTTTTGGCGCCAGGTTGCGCGCCAAACATTTTTACCTCCTATACATTGAAATCCTTGCCTTATTCAACACCCGGAAACCTCGCAACCACACGGCAACCACACATTCTCCTTTTACCTCTCGTGCTATACATCCAATTCCCAGAGGCTCGGGCGCCGGCAACCGCACGGCCGCACCTGCTCACCGGCATCCTCAAGTTCTCGTCGTCGCTATCTCCACTCCAGGTATTGCCATGCCTTCGTCCTAATCTCTGGCCTTCTTATCGATTTACTACTCATCGTTGCCATGAGTTCAGATATGACATTGAATTAGTGTTCAAACAAATTTAATACCTGCGACATGTAATCTTTCATCAAATAGCTAACACACAGACCTAAATTCTTATAAACACTAATCTTTTCTGACCTCCATCTGCTTGATCCCATATTATGAAGTGTTAAACGTTGGATCAATTACCATAGGATAAATAGCACACTAACTTCATGAAACCATATGTGTTGTACTGCTGAGAGTTTGTAGAAGCTAAGTATCCCTTGCTGGTACATTAACAAATCTTGTTTGCATCTGTTCCGAAATATTTGGAGGAATCAGACTAGTATTCTGTTCTGTTTCAAAATCCTGCTGAAGCTATCTGCTGATTGATTGATTTGTGTTCCAATTTGAAGTTGCTGAATCCAGTATTTGATCAATCTTCTGATTCTAGTGTTGTATGTCCTGAATCTGTTTAGATTATTGATATGCTTTCAAGGTTAGCTTGATTCTAATTTGATTTTGAGTAAAAGTGTTCTAGTTCAAATTGTCTCTCTTGTTTGGGTCACTACTGTGTGAATGTGCTGTTAGGTATGATCTAAAAGGTTGAGCTACAACTATTTTGGGTTTTGACATCTTGAGAAGATCATTCTGCGCACTGTGTTGAATTGAAATTTGAATCTGTGTTTTTAGAGGTGCGTTGGGTGAATTGATCATAAAATTTGAATCTGTGTTTGTAGAGGTAGTTGAATGTTGATAGCAGTCACAATAACTTGATGACTTAAATCTTTGTAACTTCAGATCAAATCATGGTAAGACCACTTCGACGGTTAAGGAATTGAACCTCCAACAAGAAGAGGAGGCAGAACCTATTGAGAATGGGCAGGATAACTTAGCGGAGTGTGAGAATGGCCACTCCAACTTAGCAGAGCATGACAACGATGAAGACTTGCAGAGTCCTCCTGACATTGATGACTTATTAGCGCGGCTCCCGAGCCAACATCCATGAACCCCAATAAATATAATATGTGAGTTTCATGTTTTTATTTCATATCCATATTTAGTGTCAACATAATCTATTTCCTATATGTAGGGCCAAATGGAGAGGTCAGACAAGTATTAGGGAAGTTCAGAGTTTCAAATTTAGTGGATTTACAAGGAGGAAAGGTTATTGTAGGGACTGATGAAAATGGTGTCCCAAATGAAAGGTCAGCCTCCATTCTTGGACAATCCTTGGACAGATAGCAGAAAACCATCATTAGCGCCTTTACACATTGAAAGATGGGACAATGCTATGTTCAATACTCACAAGCAACAGATAATCAAAGATGTGGAGGTAAATTAATGTTCCTAGCTAGTTCAATCAAAAGTACCTCAATTTCCATCCATCTAGTAACAACTACCTCTACTTTTTATAGGAAAACTTTCAGTTCCCCCGCCAAACGCTAAATCTTACAAGGGACTGGGTGCTAAAGACTGTTAACAATAGGTGGCGATCCTACAAATAAAAGTTGAAGAAACAATATTTCAACCGTGAAGAGAGATCTCTAGATGAAATCATAAATGGGAAACCAAGCAAAGTGAACGAACTTCAATGGAAAGCCATTGTTGGATTTTGGTGCCGAGAACCACATAATGTACCACCCTTTATTTATCATTTATATGCATGATGAAATAAATGAGTGTAACATCACTTCATCACTCTTTTATTTGCAGAAAGTATGTGCGATAAACTCTAGGATCGCAAAAGAACAAAAAATACACACACATCTGGGAGAAAAATCCATGCTAGGCTTAAAAAAGAGATGGTGGGATATATTCATCCCAAGTTACTTCTTGTATTCACAATCATCTAATTCAGATCTGTAATGAGCCTCACTTTTCTATGTTGTGCAGGAAGTTAACCATAAAAGGAAGATTAATAGGCTTGAATTATAGGAGGCTGCTCACAAGAAAAAGAATGGCAGATTCACTACTCACA
>JAAALK010000282.1:35900390-35980484 GCA_019279435.1 Zizania palustris
TTCTCTATGCTTTTGATCGTAGCATATGGGAGGTGAAGATATCCAGTATTGAAGAGTCGGCAAGCTTTGACACTCTAACTTGCGACGAACTCTTTAGTAAGCTTAAATCCACCGAGATTGCCAACGCGTCTCAACTAGGAGCTAGAAAATCTTTGTTGCCTTCGATTGCTTTGGTTTCCAGTCCTGCCAGTGGTACCTCATCTAGAGGTAATTTGTCTAGCATTTCTAGAGTTTGTGCTTATTCTTGTGCTTTTGACTTGTCCTCCCTTGTCTCTGTCACAAAAGAACAAGTGGACACTCTAGATGATGAGGATTTAGCTCTCATTGTTAAGAAGTTCGCTCGCTTTTATAATGATAGACGAGACCAAAGGAGAGGAGGGTCACAAGGGTGTTTTGAATGTGGAGATACATCTCACATAAAAGCGAATTGCCCTAAATTGAAAATGAAAAAATGAAAATGAGCACAAGCACCAACAATGGAACAATAAACCCTACTTCAGAGGGAAGCGCAGAAAATTGACTAAACGAGTAGCCAGAGCTTTTGTGGCCGCCCTCAGTGACATCGACAACACTTCAAGTGAGGAGCCAATTTTGGAGGAAGAAGAGCCTCCCAAGAAAGAGAAGAAGGAGAAGAAGGAGAAGAAGGAGAAGAAGACGATGGACCTCACTGACCTTTGCTTCGCGGTCAACAGCAACGACAACAGTGACGAGCTCTACACTTCTGAGGTATATCTATCCCATGATCAACTACTTGTTTAGAATGATGAATTGCATGATGCTGTTTATTCTCAGGATATATTACTTAAACTTGCTGCTAAAGAACGAAAAGAACTAAAACTCAGACTTGAAGCTATCTCCACTAAACTTGCAATTTTGAAATCTAAGTCTAATGATGTCGATTGTGAGTCATGTCTTACTGTTATGAATGAACTTTCTCAGCTGCATTTTATACATGCTCAAACTGTTGATAAACTTGAATTGACTGAAAAGCAGCTTTTGTTGGTGGAGTCTAGTCCTGCGGTCATTAACGAATGTCTGAACTGTTCTTTACTTGTTGAAAGCATTAATTTGAGAGATAGGCATGTTGATGAACTTAAGGCTAGATTGGAGAGTGCTGACTATTCTAAGGATATGCAGCCGACATGTCCCACCTGCATCACCCTTAAGGACCAACTCAGCTTTGCTAGAGAGCAAGCGGAAAAATTGAAATGTGAGAATGATTACCTTCTCTCCGTAGTGGAAAAATGCACTGAAGGAAATGGTAGAATGGATCTGCTTTTGGCTAAAACCAAAATGTGTGCTGACAGGGCAGGGTTAGCTCTCGGGTTGGGTTATGAGAGAACTACTCTAAACACTTTGAGCGAAACTGTGTTCACTCCTCCCACTACCCTTGAGAAAGAGAGAGCCCAGTTAGACACTGAGAAAAAAGCCAAGAATCTTAGCCAACCTAGAAAGAAAGCTCTTCATTCACCAGATGAACCTCCTCAGCAAAAACCTAAGAAAACTATGAGATTTGCGCCTGAGACTCATGCTCACACACCCAAGAGAGTTTATCACTGTTCTTATTGTCATCGAGTGGGTCATTTGGTTGGGTTTTGCTTTCGTCATATCAGGGATGAGCGACGGTCTTTTGCTATGAGCTTTCAGGACATTCATTACCTATCTTTAGGTATGCATGAGTCTGCTTTTCACTCTTATACTGATTATGAGGCCCCACATAGTTTTATGAGTGATTTTGCCCCTCGTGGTGTACACCATGCTTCATATGGTGATAGAACACGTGTAAGAGGCTTTGGTGCTCTACAAGTTGGGAGACCTCATCGTTTTCCAGGTTCGTGCTTTATAGGTAGACCACACACTTTTTATCATGGCTTGTCTCCTGTGCATGGCCAGTCTACTATTTTACCTGGTTCACGAGTTTTGCGTTGCTGGATTCCAAAACAATTTTTAGCTCACCCTCTCACTGAGAATCTGAGAGATTATAGCATGTTTTGAGGGGGAGCTGTGTAGCATTGCATGAGCTTCTATCATATGATTAATTGGTTTTACAAGTACATTCTTTGTTATGCCTTTGTAGTATTGTCTTTAATACTGTTGACTATACTTGGCATGTCTTCATCTAAGAATTGTCATGAGCATGACTTTTATTTGTGAAAATTTGAAAATAGTCACTACTTAGTCTAGAAACTAGCTTGAATGGGTTGAGTGCTTTTGCTACCTTTTACACACCTGATAGCTATGTCCTTTCTAACATGGATGCTAATACACAACTTGATTTCATCAAAAATGAATGAAAATGGAAATGAATGAAAATGAAAATGAAAATGGATGATATTCATGCTATTGTGTGCTAAAATTGAAAAGATCCAGGTGGGTTTGCTTTGTCGCACTCTTTTGTTTTAGACTGCTTACTATAGCACTTTGGTAAGAATCGGGACGTTGTAGTGTTTGCCGAGACCATTTCTTTAAGCTTTTGATGGTTTCAACCTAGGCTTAGCATGGTCGGTTAGCATAAGGTTGACATGCAAATAACCCCTGGCACAAAAATGAAAAATTTAAAATTCATTGCATATCATGTTTGCTGAAGCACCTTGAAGTGGAATACGCTTATCTAGTGTGTGCTTGTTTAGCTTTTGCATCTCATGCCTTGACATGTCTAGTATACTAGTCTGAGTGGTGATGCTTTTATTTTCTAAAATATGAAAATGCTTGCTCATGCCTTTTGTTTAGATGGTATACATTTGAGGTTGTCATACAGTACTTTTAGATGATATTCAAGGCGAATGCTTGTTTGTACTGTAATTGTAGCTGCTCATGTTTCAGAAGCTCACATCTCTGCTTTACCCTCATTCCCCTCTTTGCATCTTTTTATCTCCTTGATGCCTGCATTGTCAAAGGGGGAGAAATGATCTACATGATGCTTTTGGAGATTTTTGGATTATTGCTTGATTAAGGGGGAGTAATGGCTTTCATGTTGCATTAAGTTGCTTTTGATGCTTTTTGCCTTGCCTTGCATAAGGTTTTTGTCCTGGTGGGGAGATCTTTTACCAAGTGACATGTTTTGCTCTTTTATGAGTTTTTATGGTCACTTGTGCACATAACTTGCAATACTCATCATGTGTTTGCTTTGGGGTTGTCAACGCACTAATCAAGGGGGAGATTGTGAAACCAAGGGTGGTTTCGGTCTGGATGATGAGTGATTGACAAGGATGGGCATTTGAGTGGTTGAGGTTGGTTGAGTGCATCGAGGGTTTCGATGTAAAGTGGAGGAGTGTATGCCGAGGGTTTCGACACTGCGTCACGTTCTTGTTTTGGCTTGTCTTGGATGTGCAGGGTGGAGATGTTGATCGAGTGTCAACGCGAGTGATCAAGGGTCAAGTGGGGAGCTCGATGCCGGAGGATCTCGGAGGCCGAGTGAAGTTGGAGAAGATCTCAAAAGTGCACGAAGAGACCGAGCAAGACTTGGATGGATGGCTGACTGTGACGGCGTGACGACCGGGCTTGCGAGAGGGAGGCCGGGATAAGCATTTAGGCGGCTCGATGGGATCGAGAGCAGAAGTGGCTTGCTGACGCTCAGAGTCGCGAAGTGGTGTCACGAGTCGAAGGGTTGAGAGGCTTTGTCGGTTTTTGCGGAAAATCGTCGCATATCTAGTTTTGTTAATTTTAATAGTTTGGAGTCTTTTTACTTTGAGTCAATGTGTAATAAAAGGTTGAGTCTAGAGTTAGTCTACTCCTTTGGTATATTTTCAGAATTTTCTAATTCTGAAAATATATATTACAAGGAATAGGACTTTTGTGTAATTTTCAATTCTAGAGGGTTCTTTTTAGAAAATACCTCGCATGGTTGGCCTATAAATAGGGGACCATATCCATGGGCAGGTGGAGTATTTTTGGCTGTTCTTTTTGCTGAACCAAATATCAATTTCATATATTTTCTGCTGTTTTTTCTCAAATCTGCGAAGCACTATTGATCATCCGAAAATTGAATAATACAACGAAGAAGAAATGTTTTGGGCGCATGTATGCAATTTGTGGCTGAATTCGTTTTTGAGAGCTTTTTTCTAGTGAATCTAGTGCAGAAGTTGATATTGATGTTTACACATCTTTTGTTGAGAATGATTTGAATGTTCCATTTTCGAAAGTTGCAACTGGTTTCTGTGATTCTTTCTTGATGTTTTTGTTGATCAAACAAGGCATCACAGTTCTCGCTGAAATGGTTATGTTTTTGTGTAGCCCTCTACATGTTTGATGAATTGTTGCTACAACTTTTCATCAGCATCTTGGCTGATTCTTGGATTGTTTCTTGAGTAATATCATGGTTGAAGGGATTCAAAGGTATTCCATAACTCTTTTTGCAGAAATTGAGAATTAATCCTTTCTACCATTTTTGTTTTGTTCCTGCAGAGAGTTCTGATACCAGGTTAGTTTTCTTGTGTGATCACTTTTGAATACGATTTGTGAGGAGTTTTTGTGCTGAGTTTGGATCCGAGTTCTTCATAGCTTTTGATGTTCAAGTTTCCAGGGTTCCATTTTTGAAGTTATCAAAAAAATTTGATCACTGCTGCATGTATTTTTCTACCCAACAAAGTACCTAAATGATCCTGAACACTTGTAATTTCTGCTGAGTACAGTGTTCTGTTTCCAGTCTGGATTCAATCTTTGAGGAAATGTTTGATCTGTTTTGGTACTGTTTTTGGATCCAAGTTCTTCATAGCCTTTGAAGATCAAGTTTTCAGGGTTCCATTGTGGAAATTTGCAAAAGGTTTTGACCACTGCTGTATATATTTTTCTGTCTAACAAAGTTCTTAAACAGTTCTAGAAACTTCTAATTTCTGCTGATTGAGTTGTCTTCAGTCTGGATTTAATCTTTGAGGCGAGTCATGATCTGTTTTGGTACTGTTCTTGGACCTGAGTTCTACATAACTTTTGTTGTCCAAGTTTCAAGGGTTTCATGTTTGAAATTTGCAAAAGGTTTTAACCACTGATGCATATATTTTCCTATCCAAGAAAGTGCCTAAAAATTTCTGAAAACTGTTGATTCCGATACCACAATGAGGCTTTTAAGTTTGTTCATGATTTGGTCCTAAAGTTGAAAAATGAGAACAATGGTCAGATGCGAGCAATTCGCTCTAATAATGGCTCAGAATTCTCAGTTCGTCAGCTTCTGTAGTGATCAGGGTCTTGAGCACTAGTTTTCTGCTCCTTACACTCCCCCACAGAACAGTGTTGTGGAACGAAAGAACTGCATGCTGGTCGAGAGGGCCAGGACGATGCTCGATGAGCATAGGACTCATACGCATTTTTGGGCTGAAGCCATGAACATGACTTGTTATCTGGCCAACCGCATTTTTCTTAGAGCTTACTTAGGTAAGACTTCATATGAGTTGCGGTTTGGCAGACAGCCCAAGGTGAGTCACTTGTGAGCGTTTGGCTGCAAGTGCTTTGTGCTCAAGAAGGGAGGGCATTTGGACAAGTTTGAGTCTTGTTGCTAGGATGGAGTTTTTCTTGATTATACTTTGCATTCTCGAGGCTTCCGTGTTTGGAACCTCGACTCCCAGAAGCTTGTCGAGACATGTGAGGTTTCTTTCGATGAGTCCATGCCCTCGCTTACTCCTTATTTTGAGCTTTCTGGTGATTATGAGCTTGGAGAGTCCATCTTCGAGGAAGATGATGAGACTCTTGCTGTTGATGAGGGTGGGCCTTCTACACAGCTTGCAGACCCCACACTTTCTGAGACTTCGACTGAGGACGAGGGTGGACCTCTGATCACTACTTCCACTTCGATCGAGACCCCTCAATCGAGTCTATAAGTGCCAGCTACTGACTTCGGTGAGGTGACATCTGATCACCTAGGATCCCGAGCAGTTCAGCGTGATCACCCCTCACAGCTCATCATCGGTGATCTCTCTACGAGATCCTTGCATTCTCAGGCTGGCTCACTCGCTAGTTTTGCTGAGTCTGCTTTTGTTGTCACCTTTGAGCCCAGAGATGTTGCTCATTCTTTATTTGATGTAAATTGGATAAACGCCATGCAAGAAGAGATTGAGAATTTTGTTCGCAATCGGGTGTGAACACTAGTTGAGCTACTACCTGGATGCAACCCCATAGGCACCAAGTGGGTGTTTAAGAACAAGCAAGGTGAAGATGGGGTTGTGGTGCGCAACAAAGCTCGATTAGTTGCCCAGGGTTTTTGCCAAAAAGAGGGTATTGATTTTGAGGAGACTTTTGCCCCTATTGCCCATCTTAAGTCCATTCGCATACTTTTAGCATTAGCTACTTCTAAAGATTTTAATATTTTTCAAATGGATGTCAAGAGGGCTTTCTTGAACGGGTACAGAGAGGAGGAGGTCTATGTTAGACAGCCCCCCGGTTTTGAAAACCCTAAGTTTCCTCGACATGTATTCAAGTTGCAGAAAGCTTTATATGGTCTGAAGCAAGCCCCTAGGGTTTGATATGATCGTTTAAAGCAATTTTTGTTGGGGAATGGATTTGTGATGGGTTCTGTGGACAAAACTCTTTTCTTCCTCCGAGCTGGCACTGATTTCTTGATTACTCAGATTTACATGGATGACATTATTTCTGGTGGTTCTACTAATGAGCTTGTGTCCAAGTTTTCATCACAGATGCACAGTGAGTTCAAGATGAGCCTCATGGGTGAGATCAAGTACTTCCTAGGGCTCTGGATCAAGCAGACCAAGGACAACATCTTCATCCACCAGATCAAGTACATGTGGGACATGCTGAAGAAGTTCGACTTCAGTGGAGAGCTGAAGCCTCAGATGACCCCCATGGGTACATCTGGGTGCCTAGACAAGGACAAGAGATGTGTCAAGGTCAACGAGAGAGAGAGTATCGAGGGATGATTGGATCACTGCTATACATGACGGTGACGAGACCAGACATTCAGTTCGCCGTGGGTTTGTGCGCGCGCTTCCAGTTTTCACCACGCGCATCTCATCGGCAGGCTATCAAGTGCATTTTCAGGTACCTTACCTATGTGCCTGATCTTGGTCTTTACTATTCAGCATCATCATCTCTTGAAATTTGGGAGATTGTGGACTCACAATACTCCATCTTGAAACTCACACCTCTCAAACATAGAAGGATTAGTATAATGCCAACTCCAAGGCTAGAAATATACTGTTCATTGGTTTGAGCCGGAGTGAGTTTGATAGGGTGCAACACCTTAGGACAGCTAGGGAAATTTGGACTACACTCACTATTTTTCATGAGGGCTCTACACAGATTAAAGCCAGGCACCAAAGCACATACAATTAACAGTATCAGCTGTTTGTGCAAGCACCTGGTGAATCTATAGATGCCATGTTTTCTCGCTTTGACGCGATAGTGAGTAACTTGCGGTACAACGAGACGCTTGCTTACAATGATCATGATAGGGCTATCAAGCTTCTCTATGCTCTTGATCATAGCATATGGGAAGTGAAGATATCCAACATTGAGGAGTCCGCAGGTTATGACACATTGACCTGTGATGAGCTCTTCAGCAAGCTGAAGTCCACAGAGATTGCCAAGGCATCTCTTGCAGTGCATAGGAACTCCTTGCCACAACCATTGGCATTGGTTTTTAGCCCTAGCCGTGGCACCACTGCAGAACCAAGCACATCTGGCACTTGTGTTCTTGCAGATGGTTTTGCTTTGTCATCCCTGGTCTCCGTCAGTAAGGAGCAGGTGGATACTCTGGATGATGATGAGCTTGCTCTCATTGCCAGAAGGTTCACCTGTTTTCACCATGAGAGACGGGATCAGAGGAGAAGTGGTTTTAGTGGTTGTTTTGAGTGTGGCGACACTTCTCACATCAAGGCCAATTGTCCTAAACTCAAGAAGAGAGAGCTCTGTTAGACACTCCATTAGCCAAAAAGCCTACCCGGACACCAAAGAAAACCACTCCTCCTGCCAAGAAAATCCTTCCCAAGAAAACCACTCAGCAGAAGCCCAAGGAGCCTGTGAGAGTTGCTCCTATGACCCATGAGAGTGCCCCTAGGAGAGTTTTTCATTGTTCTACTGTCAGCGGGTGGGTCATTTGGTTGGGTTCTGTTTTTGTCGCATCAAGGATGAGCGACGATCTCAGGCGATGAGTTTCCAGGACATACATTACCCATCTTTAGGTATGCATGAGTCTGAGTTTCACTCTCGTCCTGTTTTCGAGGCTCCTCGCGCTTCTCGGAGAGGTTTTGCTCCTCGAGGTGTTCACCATGTTCCATATGGTGGTAGACCCCAAGCGAGTAGCTTTGTACCTCATCAGAGTAGGAGACCTCGTCATGCTTTTGGATCACTGCATATAGGTAGACCTCGCACTTTGCATCATTCTGATTATCCTGTGCGTAGACAGTCTACTTTTACTGTGCCTACTACCCGTATCACTCAGTGCTGGATGCCTCGTCATATTTTCACTCACCCCAGCACTGAGCGATCGAGTTTTTCCTATCATGTGTAGGCGGTACACCGAGGCTTGGAGGGCACGTGGATCATGGACTCCGGTTGTTCGCGCCATATGACCGGAGATGCAGCATGGTTCTCCAGCCTCACCACAACCAAGCAAAGGGAACATATCACCTTCGGCAACAATCGAAGGACTAGAGTGAAAGGTAAAGGTGTGGTAAGAATCAACTCGAATTTCACTCTAAAAGATGTTGCTTTGGTTGAAAACCTAGGATACAATTTGCTTTCTGTATCTCAGTTGCTTGATGAGGGCTTCGAAGTGCGATTCCATCACGATACTTCGTAAGTACTCAATTCTGATGGCGTTGTGGTGTATAAGATCTTTAGAGTTGGGAGAGTTTTTGGAGCTGATTTCTCTAAGTCATCTGGTTCTTCTCATTGTCTTGTTGCGCATTCGACTTCTGAGCTTTGGAAGTGGCATAGGAGACTATGGCATATGAGCTTTGAGTTGCTCGCTCGATTGAGTGCCCTAGGTCTGATCCGAGGATTGCCCAAGCTCAAGTTTGAGAAGAATTTAGTTTGCGCTCCTTGTCGACATGGAAAAATGATTGCCGCTTCGCATTCACCAGTCACTACAGTGATGACTGAACAACCCAGAGAACTTCTCCACATGGACACTATAGGTCCTTATCGGGTTAGTTCTTTAGGCGGCAAGTGGTATGTGTTAGTCATTGTCGACGATTTCTCTCGCTACTCTTGGGTCTTCTTTCTTGCCAGCAAGGATGAAGTGTTTTCACACTTTCAGAGCTTGGCTTTGAGACTTTTCACTGAACTCCCTGGTGCATTAAAATTCATTCGAAGTGATAATGGCACTGAGTTCAAGAACAGTCTCTTTGTTGACTTTTGCATGGAGCATGGCATAGAACATCAATTCTCTGCTCCGCGGGTTCCTCAAAAGAACGGTGTTGTTGAGAGAAAGAACCGCACTTTGGTTGAGATGGCTAGGACGATGCTCGATGAGCACAGGACTCCTAGAAAATTCTGGAATGAGGCCATGAATACTGCATGTTACATCTCAAACCGAATCTTCTTGCGCTCAATCTTGAACTTAACATCTTATGAGCTACGTTTTGGGAGACAGCCCAAGGTTACTCATCTTCGAGTTTTTGGCTGTCGTTGCTTTATCCTAAAACGTGGTAATTTGGACAAATTTGAGTCGTGTTCTTCTGACGGGATCTTTTTGGGTTACACCACACATGGTCACTCTTATCGTGTTTATAATTTGGAAACTAACACTGTCATCGAGTCATGTGATGTGACATTTGATGAATCAATCCCCTCTGTTAGTTCCACCCATGTCACCACGTGGTCCTCAGGCTGGGACTCACGGTAGTTGTCCCACCATTCGGCGGCGGGACCCTGGAGCTGGTGAGTGGCGAAGGCCACTCGCTCCCGGTCGGTGCAGGGGAGGAGGTCCAGCTTCTTCCCAATGGTGCGGAGCCAATCTCCGTCTTCCATGGGGTTGGTGGTGCTCGAGAAGATGGGCGGGCGCACGCGCAGAAACTCCGACAGTTAGGGAGCGGGCGCGGGTGCTGGTGCGCGAGGGGCAGGCTCCACATTCTACAGACGGTCCAACTGAGCTTGTTGGTGCTGCATTTGAGTGAGGAGGGCGGTGATTATTTGGTTCTAGTTCGCCATCATCTCCGCCAAGGTGGGATGGTTGGCGGATGGCGATCCAGACTGTCACGGGCCCGTTGCACCCCAGTTGGGTACAACACCCTCGGGCGCGTCACGGCTTCCTCCTTCTCCGTTGTTGGAGCCGGTGTTTTGGTGGTCGGCCATCTTCTGAATATATGACGTTTTAAGGTAAAAAGATGATGAATTAACAATGTAATTAAAAACAGCTCATAAGGCTCATGCATATAAACCAAGTGGTAAAAATTGTTCATTACAATCAAGCTCTTATTCTATCCACAACACAACTCGTTGTAGATAGCACCACATACAAAAATTATCTTATTTGAAAAGCGGTATCTAGCGCCGACTCGCCACCGGAGGCGGTCTCCGTGCTCTCGGAACCACGAGTACGTGACTCCTAAGGGATGGTGGGCTCGAGAAAGTTCTCAATGATTGGGTCGGAGACGAGGCCGGGGCGTGGTGCAGGGGCGCTGGCGGTGGAGGGTCCGGCTGTGGAGGGATGTGGCGGGATCCTCTTGGGGCGAGGGGCGAGCTCACGGATGGGCTTCCTCTTCCTTGGGAGGAGGGGAACCATCTCCGCGATATCCTTCTACAGCTGCATAATCTTGCGCTGCAGCTCGTCGTTCTGTTGGATTAAGCTCTTCGTTTCCTGACGAAGAAACTCAACCGCCTCATGGTGCTCGTCGGCGTCGAGCACCGCCTCAGTATGGAGGTCATCCATAGCCTGAAGAAGACACGACTGCCGGGCCATGACCGGATCACGCACAGAGTGAACTCTGAGGTAGATACTACGATGGGCACTGGGAGTGCGCTTCGGCACAAGCCGGAAGGACGAGTTCTGAAGACGGTCATCATAGATCATCCTCAATTCCATAAGGGCCTGGAGGGCGACTCGTTGGCACGCGACGTCGAAAGTCGGGCCCCCAAGTGCGGTGGTGTAAGGTGGTAGGTGCTCTCCGGAGCCGTGGACGGTGAGGGAGACGTCGCAAGGTCCGGTGAACTCTTCCATGTATACTCCTTGGAATTCGGGTTTGAAGAGGAACCCGAGGAAGGTGAGCATCATGCGGAGCTCCCTGACGAAGCCCTCAAAGTGGCGGCAGTAGCTGTGCACTTGGTAGACAGGCATCTACAAAACAGCAAGTTGAAGAAAAGTGAGGAGAGGAACAAAGTTTATAAAGTAGGTTTTCGAGAAATAACTTTCTGTGGCTATTGGCTAGGCGGGTCTGTTTGGCTTCCTACAGTCAAGTCGGCTCTTATACCATCTTGTGGCACCCCGATTTACCGAAATCGGAACATTATTGAATTTCATAAGAAAAACAATAATAACAAGAGGTTCATCATGCGACATCGTACATACGACAGTATTCATGGCGCACAGACCATATTTATTACATTAGAGTTTTGATAAAAACAGTAATAAAGATAATTAAAATGCATGACGAACGCCTTCTTCAAGATCTTTTCTCTTGACTGGGTCGCTACTCCAGACCGTCTTCATAGTAGGCATCCTCTGTGGGGTTCAACGGGTATGAGTACAAAAGTACTCAACAAGCCACCGCAAATGCAAGTAATAATGCAGGATAATAACAAAGGAATGATAATTGGCTAATAAGTGCGGAAAAGTACCTTTTCAGTTATTGCAGTTAATGTAGTCAAATTTTATCATACGGAAAGTAAACATGAACAACAATAACACCATCTAACTCGAGGAGTACGTTTTACCTCCTCGCACAGCGGTCCTTACATGTCAAACCAACATGCACATCCATTTCAAAGTAATCTAACTGTGTGATGTCACGCAACCCGCCCTTGACCGTGGGCTCGGCTTTTCAAAAAGATTTATGACTCTGATCAGAGATGTACTACTGTACCCACAAGGCACACACTCATCCCAAACGAGATGACCCATACCACGGGAACTCATTCCAAAACCTCAGCATGAAATGCTCCAAGCGATAACCACCCGCTCTAGGTTTCACCGGCGTGCCGGGTCGCATCCCGGCTAACGTCGCACCCCCTTTTGCGCCACGTCGGTACAAGCCACCCACAGGTGCTGCTTGACCAATCTCCAAATGGTGGCCTCGGTTTGGAACACTCCATACCTTAGTTAGGACTTACCCATTAGACTTGTGGTTAGTACGGAAGTGTATTGCAATGGATCCCGCAGACCGGTCCTTATAGTGCCCCGGGTGGTACCGACCAATGCCCTAGCTTGCACCCGGAACCCACCATGCATTCACTCACAACCACAACTACAACACCGATAGAATTCCAAAGATGAGAATAACGGGGATCATATAGTAGAACCAATCGCTACGACTCATTTTTAATCCTATAGCAATCGTGTCAATACATTGGACACTAGCTAATAATACTAATCATTTGGTGACAAGGAGTTTAGGCTAGAGAGCATGGCTTGGGTTGCACATCAAGGTCGGGGGATCCTAAATAAATATATTGTAAGGGTTTCATTTGACTAATGCATGTATAACCTATGTGTTTTAGCAATAGTTTAATAAGACATGGGTTCAATATGCTCAAAAGATTGGTTTGGTGACTTGCCTTGTTCAGCGAGGGGAGAGGGAGGAACTTCCGGGAAATATTCCGGCTCCTCGACGGCGTCGTAATCTTCCCAATATAAATAAAATAAATACAACATTTAATTAAACAATATAAAACCACACAACAAGCACATAGGTTTAAATTGGTTTAATTTAAGAAAAACCAAGTTATTAAGTTTCTGAAATATATTTTATAAATAATTTTAAAAGGAACAATAAGGAAATATGGCCCTTTCTAAAAGGGATTTTAAATTGTGAAATGATCTCTTTTTAAGCTTTCTAATTAATTTAAAATGAAAGGTTTAGGGAAAACTTAGTGGTCTCATCATATTAACAGGAAATAAATAAATATAAGCTTTACTGAAATTTAAATAATTAAATTTACATTTTTATCCTAACGGCATTTGAATACCTATTTAAATAAACATGAAAAATCCAAAGTAAACATTTTGTTTTTATTGAATGAACATGTATAGAATAATATTACAAATTTTCTGAAAGTGGAATGGTAATTTTTGAAGTTAAAATGCGCCGGATATGAATTTTACAAGTTTAAAGCAGTTTCTGGAATTTATTTTCAAATTTAAATCGCCTCGGGTCCACGGTGAGCTAGGCCCACGGTGAACCCGCGCACTATGCGCGTGGTCCGGCCCAATCTGGACCGTTGGATCCATATCCAACGCGCGAGAGCGAGGCGGAGGCGTTAAGTTAACGTGGACGGACGAGATTAAAAGGCTGAACCGGTACGCGATGAACGGCTCAGATTAAACATAGGTTTTAAATAGAAACAAATGCACGAGATTAAAGTGTAACATTTCGTTCAGATCCGACGGTGCGGATTAGATCGCTTACGTGGGGTCACAGGCGTCGTTCGATCGTGATTGCATGGTCGGGATCAAATCTGACACGGCACGGGTACTCGACCCGTGCCGGTCATCTTCCCCGACGACGGCGAGCGGGCCAGCGGCCACGGCGAGCGACGGCGGTCGGAGCTAAGGCCTAAAACAGAAAGAGGGCGACTAGGGGAACATGAGGGTACCCTTGCGGTGACGAACGGTAGACGGAGCAAGACCGGCGATGAGCGGAGGCGGCGAAGGTGTTCGCGTCCTTGGCGACAACGGCAATCCGGCGGGGTTCGTCGACGACGGAGTGGTGGCCGGGGTCAGTGAGGTCCTTGCGGTTGCAGCGGTGCGGTCGGCAAGGTCGGAGGGGGACTCCGGCGACGGCGAGCGACGGCTGGAGTGTGGGTGCCGGTGGTGCGCTAAAACTCGAAATGCAAGTGCTCTGTTTGTTCTCGCAGCGTGTGAGCGTAGGGGTGCAATGCGGACGGCTAGGGGGTTTAAATAGGGTCGTCGGCGGGGGCAGAGGGGGCGTAATTGATGGTGGCCGGGAGTAAATGCGTTTTTAAATGCTGGCGAGCTCGGTTGCAAGGGTTCAACGCATCTGGACGCGAATTGGTCGGAATTGAAGAGGGGGAAACAGTCGGCGCGTTGAGGGGAATTCATTGCCGGCGATGGATTAAAGGGAGGGGGCGATGGGGGCGGATCCGAGGCGGGATTAGGGCTTCGGCCGGCGAGGAGGGGGGATTTGGGGCGGATCTCATGGGGATGAAGGGCCTGACAGACGGGGGCCACATGTCAGTGGGCACGAGCGATCGAGGGAGGCTGCTGACGGGTGGGGTCGGGCTCGAGCGCGAGAGGGACGGTTGGCGCCGACAGGTGGGGCCGGGGTGTCAGGCGCGCGCGCGGGGGGAGAGGGGCTCACTGACAGGTGGGGTTGGGCTGTCAGTCCGAGGTGGGCGAGGGCAACGGGCTGGGTCGGCCGGGAGAGAGAGAAAGGGAGGAGGGAGGCCCATTACTGTTTCAAAGTATTTTTGAATAAAAATAATTCCAGGAAATAGATTAAAATCTTAGGGCTAATTCCAAGGTTGATAAAAATTTGTAAAAATTCTCAAAAATATATCTTAGCCTTAGGATCATACATAAAAATTTTCAACTCCTGGTTTGATCATTTCACCTATGTTGTAGTTCAAAATGGTGAAAGAGTGTATTAAAGGTATTTCCAAAATAATTAATTCTAGGAAAATATATTAAATAGTATTTTTATTCCTTTGAAAATTTGGGGTGTTACAGGTTGTACTGTATACGTACGAATATCACCACCGCAGTGTACCTCTATGGGCCCCCATAGAAAATTAGGCATATATATCGGGTATCATTCACCGTCAATCATTAAATACCTCGAACCCTTAACAGGGGATTTATTTACTGCTAGGTATGCTAACTGTATCTTTGATGAAGATAATTTTTTGGCATTAGGGGAGATTTGTACCATAATAAATGCCAATAAATTGATTGGAATGCCACCGGTTTTTGATCATTAGATCCACATACTATAGAATCTAAACAAGAAGTTCGGAGAATAATAAATTTGCAACAACTTGCAAATAATCTGCCAAACGCATTTACTGACTATAAAGGTGTCACTAAATCTCATATTTTTGTAGTTAATGCACCAGAAAGAGTTGAAATACCTCAAAAAGTAGCTTATCTCCCAAATCCTAAAATTAGGGGGGGAGATCTGGTTGCAGAAAATACTTCTCAAAAGCAATCTTAAAAACAAAGGAAGATATCTTCTAAAATAGTAAATGAAATTCAACCTTCTATTGAAAGACACCAAACGGATTATTCTCATCCTAAATCTAGCATAGATGGGTGCACCAATACAAATGCTAGAAGATCAGAAGTACCTAACTATATAAATATGGGAAATACTCAAGAGTTAGAAGAAATATCTACAAATTATATTAATTCAAGAGAATCTTATAATAGAAAGACTACAATTGTCGACATATATTTTTCCTCAAATATAGCTAAAGACATCGAGGAAGATCTAGAACCTAAGACCATGGCAAAGTGCGTTAAGTGCTTAGACTGGATCAAATGGAAAGAAGCTATTGAGGCAGAATTGAGCTCGCTAAGAAAAAGAGAGGTATTTACATCAGTAATACCTACTCCTCAAAATGTTTTCCCCGTTGGATCAAAATGGGTCTTTGTTCATAAAAGAAATAAAAACAATGAGGTTGTGAGATACAAAGTAAGACTTGTAGCACAAGGGTTCACGCAGAGACCCGTCATCGATTATGATGAAACATATTCTCCAGTTATGAGTGGAATAACATTTCGATATTTAATATCATTGACAGTACAAATGAATTTATCCATGCAATTAATGGATGTTGTGACCGCATATTTATATGGGTCATTAGATTCAGATATTTACATGAAAGTTCCAGAAGGACTTGATATTTCGAATCCAAAAATAAATCGTAACAAATTTTGTGTAAAATTACAAAAGTCACTCTATAGCTTAAAACAGTAGGGTAGAATGTGGTACAACTGGCTAAGTGAATTTCTTCTTCAGAAAGGTTACTCTAATAATGATGATTGCCCTTGTGTATTCATTAAAAGACCCACTTCTAGATTTTGTATTATTTCTGTACATGTTGATGATCTCAACATTATTGGAACTACTAGAGAGAAAACAGAAACAAGCAATTATCTTAAGACGAAATTTGAAATGAAGGATTTAGGTAAAACTAAATTCTGTTTGGGTTTACAACTTGAGCAACTTACATCAGGAATATTAATTCACCAATCTACATATATTGAAAAAGTATTGTAAAAATTTAATATGGATAAATCATATCCATCAAAGACTCCTATGGTCGTTTGATCTCTAGAAATGGACAAAGATCCATTCTAAGAAACCAAGGGTTGGTTTCGGAGTCTATGATGAGTGATTGACAGGTTTCACCTTCTGGATTCGAAGGGGTCCCTCTGAAGGGGTTTGGAGGTTGTTTCACCGAAGGGTTTGGTGGGTTCGGTTGCTGCGGCTGTCACAGTGGAGTGTGACTGTCGGAGGGGTCCAACAGTACACGATGACTTGGTCGTATCGAAGGGTTCAGTACTTTGGGTGGTACACCAGAGTGTGTACCGAAGGTTGTTTACCTGGAGAGGTCTCCGGGGGTACTAGATACACTTGTCTGTTTGTCATAGTGCGCAGGTGACTTTGGAGGCGACGGACGGTTCGAGGCAAGTGAACCTGGGTCAAGCGGAAGGCTTGATGCCAGGCGAGCGACGATCTCGGTCATGAAGGCTGCGTGGGGTCAAGGTCAGTCCTCGGGTCAAGGTGCGCCAGGCGAAGGCAGAGAGTATGGAGTGAGGCTCCGGTTGAAGGTACCTTGAGACGAATTCCTCAGAGGAGAGGCACTTCGAAGTGTGCTCCGAAAAGTGCAACTTCGGAGTTTAGCGGACAAGTCCTCAGCAATGAGGCAAGGCGGTCAAAGTGTGCTTCCGAATGGAGGCACTCGAAGGTTCACCCGACGAAGGTCTCAGAAGTTTAGGTGCATCGAAGGCATGGTCCGGGTGAGGTTTGTCGAGGAGTGTGCTCGGGGAGAGACACTGCGACGAAGTGCTCATGGAATGCTTCATGCGGAGGCCTTAGACGAAGGAGGGACTTCGAAGGGTGGTACTCCGAAGGTGGGGCTTCAGAGTGTGGCTGACTTGAGGTACTTCGGCGTAGCCGCGAAGCCGTGGTGGTCGACTCTAGAGGTGATGGTGCGAAGGCTCAAGGGCTTTTATGGCTTCAGCTCAAAACCATCATTGTATCAAAGGCTGACCTCGGTGAAGCAAAGGCCATTTGGCTCAAGGCATCTCACCGAAGCTACCACACCCTTCGCGTGCGAAGGGGGGCTTTAGAAGGCTCTAAAACTACAAAGGTTGATCGTGTCTGCTCTGTAAAAGCTGATGTTGTCTCCTCTACGAAGCTGACAAAAGAAGCCTCCAAATAAAGTAGACTACCATCTGTACCCCCCTTTTCTGCTGAGACAAAAATAGTGTAAATCCTAGGGGTAAAGTAGTCTATTCACAGGGCTAAATAGTGCCTATAAAAAGTGAAGGCTGGCTAGGCCTAAGTAACACTTTGAGCAGCTATTTTAGAACTCGTGTGTTAGCCGCCACACTCCTGTATTCAGTCTGTGAGTTCATTTTGTGTTCCTTGTTCAAGCAATGAAACTTTGATTCTGTTTTCCATTTACTTCTTAAACTTGTATGCTGGCTTTGCACTGCATGTTTTGATTTCTTTGTGCTCCAATTCTTCCTAGTTCGAGTCTGTGAGAAGTCTGTGCGAGCGAAGTGTGTAATTTTCAGTGTGAGTTCGCTCTGTGTAAACTGGAGGCTAGTCCTCTCTGATTACAAGCTAAGTATTGTGCGCGGCTAAGATCGAAGTCTGTTCTCTTCCCTTGTCGAAGTCCTCAACGCAGTGTGTTCTGTGTGAGTTTAGACCTTCGGAATACGAAGCCTAGTACCAGTTGCTAGTGCAGAGTATCTGGTTGAAGTCCTCAGAGGGAAGTCATCTCTTGCGAAGGGTGAAGTGCGAAGTCTGCTCGAAGGCACCTAGTGTGCGGAGCCTGCACTGACTTAGTGGAGTTGAGTTTTTGGTTTTGTGGGTGGAGCGAAGTCTTCTTGACTTCGAACTTTTGCTCCTCGCGAAGCCTAGTTTCGGAGCTGCGAAATACCTCTGAACCAGACCTCTGAAGGGTGTGTTCGAAGCCTATTCCACAGGAGACTGTTTTAAAACAGAAGGCTATTTTTAGCCTAAAATTTTAAAAACTCCCATTCACCCCCATCTGGTTGCCGTTTTTGGTCCAACACATTCCAACCTAGAGAAGATGGTAAAGAATTATTGGGACCAGATATTCCATATTTAAGTTTAATAGGAGCACTAATGTACCTTGCAAATTATCCTAGACCTGATATTTCCTTTGCGGTTAATTTGCTAACTAGGCATAGTGCTGCTCCCACTAAGAGACATTATGTTGGGGCAAAACAAATTCTTAGATATCTCAATGGCACTAGAGATCTAGGTTTGTTCTATCAGAAAAATCAAGATTTAACCATAATAGGATATACATATGCTGGTTATATGTCAGATCCACATAATGTCAAATCACAAAACTGATTTGTTTTCCTATACGGAGGTACCGCCATTTCATGAAAATCATCAAAGCAAACTTTTGTTGCTACCTCTACTAATCATTCTGAAATTATAGCTCTATATGAAGCATCACACGAATGTGTATGGCTTCGACGAATGATTAATCATATTCAAGGATCATGTGGTGTTAATTCATCAGAATCACCTACAATTAACTATGAAGATAATATAGCATATAATATAATTAAACATATAGCTCCTAAATTATTTTTCCCACATGAGCTACAAAAGAATGGGGAAATTAATATTTTACAAACAAAGTCATGTGAAAATCTAGCAGATTTATTTACAAAATCACTACCGGCATCAACATTCCAAAAATGTATTCAAGGAATTGATATGCGGAGACTTTGTGATTTACAAAATTTAGAGGGAGTCATCTTATAAGATATGCTCCATTTATGATCATTAGATCACCTAAATTTTCACTCTTTTCCTTTATAAAGTTTTACTCTCAAGTTTTCTTAAATAAAGGTTTTTAACGAGGCAATTCTCATATAACTAAAATATACCATCTATTTTCTCCAAAATTTTCCCACGGGGTTTTTACTGGAATTTTTATCAAATCACATGATATTAATCATATCATTAATATTCGATTAAGGGGACTATTGAGAAATTAATCTCATATACTAAAGTGTGTTGCATGCATGACTTTTTGGACTTGTCAGAGATGCATGCGGTTTTGCCGGTTGGCATCTCTTGCATGTGCATGCGTTCACATCGGTTCATTCGGCAACCGCATGCCCCCTTTGCAACATCAGTTTGCACCTATTCACTTGTATATATATTGTATGAAAGACAATAAAAAGACACAAATCATTCATCCACTTTCTCATTTGTCTCTATCAACAAATACCATGATTTTTAGACGTCATCTAGCAAATTTGCCATATATTTATAATATCAAATAACTGCGTTATTAAAATATATTTAATCGTTATTTCAATAAAAACTAATTTAATATTATAATTGTTTGTATTTTAAAATAAAAACATAGTCAATTTTGAAGAAGTTTGATTTAAAAAAATCAAACAATTTATATAACGTAGGACGAGGGATTAAGTTCGA
Organism: Zizania palustris; assembly: GCA_019279435.1. Lineage (NCBI taxonomy): Eukaryota > Viridiplantae > Streptophyta > Magnoliopsida > Poales > Poaceae > Zizania > Zizania palustris. The sequence goes on from JAAALK010000282.1 coordinate 35,920,178, forward strand.
GCAATTCAACATAATGTAAAGTTCTTTATAATAAGATCGAGGTGAAGCCTATGGGAACACGAATGTACGATGTATTCTGATCAACGAATTGAATTGCATGTGTGTTGGGGGAAATTACTTTATTTCCAAGACTTAAAGACTAACCCTCCGTGGGCTCAGTGAAGATCCCGAAGGTGGCGGACTGCTGTTCGGAGCATACGTCAACACGGCCGGAGGGTGCCACGGTGCGAAGTCGTAGAGAACCCTCCGAAGGGAAGAAGGAGGCCTCGAAGCAGGAAGACATGATTGATTGGATGTTCAGCTTATCCATCTACCCTACAGCACTTTACCGTGTATAATCTTGTTTATAATACCGGATAGTTTCTACTATGTCAGTTGTAATGTAGGGGTAAATAGGTCTTTTCCTTATGCCTTTTTCCCTATAAATACCCCCCATTGTACCTTGTAAGGGGGATCCAGAACTAGTGGTTCAAACATACACATTCGGACCTCTTGAGCTATTATCCTTTACGGAGGCTCGAGTTCGTCCTAAAGCACAAACCTCTTGTTTGTTCGTTCTTGATTACCAAGAACCTGTTGGCGTAACTTTTACGCCAACAGTTGGCGCCGTCCGTGGGGATCCAAGTTCTAAAAGCTTGTTCTCTACCGCTGACTGCACTCCGAAGAGCACTTACGGAGGGAGCCTCGGAGTCCCGAGACTTCGCGCACCCTTCAGTTGAGGGCTTCTTAGTGCAGCTCGAAGGCCTTCCCTCGACCCCTCGAGTCGTTCGAAGTCCTCCATCTCCAAGACATCTCAAAGGCTAGCCATGCCTCCGAAGCGTGGTCAAGCTTCGGGTCCCCTTCGAAGGTCCCCTCGGACCAACGGAGCCAGACCCTCAGCTAATCCGGCGATTCCTGCAGAGGCCACTGGGCGTCGAGCGCCCCGAGGCCCTCTGCCTCCTCCTACAACGCTTCAGACCGACTACGCAGCAAGCCGGGATCCAGCAGTACCCTCCGACGAAGACGAAGGCCCTCCCGAAATCGAGGCTACGCAGCTAGCCAGGCTTCAAGAGGAGGTATCCAAATGGAGGCAAGAGGCCGCCGATCGCCTCCGCACTCAAGCTTCCACCGAAACCTCAAGGGGGCCTCAAGACGATGGAGCCCGCAATCCTCCAGAAGTTATACAAGTCCAAGAGGAGGCCGAGAATGCCTCCTTCGATAATGAGTCTCCATTGCACCCTGATCTACAGAGAGTGCCTTTCGACCCAAGTTCAAGGCCTCGAAGCTGCACAAATACTCCGGTGGGTCGGACCCCGGAGAATTCGCCCGCTCTTACGCCCTGGCTATAGAAGCAAGCGGAGGGGTGCGAAGCACCATGGCAAAATGCTTCCCCCTCGCTCTCGAAGGTGTGGCGCTCCGCTGGTTCTGGTCTCTAAAGCCAGGATCGATCAATTCGTGGGAGCAGCTCAAAAAGAAATTCGTGAGCAACTTCCAAGGTACCTTCGTGGCCCCAATGTCCACAGGAAGTTTGTTTCAGGTGAAGCAGCGGGTGGGAGAAACCCTCCGGGAGTACTTCACACGCTTCGCCCACACCAAGTCACAAATCAAGGGCCTCTCTACCTCCTCAGTAGTTGATGCTGCCCGCGAAGGGGTGCTGAACCCCGACCTCCTCAGCAAACTCCATCGGAAGTCGGTAACGTCTGTGGCATAGCTCATGGCATACTTCGAACAGTATGCCAAGGAAGAGGAAGGATGTCTTCGGCGAGTTGAAGCAACACTACCCACCCTCCGGGAAGTCAAAAGGGAGCCAGAAGCCGCCGCTACACCGCAACCTCCACAAGACAACCGCCCCAGCGAGTACAGGCGAGGGAAGAAGCATTTCCGCTCGGAAGTGCTAAACATTACACCTTCAGCCTCGAAGGCACCTGCCAATTCCAGCAGGTAAAAAGTTTCAAGGCTGGGCCACCAGCGCCTCAAGAAAGGATGCCTGGTAGGCGCCAGAGTCATTTTTGTTGCGTGCATGGCGACAATAGAAGCCATGACACGAAGGACTACAAAACGGTGTTAACCCTTCGAGGTGAATACCTTGAGCGAAATACCAGGCGAGGTACTTCGGATCGAGCTCCACCGACGGCACGATCGGAGCCTGTTCAAGCTGTGGCCCGAGCTGGTGCCCTCGAAGCCCCCATACGACTACCGGTGGCCACTATTATGCCACCACCAAAGCAAGAAGACCCGCAAGACCGCGGCAAGAGAGTGGTCCTGCCCATCTCTGGAGGGGGGACCCTCGGCAGCATGTCCAAGAGACAGCGCCGCGAGTACGTCCGCGAGGTCGGGCACATTGGGACTTCAAGTTCCGCTGAAGGGATGCCAGAATGGTCCCGTGTGCCCATCTCGTTCTCAGCCAGCGATGCGGTAGGGGTGAAGTTTCCCCATGCTGACCCATTAGTCATCTCTGCCGATATAGCAGGGGCAGATGTTCGGAGGATCCTGGTGGACGGCGGAAGCTCCGCAGACATACTCTTCGTCCAAGCCTTCGACCAGATGTGTATACCTCGGAAGCATCTACTTCTAGCAGCCCGGTCGCTTCAAGGGTTCTCAGGACCGCCTCTCGATGCCCTCGGCCAAATAGGCCTCGAGGTTGCCTTCGGAGAGGGGCCGCTGGCCCGAGTAGAAGAGGTGATCTTCGATGTGGTGGATGCCCCTTACGCTTATAATGCTATCTTCGGTCGAGGGATGTTGAACCAATTCGGGGCTATAGCACATCACAATTACCTTTGTCTCAAAATGCCCACGCAAGGTGGGGTGCTCACTATTTCAGGAGACCAAGCTGTAGCCAGAAGGACAGAGTATGGCCATGGGCAGCCATTGGACCCCCGACAAGTGCATAATGTGGCAAAAAGCGCCGAGGAAGTACCGGAGGCCTTGAGCCCTCCGAAGGGATCTTCGCTTAAGCCAAGCCCGGAGGGTGATGTCGAGACAAGAATAATCTCAGAAGACGGCAAAGAGTACCCAGTGAAATTCGGCAAGGGGCTATCTCCAGAAATAACCGCCTCGTTAGAACAAGTCGTCAAGAAAAATCTAGATATGTTTGCTTGGACCGACGAAGATATCACTGGGGTCGACCGAAGCATCATCGAGCATAGTCTGCTCGTCAACCCGAAGGCTAAGCCGGTGCGCCAGGGGCTCCGAAAGCTATCAGCAGAAAGAGCAAGCTTAGCCAAGGCCGAAGTAGAAAAATTGTTAAAAGCTGGCATTATCAGGGAGGTAGCCCATACTGAGTGGTTGGCTAACCCTGTTTTTGTAAGAAAGAAGGACTCGAACAAATGGCGCATGTGTATCGACTTCACCTCATTAAATAAAGCATGCCCGCGAGACCCCTACCCAATGCCCCGAATAGATCAATTGATAGATTCCACAGCCGGCTCCGAATTATTAAGCTTCCTCGACGCCTATTTCGGGTACCATCAAGTGTGGCTGAAGCGCGAAGACGAAGCCAAGACAAGCTTTATAACTCCTTCTGGAGTATTCTGCTATGTAAGAATGCCTTTTGGTTTGCGGAATGCCGGAGCCACATTTTCTCGCTTAATAGCTAAGGCTTTAGGTCATCAGATAGGCCGTAATGTCGAGGCCTACATGGACGATATTGTAATAAAAAGTGCTCAAAAGCACCAGCATAGCCTAGATTTAGCTGAAACTTTCGAGAGCCTCCGAGCATGTGGAGTACGCCTCAACCCCGAAAAATGTATATTCGGGGCACAAGCAGGGAAGCTGCTAGGGTACTTAGTTTCGAGCAGGGGGATCGAAGCCAGCCCAACACAAATAAGTGCGCTGCAAAGAATGGCTCCACCCGAGAATTTGAAGCAAGTACAGAAACTAGCAGGAAGGCTAGCAGCACTCAACAGGTTCCTGTCCAGATCGGCAGAGCGAAGCCTCCCAATTTTCAAGGCGCTCAAGGGCTTCGAAAGCTTCAGCTGGACGCCGGAGTGCCAGAAGAGCTTCGAAGAAATAAAAACATACCTCGGAACATTATCAACCTTAACCGTTCCTCTTCCAGGGGAAACATTGCTTTTATACCTTGCAGCAACAGGTTCAGCAGTAAGCGCAGTGCTGGTCCGAGAAGTCGAGCTTAAAGAAAAGCTGGTGGAAAACCCAATTTATTTTGTGTCGGAGGCATTATCCGGAGCCAAGATCAGATACTCCGAGCTCGAAAAATTTGCTTATGCCCTAGTAATGGCCTCGCGAAAGCTTAGGCATTATTTCTTGGCGCATAACCTCATCGTCCCTACATCGTATCCTCTTGGAGATATGCTCCGAAACAAAGATTCCACAGGCAGGTTGGAAAATGGGCAGTCGAGCTGGCACCCTTCGAAATCTCCTTCACAGCAAGGACGGCTGTTAAATCTCAAATTATAGCAGATTTCGTAGCAGAGTGGACTCCATCTGCAGTATGGAACCCGGAAGAACCCTCCGACGGTTTCTGGACAATATTCTCCGACGGAGCCTATCAAGCATCAGGTGCCGGGGCAGGGGCAGTCATCCTGTCACCATCAGGGCAAAAGGCAATGTATTCCGCAAGACTCAATTTTCGAACCACTAATAACATTGCCGAGTATGAAGGAATCCTGCTAGGCCTCCGGAAGGCTAAAGCACTCGGAGCTACAAGAATAGTGATCAAGACAGATTCCCAAGTCGTCGCGGGGCATATTGACAAAAGCTTCCAAGCAAAAAACCCACATCTCGCGCAATACCTTCAAGAAATCCGCAAGGCCGAAGCAGCATTCAAAGGGTTTACAGTTCGAAGCATTCCTCGGGCAGATAATCAACTTGCCGATATTCTTGCAAAAGCTGCAGCAGGAGCAGTGGACCTCCCGGAAGGCGCTTTCTATGAAGAATTAGAGCAGCCAGCAGCTGACCAAATACCCTCATCAGAAGTAATGTGCATTCCAGCTACAGATTGGCGAGCTCCGATAATTACTATGTTGCAAAGTAGCAATGACCCTCCGAAAGGCCCAGAAGCTCGAAGATTGAAATCAAGAGCTCGGAATTACAAACTTATTGGGGAAGTGCTGTACAAAGCCGGGGTATGCTCACCACTGCTTCGATGCATCTCCCAGCCTGAAGGTCAAGACATACTTCGAGGCATCCACGAAGGGCTGTGCGGAGGTCATCTAGCCCCTCGAGCACTAGCAGGCAAGACGCTCCGGCAAGGGTTTTATTGGCCAACAATCGTTAGAGACACGGAAGACCTGGTTCGAGCATGCCAAGGCTGCCAATGGATGGGCAGACGGAGCCATCGCCCGCCAGCTCAGCTTCAAGTTATTGCCCCGGTATGGCCAATGGCTAGATGGGGCATGGACCTCATAGGCCCTTTCCCACCAGCGAAAGGCGGGTTGAAATTTGCGGTGGTAGCAATCGAATACTTCTCAAAATGGGTGGAAGCGGAGCCACTAACAGCTATCACCTCGAAGAACGTGCGAAGATTCTTCTGGCAAAATATTATATGCAGGTTCGGAGTCCCTAGAGAATTAACGGTGGATAATGGAACCCAGTTCGAAGCTGATACCTTTCAAACATTTTGTGAAGAACTGGGCATTAAGCTATGCTTCGCAGCAGTGCGACATCCGCAATCCAACGGGGCCGTCGAACGAGCCAACGGGAACATCCTCTCCGGGCTAAATCGCCGAATTGTAGGATTGGCCAAGGGCCTATGGGTCGAAGAGCTACCTAAAATTTTATGGTCCATCCGAACCACTCAAACTAGATCAACCGGTTTCACGCCATTCAGATTGCTCTTCGGAGACGAAGCCATGACCCCTACGGAGCTCAAAGGGGAGTCGCTTCGCGTAATTCAACACGGAGACGAAGGTGATCGGAGTGCTTCAATAGATTTGTCAGAAGAGACAAGGCTTCGAGCTGTCGCCAACCTGACTAAATACCAAGAGCACACAAAAACGTGGTATGACCCGAAAGTCAGATTAAATGAGTTAAAACCAGGTCATCTAGTATTGCGAAGTGTAATAGCTCCGGGGAAGCTAGGAAACAAATGGGAAGGACCATATGTTATCTTACGCTCAGGACGCCCCGGATTGTTTAAATTAGCTAATTTAGAAGGGGAAGAGTTGAAACATGCATGGCATGCGGAGCACCTTAAGAGATATTACGCTTAAGGCTTCCTTGTAATCACTTGTAACACTTCTTTTGTCTATAAATAAAGATAAGGGTTGAAACTTGTTTTGACCTTCGAACATCCCCTCCTCCTGATGGACGCATTAGGAGGTCGGTGATGCTAGTAGAGCCAAGCATTTTTCGCAAAGACCCAAGGGGCTGACTGCGAACCATTGGTTCAGTGGCTCCGCAAACCTACGGATTCCAGGCTCCGGCTTGTTAGGATCCGTAGAAGAGTCTAAGGACTTTAAATAAAACAGACTTTCAAACCTCCGGGTGCGAAGTGTCTGTAAAAGAACCGAAGGTGGCCAACCTACGGATTCCAGGCTCCGGCTTGTTAGGATCCGTAGAAGAGTCTAAGGACTTTAAATAAAACAGACATTCAAACCTCCGGGTGCGAAGTGTCTGTAAAAGAGCCGAAGGTGGCCAACCTACGGATTCCAGGCTCTGGCTTGTTAGGATCCGTAGAAGAGTCTAAGGACTTTAAATAAAACAGACTTTCAAACCTCCGGGTGCGAAGTGTCTGTAAAAGAGCCGAAGGTGGCCAACCTACGGATTCCAGGCTCCGGCTTGTTAGGATCCGTAGAAGAGTCTAAGGACTTTAAATAAAACAGACTTTCAAACCTCCGGGTGCGAAGTGTCTGTAAAAGAGCCGAAGGTGGCCAACCTACGGATTCCAGGCTCCGGCTTGTTAGGATCCGTAGAAGAGTCTAAGGACTTTAAATAAAATAGACTTTCAAACCTCCGGGTGCGAAGTGTCTGTAAAAGAGCCGAAGGCGGCCAACCTACGGATTCCAGGCTCCGTCTTGTTAGGATCCGTAGAAGAGTCTAAGGACTTTAAATAAGACAGAATTTCAATCCTCCGAGTGCGAAGTATCGTTAAAGAGCCGAAGGTGGCCACATTACAGATTCCAGGATCCGGCTCGTCAGGATACGTAAAAAAAAATCTAAAAACTTTGATGATAAGATGCGCAAATTTGAAGCATGCAAGTGTTCAGACAATCATTGTGCCTAGCGAACCCTTTTGTGTGATAAAGGCTCCGCCACCCACAAGGGGGGTAGGAGGGTAGGAGTCACACGGCATGCTGTCGAAGCATTCCACATTAAAATATTATACTCATACATCAAGAAAAATTGTTATCTAAACCCAAATAAAAACGGAGACCCTTTCGACCCCTAGAACTACCCCTGCGGCTACTTTGCCCTTCGGAGCTTGAAGTCGTCTTTTTAGGCCGGGTACTTCTCTTTTTTCTCAAGGCTCGCAGTTTCTTCTGCTCCTCCTGAAGTTCAGCCCATGTCAAGAGCCTTTCAGAGTCTGCCTCGGCAAAGTTTTCGGCTTGGTACTCCGAGTCGGACCAGTCGATAGGTTCGGAAGATGAAGACCCCTCCGCCTTCTCTTCCTCTTTAATATAAGATAAAACGTCCCTTCGTACTTCAAGGGTAACCTCCCCCCCGTCTCCGCGAGGAACAGAGAAGCGGGAACGGCGGTAAGGTCTCAAACTCTCAAGGACTGCCCACTCCTTTCGAAGCTCGGCGGTAGTTTCCAGAAGTTCGAAGTCAGGGCCCGAAGGGCATGACAAAACCTAAAAAAGAGCAGAACACCCAAGACAAGTACTGTTTATAACTTTTTCATTAATAAAACAAGGTTTACAAGGCCACAAGTACACAGCAGTCCTAAGCGGCTAGACCTGCGGGTCGGCTGGCGGAGGCTGGAACCGGAGGGGCTAGTGAAGCAGGGAGTGGTGGCTTCGTTTGAGCTTGCTTCTGCCGGCGGGCCTCATCGATCCAGGCCTTAGCAGCGACCTTGTGGTCCGTCTTCCAGGCTGACCGGAAGGCTTCCCAAGCCGAAGACACCTCCGAAGATGGTCGCAGCAAGTCATCATCCGCGAAGCCTCCAGGGGACGAGCTTCCAACCGAGCCAAGAGGAATCCGAAGAGATTCAAGGTGACGAAGAACCCCGATGCCAGCACACTGTCCGGAGATCTCCCCGTACCGAATGCCGGAGTTCTTCATCAGCGACGAAGCAACCTGGATCCTCGTCAGCTTTCGGTCGAGTGGCTCGTAGGCTGCGGCGGAGGACGAAGGGCACATAGTGCCGAAGTACTCCAACGTACCCTGAAGAGCTTCCAAGGTACGATCAGCAGTACTGGAATTTTTCCTCTCTGCCGCTTCCAGGTTCGCAACAGTCGCGTCCACTGCGGCCACCCGGAGCATCAAAGAACTCTTGTGAGCCATTGCTTGGCTAAGAGCCCCTCGAAGCTCCACCAACTGTGCGTTCGAGGTAGCTGCGTCCTGACGAAGCTTTTTGACCTCCGCGCGGAGGACAACGCGTTCGGCTTCGGCTTCCTGGGCTGACGAACGGAGGGCTTCAAGGGCTTCATCAGATGCTGCCCTAACCTTCCGTTCCTCCAAAACTTCTTCCTCCAGTCTGAGGGACCTCCCGGTGGAGTCATTGAGGGCCGTCTGGAGGGTAGTGACCTTCCGGTTGAGTCGATTAATTTCGACCTCGTTGGAAGTCGCTGCCGCTCTAGCCAATGCAAATTGCTGCAAGGAAAACTAGGTAAGCACTAAAGAAGTTATGACCATTAAAATATAGCAACTGTGGTGTCTTTTTCATACCTGAAGGGCAGCCCTTTCGAGGGCCGTGTTGAGGGTCGAAGCCCTAGTCTCGCTCAAGGCGGAGATCAACTCCGAGTTAGCAATATCTTGGCTTCTCTCAGCCAGGGGCTCCAGGAGTCCTCGAAGGCCGCTCCGGTGCTCCAAGAAAGGAGCCAGTAGAGGAAGCCAAGACAAAGCTCGGGCATCGTCCGCTGCGGCCTCGTCCTCCGAATTACCGACGGAGGGTGCGGTTTGGCCAAGACGAAGGCCGAGGCTAGAAATGCTCTTACCCCTCCCCGGCACGAAGGGGGGAGAAGCAAGAGCACTCAGACCCCCGGCCGCCACCTCTCCGGCCGAGACCACGTTGTCGGAGGCGACTTCGGTGGTCGAGGTGGCCGCGACCGGAGCCAACTCCGTCCCGGGAAGCACGTCGTCCGCCCCGAAGGACACGTTCTCTGCCACCAGGCTCGGAGCCCCCAGAGGAGCAGAAGGGTCCGCTCGGATAACCGTCTCCGAAGAAGCAGGGACTTCCGGTGCCACCAAAGCTTCGGTACCCGAAGAGGTAACTACTTCAATAACAAGATTAATAAGCGTGTTTTACAGATAGCAGGCGAATGTTGACAAAGAAGGAGGAGCTCCGGAAAAATACCTCTGAGAGCTTCTTGAGGAAGGATCGCCGGATCCTCCAAGACTTCGTACATCCGGAGGATATTGGCAAAGTCATCCCCCGAGGTCCTGCCCTCGGTATCCTCCGTCGGAGTTGCAGTCTCCGCAGGGACCGCTTCGAGTGAGGGCAAGTCGGGAGTAGAGTCCGACTCCACCGGCACGACGACGGGTGCGGGAGGAGTCGTTGGAGTTACGCTAACCCCCTCCCTGACGGAGATGTTTGGGGGGACCTCCGCCATGTCTTCGTCAACCAGGAGGTAGGCTTCGAAAGCCTTCGCCGTCGCGCCTTCGGAGTCTTCTGCCTCTTCGGGAGTTGGGCTCCGCTCGTCTGGCGACGAAGAAGACGAAGCAGGCGTCAAGTGGGGAGGTTGCTTCGCAGCCTTCTTCTGAAGCGGCTGCTTACCAGCTTTCTTGGAGGGCTCGGCCGCTGCTTTCCTCTTGCGGCCAGCCGCCCCGGTTGAGGCGAAGTCGGGAAGCTGCGGGGGCTCCATGCCGAGGGCTCTCCACACTCTGTTGGATCGCTCCCAACTCCCCACCAACTCCAGCCTTCTCTACCTCTCGGTCACCGAAGGAGCTCCGAGAATTCATTCGGTGGCCCGAACTATGTCATCCGGAGCTAATGCCAGAGGCGCTGCTGAAAGAAAGAGGTATAAAAGTATGAGTATAACTAATCTGTTCATATAATATGATGCCGCAGGAAAAAGATGTACCTAAGTTTCGGAGGTCCCCCTCCGAGGCTTGTGGGATTACGATTGGCCAGTTGGCTCCGAGGGGAGGGATCCGAAGACCGACGAACTCCTCGGCCAGATCGCGCATGCTCATACGGCGGGCCACTGAAGCGAGCAACCCTAGCCTCGTCGTGAGCAAGCTAGGGTTCGGGGAGATGTCGGCCTCCTTCCGAAACCAGATCTCTTGCAGAGGGCCCGAGAGAGGGGAGTCCTCTCCGACTTCGGCGTAGAACCACCGAAGTATCCAGTTTGTGTACCATCGGTCGTTTATGGCTTTGGCAGGGAAATGAAGAGCATGCTCCCTCCGCAGCTGGAAGTTAACGCTACCGAAGGCTATCGTCACCTTGGAATCCCCTGGCCCGTCTTGAGGCTTCGGTTGGCAGATGGCCTCGTGGGTCGCCGCGAAGATTTCGGAACGGCCTTCGCATCCCTCCGCCCGAAGCGCCCATTCGAAGACAGTCAGGTGGACGATCGCGTTGGGGGACAGTTGAGGCAGGGTTATGTGGAACAAGTCCAGCACCTCTGCCAAGAAATCCACAGCCGGCAGTCCCAAACCTGCCTCGAAAAAGGCTTCGAAGACCACCACCTCTCCGCTTCGTGGTCGTGGGGTTGACTCTGTCCCAGGAACTCGGGTCCTCATTCCCGTCCCCAGCTTTCCTTCCACTGCCTCTTCTATTGATTCAGCAGTACTCAAAGACTGGTCGATGATGAAGCTTTGCGCAATCTTCTTCTTGGAAGGCGGGCGGAGCGCCCGAGGGTTCCTGGGCCAAGCACCGCTCGGACCTCCCGCCATTACCGCTGCTGCCGAAGCAGCCCACGCCTGTCTCTGCGCCAAGGTGTTGGCCGCCGCGGGAGTGGTGTGGCTAGTTCTCGCCATCGCTCTCAAATGCTCAAGGAGTTGGAAGATTGGGAGAAAGGGGAATTGCAGGTGGTGAATGCGGTAAAAACTCTCGGTTAATCTCCATTTTCCCCTTTTTATAACCATACGACCAGTACTACTCTTCGGGTAGTTTCACTTTGCAGGTCCTGCCTCCGTCACCGACAAGTGGGTCCGGTCACTGGAACAGCGTATGAACCGCTGAAGAAATCGACCGTTACCTTTTTTACAGAGGGTAACGGCTATTTGCGCCGTAACGGTCGTTTTGACGGTACCCCACGACGTTCGCCCTCCGTAACCGTCTCCACGACACGGGTACTCCGTAACCGTCTCCACGACAAGGGCACTCCGTAACCGTTTTTGCGACGCTCACACTCCGAAACCGTTCCATTCCCAGGGAATTCTCTCACTGTGCCAAAACTCGAGGACGAAGATTCTAAAATATTGGGCCCAAAATCCTGGGCTAAGTCATAACATCTTCAAATTCCCTTTAAGCCTCAGAAACTAGAAATGTTCCTTTCGTATACTGTCTTCTTTCTAAAAACAGGTTATCTACAGAAAGGCGTATTCGAGGGGCTACTGTTGGGGGAAATTACTTTATTTCCAAGACTTAAAGACTAACCCTCCGTGGGCTCAGTGAAGATCCCGAAGGTGGCGGACTGCTGTTCGGAGCATACGTCAACACGGCCGGAGGGTGCCACGGTGCGAAGTCATAGAGAACCCTCCGAAGGGAAGAAGGAGGCCTCGAAGCAGGAAGACATGATTGATTGGATGTTCAGCTTATCCATCTACCCTACAGCACTTTACCGTGTATAACCTTGTTTATAATACCGGATAGTTTCTACTATGTCAGTTGTAATGTAGGGGTAAATAGGTCTTTTCCTTATGCCTTTTCCCTATAAATACCCCCCATTGTACCTTGTAAGGGGGATCCAGAACTAGTGGTTCAAACATACACATTCGGACCTCTTGAGCTATTATCCTTTACGGAGGCTCGAGTTCGTCCTAAAGCACAAACCTCTTGTTTGTTCGTTCTTAATTACCGAGAACCTGTTGGCGTAACTTTTACGCCAACAATGTGTGTCAGCTTTCAGTACAGCATAGTTTTGAACTTTATTTTGAGAGAGAGACGAGCTTAATTAATTAAACCGCATAATTGAGATGTGAGACCTAACTACTTTGACTTATATGGCCGTGGTACAACGAACAGGCCAAATATAAGTAACGTGAGCAAAACAAATTTATCAGGCAATTAGCTAGCTAACATTTATTAATTAAAGAAGCTAGTGAGAATTAGTATATTCCTCTTGGGAAACTAGCTAGACTGCTAGAGAAGTAACCATGCATGGTACACATATATATATATGGATTGGAAAATACAATTGCACCTAAGAATGATAGGTGGGACTAACAACATGCATGTCAATGACATATACGATGGTTGAATTAAGCCATGGAAGAATTGTGATGATCAAGACTAGAACTCTTCAAAAAAAAATTATACTTTTTAACAAAATCTTAAAAAGATAATGAGACGAGCTTATTGATTAGCGATCAACCAAGATCTAATTGCCCTGTACTCAAAAACTAATAATTTGCTTAGTGTCTCGATCAAAGTACATTCATTTGAAGTTGAAATGGTACTTAATTTGGCTCATGCATGGGATTGAGTTATACGGTGAACGGTCACATTGTTGGCACGGCACGGTAGAGCCATTTTAATATTGTTTTCGTGGCGCCGTACGTTTTGCATGCATGTGCCACCGTGGAACACGCACACACAAAGATCCAAAAGCATCCATCCGGCTCTTGGGATGGGAATTGGGATGAGGTGTACGTCTGCAGCTAGCAAATGCCGATAATTGAGGCGCACACATGTAATATGATATTGTACACATGCTTACTGAAGAACAAACTAACAGTAAATCAATCAAATGGCTGGGTTGCATTGCACTTAAGCCAGTCGTTTTAGCACGTAGTATATGATTTATAAATAAGCATGTTTCATATGTCGTGTATATATATATATATCATTAAAATATATAGTTATTTTGAATTCATCTACCAATTTCTTAATATTAAATTTATTTGTGTTTAAATATTATTATTAGTAACAGTTCGGTTATATTGTTTCAGTTAATTAGTATAAATATTTTTATTTAATTTAGTGTTAATGATAGTAGTTTGTCCTGTCTAGTAACCTTAATGTATTTGTAACATGTTGAAATCCTAAACGACAAGTTTAAAAGTTTATGATAATATCACTAACATAAAATTTTAGATTTGCCTCTACTTGTCATAAACTATATTTCATTTCCATTTCAGGACCTAAATGGCAGGTAGTATGTCATCTGTCAAGTATGTACCAACCTTTCCACATGTGTGCCAACTTTACTCCTCTGTCATCTAATTAAATTGTTAACTTTACAGTTCATTATTAATTAATTAATGTTTATTAAAAATAATTAATCCACGACTAATTTAATTACATGCAAGCAGAATCGATGTCACAGAAATTTAATTACATGCAAGCAGAATCGATGTCACAGAAAAATACCACAAGGGAAAAATAAATAAATAATGTGTTGTTGCTGGCTAGCTGTGATACGGTAGAGTAGATGATGCATTATTGAGCAGACGAGTCGGTGGTGTGGTCGTGTGGACACCTACCTACTCTCTGTCTGGTAGCATGCCATATGCTCCCTCCCACCGGTGTGACTTTTTTTCACATAAATACTTATATATATATATATATGGATACATTTGTTTTTTAGTTTTGGCAGCTGCCTACAGTTTTATTTTTAAAATTTGAAATTGAAATAATAGTCCAAATTTAGATCTAGATTATGAGAATCAGTTACCGTAGAATTTGAAAACAAAATAGAATCCAAAAACTGGAAAACATCGGTTACTAAGAGTAGCTAGCTACTAAAAATCTCTTGCTACCATAAATTAAAACAAACATGCCCATAGATTCTAAGTAAATACGAAATCTAATTGTTCCTTAGTAAAAAAGGATACATCTAAATTTTGTCAAAAAAATATTTTTAGATGCAACTTTTATATTTCTGTTGGTAAGGATTTAAAGAGAAAACAACCCAAAAATAAGAATAGTAAACCTAAACAATATTATAATTATGGTCGACAATTTAAAATTTTCTACGATATTTGTAACTAGTGGAAATAAGCACCGTAATAAAACCTGGATATATAACTAGTGTACGAAGAATGTGAACAAAAATCGGTGGTGTTTTAACGAGCGAACAATGTTATATCAGTTGATAAAAAATGTTCCAGTAAAATACATAAAATAAAAACACAGTCAAATATATGTTAAAATAATTTACTTTCACGTATGAAATATTGAATTTTTCTACTTAAATATAACAACGGTGTTTTATTTAAGTTGTTTTTTATGTTGCAAATAACATTACTAAATATTTTATCTGTTTAAAATATTGTTTAATAACATGATGAAATATCATCCATTTTTTTATATTTTTTATAGCGTTCTAAACGAAGCATCATTAATAAAACCTCATTGCATTTCCAGCCGCCCGACCGGCGAGCGGAGGAAGACGCGATGGCGTCAGCACACGTGTCGTCCGCGTGGGCTCCACTCGACGCGACCGAGCAGAGCAGCAACGGCAACGCCGCCCTTGGACGCATAAAGCATTCATCAGCAACGTCGTGAGCTCGCGGCCAGCCAGAGAGAGGGAGCCAAGAGGATTGGGAGGAAGAGAGCGAGAGAGCACACCCCCACTGAGGTAGCAGTAGCCTAGTAGGTAGCTGCTCTGCTTTCCCTCTCCCTCCTCTCTCCTCTTCCTCTCTCTCTACTGCGGTTGCTGCACGAGCAGAGCGACCAGGTGGTCCTGGTAAGCAAGCCTTCATCCTCGTTGCGTCGTCTGATCTGCTCCGCCGCCATTGCAAGCTGCCTCTTCCTCGTTGCCGGCCGGTGAGAAAGTTGCGAGCTTTCTTTCTTTTTCCCTTTCTTGGCGGCTTACGCGTGTATTCGTACCCTTGCCACCGCTGCAATTTCCTCCATGCCGCTGCTGTTTGCTTTCTCTGGACTCTGGTTAGCTGTAAAGGCGTGGTTGTTGGATCTGCTTCCCCTGCGACCTTGCCTTGCTTCCTCTGACGATGACCTCTGACGTTTTCTTCCTGGCGGTGGTGCTGTTTCTTCTTGCAGCTGGCCGGCGGTGACGGAGGAATCGCTGATTCTTCTGAGGCAGGAAATTTCTTTGGAGAATTTTTCGTTTTTGAGGGGATTTGGGCGGTTGCTGGCTTGCCCCTGCAGATGCTGCCCACCAACAGGAGCAGGCCTCAGCAGAGGCCTCCTAGATCTTGGTCATTCTCAGGTCTGCTTCCTTCTCTCCGTCTCAGCCTACCTTACAGATAATATTTGTCTCTCTTTTTTTTTCGAATTAATTGGGAGACCATATTGTTTGTGTAATTGGATTGATGCAAAATTAATTTCAATTGCCTGTTGATTGTCTTATAGTTGGGACTTGTTGCAGCTTGTGCAAACAGAAATTTTGGATTTTTGTCTGTGTTCTGTAATTTATACAAGCTGGGTAGAGATGTTTTTTCCCCGGTTGTACATGCGACTGAACTCATCATGTTGCCAGAAATGGACTTCTCCGATCCAAAGCGCAAGCCAAGGTACCTCAGTAAGATAGTCATGGTGGCACTCCTCACTGCCATGTGCGTCGTCATGCTCACCCAGCCACCCTGCCATAGGAGGACTCCTAGTGTGGTAAGTGGTAACGTTAAATCTAGATGTTGTTTACCAGCTCTGTTATCTTGCCATGAACAATTCAAGGTGAGGCAGTTTAAAATTGAATTTTCACTTGTGTGATGTGTGCAGTTCTCCATCCATGAAAACGGTGTCACACATGTCTTAGTGACCGGTGGCGCTGGCTATATTGGTTCGCATGCTGCTCTTCGGCTGCTGAAAGATTCCTTCAGAGTGACCATAGTGGTAATTCTTTGCGGATTTATGTTGTTGTTTTGTGCTCAAATTCTGTGTTGCTGTAATGCGGTTTATATAATGCTTGTGCATTTGGGGTGCCTTCAGGATAATCTTTCAAGAGGAAATATGGGTGCAATCAAGGTTCTTCAGAGCTTGTTTCCAGAGCCCGGACGGTTGCAATTCATATATGCTGATTTAGGCGATCCGAAAGCTGTATCCTGGTTTATTGTCTCATTTGAATAGTTGAATAGCCTTTCCTTGTAGAGTGTAGACATCTTCTGTTCAAAATGTGCCAAAATCTGGTGAAGTATTTTTTATAAGTTTTTTCCTTAACACATCTCAGGTTAATAGAATATTTGCAGGGAATTCATTTGATGCTGTCATGCACTTTGCTGCTGTCGCTTATGTTGGTGAGAGCACCCTTGAGCCTCTGAGGTACTAAGATTTTTGTTTGTCAGTGCCTACTATCCATCAAATTACCTGTCTGCAAACCACACAAGATACTGAAACATGTTGAACAGGTATTATCATAACATCACTTCAAACACTTTAGTTGTGCTAGAAGCTATGGCAGCACACAATGTGAAAACCCTGATATACTCTAGCACATGTGCCACCTATGGAGAACCTGAGAAGATGCCTATCACTGAAGAAACTCCCCAGGTCAGCTGTCAAACTACTGCATCTTCTTAGTTGGATAGTCGTGAAGTCTTTTGCTGACCTACCTGACCAAATCCAATTGTACAGTTTCCGATCAACCCATATGGTAAGGCCAAGAAGATGGCAGAGGACATTATTTTGGATTTTACCAAGTCCAAGAAGTCAGACATGGCTGTGATGATTCTAAGGTACTCATCCATTATTAAAAACCATGAAATTTACTGTTTACAGTGGCATTTGATTAAGCCTTATGGGTGTGTAACCTGATTCTGCTAGATACTTCAATGTCATTGGTTCTGATCCTGAAGGAAAGCTTGGCGAGGCTCCAAGACCTGAATTACGTGAGCATGGCCGTATATCTGGTGCATGCTTTGATGCAGCACTGGGAATAATTCCTGGTTTGAAGGTACATCTTCAATCAACTAATATCTGTTGCTCTTGGTGCTTCAATTACTACATTCAAGAACAGTACTACCATACCCTATTGCTCTTCATACAATCATACTCTTCATCAAGTCTCACATTTACAGGGATTGCTTAGCTTTTAGTGGATCACTATCTGATAGCTTTGCCATTACAGGTTAAAGGTACTGACTACGAAACACCTGATGGGACTTGCGTGAGAGATTACATTGATGTCACTGACCTGGTTGACGCCCATGTGAAGGCGCTCAACAAGGCAGAAAAGGGCAAAGTTGGCATATACAATGTTGGCACTGGAAAAGGTCATCAATTATAAGCTCATTACGAAGAAAAAACAATGTGATCTCATTACAACACCTAGCTAACACATGTACATTCCTCATGGCTGTTCAGGGAGGTCAGTGAAAGAGTTTGTAGAAGCTTGCAAGAGGGCAACAGGAATTGACATCAAGGTAGACTACTTCCCTCGTCGACCCGGTGACTATGCAGAAGTGTACAGTGATCCTGCAAGGATCAACGGCGAACTGAACTGGACTGCTCAGCACACTGATCTGCTGGAGAGTCTCAGGGTTGCCTGGACATGGCAGAAGAAACACCGGAGCGGTTACGGCCCCCCTCAAGCCATGATTTTGTGAAGAAGAGAATTTACTACCTTGTAGTATCTCTTGGCTGAAAACCTAGGTGGATATATTCTTAGGAATGTTCATCACGGGCTCCAATCGCTCACTCACAGAAGGAAGTCTTATGTATTATAGCTCTTATGATCATTTGTTCAATTCTTGAGATTCATGTATGTTTATGAGAGGTTTTTAGAACATCCTTGTAATATTGATGTATTCACTATACAATAAAATTCCAACAAGCTATGCCCTGAACCATTAGGCTGTTTTGTTTCTCGCTAAAATACGAGATAAGATTCTATCACATTCTAAACCTACTTTTAATTAATTTATTATTTCTGTCGGAAAATCAAACTATTCATGGGTCACGGAGGGATTACTGTGTGTAAATTACAGCACAGTGAGGAGGACGGAGGTTGTCATCAAGCGACCAGAAATGTTTATTAAACTGACACAAGTTGGTGGGTAGTACTGGTTTGATGCCAACTCAACTAAGTAGTCAATTACGAGAGAAGTGAGATTTCGAATCAATGAAAATGCCATTGTTTCAGAATCAGATGAAGCACTCACGTCCTGGGACAGTACACTACAGAGCACCAACCGCAACCCTAAACCATTTTTATCCCCAATCTAAATATGCTTTTTCCCGTATTATCAGGCTAGAAGATGACATACCACTGGTAGTTGTTTACCAAACTAAAATACAGTATGCATGCCTGGCGGCTGTACGTACCTTTGTACCGGTCAGGTTCACAGTTTCGTGAAATTTCGCCGTAGGTACAATACAACCAATAGCAGTAAGTATAACACATCAGAGTTCGAATTTTTTTTATTTTTTTTATTTTTTTTAAAAATCTAGTACGTGAAATCAAAAAATTACAAAACTAGTCTACCGTCACCCGTTGGTCTGCCGAACTAGAATGACGTGGCTCTGGTTCGGCACTGGTTCAGCCGACACAATGCCAAACTAGAGTCACGTCATCCTGGTTCGGCCATTGGATGGCCGAACCAGGCCACGTCAGCCCGGTTCGGCCCACCAACAGCCGAACCAAGCTGCTACGTCAGCCGTGACACGCCATGCGCGCCCTGGCTACGCCCGCGCCACACCACGCGTGCCTTGGCCACACCCTGGCTGCGCCCACGCCGCGCCCCTGCCGCCTCGTCACGCTCGCGCCGTGCCCCTGCCGCCTCGCCCTACCCGCGCCGCGCCCCCACCGCCTCGCCAACCGCGCCTCGACCTGCCCCCGCGCCCATGCCCCGGCCGTCGTGCCCATCCGCGCGCCCATGAGGAGCCATGTTGAAGATCATGGGCCTAATGGCTCCAGAAGTGATTAGTGATTATCAACGGAAGTCAAAGAGAGAGGAGATGAAGATGAGACGAGACCTATCGGTTCTTGGGCCATGTGTGACTCAGGTACACGGGTGGCGAGTGACTGCCGGGCAGAGGGGCTGCGGAGTCGGGCCGGCCCAATCCGGGTACATGGGCTAGGAACGACAGGGGATTTGCTGGTCTATTGACCGGGTTTGACCCAAGTAAACGGGCGGTGAGCGATTGCCGGGTTGAGGGAGTCGCGGAATCGGGTCGACCCAATTTGGGTACCCGGTGCGAAGAAAGCAGACACTTTGTCGGTTTCGGCATAAAACCGACGCAACCATCCAAGACCGCCCATCGGGGATCCGATAGTCCTGAAGCGAAGCCGTAGCTGTTACGAAAGCTCCATATCAGGACAAGTTACCTTTAGATAGGATTTTACTATTTTGCCTTTTAGGCCCACGGTCTGTGCTAGTCGAGTCTGTAAAAATCCTAAGGGCATTTTGGTCTTTTCTAGTTTATTTCAGCGTCTGTAAAA
The DNA here is from genome assembly GCA_019279435.1 of Zizania palustris. NCBI lineage: Eukaryota > Viridiplantae > Streptophyta > Magnoliopsida > Poales > Poaceae > Zizania > Zizania palustris. Next base: position 35,939,719 of record JAAALK010000282.1, read on the forward strand.
ACCCTAAAGATAAATTGTTTTTTTTCTGATTTATTGGGCTGCCTATAAATAGGGCCCTAATTCCCCCTAGGGTTTCCTAACTAATTCAAGGCAAAAATCTGAGTTCATCTTTTATCCCCTATTTTTCTTCTCCTGCCACCACAAATTTTTGCTCTGAAATTACATTGTCGATTGCTGGTTTTCACCGCCGATTCACATCGCCAGCCAGTCTTTTCATCTGGTTTTTGTTTCTTCTTTGTTCTGGTCTCCTGAAGGAACTCCTGCATCCAATTTTCCGTGGGCTTCCTATTTCACCGGTGTTCTAATCCGGGTGGAGTTAGGCGGGGGAAGGCTAAGTGCATGGGACTTCGTGCGAGAGCAACAGCATCCCAGCGCGTGGCACGTGGTTGAGCGGCACTGTGATGGCATCTTGGCTAGCACCATCTTGATGATGTGGGTGGCGGCGTGGAAATCTTGTGCGGCTGAGGCGGCGGAAGCCCTCTGCACAGTGCGGAAGCAGCAGTCCACACAACAAGGTTGCTCGGAAGCGGTGCACGCAGCAATCGGCTGAAGCAATGCGTCAACCATGTGTTCGGCAGAAACACTGAACATGAGACAACTAGCACTGTAATCTATTTTTCCCTTCTCGATTTTCGTGCACTGTTTTCAGTTCTGAATATTCTGGAATAGATGAATTAATTCCTAGCACATTTATTTTCCTGCATTAATTTTTGTCAAGATTAAATGCGTTAAACATTGTGCCTTCTGCACGTGATTTGAGTATGATATGTATATGGTTGATGAATCATCTGTTATTTGATGGAACTTTTGAGGGGATGTCATGTGTACTATGAATTGTTTTAATCTGCCTTTAAGCACCGTGGTGGTGTTTTTTCGAGTAGGACACCAGTTGTTTTTAGGCTAGATTATTTTTAGTGCTTATGATTTGTTCGGTTGTTTGTCTGTTGAGGTGCGTTGGGTATTGGGAGAAGGCCATTGATTCGAAAGAATTTTTTAAGGCGCCCATTCACCCTCCTCTAGTCGCTACTCTCGATCCTACAAGTGGTATCAGAGCCTGGTTAGGGTTTTTCCATACTTTAACCGGTTCTAACCCAAGGTAGCGATCATGACTTCTTCTGGCAAGGTTCCGTCCCTGGAGGTCTTTGTCTACAACTATTGGAAGACTCGCATGCGAGCCTATCTATTGAGCCCGAGCTAAGGGATATGGGACATGTGTGTTCACGCCACATTCACTGTGCTTCTGGCTGCAGAGCAGACTACCCCTGAGATAGTCGCTCTACATGACCTGAACAACAAGGCAGTGAACATACTGTTTTCTTGTTTAGGTCCTAGTGAGTTTGAGCATGTTAGCCATCTCGACATTGCTCGAGAGATCTGGGCTACCCTCCAGGCACTCCATGAGGGGACAGCTCAGGTCAAGGCTAGGCTCTATCAGACCTACCGGTGAGAATACAAAAACTTTTCACAGAAGCCGGGTGAGATTGTTGAAGCTTTGTTTGGTCGCTTTGAGTCGATCATTAACAAGCTTTGGGCCAACAAGGCTGATCGTGATCAGCTGATCTCAGATCATGAACATGCGCTCAAGGTTCTTCATACCTGAGACCCTAAGATCTGGGAGATCAAGGTATCTTCTATTGTTGAGAGCGCTTCCAATTATACCTTGTGATGGGGACTCGGGTGGCCCGATCTTTCGATGAGAGGATAGGTCGATTGGTAGAAGGAGAAGACGTTCACGATCCGACTACAACCATCCAAGGATGTTGCGCCTTAGCAATCGCTACACCAACTCCAAGGCTGTTCGTGATCTTTACGGAGCACGATCAACCAAACCACGAGGGTTCTTGTTCCTGCAAGCAATCGAGAACTAGCAAGAACAAGATGAACAAGTGTGCACTCACACTAATTTCGCAGGGATACAAGGGGTGAGTTCTGGAACAGCAAAACGGCGATCTAACCGACCACGGCTTCAACTGGCAAAGTAGCGTAGCTAAACTTTGTATTCAACCAAAACTGCTTCACAACTGAAGTCTCTAGGGTATTTATAGCCCTAGGAACGTTCCCAATGTTTGGAAACTTATTACATATGGAAACTACTAAATTATTACCTAAACAGATTATCTAGAAAAAGGAAACAGATTGACTAGAAGAAGGAAAGTAGTGATTCTCCTTCCTTCGCTGGGATATCTCGGTTGAGTAAATATATTATCTGCCAAGGAGACTTTCTCAGCTTTCCAAAGAGTACTCAAACATTCCATTTGATGAAGGGATTCCAAAGTTATGATGCTTTAATGCAGTCTATCTACATGTTGACGTGGCAGATTTTCCCAACACGAAGTAGCTCAGCTTTCTTCTTCTTTTCCTTCATTCCTAAGCAAAATAATAGCATCACACGAATTTAGTAGTTCTCCATTCAATTGTGTATGTGTATACAATACAAGAAACGATTTCACCTGATAGTTTAATTGTCGCGCACGGGCTCGAGTGACTGGACCTTGTATTTCTGTTGGAGCTGGTTCTAATATATTAGTCTTGGGTTTAACCATGTCGGAGATGCCCTCATCATCCTCCCCTTCTTGCATTTGAGTTGTCCTCAACTCATGCTCGTTCTCTTCCCCCAAGTAGGGTCGCAAATCTGCAATGTTAAAAGTGGGACTAACCCCAAAATCTGCAGGTAACTCAAGTTTATATGCATTGTCATTAATACGTTCTAATATCTTAAAGGGACCATCAGCTCTTGGCATCAATTTAGACTTACGTAATGCAGGAAATCGTTCTTTACGTAAATGCAACCAAACAAGATCACCAGGTTCAAAAGTTACATGCTTGCGCCCTTTGCTACCAGCAAGTTGATATTTCGCATTCATAGATTCAATGTTTGCTTTTGTTGTCTCATGGAGTTTTAGAATCATTTCAGCACGCTTTGTCGCATCAAAATTCAATTTCTCCGTAGGTGGAATGGGTAATAAATCAATTGGGGCACGAGGAGTAAAACCATACACAATCTCAAAGGGGCAGAACTTAGTAGTAGAATGCATCGAACGATTATATGCAAACTCAATATGAGGCAAGCACTCTTCCCACATCTTAATATTTTGTTTCAAGATGGACCTAAGCATGGTAGACAATGTTCTATTCACAACTTCTGTTTGCCCATCAGTTTGAGGATGACAAGTAGTAGAAAATAACAATTTAGTTCCCAATTTAGCCCACAAAGTTTTCCAAAAGTGACTTAGGAATTTAACATCACGATCTGAAACAATAGTGTTTGGTACACCATGCAATCGAACAACCTCCCGGAAAAACAAATCAGCAACATGGGTAGCATCATCACTTTTATGACATGGAATGAAATGTGCCATCTTAGAAAATCTATCCACAACAACAAAAATGCTATCCCTCCCCTTCTTTGTTCTAGGCAATCCTAAAACAAAATCCATGGATATATCTTCCCAAGGTACGCTAGGAACAGGAAGAGGCATGTAAAGACCATGTGGATGCAATTGTGACTTAGCTTTTTGACATGTCGTGCAGCGAGAGACGAAGCGTTCAACATCCCGCCTCATCTTGGGCCAAAAGAAGTGATCAGCAAGTATGTCCTCTGTCTTCTTCACACCAAAGTGTCCCATCAATCCACCACCATGTGCCTCTTGTAACAGCAATAGACGAACAGAACAAGATGGAATACATAATTTGTTAGCCCTAAATATAAACCCATCAGTAAGGACGAATTTGTTCCAAGTTCTTCCCTCTTTGCAATTCAGCAACACATCTTTGAAATCGTTGTCATTAGCATATTGTTCCTTAATTGTTTCTAAACCAAAAATTTTGAAGTCAAGTTGTGAAAGCAAGGTGTAACGTCTAGAAAGAGCATCAGCAATAATATTTTCCTTTCCTCTCTTATGTTTGATGACATAGGGAAAAGACTCAATGAATTCAACCCACTTGGCATGTCTACGGTTCAATTTTGCTTGGCTTCGTATGTGTTTCAATGACTCATGATCAGAGTGTATGACAAATTCTTTGGGCCATAATAATGTTGCCATGTTTCTAACGACCTTACTAGAGCATAGAGTTCTTTATCATATGTTGAGTAGCTTAAACAAGGTCCAGAGAGTTTCTCACTAAAATAGGCAACAGGCTTACCTTCTTGAATAAGTACCCCTCCAATCCCAATACCACTAGCATCGCACTCAAGTTCAAATGTCTTACCAAAATCTGGGAGCTGAAGTAGTGGGGCATTAGTCAGTCTATGTTTCAAGATGTTGAATGCATCTTCTTGTGGTTGTCCCCATTGGAACTGGACACCCTTCTTCGTCAATTCATTCAAGGGTGTGGCAATGGTGCTGAAATCTTTCACAAAACGTCGATAAAATCCAGCAAGTCCCAAGAAACTCCGCACCTGCGTGACCGTTTTAGGAGTTGGCCAACTCTGAATTGCTTCAATCTTAGCTTGATCAACCTCAATGCCCTGTGGAGTAACAACATAGCCAAGGAAAGCAACTCGATCGGTGCAAAATGTGCACTTCTCAAGGTTACCAAACAATCGTGCAGTGCGTAAGGCATCAAAAACAGCACGTAAATGGGCAAGGTGTTCTGCTATTGATTTGCTATAAATGAGAATATCATCAAATAGACTACAACAAATCGTCCAATAAATGTTCTTAAAATTTCATTCATCAATCTCATAAATGTACTAGGTGCATTAGTCAAACCAAAAGGCATCACTAACCACTCATATAAACCAAACTTGGTTTTGAAAGCTGTTTTCCATTCATCTCCCAATTTCATGCGAATTTGATGATATCCACTACGCAAATCAACTTTAGAGAACACAGTAGAGCCACTCAGTTCATCAAGCATATCATCTAACCTAGGAATAGGGTGACGATATCGAATTGTGATATTATTAATTGCTCTACAGTCAACACACATGCGCCAAGATCCATCTTTTTTGGGTACCAAAATTACTGGAACAGCACATGGACTCAAGGATTCGCGTACATACCCTTTGTCAAGCAACTCCTGAACTTGACGATGGATTTCTTTGGTCTCCTCTGGATTAGTTCTATATGGCGCACGATTAGGCAATGCAGCTCCAGGGATCAGGTCGATCTGATGCTCGATTCCTCGGATGGGTGGTAGTCCTGGTGGGGTCTCCTTTGGAAAAACATCACAATACTCCTGCAAAAGATCAATGACAACAGGTGGCAAAGAAGGAGGAATATCCTCAAATGAGAACAAAGTTTGTTTGCACACATAAGCATAACAAGTTGTAGTAGCAACATCCAAATTTTCAGTATCAGATTTGGTAGCCAATAAACAAACACCTTTCATCTTAATCATATTTTTATTTTGTGCTCAACTTTTGATTCTTTCTTCTTATGTTCCTCAAGTTCCTTGACTACAATCTGGTTCTCACTTTTAGGGTGTCCCTGGTTTCTCACTTTATTAGCTCTGGCAATCTCATCTTTCAAAATATCATCAGGAGACATGGGATGCAGTACAATTTTCTTATTACCATGTATGAATGAATATTGATTAGATCTTCCATGATGTAAAGTGTCTTTGTCATACTGCCAAGGTCTACCTAACAATACAGAGCATGCATGCATAGGTACGATATCACAATCAACAATATCACAGTAAGACCCAATAGCAAAGTTCAGCCTTACCATTCGGGTCACCTTTACCTTACCACTGTCGTTGAACCATTGAATGTAGTATGGTTGTGGGTGAGGTTTTGAATCCAAGGCAAGTTTCTCCACCATCTCAGAACTTACCAGATTTCGGCAGCTTCCTCCATCAATAATGGTGCGACAGGCACGATCCTTCACAATACACTTGGTTTGAAATAAATTGTGTCGTTGGTTCTGTTCTACCTTGCCCACCTGTGCGCTTAACACGCGCTGCACAATGAGGCTTTCATAATGAGCTGCATCTTCAGCACCAATGTGCTCCTCATCTTCGCTCCCTACATCATTAGCAGCAAGCATAGCATATGTATTTTCATCTAAATCACTAGCTGAAGAATACCCACCATCCTCCTTTATGATAAGCACGCGTTTGCTTGGGCACTCGTTCTGCACATGCCCATACCCCTTGCATCGATGGCATTGAATGTCCCTTGTGCGTCCTGTTGATGCGACCGATGAAGTACTCTTCGTAGGAGCTTGTGGAGTTGAAGAAGATAAAGCAGGACGTTGCTTGGCATTGGTTGTTCCTGGTGAAGGTGTTCTATTTGTTGGGGCTGAGGTACGTGGTGTCCAAGATGTTGTACGCCCTGTAGAATAATTAGGCCTCGCACCTGCACGTCGTCCCTGCACTTCTCGCTCAGCTTTACAAGCATAGTGAAATAATCGAGTAATAGTATCATATTCCTTATAACTAAGGATGTCATAAATCTCTCGGTTCAAACCCCCTAAGAACCTAGCCATCTTAGCTTCCTCACCTTCTTCCAAGCCACAACGTAGCATTCCTATCTGCAGTTCTTGATAATACTCCTCAACACTTTTATTTTCCTGTCTCAATTGCTGCAACTTATTTAACAAATCACGTGCATAATATGATGGAACAAATCTGGCACGCATGATTCTTTTCAAGTCAGCCCAAGTAGGTGGTAAAACATTTCCATGTGTACGACAATATTCACTCCACCAAACAGAAGCAAAGTTTGTAAATTCACTAGAAGCAGCCCTAACCCTCTTATTTTCAGGAATATCATGGCATGCAAATTTCTGATCTACCAATAATTCCCATGAAAGATATGCATCAGGGTCATACTTACCATCAAAAGAGGGCATAGTGAATTTAATCTTACCAAGAGAGTCATCATGATCACGGGCCATTCGTCGTTGACGTACAGGAGGTACGCCATGGCGATTATGCTGATGGACTGTGGGGTCATCCTCAGAATCAGCAGCATAATCTTCAAAGTTCTCGCCTTCATCGCTGCCACCATTTCTTTGCATAGCTACAAATATAGGTGGTTGTTGTGCTGCTGGTGCTGGACGCTGAACCATCTCATCAAGGCGTCGAGCAATATCTGCAAGAGTTGTATTCATGTTACCTATAGATGTTTCTAATGCAGCGAGCTTGGTGTTGGTGTGGATCTGTGGTGTCTTCTACATGACGGAGGCCTTCATTGGTCATACGCACATCCTCCTCAAGTCCCTCGGTGCGTACTCTAACTTTATTCTCAAAGTGCTGTATAATTTGCTTTGTCCGAGGTGTTAGTATTCCATCCTCCGAGTGTTCTCCAGAACCTGTCATGATTACAAATAGAAAAGAGAGGTTGCAAAAAAAAATATCCCTAAACTTTACTAGGATGGGGTTACAATCCACTTTCTCTCAACCTGCTCACACAAGCTCTTACTCGTTCTTACAAGGCTCAACAGGAGATGACAGCAACGTTAGATCAGAACAAGCCCTGGAGTCAGGTGTATTGATGCTTTTGTTGCTAACCCCGGTCAAGTTATAGCCGAATTTGTGGATCTTTAGGTGGGCATAAAAACACTCACAAAGGAATACTAGAACTGCATTAGTATAAGCAAATTGAGTAATTGTTCAAGGTTGGTATTGTGCTGGTCCTAGGCTAGAACGTACTAGAGACGCGAGCCTAGACACAAACGATACCACCAAACGACAAAGGTAGAACTAACTTTTTTCCTCTTTTATCACCAGTTTTCTTTCACTTTTTTTTTCTTTTTTTTTTTGCTCTTTTTTTTTGTGCGGCTTTTTTTAAGCACTTTCTGCCTTTTTTTTGTTTTTTTTTTTGAAACAACAAATGTTGTTATACACAAAATCTTGCTGCAGGACTCCCGAGCTTTGTACGATCTAAAACAGATAGTAAACTACTGAATCTGAAAATGACTCTAAAAGGAAAAAACACAGATCTGGTTGTAAGCTTTCCAAATATATCAAAACTCCCCAATCCGAGTAGGCAGGTGGAAGCTATGACAGTTTTAGTAACACCTGCACAGCCTGCCCGAGTGATTCTCGAATTCCAACAAACAAACCGACTCCAATTTGATTTGAACTCAAAAACTAAAGGATAAAAAATACCCTAAACAATTGATAAACAGACTAAAACACGGTGGTAAAAAAAAAACGTGACAAGAACTCGAAACTCTAAACGAACTAAACACTAAGACCAGCAACTTCACAAGACGATGCAACCAAAAACTCAAAAAGCCGATACTAAGCAGAACTAGTAATAGGCTCAAAGAGGCTTGGTTCTTGGGTAAACTAATTTTTTTGTGGCTTTTTTTTGGACTATAGGAAAAAAATAAAACTTGAAATCTCTCACCGATCAACTGTAGCTCTGATACCACTTGATGGGGACTCGGGTGGCCCGATCTTTCGATGAGAGGATAGGTCGATTGGTAGAAGGAGAAGACGTTCACGATCCGACTACAACCATCCAAGGATGTTGCGCCTTAGCAATCGCTACACCAACTCCAAGGCTGTTCGTGATCTTTACGGAGCACGATCAACCAAACCACGAGGGTTCTTGTTCCTGCAAGCAATCGAGAACTAGCAAGAACAAGATGAACAAGTGTGCACTCACACTAATTTCGCAGGGATACAAGGGGTGAGTTCTGGAACAGCAAAACGGCGATCTAACCGACCACGGCTTCAACTGGCAAAGTAGCGTAGCTAAACTTTGTATTCAACCAAAACTGCTTCACAACTGAAGTCTCTAGGGTATTTATAGCCCTAGGAACGTTCCCAATGTTTGGAAACTTATTACATATGGAAACTACTAAATTATTACCTAAACAGATTATCTAGAAAAAGGAAACAGATTGACTAGAAGAAGGAAAGTAGTGATTCTCCTTCCTTCGCTGGGATATCTCGGTTGAGTAAATATATTATCTGCCAAGGAGACTTTCTCAGCTTTCCAAAGAGTACTCAAACATTCCATTTGATGAAGGGATTCCAAAGTTATGATGCTTTTAATGCAGTCTATCTACATGTTGACGTGGCAGATTTTCCCAACACGAAGTAGCTCAGCTTTCTTCTTCTTTTCCTTCATTCCTAAGCAAAATAATAGCATCACACGAATTTAGTAGTTCTCCATTCAATTGTGTATGTGTATACAATACAAGAAACGATTTCACCTGATAGTTTAATTGTCGCGCACGGGCTCGAGTGACTGGACCTTGTATTTCTGTTGGAGCTGGTTCTAATATATTAGTCTTGGGTTTAACCATGTCGGAGATGCCCTCATCACCTTGACTATCGTAGAGATTTTTAGCAAGCTCAAGGCCTCAAAGGTTGATATCTAGTTGAGATCAAATCTCACTAGTTCTGGATCAAAAACACTGGCCTTTGTGACACCTTCTCCTGACCATGCTGCTTTTAGTTGTGCTTTGTCCTCTTTGATGTCTATCACTGAGGACCAATTGGATTTGCTAGGAGATGATGATCTTTGTCTGTTCAATAGCCATGCTCGTCGTGTCTATGATAAAAGAATGTTTAAAAGACATGGCACAAAACATGGTTGCTTTGAGTGTGGTGATCCAGGTCATTTCATCGCCGACTGCCCTAAGCGGAACACACACAATAAGGACACTGGCGGTGGCTCCTACGACTCCAACAAGCACGCTAGCTCCACCTTCACAAAGGGCAAGCCCAAGATGAGGTTCTTTTGAAAGGCCCTAAAGGATTACCGTCGTGAGAACAAGAAGCGAGACAAGACCTTCTTCGCCGAGATGGAGAGAAGCTACTCTAAGAGATCATCATCTTCTTCCTCTTCATAAAGCTCAAGTGATGAGGAGATCATGATCAAGAAGAGGAAGGACAAGGATGATCTGGTGGGCCTCTACTTTATGGCCTTCGGGGACAACCTGAAGAGCCGTTCGCACCACAGCTGAAGATCCTGCAAGAGTGTCTGCTTAATGGCTCTTGGGGATAAGAAAGACAAGGGCTCCCTCAACAACTCCGACGATGACGATGATGAGAAGGTATCTTCCTATAAACAAGAAGTCATTGAATTACTTGAAGAGAACCATCAGGAGTTAAGATATCGGGAGAAACTGCTTAGAGGGGCTAAGAACAGGATATATGAGCTTGAGAGTGAGCTTGCCATGGCCAATGGCAAGATTTAGAGTCTATCTTCTTTCCCTTGCTTGGGTGATAGTAGTGACTGCCCTAACTGCGAGGTGCTATTGTGTGACCTGATGACTCTGAAGTCCAGGTACACAGAGAGGGTAGATGAGAGAGACGCTTTGACCACTAAGCTTGAGAATGCTCAGCTGGAGTTGAAAGATGCTCATGCCACTATCGCCGTGCCCTGTAGTGACTGCCCATCCCAGTTATCTGATCTAGCTGAGCTGAGAGCAAAGGGAGATGAGCATTTGGGTGAGTTAGAGAGAGTGAGAGCTGAGCTGGAGCAGACTAAGCTTGAGCTTGAGACATTGTCAGTTCCACCCACTGTTTGTGAGAACTGCTTGTCCCTGAGATTGGAACTAATCAAGCTGAAAGCTGAGAAGTCTATCCCAGTTGATAAAGAGTGTGAGATTTGCTTATCTCAGGTGGAGGTGCTAGCTTCCTTGAGAAAGGAGCTAGCTGATGCTTAGAACGAGAACTCTTACCTCCGTCAGATCCTGAGTTGGGTGAGTGCCAGAGAGCCACAACCCAGCATGATGATCCAGCAGTTTAAGAGGCAGGATGGGTTTGGATTAGGTTACACCTACTCCAAGGCTTACTTTGAGAGTGCCCTGAGTCGTGAAGTGGAGTGGAGTAAGATGACTCTAGAGCTGAGATATCCCAAGACTCAGTCCACTAAGTCTTTCCAGGCCTGTCAACCCAAGGATGGAGTATTCCAAGAACAACCTAAAGCTCCACCCAAGAACCCTATCTGGATCCCAAAGCCCAAGCATCTCCACACTTCTCTTGACTCTCTACCTGGACCCTCTCACACCAAAGAGTCTACACCCAACACCATCAAGCCCAAGAACCCCAAGCCTCAACCACATCCCAATAAGCCTACCTATCATTATGAGTTCTGTCAGAGAGACAGGCATCGTGAGGAGTTTTGATTCAGGAGGAAGCAGGTTGAGAGAGCAGAGAGAGCTCTAGGTGGGCAGGAGCAGTTCTACCAGCAGGGTGGTAAACAGAGAGTCCCTTGACACGGAGAGAGGCTAGAGGCCAGGGCGCGTCATGTAGGTGGTGGTAGAGGAGACGACTTTCATGCCCGTGCTCTGGAAGGTGGTTTTCGCTCTGGTAGAGCTGCAAGTCGTTCTGGATATGACTTTGGACCTTGTGGCCGAGACTTTAGGCAGAACAGATGACCATGCTTTGAGCCGCATTTTGGTCCAGACACTTATGATTCTTTCTACTTTCCTTCTTTTGAGCAGATGGCTCAACACTGGTTTAGCTCTTTTGCTAAACTGGTGTCGGACCATTTTCTCCCCCTTATAACCATTGATATTACAGGATCGAGGCTTGGAGGACGTATGGATCATGGATTCAGGATACTCTCACCACATGACGGGACATCACAGATGGTTCTCCAGCCTCACTTCCTCGAGCTCCAAGGTGTACATCACATTCGGGAGCAATGGTCAAAGGAAGGTACATGGCATTTGTTCAATTCAAATCTCTGAGCATTTCTCTTTGAAGAATGTTGCTTTGGTTGGAAACTTGACTTTTAATTTGGTCTTTGTTTCGTAACTTCTTTAGGATGGTTTAGAGGTTCGTTTTAAGAAGAGCATGTCTTCTATTGTTGATTCTAGAGGATATTTGGTTTGCTAGATCTTACCCTTCGGTAAGGTTTTTCAGATTGATTTCTCTAGTTCTTTTGGCCCTTCTCGCTATTTGATTGCTAGATCCTCTTCTGAGATCTTGAGGTGGCATAGGAGGTTAGGTCATTTGAGCTTTGATCTGCTAGTCAGATTGAGCTCTATGGACCTCATCCAAGGATTGCCCAAACTTAAGATGGTTGCCGCTTCTCACGCACCTATGACTCAGGTGATGACTTCGTACCCGGGAGAGCTTTTACACATGGATACTGTTGGTCCAGCTCAGGTACATTCAGTTGGTGGGAAGTGGTACGTGTTGATAGCAAAAATGACATTAAATGGTTAAGATTGTCAAAATATCAATTTTGGTAATTTGGGCCGAAAATACACATGTCCTGGACTGGGCCGAAGCCCTACAGGGCCAAAGGCCCATGAAGCTATGGGCTTCGGAAGCTTCCAGCGAGCTTGATACCTTAGGCCCAAAGGCCTTCGGAGGCCAGCCTCGCCAAAGCTTCGGCCTAAGGAGCAGGCTTCGGTGGGCCTGGCTGAAGGCCCACTTCGGGCTGAGTTCTGGTGATAGAGTTGAGTCCGATTCTGGTTAATTTTATCCCTATGAGTGATTAAGCCGAATCATATTAGATTAGGCTTAGATATTAGAAGTCTAGCCCCTATAAATATAGGGGTGAGTCCGGTTCATTAACCCCCTCAACACAAATCAACACAAAGCCCTAGCTTTGAACCATACCTTTACTTTTACCTTTACTTTTCTGCAATCTTCGTGGGTTTGCCTGGAAGCCCTCCGATGACCACTTTGGAATAGTGGTAATCTTTGTTACTTCGCTTGTGAAGTATCCGTTAATCTATGTAATAGATTGCTATCACCTTGTTACTTCGCCTGTGAAGTATCTGCTAATATGCGTAACAGATTGCTACCTTCACCCCTAGCGCAACACTTAGCAGGATTCGGTCCCTAGGCTAAATTGGTACTTGATACCTGTTCTGTTGCTGGTTTTCACATTCGGAGCCACTTTGCCGGAGGTGTCCATAGCCAAGAGATTGGTTTCGGAGGTTGCCAGAACACCCCTCAGGGAGAATATTGCTTCGACTACCCATGCCAGACCATCACGCTATTGTCGGTTTGACCGAGTACCGCACTGAGAAACCATGTTGAATAATATGGTTTTGATATTCCAGATGTGATGAGTGATTGTCAACGGAAGTCAAAGGAAGGGAGAGATGAAGACCTGCCGAGTCTAAGGCGCATGCGACTCAGGTACACGGGCAGTAAGCGATGGCCGGGCACAGGAGCTGCGGAGTCGGGCTGGCCCAATCCGGGTACATGGCTAGGAGCGGCAGAGGATCCACCAGTATGTTGATTGGGTTTGACTCAGGTACACGGGCGGCGAGCGATTGCTGGGCTGAGGAAGCTGCGGGGTCGGGTTGGCCCAATCCGGGTACCCGGTGCGAAGACGGTGGATGCTTTGTCAGTTTTGGCATAAAACTGACAATCTATTTTTAATTCATTTTTTAGGATATTAATATTTAGTTTTTAAGTTTAGAATATTTTTATTTGAGTCAGGTGATTTTTCTAAGAATATTTTAGTAATTTTTGGATTTATTTTAGAGTCAGTTTAATTTTATCTAAGGGTAAATTAGTCTTTTCATGTATTAGGATTCGCCTATAAATAGGCCCCTATCCTCTTGGGGATAGTTGACTGTTTTTAATAGATCAATCTACAGTCCAAAAGAAAATTCGTCGTCTTCATTTTCTCTCCGATCACTGGCGGCACGCAGCTCGAGGAAAGGCCGGGCTGTAGCCATGCGCTACTACGCTAGCCCCTAGTTGTGCGCTAGGCGCCTTCCACGACAGGGAATTTTTTCTTGCCCCTTCTTCAGTGTGTTTCTCCTGGCACGACAACTTTCTTCGGTGTGTTTCTCCAGGCACGACAGTCCACGAGCAGAAAAGCCTTTTCCGATGGCGTCACATCGCAACAGCGCACGCTGAAAATTTCTTTCACTCACGGCGCCACAGCAACAGGCGGGGCCCACGACGTTGGACAACGCCACTGCAACAGGAGGCTTCCGCGAGAAGCCAAGACGAATTTGCCATGCGGTAATTTTTCTTGCAACGTTTTTCTTCCTGGCTGCAGCAGCCGGTTTTGGAGAAATCATGCACGGTGACATCAGGCGACGATGACGCATTTCCGGCGAGAGCAGTTTGAGGCGTAAGGCAACGACGATGACCGTAGGTAATCAATCTAATCTCCTATTTTATAGGTAGATCAATTAGTTAGATAAACATCTATTATTTTATTAGCCTGTTGATTTTATTTATTAATCTCGTGGTTAATGTTTATCCCCTAGAAAATTATTAGTACTCGCACAATTTTTATCTAAGTATTTTAATCTGCTCATATAAAAGGAAAAGAAAAATTTATTAGTCGAAATAAATTTTTATTCTTGTTTTCACATGAAATAGTTTAGATTTATATCAGAATTAATTTTTGAATGATCCCTGCTTTATTTTTTTGATTAGTAGTTTATTTCTAGACTGCAATATAAATAAGTAGTGATTTATCTAGGTGTTTTTATTTACTGCAGTAGTTTTATTTTAGTTTATCTTTAATGCCATCTTAATTAGGACATCGGTCATTTTCAAGATAGACAACTTCAATTCCTGAAATTTGCTTTGCAAATATTATTTGTCTGATTTAGTTTATTTGGGTGTTTGGGATTAAAATATAGTTTAGCAAGAAATTTTTAGGCGCCCATTCACCCCCCTCTGGTCGCTACTTTCGGTCCTACAAGTGGTATCAGAGCGAGGTTAGGTTTTTCTAATATCTTAACCGATTCAAAACCTAGGTAGTGACCATGACGTCTTCTGGTAAAATCCCATCCCTAGAAGCTTTTGGCTACACTTATTGGAAGACTCGCATGTGAGCATACCTGATGAGCCAGAGCTCGGACATATGGGAGATTTGAGTTCATCCTAATTTCACCATAACGACTATTGCTGCGGATACTACTGCTGATGTAATTACCCAGCATCAAAATAATAGTAAGGCGGTGAATATTTTATTTTTTGGTCTAGGTTCTAGTAAATTTGAGCGTGTTAGCCATCTCACCACTGCTCGTGAGATCTAGGCTACCCTCCAGGCACATCATGAGGGGACAGCTCAGGTCAAGGCTAGGCTCTACCAGACCTACCGACGTGAGTATCAAAATTTTTCACAAAAGCCGGGTGAGACTGTTGAGGCTTTGTTGGTCGTTTTCAATCGATCATTAACAAGCTTCGCGTTAACAAGGCCGAGCGTGATCAGCTGGTCTCGGATCATGAGCAGGCGCTTAAAGTACTCCATACCTTGGACCCTAAGATCTGGGAGATCAAGGTTTCTTCTATTGTTGAGAGCGCGTCTTATGATACTTTGACCGTCGCAGAGCTTTTTAGTAAGCTCAAGACCTCAGAGGTCGATATTCAGTTGAGATCAAATCTCACTGATTCTGGCTCAAAGACCCTGACGCTTACGACACCGTTGGCTGATCCTAAGGCCATGAGTTGTACTGCCTTTTCCTTGATGTCTATCTCCGAGGAACAACTTGATTCACTAGGAGATGATGATCTGTGTTTGTTTAACAACCGGGTGTGACGTGTTTATGATAAGCGAATGTTTAAGAGACACGGCACAAAATCCGGATGCTTTGAGTGTGGTGACCCAGGTCATTTCATCGCCGACTGCCCCAAGCAGAAGAATTACAAGAAGGGCACCGACGGCAACTACTACAACTCCGGCAAGTATGACAACTCCACAAAGGGCAAGCCCAAGACAAGATTTTTTCGAAAGGCTCTGAAGGATTACAGGCGTGAGAACAAGAAGCAATACAAGACCTTCTTCGCCGAGATGGAGAAAAGATACTCCAAGAGATCCTCGTCTTCAAGTTCAAGTGATGAAGAGGTCATGATCAGAAAAAAGGACAGGGACAATCCGGCGGGCCTCTGTTTCATGGGCTTCAGGGACAAGCTGAAGAGTCGCTCACGTCACAGCCGAAGACCCCACAAGAGCTTCTACTCAATGGCTCTTGGGGAGAAGAAAGAGAAGGACTCCTCCGATGACTCCGACGATGACGACGATGAGAAGGCATCTTTCTATGAACAAGAAGTTGTAAATTTACTAGAACAGAACAGTCAGGAGTTGAAGTATAGGGAGAAACTGCTTAGAGGGGCTAAGAAGAGGATAGATGAGCTTGAGAGTGAGCTAGCCATGACGAATGACAAGATTGAGAGTTTGTCTTCTTCCCCTCGTTTGGGTTATAGTGGTGAGTGCCCTAACTGTGAGGTGCTATTGTGTGACCTGACGACTCTTAAGTCCAGGTACACAGAGAGTAGATGAGAGAGACACATTGGCCACTGAGCTTGAGAGCACTCAGCAGGAGCTAAAATATGCTCATGCCACTGTCGTTGCACCTTTTGTAGACTGCCCATCTCATTTAGATAGTATAGCAGAGCTGAGAGCCAAGAGTGATGAGCAGTTGAGAGAGTTAGCTGGAGTGAGAAGTGAGTTGGAGCAGACTAAGCTAGAGCTTGAGACCTTGTCAGTTCCATCCACTGTTTGTGAGAACTGCATGTCCATTAGAATGGAGTTGATCAAGCTAAAAGCTGAGAAGTCTGTCAAAGCTGATAAAGAGTATGAGATCTGCTTGTCTCAGGTGGAGGTGTTAGCTTCTTTGATAGAGGAGATAGCTGATGTTCAGAACGAGAACTTTTACCTCCGTCAGATCCTGAGTTGGATTAGTGCTAGAGAGCCACAGCTCGGCATGATGATCTAGCAGTTCAAGAGACATGATGGATTTGGGGTAGGGTACACATATACTAAGGCTGATTTTGATAGCGCCATTAGCCGTGCGGTGGAGTGGAGCAAGATGACTCCCGAACAGAGATATCCAAATACCCACTCCACTGAGTCCCTTAAGGATAGTCAGCCCAAGGATGGAGTGTTCTAAGAACAACCTAAAGCTCCACCTAAGAAGCAAATCTGGGTCCCAAAGCCTAAAACTCTTCAAACTTCTCTTGATTCTTTACCTGGACCCTCTCACACCAAAGATGCTTCATCCAACACCATCAAGCCTAAGAACCCTAAGCCACAACAACATTCTAAGAAGCCTACCTATCACTGTGAGTTTTGTCAGAGAGACGGGCATCTTGAGGAGTTTTGCTTCAGGAGGAAGCGGGTTGAGCGAGCAGAGAGAGCTCGAGGTGGGCAGGAGCAGTTCTACCAGCAGGGTGGTAGACAGAGAGTCCCTCGACGTAGAGAGAGGCTAGAGGCCAGGCCACGTCGTGTAGGTGGTGGTAGTGGAGACGGTTTTTATGATCGTGCTCCGGAGGGTGGTTTCCGTTCCGGCAGAGTTCCATATCGTTCGATATACGGTTTTGGATCTCGCGACCGTGATTTTCGGCAGAACAGAGGACCCCGCTTTGATCCGCGCTTCAGTCCAAACTCATATGATTCCTTTTACTTTCCTACATATGCGCAGATGGCTCAACACTGGTTCAACACTTTTACTAAACCTGGCATTGGACCGTTTGGTCCCACTCATGATTATTGATCGTGTTTTGGGAGATGTGTATCTTTTTAGAATATTTTGAGTCAGCTTTTCATTGGTATCAGTTTTTTTCCTTCTTCTGTATTTTTATTGAGTATTTTTGTGTGTGCGTTCATATCATGCATAATCATCTATCACATTTTGAGCTTGCTTCTGTTATATGATTAATATGCTTTACTTTCTCTAGCTAGTATATGCTTTTGATTACCTGTCGATGATCATGTTTGTTTCAGTTCACATGATATATCTAATATTTGTCATATGCATTGCTTTTATGCTTTAAAATTGAAAAATGATCACCATTGCTTCTAGTAACTAGCATGTGTAGGCTGAATGCTTTCACTATCTTTTACATGCCTTGTAGCTAGATCCTTACCTAGATGCAGATATGAAACTTGGACATCTATATGCTTTTAATATGAAAAATGTGCTATAAAAATGATAAAAAATCTAGAAAAATGAAAAATTTATGCATTTTTATGATTATTAGAAAAGATCCAGGTGGGTTTGCTTTGTCGCATTGCATTGTTCTGGACTGCTTACCATAGCACTTTGGTATGAACTAGGTCGGTGTAATGTATGCCAAGACCAATGTATTAAGCTTCTGATGGTCCAGTTCTGGCCTAGGCTTGACTTGGTCGGTTAGCATAAGGTTTGACATGCAAATAACCCTGGCAGAAATGAATAATTAAAAAGAAAAAAATATGAAAAATTTAAAAAGATGACAAGTTTGCTAAAGCACTTTGATTTGGATAATGCTTTAGCTTTTGCATCTCATGCTTTACTTTTCTTGTCAACTAGAAAATATGGTGATGCTTTTGTTTTGCAAAAATCGAAAAATGCGTGCTAATGACTTTCTTAAGATATCATCTATTGCACTGATCATGTCATGAATCTTAGACAATATATCTTTTGCTATACCTGTTAGATGTTGTTATTGCAGTTAATCATATCTAAGAAGCATGCTTTTCACACTCCACCTGCACCCCATCTGCATTCATGGCATATTTTGAGGGGGAGCTGCATTTTAGGGGGAGTTTGTGTTTATGTCTCTTTAAAGTGCATTTAGTCTCACCCGATGAGTCCAATTGTCAACAAGGGGGAGAAATTTTGGATATATTTTCGGCTTTCTCAGGGATTTATTTTAGGGGGAGTTTATTCTTGTTGGTAATTCTGAGATTTGCACTTGTTTTTGAGGCTTTATTTTTTTGTTAACCATAATGACCATTTTTCTTGCTTCTGTTCGGCTTTTGGTCATTAGGGTTAAACTTTTATTTTCTTTCTTCTATTTTCTTTTGTCTTTGTTTTCCTGTTTCCACGTGTTTCGTAGGTTCTGGAGATGAGCTGAAAAGGGTGTTGACAATGCACTCATCAAGGGGGAGATTGAGAAACCATGTTGAAGAATATGGTTTTGATATTCCAGATGTGATGAGTGATTGTCAACAAAAGTCAAAGGAAGAGAGAGATGAAGACCTGTCGAGTCTGAGGCACATGTGACTCAGGTACATGGGCAGTAAGCGACGGCCGGGCAGAGGAGCCGCGGAGTTGGGCTGGCCCAATCCGGGTACATGGCTAGGAGCGGCAGAGGATCCACCGGTCTGTTGACTGAGTTTGACTCAGGTACACGGGCGGCGAGCGAATTGCCGGGCTGAGGAAGCTGCGGGGTCGGGTTGGCCCAATCCGGGTACCCGGTGCGAAGACGGTGGACACTTTGTCAGTTTTGGCGTAAAACTGACAATCTATTTTTAATTCATTTTTAGGATATTAATATTTAGTTTTTAAGTTTAGAATATTTTTATTTCAGTAAGGTGATTTTTCTAAGAATATTTTAGTAATTTTCAGAATTTATTTTAGAGTCTGTTTAATTTTATCCGAGGATAAATTAGTCTTTTCATGTATTAGGATTCGCCTATAAATAGGCCCCTATCCCCTTAGGGATAGTTGACTAGTTTTTAATAGATCAATCTACGGTCCAAAAGAAAATTCATCATCTTCATTTTCTCTCCTGATCACCGGTGGCACGCAGCTCGAGGAAAGGCCGGGCTGTAGCCATGCGCTACTACGCTAGCCCCTAGTTGTGCGCTAGGCGCCTTCCACAGCAGGGAATTTTTTTCTTTCCCCTTCTTCGGTGTGTTTCTCCTGGCATGGCAGCTTTCTTCGGTGTGTTTCTCTAGGCATGACAGTCCACGAGCAGAAAAGCCTTTTCCGATGGCATCACATCGCAACAGCGCACGCTGAAAAATTTCTTTCACTCACGGCGCCACAGCAACAGGCGGGGCCCATGACGTTGGACAATGCCACTGCAACAGGAGGCTTCCGCGAGAAGCCAAGACAAATTTGCCATGCGGTAATTTTTCTTGCAACGTTTTTCTTCCTGGCAGCAGCAACTGGTTTTGGAGAAATCATGCATGGTGACATCAGGCGACGATGACGCATTTCCAGCGAGAGCGGTTTGAGGCGTAAGGCAACGACGACGGCCGCATGTAATCAATCTAATCTCTTATTTTCTACGTAGATCAATTAGTTAGATAAACATCTATTATTTTATTAGCCTGTTGTTTTTATTTATTAATCTCGTGGTTAATGTTTAACCCCTAGAAAATTATTAGTACTCGCACAATTTTTATCTAAGTATTTTAATCTTCTCATATAAAAGGAAAAGAAAAATTTATTAGTCGAAATAAATTTTTATTCTAGTTTTCACGTGAAATATTTTAGATTTATATCAGAATTAATTTTTGAATGATCCCTGCTTTATTTTTTTGATTAGTAGTTTATTTCTAGACTGCAATATAAATAAGTAGTGATTTATCTAGGTGTTTTTATTTACTGCAGTAGTTTTATTTTAGTTTATCTTTAATGTCATCTTAATTAGGACACCAGTCATTTTCAAGATAGACAACTTCAATTCCTGAAATTTGCTTTGCAAATATTATTTGTCTGATTTAGTTTATTTGGGTGTTTGGGATTAAAATATAGTTTAGCAAGAAATTTTTAGGCACCCATTCACCCCCCTCTGGCGCTACTTTCGGTCCTACACGCACGCCAAAACGCTTTGCAACAGACTTCGTCACAACGGGATTCGCCACAGCTCGTACCCTGTGTCAGACGAAGTCACACCCGCGCGTTGCGTCTGAGTTATTTTATCATGTCAGAGACTTCACGCCGAACCCCGCTGTTTGGAGGTGATTAGTCGCGTCAAGATCTGTTCGGAGCCAGTCTTCAGCTTGATCAGTCCGAACGCCAAAGGCACCCTTCGGCGGGACCCTTCGCATCAGACACCGAAGGTACCCTTCAGTGATACCCTTTGCACTGTACACTTTGGATCAGTCAGGCTCCACTCGGCTTGCTGATTTGTTCTGTTTAATATATTTCTTTCGGCTAATTGGATTATTTCTGTGTGATCTGATTGCCTAGCGACTCCACCCCCCTTACCACGGTTAAGGGTAGTCGGAATGCGACGTCGGTGTTTTGTTACGCTTAGGCTTTTCAGTAAGTATCCACACACTTTTGGATCATCGAGCTGACCCAAGTGCGGGGGCACGTTTTCGTTTCAACACACTTTTTGGAAAAACACTGGGGACGGCTATGCCAACATGACAAGTACATCTACATCAGCCACCGGTACATCTACAATGACTACTACGTCTACATCGCCGATGGATCCCACGGGAGGCGCGGATATCGACAACCACAACATCATGACGCCTACCCTTGAAGATATTCTCGCGGAAGACCGATTAGAGATCGAGGCAAAGATGAAGGCACTCCAGGACCTCATGCTTGGGAGCTACGTCAAGACACAGGCAGGCTTCATCAAGCGTGACGTCAATGTCCCCGACCTTGCTCGGATCCAGTTAACACAAGCGTCACCTCGTTTATCTTTTTTAGAGATTGAGCAGAAAATAGCCACATCAGTAGACCAAGCCGTTAGCGCTTCGCTAGCCAACCATTTAGATTCGGCAGTTAGCTCCCAAGTAGAGGTGACGCTTAGAAGGTTTGGCCTTATCGAGGCCGTACCTCCAGCTCCTATTGCTAGTATACCTCCGATAAATCGCATTTATAGCAGAACTAACGGTAGTACTGGCAAAACCATTACCTCTCTGGCCTCGATATCCATGGCCGAGACCAATCATCATACTTATGGCCAAGACGACATTTCTCACCATGCGCCGCCCCCACCTACGCTTGCGCCAGATTTACTCACGCTGCCCGCGCCACATGCACAAGTGCATAGGCCCGAACACGTTGTACAACTAGCACATCAGGAGGAAACCCATGGCCAACACACCGATGTCCCACCGCATGTCACGCCCCCGCATTTAGGGAGTGCACCGACTTCATACCTAGGGGTCGAGCTAGGGTTTAGCGGATGCTGTACCCTAATCATTTCGATACAATACCTTACCCTCGCGGATATAGAGTCCCTGAATTCACCAAGGTCGATGGTGAGGGTAACAAAACCAAACTAGAGCACGTTAGCCAATTTTTAGCATAGTGTGGAGAAGCTAGTGGGTCAGACGCTTTAAAACATAGACTATTTTCCCTCTCGCTATCCGGCACCGCTTTCACTTGGTTTTCGGCGCTCCCACCGAACTCTATCCAAACGTGGGCTGATTTAGAACAAAAATTCCATGATTACTTTTACACGGGTGAAACATAACTTAGGCTTTCACACTTGACATCGGTTAGACAGAAATCTAGCGAGAGCGTCTCTGAGTATATCAAGTATTTTCGGGATACCAGAAATCGATGTTTTAGTCTTAATATTTCAGAATGGGATTTGGCGGATCTAGCTTTTAGCAGATTGCGTTCTGAGATTAAGGAGAGACTAGACAACCAACACTTTTTAGAGGTTAGCCAAGTCCTGCAGCAGGCTCTGGTCCAGGAAGGCCGAGCTAAAGATAAGAAGTTCATTAAGACGTTTAACAAGCCTAGGGCTGAAGTCCACGTCATGGAACACTATGACAAGGAAGAGTCAGAGGAGGAGGAAGATTCGACCGACATGTACGCGGCTGAATGGGTTTGGAACGCTAAGAGCAAGCCTGTTACTTGCTCCGAGTTACGACTGTCTCCCACTAAGAATCGGCCTAGTGAGGTTAAGTACTCATTCGATATAACTAAGTGTGATAAAATATTTGATTTCCTTTTAAAGAACCATCTTCTCAGGTTTCCTAAAGGCCAAGTCATTCCATCTGCCGACGAGCTAAAGAAACACCCCTACTGTAAGTGGCATGATTCGCATTTGCATTATACTAATGACTGCAATGTTTTTCGTCGACAGGTTCAATCGGCCATAGAGGAGGGACGATTGAAGATAGACCACAGTCCAAATATGAAACTGGACAAAGACACCTTCCCCATCAACACCATCGACCTCGATGAAAAGAGAGTGTTGGTTCGGCTAGAGCAGGCCGAGTCAACTAAGGAGAAAGCGGTTGTTATTGGACAATCACACACAACCACACTCGTACCTAAGAACCCTGAAGTAGGAGTGTGGAAGCGTAATGTTAACACATCCTCTTCGGCTAGGGCTCGCAAGAAGCCGAAGGTAACATATCAGATGTTGTTAAACAAACACCAAAGAAAAGCTAAGGAAACAACCCCCCATGCAAAAAGGCTAAGTCGGCCGAAGGGACCAAAGTGGTCGGAGGGTGGCTTCGGATCACAGTGGCCGAACCCTCCACACGGTGGCTTCGGACCACAGTGGTCGAACCCTTCGCTTGAGGACTTTGGGCCACAGTGGCCTAACACCCCCTATGTTGGCTTCGGACCCCAATGGCCGAACCCAGCCCTGCACTGGACGAACCCTCCAGCGGTAGGTTTCGGCCCGTAATGGCCGAACATACCTCTGGCCTGGAAGGACCCCTCGCTGATATGGTCTGAGATACCATCGACCTGGCCGAACCCCCCTCCAGGTAATGGGTTCGGCTTACAATGGGTGAGGCCACTAGAGCCACCTATGCCTCCACCATACAACTGGGTAGGGACCCCGTGGGCTCCGTACGTATCACAATTGGAGTACCCTCCACAACATAACACTATTCCTTGTTTTCTTTCAGAGTATTATGACTGGCAGGGACAAACAAACACAGTGGAGGAGGGCATCGTCCACAGGCTATCCGTGGTACCTCCGAATCGACTCGCGCAGGATGAAGTCAAAGAAGAGGAATGCGAAGAGGCAAAGGATAGGGAGTCCAAAGCTATCACAGTTAGAATAGGGTCTTAGGAAGTCCCAATCCCGAAGGCCCATTCGCCGATGCCTGACAGAGGTAAGTCTCCTACTCAGGTCAGAGCCCGCGCCGAAGCCTGGTTCGATTGGCCAAACGAGGTCGGTCTGATGGGAAGGGTCCACAGCAAAGGTCCCTCCGATCATGAAACATGCGAGGCCGAGCTGGACAGTACCACTTCGGCCAAAAATGACAAGAACTAGGCAGTGGCACCTGGTACCAAACCACAACCATCTTGGGCACCTCCTGGTATGTTCAAATCAAAGAAGAGGCATCTACAATGCCTACGGGCACAGGAGATGCGTGAGAAGAAAGCTGAGGATGAGCAAGATGCTATCTTTGAAGAAATTTGCCCTCGGCCAATGACGTGATAGGTATGGAGAATTAAGCTGGTTGAGATAACCAACCTGGCTCCCAGTCTGAGCGACGACGACGATGACATGCTCGACGACGACTACTCATCTGTCTTTGATGGACCTGCACCCCAGGCAATGGACATCAACGTCATCATGTTGCCCGCTGAGTTCGCCCTACCGCAAGACGAGGCCGAGGTCACTCATTTGAACCTCGGCCCACGCAATGCTATTTTTGAGAAACCCGAGGATACGACTCGCCATCTAAAGGCTCTCTACATCAGAGGTCACATTGACGGGAAGCCAATCTCTAGGATGCTTGTTGATGGTGGCGCCACTGTTAACCTAATGCCTTACTCACTATTGAGGAAGCTTGGCAAGGACGAGGAGGACCTAAAGAAAACCAACTTGATGCTCAACGGCTTCAACGGTGAGAGTTCCGAGGCCAAAGGCGTGCTCTCCATGGAGTTAACAGTGGGCAACAAGATGTTGCCAATGGCCTTCTTCGTCATCGACGTGCAAGGTAACTATAGTGTGTTGCTCGGGCGTGACTGGATTCACGCAAACTGCTGCATTCCTTCTAGTTTGCACCAATGCCTAATTCAGTGGGATGACGATGAGGTAGAGGTCATACCCACAGACACTTCAGCCCAGGTAGCATTGGCCGATGTGTCCATTGACGCCATCCACAATAAAGTAGAGTGTCTATCAGGTAGGGATCTTTCGGATTATGACTTTGTTAGCGTGTCTGGAGGGCGTTTCGTACCAGTGTCTATAAAGACGGCTGGTGTAGCATGGCTGTTTCTAAATTAGTAGTCATGTCTAGCAAGAGTAATCTAGATTGGCTAAAGTCTCGTGTAGAGCAAGTATCGGTCTGCTAAAGATGGTATTGCCAAGGCCATCAAAGAATTTAGCGAAGTAGAGAAATTAGGAGAAGGTTTTGCGTCGGCCGACTCTTTAGAAGAGATTGACATCGGCAATGGTAGCATCCCAAGGCCGACTTTTGTAAACCAACATTTATAGCCTGATGAGAAGGCCGGAGTAATAAAGTTGCTTCGGTCGTACATCGATTTTTTCGTGTGGGAGTATAGCGAGTTGCCTGGATTAAGCCGCGAGCTTGTGGAGCATCGACTACATATCAAATCCGGATTTAGGCCTTATGAATAGCCTCCTCGTCGCTTTAATTTGGCTGTCTATGACCGAGTTAAAGAAGAGGTGGAGCAACTACTCAAGGCTGAGTTTATTAGGCCATGCAGGTATGCTGAATGGGTCGCTAACATTATGCCTGTAGAGAAAAAGGGGAGCAGCAAAATACGAGTTTGTATTGATTTTAGGGATCTAAACAAGGCCACTCCAAAGGACGAGTATCCAATGCCGATAGTCGACATGCTAATCAACGATGCTTTAGGACACAAGGTACTAAGTTTTCTTGATGGCAATGCTGGTTATGATCAAATCTTTATGGTCAAAGAGGGCATCTACAAGACAACCTTTCGATGCCCTGGTTTTGTCGGTTTGTTCAAGTAGGTCATTATTACTTTTGGTTTAATGAATGCTAGCGCTACATATCAACATGCTATGAACTTGATCTTTCATGAATTGCTATGAGTCATGTTAGAAGTTTACATAGATGATGTTGTGGTCAAATCAGACGCTATGGGAAACCATTTAGCCGATTTGAAAGTTGCTTTTGAGAGGATGTGACAGTACGACTTAAAAATGAACCTGCTCAAATGTGCTTTTGGCATGTCGGCGGACAAGTTATTAGGCTTCATGATTCATGAAAGAGGTATAGAGATTGATCCTAAGAGGCTTGAGAAGATTAGAAACTTTGTAGCGCCGACATGCAAGAAAGATGTGCAGAAGTTGCTAGGCAAGGTGAATTATTTGTGTAACTTTATATCTAACTTGTCTGGCAAGATTGACGCCTTTGTCCCCATACTGCGGCTAAAGAATGAAGCCGAGTTCACTTGGGGGGCAAGTCAGCAAAGTACCTTTGAAAAGATCAAGGAGTGCTTGTCATCACCACCCATGGTGAGGGCACCCAAAGCCGGGATTCCGTTTCAGCTATACATCACTGTTGAAGATAGCGTGATCGGGGCCGTGCTAACCTAGGAGGTGGAAGGAAAGGAGTACATCATCACGTTCTTGAGCCGCCACTTGCTGGAAGCCGAAACCAAGTACGCGTTTGTGGAACGCTTATGTTTATCACTTTACTACGCATGATTTGGCCTATGAACCCCTCAGAGCTATGAAAGGCTAAATCGTCGCTAACTTTATAGTTGATCACCACATAGATGTCAGTTGAAGTGACAATGTTGCTCTAATTGAAGTAGTACCATGGAAACTTTACTTTGATGGTTCGTCCTGCAAGAGTGGCCAAGGTATTGGAGTGGCTCTCATATCACCTAGTGGGATGCATTTTGAAACCTCGGCTCGTTTAGAATTTCCCTCTACTAATAACCAAGCTGAATATGAGGTGTTATTGCTAGGACTAGAATTGCTAGAATCTATAGGTGCTAAACATGTTTATGCGCATCGTGATTCTCTGTTAGTGGTGCAACAAGTAGCTAAGAGTGCTCAATGTCTTAATGGCTTGCTGAATAGTTACTTGGATAAATGCCTAGACATAGTTGCTTCTTTTGATGACTTCAAAATTTCTCATGTGTCGAGAGAAGCCAACTCCATTGCAAATGATTTAGCTCAGCAAGCATCTGGCTACCAAGTAAGGAGAGGAAAATTTTCTGTATAGGAGAAGCCGATGCTTGGTCTCACTATCGAAGCCAGAAGGTTTAGACAGGCACGAGGTCTGTCGAACCCTCCGGGTCGGACCCCTCCGACCACCGTAGGGTGACGTGCGCTAAAACCCTCAGGACGGGATGCCTCGTCCGCCGAAGGGTTTTACACACCAGAGCCCCTGCGCTGAAGCCCGCTGGACAGCGGAGGCCTACGGGAGCTAGAGCCCTCCGACAGGAGGCTTCAGTCTGACCAACTTCGCGCAGCCCGCTCAAGTAAGCTTCGACAAGAGTGGGAAATGCCCGAGGGGCACTCTGAAATCAGTAGCTTGGATGCCACCCTAGGGAATGAACTAGCAAACCCTTCAAAATCCTATAAGAGCGATTGGAGAATTCCGATCATCCGGTATTTAAGAGACCCTAGTCAAAGGGTTGATCGGAATGTTCGATGACAAGCGTTTAAATTTATGTTACTAGATGATACACTATATCGCCGAACTGTTGATGGAGTGCTGTTAAAGTGTTTAGACGATGAATGGTCCCAGGTGGCTATGAGAGAAGTCCATGAGGGGCTTTGTGGCACTCATCAGTCGGCCTAGAAAATGAGTTGGATGCTCAAAAGAGCAGGTTTCTAATGGCCGACTATGACTGAGGATTGCTTTAAGTATTATAGAGGGTGTGAAGCGTGTCAAAAGTTTGGCAACATTCAGTTAGCTTCTGCTTCACTGCTTAACCCTATTATCAAGCCATAGTCGTTCCGAGGTTGGGGTTTAGACTTCATCGGCCAGATTTATCCTCCTTCTTCAAGAGGGCATCGATTCATGTTGATGACGACGGATTACTTCACCAAGTGGACCGAGGCCATGCCTCTCAAGAATATGACTCACAATGAGGTACTTGATTTTATCTTGAAGCACATTATACATAGATTCGGTATTCCTCAAACTCTCACTACAGATCAAGGTAATTCATTTGTTTATAAAGAAGTGAGAGACTTCACCGAATTTTATGGTATTAAGTTAATAAACTCTTCACCATACTATGCTCAGGCCAATGGGAAGGCCGAGTCTAGTAATAAAACTATGATCAAAATCATTAAGAGGAAAATTGAAGAATTTCATAAAAGGTGGCATGAAATTCTTTCCGAGGCACTCTGGGCTTGTAGAATTACAAAGCATGGTGCTACTAAAGTTAGTCCATATGAGTTAGTATATGGGCAAGAAGCCATTCTACCTCTCTAAGTGGATCAGGGTTAGACGGGGAATCTAATGCCAGATGGTCGAGGGTGTTAGTCGAAGTTGAGAGTGGAGTCAGAGGTACGCATAGAGATCGAGCAAGACGTGAGATGAAGTTTGGTCAAGACGAAGTGTTGATCGAGTCAGCGAAAGGGAAGCCAGTTCAAGTGACAAGGCAGCTCGAGGGATTGAGAGCGGGAGAGACTTGCTGGCAGTCAAGTTCGCGGATTGACGATAGTCGTCGATGATTAGGGGAGGCTTTGTCAGTTTTTGCTGAAAACCATGAAATCTCTAAATGTTTGTTAAAATCAATAAATAGGAGTGTAGTTTTATTTGAGTATTTCAGTTTAATAGTGTAAACTTTTGGTATATTTTTAGAATTGTCAAGTTCTGAAAATATATTAAAAGATTGAGTCTAGTTATTTTTTTAGTCTAAATGGGGTAATTTTTAGGATATTGTATTCTGAAATTACCTAAGGGTCCTTTTGTAAAAGTGTCTTCTAGAATGTGCCTACTTAAGGGGTATTCATCCCTAAAGTTGGGCTGAACATTTTTGGATAGGATTTCAATTGAGATTACACCAAAGACTGCTGTACGGATGGATTTTTCTGATCTGCTACAGTTATCAGGACTATAGCCTGTCTTGTTTTGCTGGTTCTTTTTGCGCCTGGATGATCTGAGGTTGCCTGTTCTTCTCTAGAACTTCGTGGAACACTTGATCTACTGTTTTTGAGGATCCAATCCAAGGATGAACAGCTACAAACAGGTAAGTTGTATGCATCTATACTCATATTTTCTTGCTGAAGTTAGTGATTGATGATTGTTGAGAAGATCTGAAGGCGTGTTCTTGGTTAATAGTTCTTACTGCATTTGTTGATTTATGAGGTGATAAACTTCTGGTTGAAAAGATATGAGTATGGTTATGCTATCCTTTTTGGCCTGATTGATCTATCTTTTTATTGCTGTGTGAAGCTAATAAGTTGCCAGACTTGGAATAGTGCTGGTTCCTTATTTGTGTGCCAATCTGAGTTGGTGCAGGTATTGGAATTTTCTGAATGTTCATTGGATTGACTGAAAACATAGATTCTGTACTTCCATGCTGTTAGCCTGAAAAGTTTACTAATTCTGGTTGAAGGTGTTTCATATAAATTCATCTCTGATTTGAGTTTTCTAAATTTAGTCCAAAGACTCTAAGTGTTTTGTTGTTGTTTTGCTAAGCTTCTAAAATTGAGAAAATAAAGAACTGATATATTCAGGTTTGAGCAGTTTTGTTCTGATTTCTTGCTTCAAGATCTGAAAGTTTATCCTGGAAGTGGTTGGTTGATGAAGTGTTGAATCTGAAGTATATGCTCTGACTATTTGAATCTGTTTGATAATTTTGTAAGTTTATACAGAAAATATATCAAGAGTAGTTACTGTGTGGAAGTTTCATCCATCTCTGTTTTTTCATCAAAATTCTTGTGCTGATCATGAACATTTGTGAAATGTGATTTCTGATAATGCACAGTATTGTCTAATTCAGGACAGTTGCACATGATCAGTTTTGAAGTGGACTGTTAGTTTATTGCTGAAAAAACTAGTTGAAAATTGATTTGATCTCTACTGTGTTCAAAAGATAACCTTCAGTTTTATTAATCTATTTCAGAAAAGTCTGCTGAGTACTGTTGTTTTAGCTCTGAACTCTACTGTAATCCCTTTTGATGATCTGGAACAGTTCATTGGGTAGTTTCATGAACTTGATTTAAACTAAGTGCTCTTCATCAGGTTTCTGCATCCACAGTGAAGTGCATTAAAACATCTCAGACATAAATATGTTTACCTGTCATTTATACTAATTCAGAATTGATTGCTTTAGAATTGATTCTGTTTAGTATTCTGAAAAAAAACTGAATAATATTTCTGTCTAATTATCTGAGAATCTGAATAGTTCAGCATTGTTCTCTGTTTGCTATATTTTATCAAGTATGAGATACAACTTGAATTCAGTTCTTATTCATTTACAGTGATCAGTTTCAAACTAAATTCCAAGTATAGTGAACTGAATTGACTTGACTGTTTGAATTGAAAGATAATATTCAGAACTGAAATCTGGTGTTCTGAAATTTCTGTTTTACCTTCTGTTTTGACTCATGTCTGAACTCTGCATGTGTTTTGCTGAAGATCATCATGTTATCATTGTCAAGAGCTGCTGTAATTAATTTGTGAAGTGCTACAGTAGTTTTTGGTAACCTCATAACTGCTGTTTTACTTTGAATTTTTGCTCAGCTACTTCACCAAGTTTGTCATTATTGCTGAACCTCACTTGGTTACCTTTTCCGAATCCTATCGATTCATCATTCTTCGATTGGTTTCTATCGGCATATCATCTACTGAACAAGGAAATTCACTTCGGAGAATCAATCTTCGACAGACTATTTCGGTGTTTCAAATCTCGATCTAGAAGGAAGTTTGAAGTAAAATTGATCTCTATTCTGAATTGTTACTTTGTTGTTCTAATTTAGCTTGTGCAATTTTTGGAGGTGCGTTGGGTGATTAGAATAGACCATCTGATTCATGAGAATTAGTCGAGGCGCCTATTCACCCCCCTCTAGTCGTCATTCCGATCCCACAATTGGTATCAGAGCCGGTTAGATCACCAGTTGACCTTAACCGGTTTGTGATCCTTGTGGCGACATGGACAAGAACTCAAAGATTCCGATGTTCGATGGTCGAGACTACGCTTATTGGAAGGTGCGCATGGAGGCTTATTTACTGAGCCAAGGAAGTGCAATTTGGGACATTGTTGATTCCCAATATGTGATCCCTGAAACTCGCACCTCAGAGACTGAGAAGTCACAGTACGATTGTAATAGCAAGGCTAGAAACATACTGTTCATCAGTCTGAGTCACAATAAGTTTGACAGGATCCAGCACCTTAGAACTGCACGTGAGACTTGGACGACTTTGAGAACATTTCATGAGGGCACTTCTCAGATTAAGACTAGGAGGCAGAGCACTTATAATCAAGAATACCAAATATTTGTGCAAGGCCCCGACGAATCTGTAGATGCTATGTTTGCATGTTTTGATGTAATTGTTAGTAACTTGCGCTCCACTAGGACGCTAGCTTACTCTGATCATGACAGGGCAATCAAACTTCTCTATGCTCTTGATCGTAGCATATGGGAAGTAAAGATCTCAAGCATTGAAGAGTTTGTGAGCTTTGATATTTTGACA
This sequence comes from Zizania palustris, assembly GCA_019279435.1. Classification (NCBI taxonomy): domain Eukaryota; kingdom Viridiplantae; phylum Streptophyta; class Magnoliopsida; order Poales; family Poaceae; genus Zizania; species Zizania palustris. Next base: position 35,970,830 of record JAAALK010000282.1, read on the forward strand.
TGCGATGAAATTTTTAGTAAGCTTAAGTCCACCGAGATCACCAAGGCATCTCGTTTTGGAATTAGGAACTCTTTGCCACAATCCATGGCACTAGTTTCTAATTCTAGCAGTTGCACCTCATCTGGAGGTAGTGTGTCTAGAGTTTGTGCTTTGTCTGGGGGTTTTGCCTTGTCTTCTTTGGTCTCTATCACAAAAGAACAAGTAGACACATTGGACGATGAAGAACTAGCTCTTATAGTCAAAAAGTTCACTAGATTCTACAATGATAGAAGAGATCAAAGAAGAGGAGGCTCTCTAGGGTGTTTTGAGTGCGGTGATCTTAATCATATAAAAGCAAACGGCCCAAAACTGAAAGCAAAGAATGAACATGAACACAAATACCAGAAAAGAGACAAAAAACCTTTCTTCAAAGGCAAAAGAGGAAAAGTGGCAAAAAGAATGGCTAGTTCTTTCGTGGCTGCACTCAGTGACATTGACAACACCTCGAGTGAAGAACCAAGCTCTGATGAAGAAGAACCAGGCAAGAGTGAAGAAAAGAAGGAAAAGATGAACGACTTCAACGACCTTTGCTTCATGGCCAATGACAAGCATAGTAGCGATGAGCTTGACTCATCTGAGGTTAGTCTATCACTTGACAAGTTACTTGTTCAAAACGATGAATTACATGATGCTATTATTTCACAAGATAGACTGGTTAAACTTGCTGCTAAAGAACGAAAGGAACTAAAACTTAAAATTGAATCTCTTTCTACTGAACTAGCTGTGTTGAAGTCTAAGTCTGAAATTGCTGAATGTGAGTCATGTCTTGTTGTTATAGATGAACTTGCTCAGTTGTGTCCGATTCATGCTCAAAACCTTGAAAAACTTGAAAATGTTCAGAAGCAACTCATGGATGTGGATTCTAGTCCTTGTGTCATCAATGAATGCTTGAATTCTTCTTTACTTGTTGAAAGCATTAATCTGAGAGATAAGCATATTGATGAGCTTAAGGCTAGATTGGAGAGTGCTGAGTGTTCTAAGGATGTGCAGCCATCATGTTCCACCTGCATCATCCTGAAGGACCAACTCAACTTCGCTAGAGAGCAAGTAGAAAAACTTAAGTGTGATAATGATTATCTTCTTTCCATGGTAGACAAATGCACTGAAGGGAAGGGCAAAATGGATTTGCTTTTGGATAAAACAAAAATGTGTGCTGACAGGGCAGAGTTAGCTCTTGGTTAGGTTATGAGAGGACTTTATCAAATACCCCAAGCCAAACTGTGTTCACTCTACCTACTACCCTTGAGAAAGAGAGAGCCCAGTTAGACACACCACAGAAAGCCAAAAATCATATCCAACCTAAAAAGATAATCATTCCACCACTCAAGACAGACTCCAAGCAAAAACCTAGAAAAACTGTGAGGTTTTCACAAGAAACCTATAAACCTACACACAAGAAAGTTTTTCATTGCTCTTATTGTCATCGTGTAGGTCATTTGATTGGTTTTTGCTATAGACGTATGAAAGATGAACATCATGCTCATGCTTTAAACTTTCATGATTATTCTTCATTTGATTTGCATGATTATGATTATCATACTTATTCTGATTAGGAGGATCCACATAGTTATATGAGTGGTTATGCCCATCGTGGTTTATATCATGCTTCGTATGATGATATACCACGTAGGCGTTTTGGTCCAAACTATTTTAGGAGACCTCGACACTTTGCAAGAAGACCTCATGTTCAGTATGACTCTTATCCTACATAGTCTATTGCTTCACCTACTTCTCGAGTAGTTCAGTGCTAGATACCTAGGCACCTTATTTCTAAACCCAGCACTGAGTACTCGAGATCTTCCATCTCTACTTAGGGGAGGCATGGAAGGCTGGAGGACAAGTGGATCATTGATTCGGGTGTTCGCATCACAAGACCAGAAAGTCTTCATGGTTCTCCAGCTTCACCTCAGCCAAGCATCGAGAAAGCATCACGTTTGGAAACAATCGCAAAAGTAGAGTGAAAGGCCAAGGTATGATCAAAATTAATGAAAATTTCACTCTCACTAATGTTGCTTTGGTTGAGGACTTAGGGTACAATTTACTTTCTGTCTCATAATTGCTTGATGAAGGCTTTGAGGTTCATTTTGGTCATGATGCCTCTCATGTGCTTGATTCTTCTGGTGTTTTATTTGCAAAATTTTGAGAGTAGGGAGAGTTTTTGGAGCTGATTTCTCTAAGTAATTTGGATCTTCTCATTGCCTTTTAGCTAAACCTTTTTCTAAACTTTGGATGTGGCATAGGAGACTAGGGAAAATGAGCTTTGATCTTCTTGCGAGATTGAGTGCCCTAGGACTCATCCGAGGATTGCCCAAGTTAAAATTTGAGAAGAACCTAATTTGTGCTCCATGTCGTCTTGGAAAAATGGTTGCCGCCTCGCATTCCACCATAAACATGGTAATGACTGAGCGACCCGGTGAGCTTCTTCACATGGATACTATTAGTCCATCCCGGGTTAGCTCATTAGGCGGAAAGTGGTACGTTCTTGTTGTTGTTGACGGCTACTCTCGTTACTCTTGGGTTTTCTTTCTTGTGAGCAAAGATGAAGTGTTCATACACTTTCGGATCTTAGCATTGAGGCTATTCAATGAACTCCCTAGTTCAATGAAAGCAATTTGAAGCGACAATGACACCGAGTTCAAGAATAGCTGTTTTGCAGAATTTTGCCTGGAACATGGAATTGAACATCAGTTGTCTGCACCGAGAGTTCCTCAACAAAATGGTGTGGTTGAGACGAAAAATCACACACTTGTGGAGATGGCTAGGATGATGCTCAATGAGCATAGGACTCCTAGAAAATTTTGGGCTGAAGCCATGAGTACAACATGCTACATCTCCAATAGTATCTTTTTGCGCTCTTTGTTGAATGTGACTTCTTATGAACTTCGCTTTGAGAGGAAGCCCAAGGTCACTCACTTCAGAGTGTTTTGATGCCATTGCTTCATCCTAAAACGAGGTAATTTGGACAAATTTGAATCACGTGCATCTGATGGGATCTTTTTGGGCTATTCTTTGCATGGTCACTCTTATCGTGTTTTCAATCTTGAAACTAACACTATAGTTGAATCTTGTGATGTGTCTTTTGATGAGAGTTCTCCTTGTGTTAGTACTAATTTTGAACTTGCAAGTGAGCACGATATGAGTGAAACACTTTTTGAGGAAGAAGAACCATCATATGATGAAGATCTTGATGCTGTACCACTACCTCACTCTACGGAAACTCCAGAAGCTTCGTCTACTTAAACAAGAGGACCTGAAGATTCTACTTCTGGGAGCTTGGAGTAAACTTCGGCAAGAGTTGAGGGGGAGATTCTGTCGCATAGAGAAGCACCGCTTCGTATTCAAAGAATGCATCGTCCGGATCAGATCATCGGCGTGCTAAATGAACGAGTAACCCGATCTCATGCTCATTTCGTTGATTATGCTTTTGTTGAAAATTTTGAACCATTGGATGTTAGTCATGCTTTGTCTGATGCGAGTTGGATCAATGCCATGCATGAGGAACTTGAAAATTTTGATAGAAATCAGGTTTGAATTCTCATTGATCCACCCCCTAACATTCACATCATTGGAACAAAATGGATTTTCAAAAACAAACAGGGGAGGATGGGCTATAGTGAGAAACAAAGAAAGGCTTGTGGCTCAAGGGTATTCTCAAGTCGAGGGGGTTGATTTTGGAGAAACTTTTGCATTGGTAGCTCGACTTGAGGCCATTAGGATCTTGGTTGCCTTTGCATCTTCGCAGGGCTTTAAACTCTTTCAAATGGATGTAAAAATCACTTTCCTAAATGGTTTCATAGGAGAGGACGTGTATGTCAAGCAGCCTCCTAGCTTTGAAAATCCCAAGTACCCCCATAGAGTATTTAAACTTCACAAAGCTCTATATGGGCTCAAGCAAGCTCCAAGGGCCTGCCTGGTACGACCGCCTTAGGATGTTCTTGATTGAGCATGGGTACAAAATGGGCTTTGTTTACAAAACTTTGTTCACTCTCATGCATGTCAAAGATTTCTTACTCGTTCAAATATATGTTGATGATATAATATTTGGTGGTTCATCTCATACTCGTGTTGCCGAGTTTGTTGAATCCATGAGCAGGGAATTCGAGATGTCGATGATGGGCGTGCTGACTTTTTTCCTTGGTTTGCCAATCAAGCAAAGCAAACAAGGAACATTTGTACATCAAACAAAATACACTAAACACCTGCTAAAATGCTTTGACATGTCAGATGCAAAACCTCTTGCTACCCCGATGGGTACTTCTATTGCACTTGATCCACATGAAGACGGAGAAGAAGTGGACCAGAAGGAGTATCACAGTATGATCGACTCCCTCCCTTATTTGACGGCTACGAGGCCGGATATACACTTTGTTGTGTGTCTGTGCGCTCGTTATCAGGCTTCTCCCAGAGCTTCACATCGTCAAGATGTCAAGCGTATTCTAAGGTACCTTAAGCACACTCTAGAATTTTGCATTTGGTATTCTGTTTCATCTTCATTATGCTTGAGAGGTTTTTCTGACGCTGACTTTGCTGGATGCCGTATTGATCGCAAGAGTACTTATGGGACATGTCATTTTCTGGGTTAATCTCTTGTGTGTTGGTCTTCACGCAAACAGTCTAGCGTTGCACAGTCTACAATCGAGGCTGAATATGTCGCTGCTGCTAGCTGTTGTGCACATATTTTGTGGATGGTTTCTACTTTGCGGGACTTTGGGTTGGATTTTTCACGAGTTCCTTTGTTTTGCGATTACACAAGTGCAATAGTTTAGCAAACAACCCAGTACAACATTCTAGGACCAAACACATTGACGTGCGTTATCACTTTTTAAGAGATCACAATGAAAAAGGAGATATTGAATTGCGTTTTGTCGATACTCAGAATCAGCTTGCAGATATTTTCACCAAGCCTCTTGATGCTTCTCGATTTGCATTTTGAGGGGAGAGCTTGGCATTTGTCATCCTTATGGCATCATGTGAGGGGGAGTTATGTACTATTGATATGCTTCTGAAATATGATTAATTGCTTTCACTTGTACATGCATTATTGTGCAATTTACATTTCTGTCTTATACTCCTATTTGATTATGCTTAGAATGAATTCATCTATCTATATGTCTTGAGCATGGCTTTTCTTCGTGAAAATTTGAAAATAGTCACTACTAAGTTGTTGGACCGGAAACGGCGACCAGAGGGGGGGTGAATGGGAGCTTTTAAAATTTCGGGCTAAAAACTTAGCCTTCGGTTCGGTTCAGCCTTCTGCGGAACAGGCTTCGAACACAGCCTTCGAAGGTCTGGTTCGGAGGTACTTCGACACCTTCGAACACAGACTTCGGAGAGGCAAAAGTTCGAAGCCAAGAAGACTTCGCTCCTCGAACACCCCTCGAAAATCTACTCTGCTAAGTCGGTGCAGGCTCCGCACACGAGGTGCTTTGAGCAGACTTCGCACGTCACCCTTCGCAAGAGTGGACAGCCCTCTGAGGACTTCGACCAAGTACTTGGCGACAGCAACGGGTGCTGGGCTTCGTACCCGAAGGTCTACACGCACACACAACGGACTTCGCTAAGGGCTCCGACACAAGAAGCAAAACGGGAAACAAACAGGGCTTCGCTAGTAATCAGCGAGGTCTTGCCTCGTGTTACACAGAGCGACAGCACACTGACAAAACACACCTCGCACGAAAAACAACCTTCGCCTCAACAGGCTTCGGTGAGCTAAGGCTAGCGAGGTATGCAACGCGAGCTCAAGCAAAAAGCACAAGACAAACAGGGCTTCGCCGCTTGAACAAGGAACACTGAAAATGAACTCAGGATGTATTCAATCGAAGTGTGGCTACAGGAGCTCAACAGTAAATGCTCAAAGTGTTAAATGTTACCTACCGAGCCCCCATATTTATAGCCCATGGATTCATCCTAGGAAGTGACTACTTTACCCCTAGGGTTTACATTCATTTTGTCTCTTCAGAACTAAGGGGTACAAAAGGTAGTCCACCTTTATTTTGGAGGCTTCTCTGTCAGCTGCAGAGGGGACAGTGTCAGCCTTTTTCAGAACAGACAGTGTCAGCCTTTACAGTGTTGACTTCTGGAACCTCCCTTCGCACGCGAGGGGTGCGGAAGCTTCGGCGAGAAGCCTGCAGCCTGTTGGCCTTCGCTCCGCCGAAGATGACCTTCGATACAGTGACGGTTTTGAGCCGAAGCCGTCAAAGCCCTTGGGCCTTCGCACCACCACCTCCGGAGTGGATCACCACGGCTTCGCAGCTACTCCGAGCTCGAACACCGTCCGTCCGTGTACCGAAGCCATGCATGGCCGAAGCACCACAAGTCATCCTCACTCCGAAGCCCACCTTCGGAGTTCCACCCTTCGAAGTCTCTCCTTCGTCCAAGGCCTCCGCATGAAGCATTCCTTGAGCACTTCGTCGCAGTGTCTTACTCCGAGCACACTCCTCGACGAGCCTCACCCGGACCATGCCTTCGATGCACCTCGACTTCTGAGACCTTCGTCGGGCACCTTCGAGTGTCTCCCTCCGGAGCACACTTCGAACCCTTGCCTCCGCAGAGGACTTGTTTCACCAACTCCGAAGTCACTCCATTCGGAGTACCTTCGAAGTGCCTCACCTCCGAGGACTTTGTCTCGGAGTACCTTCAGCCGGAGCTACACTCCGCACTCTCTGCCTTCACCTGGCACGCCTCGACCCGAGGACCGACCCGGACCACCTTCGCAGCCACCGTGACGGATCTCCCTGCTCCCTTGGCATCAAACCACCCGCTTGACCCAAGTTCACCTGGCTCGAACCCTGTCCGTCGCCTCCGAAGTCCCTGCGCACCACAGACAAGCAGACAAGTGTATCCAGTACTCCGGAGACCTCTCCGGGTTAGCAACCTCCGGCACACACTCCGGTGTACCGCCCAAAGTACCGAAGCCATCGGTACGAACCCTGTCATCGTGTACTGCCGGACCCCTCCGACAGGTACACTCCGCTGCAACAGCTGCAGCAAGCAAACACCGAACACATTCCGGTGACACACCTCCGAACACCCTTCGGAGGGTACCACCTCCGAAGCCCCTCCGGAGGTACCCTTCGAACAGAGGGTGAAATCCAGTCAATCACTCATCACAAAACACCGAAACCAACCCTTGGTTTCTCAATCTCCCCCTTGATGAGTGCATTGACAACAAAATCCAAGTTCAAGAAAATTTTAAAAATTTTCAGCACACAAGTGACCATAAAAACTCAAAAAGAGCCAAAGCATGTCACTTGATAATAGAAATTTTCTCCCCCTTTGAAAAAGAGTAAAAGCCCCTTCGGCAAAACTCCCCCTGAGTTTGAGCAAATTTTTCTCCCCCTTTATGTCAAAAATCTCTCCCCCTTTAGAAATAATGCCTTCTTGCAGCAGAGAACATAGCAAAATCTCTCCCCCTTTGGCAATGCAAGCATCGAGGAGCAATCAAAAGATGCAAAGCTGCGAAATGAATAGAATTGCAAAGACATATAATGCAAAAATATGCCAAAATTTACACAAATGATCATGGGCTCAGCTCAATTTAACAATCTGTGAATCAAGATGATGGCATGTGATTTTGTCATTTTGAGGTAAAAGCATCACCACTTAATCACAGTAGCTAGACATGAAAGGCAAGGACTGCGCAAAGCTAACAAATTCTACCCTAGACAGACAAGTCTTGTTCAAAAGGAGCTGTGAAGCAAACTTGATGATCAATTAATTTTGTTGTTCTTTTTCTTAATGCCAGGGGTTATTTGTTTGTCCACCTTATACTTTCCAATCAGGCCAAGCCTAGGCATGAAAGCCATCTGAAGCTTAAGGCGGTGATTTTGGCATACACTACACTATCCCAGTTCAAACCAAAGTGCAATGGTAAGCAGTCTAGAATAGAGTAGTGCGACAAACAAACCCTCCTGGATCTTTTCATTTAAACCAGGCAAGTCATGGATTTTTGATTTTGATTCAGATGAATGAAACATTTTGATGAGTATCCATGAATAAAGAACACAATTTTCAAGTTGCATATTTTAGCATCCAAGGAACATTGTCTTGCTGTCAAGTAGATAAAAGATAGCTAAAAGCAGTCCACCCTAAACAAGCTAGATACACGATTGAGCAGTGAGCAAGTTTTGAATTTAGAAAATAAAACATCATGCACAATCAATGTTCCAGACATATTTCATAGAGCTGAGCTGTCATGATTTCTTTGAATTAATAGCAGGCATATAATAGCAAAAGATGTAAGTGCAATTCCACACATAATGAGCATATGCAAGACAATTAAAATCAGCTCCCCCTCACAAAATGCCGTAAGGGTGACAAATGCCAAGTTCCCCACGCAAGTAAGCAAATCGAGAAGCATCGAGGGGTTTTGTAAAAATGTCGGCAAGCTGGTGTTGGGTATCAACATATTGAAGTTCAATATCACCCTTCTCATTGTGATCTCTGAGAAAATGATACCGTACATCAATGTGTTTGGTTCTGGAGTGCTGAACCGGGTTGTTTGCAATACAAATAGCACTAGTGTTATCACAGAAAAGTGGAACACTCTTATAATCTAACCCGAAATCCCGCAAAGTGGAAACCATCCACAAAATCTGAGAGCAACAGCTAGCTGCAGCAACATATTCGGCCTCGGCCGTCGATTGTGCAACACTAGACTGTTTGCGGGAAGACCAGCAAACCAGAGACGTACCCAGAAAATGACAAGTACCAGAGGTACTCTTCCTATCAATTCTACACCCCAGCAAAATCCGCATCTGAATAACCTCTAAGACATAAAGATGAAGACGATGAATACCATATGCCAAATTCAAGGGTATGTTTGAGATACCTTAAGATGCGCTTAACCGCTTGGCGGTGCGAAGCTCGTGGTGAAGCCTGGAAAACGAGCGCACAGACACACTGCGAAGTGTATGTCCGGCCTCGTGGCAGTCAAGTAGAGGAGGGAGCCGATCATGCTCCGGAACTCCTTCTGATCTACGGCTTCTCCATCTTCGTCAGGGTCCAATGCTACAGATGTAGCCATTGGAGTGGCGAGGGGCTTCGCATCGGACATGTCGAACTTCTTGAGCAGGTCCTTGGTGTACTTCGTCTGGTGAACGAAAGTACCTTGTTTGCTTTGCTTGATTTGCAAACCAAGGAAAAAGGTGAGTTCACCATCATCGACATTTCAAATTCCCTGCTCATGGTATCTGCAAACTCGGCAACTAAAACATGAGAAGAGCCACCAAAGATGATATCATCCACATAAATCTGCACTAGGAGGAAATCTTTGCCATGCTTGAGAGTGAACAAAGTTTTATCAACAGAGCCCATTAAATACCCTCGCTCAAGCAGAAAAGACTTAAGTCTATCATACCATGCCCGAGGGGCCTGCTTGAGTCCATAAAGAGCCTTATGAAGTTTAAGGACTTTATGTGGGTACTTGGGGTTTTCAAACCAGGGGGTTGTTTTACATAAACATCTTCACCTATGAAGCCATTAAGAAAAGCACTTTTGACATCCATTTGATAGAGTTTGAATCCCCGGGATGTCGCAAAGGCAAGCAAAATCCTAATGGCCTCAAGGCGAGCAACAGGTGCAAAAGTTTCAGTAAAATCAATCCCTTCTAGTTGAG
>JAAALK010000282.1:35980584-36025989 GCA_019279435.1 Zizania palustris
ATCAACTCAGGATAGAACGGAGGTAAAGTTCTCATTCTGAGAATCAGCTAGACCCTCTCTCAAGGAAGCTAGTACCTCCACCTGAGACAAGCATGTCTCACACTCACTATCTACCTGGACAGACTTCTCGGCTTTCAGCTTAATCAACTCAAGTCTAAGAGACAGGCAGTTCTCACAGACATTTGGTGGAACTGACAATGTCTCAAGCTCTAGCCTAGTCTGCGCCAGCTCAGCTCTCATTTTCTCCAAATCACCCAGATGCTCATCGCCGGAGCTCTTTTCTTCCTTATCCCCAAGAGCCATTGAGCAGAAGCTCTTGCGGGATCTTCGGCGCTGGTGTGAGTGGCTCTTCGGTCTGTCCCCCGAAAGCCATGAAGCAGAGGCCCGCCGGGTCGTCCTTGTCCTTCCCCTTCCTGATGACGATCTCCTCATCGCTTGAGCTCGATGAAGAGGAAGAAGACGTGGACTGCTTGGAGTACCTCTTCTCCATCTCGGCGAAGAAGGCCTTGTCACGCTTCTTGTTCTCCTCGCCGGTAGTCCTTCAGGGCCTTCTTGAAGAATCTGGTCTTCGGCTTGCCCTTATTGAAGGAAGAGCTGTCGTGCTTGCCGGAGTCGTGGAAGCCACCACCGGTGCCCTTCTTGTGTCCATTGCGCTTAGGGGCAGTCGGCGATGAAGTGTCCTAGATCACCACACTCAAAGCACCCAGATTTTGTGTCGTGTCTTTTAAACATCCTTTTGTCATAGACACGACGCACCCGGTTGTTAAACAAACACAAATCATCATCTCCCAAAGACTCAAGCTGGTTCTCAGTGATAGACATCAAAGAGAACCCAACACAGCTCACAGAAGTGGGATCAACAGAAGGTGTAGCAAGGGCCAAGGACTTTGATCCAGAACCAGTGAGATTTGATCTCAGCTGGATATCAACCTCAGTGGCCTTTAGCTTGCTAAACAACTCAGAAATGGTCAAGGTATCATAAGAAGTGCTCTCAACGATAGAGGATACCTTGATCTCCCAAATCTTTGGGTCTAAGGTATGGAGAACCTTGAGCGCCTGCTCGTGATCTGAGACTAACTGAGCACCCTCAGCCTTGTTGTCCCGAAGCTTGTTTATGATCGATTGAAAACGACCAAACAAAGCTTCAACAGATTCACCCGACTTCTGTGTGAAGTTTTCATATTCACGCCGGTAGGTCTGATAGAGCCGAGCCTTGACCTGGGCTGTTCCCTCATGGTGTGCCTTGAGGGTAGCCCAGATATCTCTCACAGTGGAGAGATGACTCACACGCTCAAACTCAGTGGGACCTAGACCAGAAAACAGAATGTTCACGGCTTTACTATTGCTCAGATGCTGGGCAATGATACCAGGAGTACCATGCTCAGCAACTGGCAATATGACAAACATATCGTGAACGCAAATGTCCCAGATGTCCGAGCCTTGGCTCATAAGATAGGCTCGCATGCGAGTCTTCCAATAGTTATAGCCATAGGCTTCCAAGGACGGGACCTTGCCAGGAGACGTCATGATCACTACTGGGGTTTAGAACCGGTTAAGGTATGGAAAAACCCTAACCAGGCTCTGATACCACTTGTAGGACCGAAAGTAGCGACCAGAGGGGGGTCGATGGGCGCCTAAAAATTCCTTCGAATCAATGGCCTGCTCCTAGTACCCGACGCACCTCAAATGACTAAGCAGCAAAGTATGAACAGATTGCCTAAGTCTAAAGGTATCTAGCCTAGAAGCAACTGAAGATAAACAGAGAGACACCAATACAGTGCTAATAGACAGATAAACAGAATACACAAGACTTGGCAAGACAAACTTCTTAGTACAGCAATCTATGTGCACAAAGGGTGGGAAGAGAAGTTACTGTTCCAAATCTGTCTCCTGTTCGAAACTTGGCGAAGCCTGCTTCGCTGGTTGAAGCCTGCTTCGCTTGGTTGAAGCCTGCTTCAGAGTCCCTCGTCGAAATAGAGCGAAGGTGGTAGTTAACGTGCCGAAGGTTTGTTTAGTCTAGCCTAGCTCGAGTGAGAATGCGAAGTATGCTTCGAGGCGAAAAATGACAGTGTCGAAGCTTGCTTCGAACAGTGTACTTCGCAACCTATCCTTCGAACAGAAAGCTTCGAACACGATGCACAAAGAAACAACCTTCGAAAGATAAGCGAAGCCAAACACACAGCAGCAAGACAAAAACGAAGTTATAACCTTCGAACCGAAGACTAACTTCGATTGACAAACTCCGAACCCACACACAGTGACCTTCGAAAATGACAGCAAGAAGGAACTCAAGTCGAGCGAAGTCTACCAGAGAGACAAGCTCCGCAGCTAACTTCGAAGCCTGTCGAAGTATTGACTTCGAAGAGCTCGAGTCAGAGTATACCTTCGCAAAGATGGTCGAAGTATGTCAAGCCGACAGACTAAGTGCAAAGCATACTTCGAAGCTAGAAACACAGTACTCGAGGCGAAGTCGAAGTTCAAGCGAAGCCCTCTAGGATGTCAGATCGAAGCCTGCCTCACGGAGCTGAGGGGCTTCGAACAGAGAAGGAGGCTTCGCCAGAAAACAGCCAGAAAAGTTTCTTGGCCCTGTCTACTCGATCAAAAAGTAACACAGTAAAAAGCAAGGCTAGAGTACTAGTGTACTGTTGCTACAGAGAAGTAGTACTACTTGCAACCAGCAAGAACTAGTACTACTCAGTGAAGAACCGAAGCAACAGAGACTCAGTTCTCAGGAATAGAAGTTGCTGCGCATCAATAAAGACCATAAAACACTGCAAACCGAATGACAAGAGGAGGGAAGAGAATCTCATAGATTCATGAAGAACAAAAAGGAATGCAGGAATTAAATCACAGGGAGCAAGAGCCTGGCGGTGCACAATAGGAGAGAGAATGCAGGAGACAAAATGACCCAATAGATTAAAAAGTGAATTCTTGAAGGGGTGACCTAACCCTAGGGATTGGGGTCCTATTTATAGGCTCCCAACACTAGGAATATTCTACCAGCCCCTTAGGGTTTTATAGACGCTGAAATAAAGAAAATGACTCAACTGCCCTTAGGATTTTTTACAGACTCGACTGACCGTGGGCCTAGATATACAGATGACTTATCCGGAAGATAAGCTTTCGTAGTGACTAGGGCTTCTCTTCTGGACAGTCCGATACAGAATCAACGGTTGTCAGTTTTGCGCCAAAACTGACAAAGCCTCCACCGACTTTGCACCAGGTACCTGGATTGGGCCGGCCCGACTCCACAGCTCTCTCAGCCCGGCAATCACTCACCGCCCATGTACCTGAGTCAAACCTGGTCAACAGCCCAGTGAGTCTTCTGCTGCTCCTGGCCCATGTACCCAGATTGGGCCAGCCCGACTTCGCAGCCTCCTCTGCCCGACAGTCGCTTGTTGCCCGTGTACCTGAGTCACACGCGGCCCATGAAACAATAGATCTTCACTCTTCTCAGTCTTCTTTGACTATCGTTGACAATGACTCATCACATATGGAGCCATGAGGCCCACGCTATTCAGCATGGCTCCTCAACGGCGAGGTTAGTAAATCCACATTAGAGCACATCAGTCAATTTCTAGCACAATGTGGCGAAGCTAGCGGGTCGGATGCATTAAAACTCAGGTTGTTTTCCCTATCATTGTCCGGCATCGTGTTCACTTGGTTTTCAGCGCTTCCGCCGAACTCCGTTCAGACGTGGGCTCAGCTAAAGCAGAAGTTTCATGATTATTTCTACACAGGCGAGACCGAGCTTAGGCTATCACACCTCATGGAGATTAAGCAAAAATCTAGCGAAAGTGTTTCTAAATACGTCAAGCGCTTTAGAGACACTAGGAATAAATGTTTTAGCCTAAACGTATCGGAAAGAGACCTGGCAGACCTTGCATTTAATGGCCTGCGGGTAGAAATTAAGGAACAAATGGATAATCAGAATCTTCTCGACGTTAGCCAAGTCTTGCAACAGTCTCCGGTCCAGGAAGGCCGGGACAAAGATAGGAAATTCGTTAAAACTTTTAATAAACCAAGGGCTGGAATCCACACGATGGAGCACTCTGATGAGGGAGAATCCGAGGAGGAAGAAGATCCGACCGATATGTACACAGCCGAATGGACTTGGAGCACGAAGTCCAAACCCATCACTTGCTCCGAATTGCGGCCATCTCCCTAAGAGTTGGCCTAATGAAATTAGATATTCATTCGATGTAACCAAGTGAGATAAGCTATTTGATTTCCTATTAAAAAATCAACTCCTACGACTGCCGAAAGGGCAAGTCATGCCATCCGCTGACAAATTAAAGAAGTGTCCCTACTGCAAGTGGCATGATTCGCATTCTCACTACACTAACAATTGCAATGTTTTTCGTCGATAGGTTCAATCGGCCATAGAGGAAGGACGATAGAAAATAGAAGCAAATCCAAAAATGAAATTGGACAGAGACCCCTTTCCCATGAACAACGTTGAGCTTGAGGAGACACTCACACACGCACACTCGTACCGAAGAATCTAGAGGTAGGAATGTGGAAGGAAAATGTTAAGCCATCATCTTTGGCCAGGCACCGTAGAACGCCGAAGGTGACATACAAGATGCTCTTGGACAAGCACCAGCGAAGGTCCGAGAGGAGAAGTGTTCGGCCACGGGCTCCGGGACGACCAAACCCCCTAGAATACCGAGCCCTGCGAGGGTTGAGTTCAGACCTCAATGGCTGAACCCCCCTCCAGGTTGGTCCCATCCTCCTGTAGGGTTCGTACCTCAATGGCCGAGCCCCCCTCCGGGTTGGTCCTAGCCTCCGGCAGGGTTCGGACCTCAGTGGCCAAACCCCCCTTCGGCTTGGCCCCAGATTCCGGCAGGGTTCGGACCTCAGTGGCCAAACCCACCTCCTCCAAATGGATTCCAACCTCCGGGAGAATTCGGGCCTCAGTGGCCGGAGCCATCCCCTCTGAGTGGGTTACAACCTCCGGATGGATTCAGCCTCCAGTGGCCGGACCCATCTCCACCATGGGCTAGCTTACCTCTGGCCTGGAAGGACCCTTCATTGGTCTGGTCCAAGGTACCTTCGACATGGCCGAGCTTCCAATAGGCCAACGGGTTCGTAACCCAGTGGGCAAAGCCGCTAGAGCCTCCGATGCCGTCACACTACTACTGGATGGTGGCTCTGGCTTGGCCTCTGCCGCCAGAGAACTCCAGGCAATGTCCAGCTACTAACACTCACATTCCTTATGGTGTTTCCGAGTGGCAGGTACGAGGTCCAGCATAGGATGAGAGTATTATTCATCGCCTGTCCGTAGTACCTCAGAACCGAACCTCGTAGGAATGCGCCGGAGGGGATAAACGTGAAGATGACCCGAAGACCATATTCATCAGGGTGGGATCCAAAGAGGTCCAAATCCCGAAGGGTGCCCCGGTAGGACAGCGCAAAGATGTATCACCGAGCCCGGCCAAAGCCCTGACCAAAGCTCGATCTCACTGGCCTACTACGGTCGGTCCGAATGACCTCATAGTTGTTTTCGGCACGGACCGGTCCGATTGGCCCACCATGGCCGGTCCGATCGACCAGGACCAGAAGACTTCATATGGCAAGCGCAAGATGTTCAAGGTCAATCCAGACAAGTCCCGTTCGGCCAAAAATACTAGAAACAAGACTGTGGTGCCCGGCACCCATCCTCAGCCATCATGGGCACCCTCGGGGATGTCCAAGTCACAAAAGAGGAGGCTGCAGCGCTTGTGGGCACAAGAGATACGAGAAGAGAAGGCCGAGGAGGCACATGACACACTTTTTAAAGAAATCCGTCCTCGTCCCACGGCAAAAAAAGTTTGGAGACCTAGGCCGGTCATGGTGGATGACCCGGCTCTTGTTATTAGCTCCGATGACGATGACTTGCTCGACGACGACTACACACCCATCTCTGAGGGGCCCGCTCCTTAGGCGATGGACGTCAGCATCGTCATGCTACCTTTCGAGTTCGCTCCACTGCAGGAGGAGGCTGGGGTCGCGAAGCTACACCTCGGCCCGCGGGACACCGTGTTCGAGAAGCCCAGAGATACGAGTCGTCACATGAGGCCTCTCTACATAACGGGACACATTGACAGAAAGCCGATCTCAAGGATGCTCGTCGACGGTGGCGCCACCGTGAACCTAATGCCATATTCCCTTCTAAGGAAGCTCGGAAAAGATGACGACGACCTGAAGAAGACCAATGTTACCCTCAATAGCTTCAACGGTGACACAACAGAGGACAAAGGCGTGCTTCTCTGGAACTAACAGTAGGGAACAAGACGCTACCTACCGCCTTCTTCGTCGTTGACGTGCAATGTAATTATAATGTATTTCTTGGGCGTGATTGGATCAACACAAACCAATGTGTGCGGTCTACCTTGCACCAACACATAATACAATGGGACGGCGACGAAGTCGAGATAGTACACGCCGATACATCGGCCCATGTTAGCTTGGCTGATGCGTCCGGTGACGCCACCCATGATGATATAGAATGCTTGTCGGGGCGGGACTCTCGGATTACGACTTTGTCAACGTATTAGAGGGGAGGTTCGTTCCTATTTCCGTAAAGCCGGACGGTGTGGCTCGGTTGTGTCTAAGGTAGCAGAATGTCTAGCGCTAATCTTGATTGGCTAAAATCTCGTGTGGAGCAATATCGGTCTTCTCAAGACGGTATCACCGAAGCCATTGAAGATTTTAGCGAAGTAGAAAAATTAGGTCAAGGCTTCTCGTCGGCCGACCCTTTGGAACAAGTAGACATAGGAGATGGTAGTGTTCCGAGGCCGACATTTGTAAATCAGAATTTGAATGATGATGTAAAGGCCAAAGTAATAAAATTGCTTCGATCGTATGTTGATTGCTTCGCATGGGACTACAGCGAGATGCCTAGATTAAGCCGAGGGCTTGTTGAGCATCGGCTCCCCATCAAACCCGGGTTTAGGCCTTATAAACAGCCGCCACACCGCTTCAATTCGGCCATCTATGACCGAGTTAAAGAGGAAGTTGAACGTCTATTAGCGGCAGGTTTTATTAGGCCATGCAGGTACACGGAATGGGTCGCTAACATCATGCCTGTCGAGAAGAAGGAGAGTGGCAAGATCCACATCTGCGTCGACTTCGGGGATTTGAACAAAGCCACTCCGAAAGACAAGTATCCCATGCCGATAGCCAACATGTTGATCAACGATGCCTCGGGACATAAGGTACTAAGTTTTCTTGATGGCAATGCTGGTTATAATCAAATCTTTATGGCCGAAGAGAACGTTTTTAGAATGGCCTTTCGCTGCCCCGGTTTTGTCGGCTTGTTTGAGTGGGTAGTAATGACATTTGATTTAAAGAATACCGGCGCCACATACCAACGTGCCATGAACTTAATCTTTCATTACTTGCTAGGAGTTATGTTAGAGGTTTATATAGATGATGTTGTGGTCAAATCGGTTGCTATGGAGAGCCACCAAGCCGATTTGAGAGGTGCTTTCGAAAGAATGTGCCAGTATGGCTTAAAAATGAACCCACTCAAGTGTGCTTTTAGCGTGTCGGTGTAGGACCGAAAGTAGCAACCAGAGGGGGCGGGGTGAATGGGCGCCTAAAAATTCTTGCGAATCAATGGCCTGATCCCAACACCCAACACACCTCAACTGAACAATCAACGGCAGGACCCAGATCAAATAGTGCTAAAAATAATCTAGCCTAAAAACGACCGGTGTCCTAATCGAAAAGACACCAACAAAGTGCTTAAAGGCATATTAATAAATCATTTAACTCACAGGCATCTCAACCACCACATGTATAATCATCAACAGAGCATAAGCATTCAATCAGACAAAATAAGTGCAGATGATGAACTATGCTCACAAACGATTCAAGATGAACTAAATATATAAAAATATATCAATGAACATTCATAGTGCAATATGAATAAAAAACTTACTGTTTATCAATCTATTCTAGAATATTCAGAAATAAGAGCAACAGTGCATGAGAATAACGAAATGATATTTCTACTATGCTTGTGCTTTCCCAAAATATGTGCAGCTACTTTGTGTTCAACAAAAATTCTTGTTACGATATAAAACAGTCCCAGAGTAATCACAGTAATAAAAAAGGTATGTGCACGCAAAACAAGAAACAAGAAAAGTGACTACTGTGTATGGCTAATTACTGCGTTGCTCCTGTTTGTGCATTCAGTCAAACATTTTCAGAGTAACATACCGACATGCTGCAGATTGCCGATTTCTGCAGTGTTCCAGCCACCACCTTGTGCAAAATGCCTACTCGCCGAAGTCCTGGTCCACGCGCGAACCCTCTGCTGCTCGAGCCGAAATTTCTACATGCGACGTCCACCGATCCTCACGCCGAGCACCGAGTGACCTCCTGTCGCCAAGAGCTCCACGCACCGAATCACATGCACTTACTTGTCGTGCTGCAAGTCTACTGCTATGCCTCTGCTTCTGCTGATGCACGCCGCTCCACATGCTGCTGCCCACGCGTAGCTGCTGGCTGCTAGGTGCTAGACGCTAGCTTTAGCTCTCAGCCGCTAGGTGCTAGACACTAGCCTCTGTAGCCGAATAAAAACCAGCGGTGGAGGAAAAACAGCGCCTGGAAACAAGATGCAAGCGGTGGCGTCTACATGGGAAGAATGAACGCTGGCAGTGGAAAAAACAAGGAACTTAGAGGAAAAAGTGACCCACCGTTTCTGAAATTGGTAAAGTGTTTATCAAAATGGGTAACCCTAACCCTAGGTATTGGGGCCTTTTTATAGGCAGCCCAATAAATGGGAAAAATCAAAAATACCCCTGGGGGTTTACAGACGCTGAAATAAAAATGGAAAAGACCGAAATGCCCTTAGGGTTTTTACAGACTCGACTGACAGACTGTGGGCCTAAAGGCAAAATAGTAAAAACCTAAATAAAGATAACTTGTCCTGATGCGGAGCTTTCGTAGCAGCTACGGCTTTTCGTAGCAGCTACGGCTTCGTCTGAGAACGGTCAGATCCGAGATCAGCAGTCGTCAGTTTTGCGCTAAAACAGACAAAGCATCCACCGTCTTCACACCGGGTACCCGGATTGCGCCGGCCCGACTCCGCAGCTCCCTCAGCCCGGCAATGGCTCGCCGCCCATGTACCTGAGTCAATCCTAGTCAATAGATCAGTGGATCCTTTGCTGCTCCTAGCCCATGTACTCGGATTGGGCCAGCCCGACTTCGCGGCCCCTCTGCCCGACAGTCGCTCGCTGCCCATGTACCTGAGTCACATGCGGCCCAGACACAGCAGGTCTTCTCTTTTCATCATGTCCTCTTGACTTCCGTTGACAATCACTCATCACATCTGGAGCCATGAGGCCCATGCTCTTCAACATGGCTCCTCAATCTCCCCCTTGATGAGTGCATTGTCAACACTCTCTCTATCAGCTCTTCAGAACCTCCAAACACATGTGGAAACACAAAAAAAGGCGAACAAAACCAGAACACGATCATTATGGTTAACCAAAAAATAAGACTAAAAAATGAGTGCAATCTCAGAATTATCAATAAGGATATCCAAAGAGTAAGGGCAAATAGGACAAAAACTCCCGCTGAAACAAATCCCAGAGAAAGCCAAAAACTCCCCCTAAACTCTTCTAAAAGATCGAGTAACCCAAAATTTCTCCCCATGTTGACAATTTGACTCATCAAGCGAGATAAAATGCACTCTAAAGAGACACAGACTCAAACTTCCCCTGAAATGCAGCTCCCCCTCAAAATATGCAATGAATGCAACTGGGGTGCAGGTGGAGTGTACAAAGCATGCTTCTCAGATATGATTGACTGCAATTACAACATCTTGCAGGTATAGCAAACGACATACTGTCTAAGACACATGGCATGATCAGTGCAACAAATGATATCTAAAGAAAGTCATTTGCACGCATTTTCAATTTTTGCAAACAAAAGCGTCACCACATTTCTAGTCAACAAGCAAGGTAAAACATGAGATGCAAAAGCTAACTGATATCTACCAAGATAAGCATTGTCCAGAACAAAGTGCTTCAGCAAACTTGTTATCTTTTTAAATTTCAGCCTTTTGCTTTTCCTTTTTCATTTTTGCCAGGGGTTATTTGCATGTCAATCTTATGCTAACCGACCAAGTCAAGCCTAGGCCAGAACTGGACCATCAGAAGCTTAAGACATTGGTCTTGGCATACATTACACTGTCCTAGTTCATACCAAAGTGCTATGGTAAGCAGTCTAGAACAATGCAATGTGACAAAGCAAACCCACATGGATCTTTTCAAATTATGCATAAAAGGCATGAATTTTTCATTTTTTTTCTGATTTTTTATCATTTTTATAGCACATTTTCCATGTTAAAGCATATAGATGTCCAAGTTGCATATCTGCATCTAAGTGAGGAACTAGCTACTAGGCATGTAAAAGATAGCAAAAACATTCAGCCTACACATGTTAGTTACCAGAAGCAATGGTGATCATTTTTCAATTTTAAATCATAAAAGCCATGCACATGACAGATATCGGACATATCATGTGAACTGAAGCAAAGCATGATCATCGACAGTTAATCAAAAGCATGTACCAGCTAGTATAAGTAAAGCAGATCAATCATATAACAGAAGCAAGCTTAAAGTGTGATATGTGAATATGCATGATATGAACACACACGAAAAGACTCAAGAAAAAAGTAAATAAGAAAGAAAAACTGACTCAAAATATCCTAAAAAGGATACACAACTCCCAAATCCCCTCGCAAACGCTCAAAAGTAGACTGGTCTAGGGGTTTGGTGAAAATGTCAGCCAACTGATGATGGGTATCAACATGAACAAGGTAAATGACACCTTTCTCATATTGATCCCTCAAAAAGTGAAAGCGCACATCAATATGCTTGGTTTTTGAATGAAGACATGGGTTTTTCCCTACACTAATCGCGCTGGTACTGTCACAAAACAAAAGGAACTCTGGCAGGGAAGAACAACCCAAAATCTCACAAAGTAAAAATCATCCAAACCAACTATGAGTAGCAGCTAGCAGCAACTACATACTCAGCCTCAGTGGTAGAAAGTGCAACTCCAGATTGTTTTTGAGAAGACCAAGAGACAAGCGTAGAACCAAGAAACTGGCAAGTACCCGAAGTTGACTTGCGATCTAGCCGGCACCCACCAAAATCAGCATCGGAAAATCCAGATAAATCAAGAGACGATGATGTTGAATAATAAAGACCTAGATCAGGCGCATAGGTAAGGTACCTGAAAATGCGCTTGACAGCCTACGAGTGAGACGCGCGTGGTGAAAACTAGAAGAGCGCGCACAGTCCCACAACAAACTAAATGTCTAGCCTCGTAGTTGTCAAGTACAGAAGTGATCCGATCATCCCTCAATACTCTTTCTCGTTGACCTTGACGCCGCTCTCATCCTTGTCCAGGCCCCAGATGTACCCATTGGGGTCATCTAAGGCTTCAGCTCTCCACCAAAGTCATATTTCTTCAACATGTCCCGCGTGTACTTACTCTGGTGGATGAAGATGCCGTCCTTGGTCTGCTTGATCTGGAGCCCTAGAAAGTACTTGAGCTCACCCATGAGGGTCATCTCAAAATCGTTGTGCATCTGCTCAGAAAACTTGGACACAAGCGCATCAGTAGAACCACCAAAAATAATGTCATCCACGTAAATCTGAGCAATCAAGAAGTCTGAGCCATCTCTGAGCAAGAAAAGAGTTTTGTCCACAGAACTCATCACAAAGCCATTCCCAACAAAAACTACTTCAACCGGTCATACCAAGCCCTAGGGGCTTGCTTCAGACCGTATAAGGCTTTCTGTAACTTAAAAACATGTCGAGGAAACTTAGGGTTCTCAAAACCAGGGGGATGCCTAACATAGACCTCCTCCTCTATGTACCCGTTCAGAAAAGTACTCTTCACATCCATGTGGAAAAGTTTAAAACCTTTAGAAGCAGCAAATGCCAAAAGAATGCGAATGGACTCAAGAGGGGCAATAGGGGCGAAAGTCTCCTCAAAGTCAATACCCTCTTTCATGCAAAAACCCTAGGCAACTAGTCGAGCTTTGTCGTGCACCACAACCCAATCTTCACCTTGCTTGTTCTTGAACACCCACTTGGTGCCTATGGGGTTGCATCTAGGTGGCAGCTCAATCAATGTCCAAACCCGATTGCGAACAAAGTTCTCAAGCTCTTCTTGCATGACATTTATCCAATTCGAATTAGAAAGAGCATGAGAAACATCTCTGGGCTCAAAAGATGCAACAAACGCAGACTCAGCAAACACAGCAAGCGAGTCAACAGAAGAGCGCAAAGTTCTCTCAGTAAGATCACCGATGATGAGCTATGAAGGGTGATCACGCTGAACTGCTCGGGATCCTAGGTGATCCAAAGTCACATCACCGGAGTCAGCAGCTGGCACCTCTGGACTTGATTGAGGGGGCTTGATCGAAGTGGAATAAGTGATCAGAGGTCTACTCTCATCCTTAGTCGAAGTCTCAGAAGGTGTGGGGTCTGCAGGCTGTGCAGAAGGCCCACCTTCATCGACCATAGGAGTGTCATCATCTTCCTCGAAGATGGACTCTCCAAGCTCATCATCTCTAGAAAGCTCAAAAGAAGGGGTTAGCGAAGGCATGGACTCATCAAAAGAAACTTCGCAAGTCTCGACAAGCTGCTGGGAGTCGAGGTTCCAAACACAAAAGCCTCGAGAATGCAAAACATAACCAAGAAAAACTCCATCCCAACAACGAGACTCAAACTTGTCCAAATGCCCTCCCTTCTTGAGCACAAAGCACTTGCAGCCAAACGCTCGCAAGTGACTAACTTTGGGCTGTCTGCCAAACCGCAACTCATATGACATCTTACCTAAGTAAGCTCTAAGAAAAATGCGGTTGGCCAGATAGCAAGCCGTGTTCATGGCTTCAGCCCAAAAACACCTAGGAGTCCTATGCTAATCAAGCATCATTCTATCCATCTCGACCAACGTGTGGTTCTTTCATTCCACAATGTCGTAAGGTGGGGGAGTGTAGGGAGTAGAAAACTGGTGCTCAAGACCCTGATCACTACAGAAGCTGACGAACTAAGAGTTCTTGAACACAGAGCCATTGTCAGAGCGAATTGCTTGCATCCGACCATTGTTCTCATTCTTCAGCTTCAAAATCAGGTCATGAATAAACTAAAAAGTCTCATCCTTAGACTCCAAAAAGAAAACGCACGAGAATCGAGAAAAATCATCAACTATCACAAGCGCGTACCACTTCCCACCGACTGAGCGTACCCGACCTGGACCAATAGTGTCCATGTGTAATAGCTCTCTCGGATACGAAATCATCACCTGAGTTACATGTGCGTGAGAAGCGGCAACCATTTTCCCATGACGACAGGGAGGGAAAACTAGATCCTTCTCCATCTTAAGCTTGGGCAATCCTCGGATAAGGTCCATAGAGATCAATCTGACTAGCAAATCAAAGCTCAAATGGCCTAACCTCCTATGCCACTTCTAGAGCTCAGAGGAGGATCTAGCAATCAAACAACGAGAAGGGCCAAAAGAACTAGAGAAATCAATCCAAAAAACCTTACCGAATGGTAAGATCTGACAAACCAGAGATCCTTTAGAATCAACAACAGAAGACATGCCCTTCTTAAAGCGAACCTCTAAACAATCCTCAAGAAGTTGCGAAACAGAAATCAAATTGAAATTCAAATTTCCAACCAAAGCAACATTCTTCAAAGAGAAATGATCAGAGATGCGAATTGAGCCAATGCCATGTACCTTCCCTTGACCTGTTCCTGAAAGTGATGTACTCCTTGGAGCTCGGGGAAGTGAGGCTGGAGAACCATCTACGATGTCCCATCATGTGGCGAGAGCATCCTGAATCCATGATCCACACGTCCTCCAGTCCTCATTCCTGCATGATCAGTGGTCGTAAGTGGGAGCAAATGGTCCGGCACTAGGTTTATCAAAAGAGCTAAACCAGTGTTGAGCCATCTGCTCAAAAGAAGGAAAGCAGAAAGAATCATAAGGGTCCGGGACAAAACGCGACTCAAAGTGTGGTCCTCGGTTCTTGGGCCACAAGGTCCAAAGCCGTATCTAGAATGACCTGGAGCTTTGCCGGAGCGAAAACCACCCTCCGGAGCACGGCCATGAAAGTCGTCTCCTCTACCACCACCTACACGATGCGACCTGGTCTCTAGGCTCTCCCTGTGTTGATGGACTCTCAGTCTACCACCCTGCTGGTAGAACTTCTCCTGCCCACCATGAGCTCTCTCTACTCTCTCAGCCCGCTTCCTCTTGAAGCAAAACTCCTCAAGATGTCCATCTCTCTGACAGTACTCATAGTGGTAGGTAGGCTTCTTGGGATGTCGTTGAGGATTGAGGTTCTTGGGCTTGGTGGTGTTGGGTGTAGACTAAGGAGCCATGCTGAAGAGTATGGCCCTCATGGCTCCAGATGTGATGAGTCATTGTCAACGGTAGTCAAAGAGGACAAGAAGAGAAGAGGAGACCTACTGTGTCTAGGCCGCGTGTGACTCAGGTACATGGGCAGCGAGCGACTATCGGTTAGAGGGGCTGCGAAGTCGGGCTGGCCCAATCCGGGTACATGGGCTAGGAGCAGCAGAGGATCCACTAGGCCATTGACCAGGATTCACTCAGGTACACGGGCGGCGAGCGATTGCCGGGCTGAGAGAGCTGGAATCGGGCCGGTCCAATCCGAGTACCTAGTGCAAAGTCGGTGGACGCTTTCTCAGTTTCGGCGCAAAACTGACGATCGCTGATCACGGATCTGACCGTTCTGAGGCAAAACCGTAGTCGCTATGAAAGCTTCGCTTCAGGATAAGTCATCTGTAAATAGGAGTTTACTATTTTGTCCTTAGGCCCACAGTCAGTCAGTCATGTCTGTAAAAATATCCTAAGGGCATTTTGGTCTTTTCCATTTTATTTCAGTGTCTGTAAAAACCCTAAGGGTCTTTTGCTATTTTCCTAGGCTATTGGGCTGCCTATAAATAGGGCCCCAATCCCTAGGGTTAGGGTTACCCTTTCTGAAATCACTTTCCTAATCAAAAAGATTGGGTCATTTTTCTCTATTTCCCCTGTGTGCGCCGCCAGCAATTTTGTGTTCCTATTCATCTTGAGATTTGATGTTTCTCTTCGATCGATTGTCTGGAAATCCTCCATCCAGGTTCTGATCTCTCTGTGTTGTTCTCAAATCGTCACGCTGTGAAGTTACTTCTCTGTTGCCTCATTTTTCGTGCCTAGTTCATTTATCTTTTCTGAGATTTTAGCCACCACATGTGAGTTCTTTCTCTTTCAAGCACTCTTTCTCTGGTTGCTGTTTGTTTAATGAATAGATAGTACAGCTAGCTAGCACATTTACCGTGGCTAGGCAATAGCCTGCAGATTGTAGTTGGGTCAGCTGTAGCTGTGCTTGTGTGGTTCCCGACGCCTGCAAGTTTTGCCGTGTCCTGATTGGCAGCTAGCCTTGCAGTGCCTAGACCCTGCACAGTGTCTTGGCTATTGGCCATCATTTTCTCACGCACGTCCGTTTTTTCTCAAGGTTTTTGCTAGTGATCTCGTTTCACGTGCGGCAGGAAAGATCTTTTCAAAGTTTTATTTATTGATGCCTGTCCTATGCGATAATAGCATGAATTGTCTTGTTTTTATATTTTAATCATAGCTGTAGAGACTAGCCTCTCTAGGTACAGATAGCTTTGCCAGTAGGAATTTTCTTTCTTTGGATTCGAAGTGCATGTACTTGGCATTACTAGCTTCACTAGCCTGCAGTTTCGCTCAACAGCTTCGCATGCGATCACCGAAGCACTTCGTGCGAAGTAGCACTGTCATCTGTGGGAGTATTTTTCAATCAAGTGCACAACTTCGAATTTTTGGTCCACTTCGTTGTTCGAAGACTGCTACCGAAGTAGGCTGGGTTCGGAGTTTGTAGTCCGAAGGTTTTCAGGCGAGTGGTTCGAAGCTCAGTGAGCAAAGCTGCTCAGCAGACTTCGCTTTCGGAAGGTGAGTTCCGGAGCTGCAGCACAGGCTTCGGGAAGACTCCGACACCCACAACTACAACCTTCGCTTGATGATTATGAAGCAGGCTTCGGCAGCTACACACTTCGCTGAACTGTACTGCATGGGCTTCGACAACATCAGGCTTCGCACGTCCACCTCAACAGGATTCAACGAGTATCGAACAGGAGACAATTTTGAACAGTAAACTTTCATCTCTGTTTACATGCATTCAAGTTAAACCTCTGTGATGATCTACTTTTGTGAAGCTTGATACGTCCATGTGTTAAATTCTTTTTTAATCTACATTTAAGCACTGTGTTGGTGTCTCTTTGTTTAGTACACCGGTCATTTTTAGGCTAGATCATTTTAGGCTTTATTAATCTGTTTACTTTTCTCTGCTAAGTCTGTTGAGGTACGTTGGGTGTTGAGAGCAGGCCATAGATTCGAAAGAATATTTTTAGGCGCCCATTCCACTCCCTCTGGTCGCTATTTTCGGTCCTACAAGTGGTATCAGAGCCTGGTTAGGGTTTTTCCATACCTTAACTGGTTCTAAACCCGGGTAGTGATCATGACTTCTCCTGGAAATGTCCCGTCCTTGGAATCTTATGTCTATAATTATTGGAAGACTCGCATGCGAGCCTATCTCATGAGCCAAAGCTCGGACATTTGGTACATTTGTGTTCAAGCTACTTTCACCATATTGCCAGTTGCTCAGCGTAATTCTCCTGATATTATCGCCCAGCATCTGAACAACAACAAAGCGGTGAACATTTTGTTTTCTTGTTTAGGTCCCACTAAATTTGAGCGTGTGAGCCATCTCACCACTGCTAGAGAGATCTGGGATACCCTCCAGGCACACCATGAGGGGACAGCCTAGGTCAAGGCTCGGCTCTATCAGACCTATCGGTGTGAATATGAAAATTTCACACAGAAGCCGGGTGAATCTGTTGAAGCTTTGTTTGGTCTTTTTCAATCAATCATCACAAGCTTCGGGCCAACAAGGCCGAGGGAGTTCAGCTGGTCTCAGATCATGAGCAGGCGCTCAAGGTTCTCCATACCTTGGATCCTAAGATCTGGGAGATCAAGGTATCCTCTAACATTGAGAGCACCTCTTATGATACCTTGACAATTTCTGAGTTGTTCAGCAAGCTGAAGGCCACTGAGGTTGATACCCAGTTGAGATCAAATTTCACTAGCTCTTGCTACACCTTCTGCTGACCCCTCCTTTGTGAGTTGTGTTGGGTTCTCCTTGATGTCTATCACTGAGGACCAACTTGAGTTGTTAGGAGATGATGACCTATGTCTGTTTAACAACCGGGTGTGTCGTGTCTATGATAAGCGAATGTTCAAAAGACACGGCACAAAATCTGGATGCTTTGAGTGTGGTGATCTAGGTCACTTCATCGCCGACTGCCCCAAGCACAATGGTCACAAGAAGGGTACCGGTGGTGAATTCTATGACTCCGGCAAGCACGACAGCTCCTCCTTCACAAAGGGCAAGCCAAAGACCAGATTCTTCAGAAAGGCCCTGAAGGACAACTAGCGGGAGAACAAGAAGCGGGACAAGGCCTTCTTCGCCGAGATGGAGAAAAGCTACTCTAAGCGGCATTCGTCTTCTTCCTCTTCATCAAGCTCAAGCGATGAGGAGATCGTGATCAGAAAGGGGAAGGACAAGGACAATCCGGCATGCCTCTACTTCTTGGCTTTCGGGGACAGGCCGAAGAGCCGCTCACATCGACACCGAAGATCCCGCAAGAGCTTCTGCTCAATGGCTCTTGGGGATAAGGGAGAGAAGGGCTCCTCCGACGACTCCGACGATGACGACAAAGAAAAGGTATCTTCTTACGAACGAGAAATCGTTGATTTACTTGAAGAGAATCGTCAGGAGTTGAGATATCGGGAAAAACTGCTTATAGGGGCTAAGAAGAGGATAGATGAGCTTGAGAGTGAGCTTGTGAGGAGCCAAGCTTAATAGCGTGGGCCTCATGGCTCCAGATGTGATGAGTCATTGTCAACGATAGTCAAAGAGGACTGAAGAAGAGAGGAGATCTGTTGTTTCATGGGCCGCGTGTGACTCAGGTACACGGGCAGCGAGCGACTGTCGGGCTGAGAGAGCTGCGAAATCGAGCTGGCCCAATCTGGGTACATGGGCTAGAAGCAGTAGAAGACCCACTGGGCTGTTGACCAGGGTTGACTCAGGTACATGGGCGGTGAGTGATTGCCGGGCTGAGAGAGCTGCGGAATCGGGCCGGCCCAATCCGGGTACCTGGTGCAAAGTCGGTGGAGGCTTTGTCAGTTTCGGCGCAAAACTGACAACCTTTGATCTTGTATCGGACTGTCCAAAAGAGAAGCCGTAGTCGCTACGAAATCTTAGCTTCCGGATAAGTCATCTGTATCTCTAGGCCCACAGTCAGTCAGTCGTGTCTGTAAAAATTCCTAAGGGCACATGAGTCTTTTCCTTTATTTTAGCGTCTGTAAAAACCCTAAGGGGCTGGTGGAATATTCTAGGCCATTGGGCAGCCTATAAATAGGGCCCCAATCCCTAGGGTTGGACTACCCCTTCCAGAATTCACTTTTAATCTATTGGGTCATTTTGTCTCCTGCGTTCTCTCTCCTGTTGTGCGCCGCTAGGCTCTTGTTCCCTGCGATTTAATTCCTGCATTCCTTTTGTTCTTCTTGAATCTGTGAGATTCTCTTCCCTCCTCTTGTCATTTGGTTTGCAGTGTTTTATGGTCTTTATTGATGCGCAGCAACTTCTATTCCTAAGAACTGAGTCTCTGTTGCTTCGGTTCTTCACTGAGTAGTACTAGTTCTTGCTGTTTGCAAGTAGTACTACTTCTCTGTAGCAACAGTACACTAGTACTCTAGGCTTGCTTTTTCCTACATAGCTTTTTGATCGAGTTGACAGGGCCAAAGTCCCTTTTCTTGTGTGAAGTCCAACTCTGTGAAGCAGACTTCGAATCTGCAAGCTTCGAATCTGCAGGCTTCGAATCAGCAGGCTTCGAATCAGCAGACTTCGAATCTGCAAGCTTCGAATCTGCAGACTATGAATCAGGAGACTTCGAGTCAGCAGACTTCGAATCTGCAAGCTTCGAATCTGCATACTTCGAATCTGCATACTTCGAATCTGCAGGCTTTGAATCTGCATACTTCGAATCTGCATACTTCGAATCTGCAGGCTTCAAATTTGCAACCTTCGAATCTGCAACCTTCGAATCCACAGACTTCAAATCAGCAGACTTCGAAATTAGCAGACTTCGAATCTGCAACCTCCGAATCTGCAACCTTCGAATCTACAACCTTCGAATCTGCAACCTCCGAATCTGTAACCTTCGAATCTGCAACCTCCGAATCTGCAACCTTCGAATCTACAACCTTCGAATCTGCAACCTCCGAATCTGCAACCTTCGAATCTGCAACCTTTGAATCAGCAGACTTCGAATCTGCAGACTTAGTCAATCTGTTCTCGCTTTGCTGTTTAGTTTTTTAAATGCGTTGGGTTTTGGGAGCAGGCCATTGATTCGAAAGAATTTAATAGGCGCCCATTCACCCCCCCTCTGGTCGCTACTTTCGGTCCTACAAGTGGTATCAGAGCTTGGTTAGGGTTTTTCCATACCTTAACTGGTTCTAAACCCCGGTAGTGACCATGACGTCTCCTGGCAAGGTCCCGTCCTTGGAAGCCTATGGCTATAACTATTGGAAGACTCGCATGCGAGCCTATCTTATGAGCCAGGGTTCGGACATTTGGGACATTTGCGTTCACACCACATTTGTCATATTGCCAGTCACTGAGCAGGGTACTGCTGGTATCATTGCTCAGCATCTGAGCAACAGTAAGGCTGTGAACATTCTTTTCTTTGGTTTAGGTCCCACTGAGTTTGAGCGTGTGAGCCACCTCTCCACTGCGAGAGAGATCTGGGCTACCCTCAAGGCACACCATGAGGGAACAGCTCAGGTCAAGGCTCGGCTCTATCAGACCTACCGGCGTGAGTACGAGAACTTCACACAGAAGCCGAGTGAATTTGTTGAAGCCTTGTTTGGTCGTTTTCAATCGATCATTAACAAGCTTCGGGACAACAAGGCTGAGGGTGCTCAGTTAGTCTCAGATCATGAGCAGGCACTCAAGGTTCTCCATACCTTAGACCCAAAGATCTGGGAGATCAAGGTATCCTCTATCGTTGAGAGCACTTCTTACGATACCTTGACCATTTCTGAGTTGTTTAGCAAGCTGAAGGCCACTGAGGTAGATATCCAGCTGAGATCAAATCTCACTGGTTCTGGATCAAAATCCCTGGCCCTTGCTACACCTTCTGTTGATCCCTCTTCTGTGAGTTGTGCTGGGTTCTCTTTGATGTCTATCACTGAGGACCAGCTAGAGTTATTGGGAGATGATGATTTGTGTCTTTTTAACAACCAGGTGTGTCGTGTCTATGATAAGAGAATGTTCAAAAGACACGGCACAAAATCCGGATGCTTTGAGTGTGGTGATCCAGGACACTTCATCGCCGACTGCCCCAAGCGCAATGGATACAAGAAGGGCACCGGTGGCAGCTTCCATGACTCCGGCAAGCACGAGAGCTCATCCTTCAACAAGGGCAAGTCAAAGACTCGATTCTTCAAGAAGGCCCTGAAGGACTACCGGCGAGAGAACAAGAAGCGCGACAAGGCCTTCTTCGCCGAGATGGAGAAGAGCTACTCCAAGCAGTCCACGTCTTCTTCCTCTTCATCGAGCTCAAGCGATAAGGATATCGCCATCAGGAAGGGGAAGGACAAGGATGATCCGGCGGGCCTCTGCTTCATGGCTTTCGGGGACAAGCCGAAGAGCCGCTCACACCAGCGTCGAAGATCCCGCAAGAGCTTCTGCTCGATGGCTCTTGGGGATAAGGAAGAGAAGAGCTCCTCCGATGACTCCGACGACGACAATGAAAAGGTATCATCCTATGAACATGAAATCGTTGATTTACTTGAAAGCAATCATCAGGAGTTGAAGTATCAGGAAAAACTGCTTAGGGGGGCTAAGAAGAGGATAGATGAGTTAGAGAGTGAGCTTGCCGTGGCCAACGGTAGAATTGAGAGTCTATCTTCTTCCCCTTGCTTGGGTGATAGCAGTGAGTGCCCGAAGTGTGAGGTGCTTTTTTGTGACCTGTCGACTCTGAAGTCCAGGTACACAGAAAGGGTTGATGAGAGGGACGCTTTGGCCACTGAGCTTGAAAGCGCTCAGCTGGAGCTGAAAGATGCCCAAGCCACTGTCGTCGCACCCTGTGCTGATTGCCCATCTCATCTAGATGTCTTAGCTGAGCTGAAAGCCAAGAGCGGTGAGCATTTAGGGGATTTGGAGAGAGTGAGAGCTGAGCTAGCACAGACTAGGCTAGAGCTTGAGACACTGTCAGTTCCACCCACTGTTTGTGAGAACTGTCTGTCTCTTAGAATGGAGTTGATCAAGCTGAAAGCCGAAAAGTCTGTTCAAGTAGAGAGTGAGTGTGAGACCTGCTTGTCTCAGGTGGAGGTTCTAGCTTCCTTGAGAGAGGAGCTAGCAGATTCTCAGAATGAGAACTTTTACCTCTGTTCCATCCTGAGTTGGATCAGTGCAAGAGAGCCACAGCTCGGCATGATGATCCAGCAGTTCAAAAGGCAGGATGGGTTTGGAGTAGGTTACACCTACACCAAGGCTGACTTCGAGAGTGCCATTAGCTGGGCAGTGGAGTGGAGTAAAATGACTCCAGAGCAGAGGTATCCCAAGACTCACTCCACTGAGTCCTCCCAGGCTTGTCAGCCAAAGGATGGAGTGATTCATGAACCACCCAAAGCTCCACCCAAGAAGCCTATCTGGGTTCCAAAGCCCAAACACCTCCACACTTCTCTTGACTCTCTTCCTGGACCCTCTCAACCCAAGAAGCCGACATCAAACACCACTAAGCCCAAGAACACCAAGCCTCAACCACATCCCAAGAAGCCCACCTACCATTGCGAGTATTGTCAGAGAGATGGGCATCTTGCGGAGTTTGCTTCAGGTGGAAGCGGGTTGAGAAAGCAGAGAGAGCTCGTGGTGGTCAGGAGCAGTTCTACCAGCAGGGTGGTAGACTAAGAGTTCCTCGACGCGGGGAGAGGCTGGAGGCTAGGCTACGTCGTGTAGGTGGTGGTAGGGGAGACGGCTTTCATGCCCGTGCTCCAGATGGTGGTGTTTGTTCTGGCAGAGCTCCAGGCCATGTTGGCTACGGTCCTGGACCTCGTGGCCGAGGCTTTAGGCAGAACCGAGGACTGCGCTTTGAGCCGCATTTTGGTCCGGACTCTCATTATGATTTCTGCTTTCCGTCTTTTGAGCAGATGGCTCGACACTGGTTTAGCTCTTTTGCTAAACCTGGTGCCGGACCATTTGCTCCCACTTACAGCCACTGATTGTGCAGGATCGGGGACTGGAGGATGTTTGGATCATGGACTCAGGATGTTCTCGCCACATGACGGGACATCGCAGATGGTTCTCCAGTCTCACTCCCCCGAGCTCCAAAGAGTACATCACTTTCGGGAACAGTGGTCAAGGGAAGGTAAGTGACATAGGCTCTATTCGCATTTCAGATCATTTCTCTTTGAAGAATGTTGCTTTGGTTAAGAATTTGAACTTCAATTTGATTTCTGTTTCGCAACTTCTTGAGGATGGTTTGGAAGTGCGTTTTAAGAAGGGCAATTCTTCTGTGTTTGATTCTAGAGGGTCTTTGATTTGTCAGATTTTACCATTCGGTAAAGTTTTTCGAATTGACTTCTCTAGTTCTTTTGGCCCTTCTCCCTGTTTGATAGTTGGATCCTCCTCTGAGCTCTGGAAATGGCATAGGAGGTTAGGTAGTTTGAGCTTTGATCTGCTAGTCAGGTTGAGCTCTATGGACCTCATCCGAGGATTGCCCAAGCTTAAGATGGAGAAGGATCTAGTTTGTCATCCCTGTCGTCATGGGAAAATGGTTGCCGCTTCTCACTCACCTGTGACTCAGGTGATGACTTCGTATCCGGGCGAGCTTTTACATTTGGACACTGTAGGTCCTGCTCGGGTACGCTCAGTCGGTGGGAAGTGGTATGCACTTGTGATTGTTGATGACTTTTCTCGATTCTCGTGGGTTTTCTTTTTGGAGTCTAAGGATGAAATGTTTCAGTTTGTTCATGACCTGATTTTGAAGCCGAAGAATGAGAACAATGGTCGGATGCGAGCAATTCGCTCCGACAACGGCTCTGAGTTCAAGAACTCTCAGTTCGTCAACTTCTGTAGTGATCAGGGTCTGGACCATCAGTTTTCTTCTCCTTACACTCCCCCACAGAATGGCGTTGTGGAACGAAAAAACCGCACGCTAGTCGAGATGGCTAGGACGATGCTCGATGATCACAGAACTCCTAGGCGTTTTTGGGCTGAAGCCATGAACACGGCTTGCTATCTGGCCAACCGCATCTTTCTTAGAGCTTACCTTGGTAATACATCATATGAACTGTGGTTTGGCAGACAGCCCAAGGTGAGCCACTTGCGAGCGTTTGGCTGCAAGTGCTTTGTGCTCAAGAAGGGAGGGCATTTGGACAAGTTTGAGTCTCGTTGCTGGGATGGTGTTTTTCTTGGTTATGCATTGCATTCACGAGGCTTCCGTGTTTGGAACCTCGAATCCCAGCTACTTGTCGAGACTTGTGAGGTTTCATTTGATGAGTCCTTGCCTTCTTTGACTCCTTCTTTTGAGCCTTCTGATGGTGAGCTTGGACAGTCCATCTTCGAGGAAGATGAGGATACTCCAGCCGCTAATGAGGGTGGGCCTTCTGCACCCCCTGCAGAGCCCACACCTTCTGAGACTTCGACTGAGGATGAGGGCGGACCTCTGATCACTTCTTCCACTACGATCGAGCCCCCTCAGTCGAGTCCAGAGGTGCCTGCTGCTGACTCCGGTGAGGTGACTTCTGATCACCAAGGAACCCGAGCAGTTCAGCGTGATCACCCCTCAGAGCTCATCATTGGTGATTTGACTGAGAGAACTTTGCGTTCTTCTGCCTCTCTTGATGTGTTTGCTGAATCTGCGTTTGTTGCATCTTTTGAGCCCAAAGACGTTTCTCATGCTCTTTCTGATTCTAATTGGATTAATGCTATGTAAGAAGAGCTTGAGAACTTTGTCCGCAATCGGGTTTGGACACTAGTTGAGCCGCCACCAGGATGCAACCCCATAGGCACCAAGTGGGTATTCAAGAACAAACAAGGTGAAGATGGGGTTGTGGTGCGCAACAAAGCTCGACTAGTTGCCCAGGGTTATTGCGAGAAGGAAGGTATTGACTTTGAAGAAACTTTCGCCCCTGTTGCCCGTCTTGAGTCCATTCGTATTCTCTTAGCTTTTGCCGCTTCGAAGGGTTTTAAGCTTTTTCAAATGGACGTTAAGAGTGCTTTTCTGAACGGGTTCATAGAGGAGGAAGTTTATGTTAGGCAACCCCCGGTTTTGAGAACCCTAAGTTTCCTCGACATGTTTTTAAGTTGCACAAAGCTTTATACGGGTTGAAGCAAGCCCCCAGGGCTTGGTATGACCGGTTGAAGCAATTTTTGTTGGGGAAGGGCTTTGTGATGGGTTATGTGGACAAAACTCTTTTCTTGCTCAGAGATGCTTCAGATTTTTTAGTTGCTCAGATTTACGTGGATGATATTATTTTTGGCGGTACTACTAATGATCTTGTGTCCAAGTTTTCTGAGCAGATGCACAGTGAGTTTGAGATGAGCCTCATGGGTGAGCTCAAGTACTTCTTAGGGCTCCAGATCAAGCAGACCAAGGACGGCACCTTCATCCACCAAGGTAAGTACACTCGTGATATGTTAAAGAAATTTGACTTTGGTGGTGAATTGAAGCCGCAGATGACCCCGATGGGCACTTCTGGGGGTCTGGACAAGGATGAGAGCGGCGTCAAGGTCAATGAAAGGGAGTTTCGAGGGATGATCGGTTCGCTGTTGTACTTAACGGCAACAAGACCGGACATACAGTTCGTCGTGGGACTTTGCACGTGTTTCCAGTCTTCACCACGCGCGTATCATCGGCAGGCTGTCAAGCGCATCTTCAGGTATCTCACTTATGCGCCTGATCTTGGTCTTTTCTATTCAGCATCATCTTCTCTCGATTTATCTGGATTTTCGGATGCCGATTTTGGTGGGTGCCGGTTGGATCGCAAGTCGACTTCCGGTACTTGCCAGTTTCTCGGTTCTTCTCTTGTTTCTTGGTCTTCTTGAAAGCAATTTGGAGTTGCTCTTTCGACCACTGAGGCTGAGTACGTAGCTGCTGCTAGCTGCTGCTCACAGTTGGTTTGGATGATTTCCACTCTACGAGATTTTGGGATGTTCTTTCCTACCAGAGTTCCTTTGTTTTGCGACAGCACCAGTGCAATTAGTGTAGGGAAAAACCCATGTCTCCATTCAAAAACCAAACACATTGATGTGCGCTTTCACTTCCTGCGGGATCAATATGAGAAAGGTGTCATTGACCTTGTTCATGTTGATACCCATCATCAGTTGGCTGATATTTTCACCAAACCCCTAGATCAGTCTACTTTTGAGCGTTTACGAGGGGATTTGGGTGTTGTGTATCCTTTCTAGGATATTTTTGCATCAGTTTTCTTTCTTCTTTACTCTTTTCTTGAGTCTTTTTGTGTGTGTTCATATCTTGCATATTCACATATCACACCTTAGAGATGCTTCTGTTATATGATTGAACTGCTTTACTTATTCTAGCTGGTACATGCTCTTGAATACTTGTCAATGATCATGCTTTGGTCCAGTTCACTTGATATGTCTGATATCTGTCATATGCATGGCTTTTATGTTTTAAACTTGAAAACATGATCACCATTGCTTCTGGTAACTAGCTTGCGTAGGCTGAATGTTCTTGCTATCTGTTAACATGCCTGGTAGCTAGTTCCTGACTTAGATGCAAACATGCAACTTGGACATCTTTCTGCTTTAAAACATGGAAATGTGCGTTAAAAATGATAAAAATCAAGAAAAATGTAAATTCCATGCCTTTTTATGCATAACTTGAAAAGATCCAGGTGGGTTTGCTTTGTCACATTACATTGTTCTGGACTGCGTACCATAGCACTTTGGTATGAACTAGGATAGTGTAGTGTCTGCCAAGACCAAATGTCTTAAGCTTCTGATGGTCCAGTTCTGGCCTAGGCTTGACTTGGTCGGTCAGCATAAGGTTTGACATGCAAATAACCCCTGGCAAAAATGAAAAAGGAAAAGAGAAAAAGCCTGAAAAATGAAATGATAACAAGTTTGCTGAAGCACTTTGTTTTGGATAATGCTTATCTTGGTAGATATCAGATAGCTTTTGCATCTCATGCTTTACCTTGCTTGTTTACTGGAGAATGAGGTGATGCTTTTGTTTGCAAAAACTGGAACATGCGTGCTAATGACTTTCTTTAGATATCATCTGTTGCACTGATCATGCCATGTGTCCTAGACAGTATGTCTTTTGCTCTACTTGTTAGATGTTGTAATTACAGTCTATCATATCTGAGAAGCATGCTTTATTCACTCCTCATGCACCCCAGTTGCATTCATTGCATATTTTGAGGGGAAGTTGCGTTTCAGGGGGAGTCTATGTCTCTTTTGAGTGCTTGATGAGTTCACTTGTCAACAAGGGGGAGAAAATTGGGGATCAGAGTTTAAGGGGGAGTTTTTGTCTCGCTTGTTCTTACTCTGTTGATATCCTTGTTGTTCTGAAAATCGCACTCATTTTGAGCTTTTATGTGTTGGTTAACCATAATGACCATTTTTTTGCTTTTGTTTGGCTTTCGGTCATTAGGGTTAAAACTTTTACCTTTCTTCTTCTTCTTTGTTTCCTTGTGTTTTTGTTTTTCGTGTTTCCACAGTTGATTCGCAGGTACTAAAGAGCTGAAGAAATGAAGTGTTGACAATGCACTCATCAAGGGGGAGATTGAGGAGCCATGCTGAATAGCGTGGGCCTCATGGCTCCAGATGTGATGAGTCATTGTCAACGATAGTCAAAGAGGACTGAAGAAGAGAGGAGATCTGCTGTTTTATGGGCCGCGTGTGACTCAGGTACACGGGCAACGAGCGACTGTCGGGCTGAGAGAGCTGCGAAGTCGAGCTGGCCCAATCCGGGAGGCTTTGTCAGTTTCGGCGCAAAACTGACAACCGTTGATCTTGTATCGGACTATCCAAAAGAGAAGTCGTAGTCGCTACGAAAACTTAGCTTCCGGATAAGTCATCTGTATCTCTAGGCCCACAGTCAGTCAGTCATGTCTGTAAAAATTCCTAAGGGCAGTTGAGTCTTTTCCTTTATTTTAGCGTCTGTAAAAACCCTAAGGGGCTGGTGGAATATTCTAGGCCATTGGGCAGCCTATAAATAGGGCCCCAATCCCTAGGGTTGGACTACCCCTTCCAGAATTCACTTTTTAATCTATTGGGTCATTTTGTCTCCTGCGTTCTCTCTCCTGTTGTGCGCCACCAAGCTCTTGTTCTCTGCGATTTAATTCCTGCATTCCATTTGTTCTTCTTGA
Source organism: Zizania palustris (assembly GCA_019279435.1). Classification (NCBI taxonomy): domain Eukaryota; kingdom Viridiplantae; phylum Streptophyta; class Magnoliopsida; order Poales; family Poaceae; genus Zizania; species Zizania palustris. The sequence continues at coordinate 36,008,092 of JAAALK010000282.1, forward strand.
ATCTGTGAGATTCTCTTCCCTCCTCTTGTCATTCGGTTTGCAGTGTTTTTATGGTCTTTATTGATGCGCAGCAACTTCTATTCCTGAGAACTGAGTCTCTGTTGCTTCGGTTCTTCACTGAGTAGTACTAGTTCTTGCTGTTTGCAAGTAGTACTACTTCTCTGTAGCAACAGTACAATAGTACTCTAGGCTTGCTTTTTCCTACATAGCTTTTTGATCGAGTTGACAGGGCCAAAGTCCCTTTTCTTGTGTGAAGTCCAACTCTGTGAAGCAGACTTCGAATCTGCAAGCTTCGAATCTGCAGTCTTCGAATCAGCAGACTTCGAATCAGCAGACTTTGAATCTGCAAGCTTCGAATCTGTAGACTTCGAATCAGCAGACTTCGAGTCAGCAGACTTCGAATCTGCAAGCTTCGAATTTGCATACTTCGAATCTGCAGGCTTCGAATCTGCATACTTCGAATCTGCAGGCTTCGAATCTGCAACCTTCGAATCTGCAACCTTCGAATCCACAGACTTCGAATCTGCAACCTCCGAATCTGCAACCTTCGAATCTGCAACCTTCGAATTTGCAACCTCCGAATCTGTAACCTTCGAATCTGCAACCTCCGAATCTGCAACCTTCGAATCTGCAACCTTCGAATCTGCAACCTCCGAATCTGCAACCTTCGAATCTGCAACCTCTGAATCAGCAGACTTCGAATCTGCAGACTTAGTCAACTTGTTCTCGCTTTGCTATTTAGTTTTTTTTAAATGCGTTGGGTTTTGGGAGCAGGCCATTGATTCGAAAGAATTTAATAGGCGCCCATTCACCCCCCCTCTGGTCGCTACTTTCGGTCCTACAGCTTGCCATGGCCAACAGCAAGATTGAGAGTCTATCTTCTTCCCCTTGCTTGGGTGATAGCAGTGAATGCCCAAACTGTGAGGTGTTGCTGTGTGACCTGACGACTCTGAAGTCCAAGTACACAGAAAGGGTTAATGAGAGGGACGCTTTGGCCACTGATCTTGAGAGCGCTCAGCTAGAGCTAAAAGATGCTCATTCCACTGTCGTCGTGCCCTGTGTTGATTGCCCATCCCATCTAGCTAGTTTAGCTGAGCTGAAAGCCAAGGGTGATGAGCAATTGGGTGGTTTGGAGAGAGTTAGAGCTGAGCTGGAGCAGACTAGGCTAGAGCTTGAGACTCTGTCAGTTCCACCCACTGTTTGTGAGAACTGCTTGTCTCTTAGATTGGAGTTGATCAAGCTGAAAGCCAAGAAGTCTGTCCAGGTTGATAGAGAGTATGAGACCTTCTTGTCTCAGGTGGAGGTTTTAGCTTCCTTGAGAGAGGAGCTAGCTGATGTTCAGAATGAGAATTTTTACCTCCGTCAAATCCTGAGTTGGGTGAGTGCCAGAGAGCCACAGCTCGTCATGATGATCCACCGGTTTAAGAGGCAGGATGGGTTTGGGGTAGGCTACACCGACACCAAGGCTGATTTTGAGAGTGCTATTAGCCGGGCAGTGGAGTGGAGTAAAATGACTCCTGAACAGAGATACCCTAAGACTCACTCCACTGAGTCTTTCCAGGCTAGTCAGCCCAAAGATGGAGTGTCACAAGAATAGCCTAAAGCACCACCCAAGAAGCCCATCTAGGTTTCAAAGCCCAAACATCTCCACACTTCTCTAGACTCTCTACCTGGACCCTCTCACACCAAGGAGTCTACACCCAACACCACCAAGCCCAAGAACCCCAAGCCTCAACCACATCCCAAGAAGTCCACTTACCACTGTGAGTACTGTCAAAGAGATGGGCATCTTAAGGAGTTTTGCTTCAGGAGGAAGCGGGTTGAGAGAGCAGAGAGAGCTCGTGGTGGGCAGGAGCAGTTCTACCAGCAGGGTGGTAGACTGAGAGTTCCTCGACGTGGGGAGAGGCTAGAGGCCAGGCCGCGTCATGTAGGTGGTGGTAGAGGAGACGACTTTCATGCCCGTGCTATGGAGGGTGGTGTTCGCTCCGGCAGAGCTCCAGGCCATTCTGGATACGGTTTTGAACCTCGTGGCCGAGGTTTTAGGCAGAATTGAGGACCGTGCTTTGAGCCGCGTTTTTGTCCAAACTCTTATGATGCTTTCTTCTTTCCGTCTTTTGAGCATATGGCTTGACACTAGTTTAGTTCTTTTGCTAAACCTGGTGCCGAACCATTTGCTCCCCCTTACGACCATTGATTGTGCAGGATCGGGGACTAGAGGACGTATGGATCATGGACTCAGGATGCTCTCGCTACATGACGGGACATCGCAGATGGTTCTCCAATCTCTCTCCCCCGAGCTCCAAGGAATACATCACCTTTGGGAATAGTGGTCAAGGTAAGGTACACGACATTGGCTCAATTCGCATCTCTGACCATTTCTCTTTGAAGAACGTTGCTTTGGTTGGAAATTTGAATTTCGATTTGATTTCTGTTTCGCAACTTCTTGAGGATGGTTTGGAGGTTCATTTTAAGAAGGGCATGTCTTCTGTAGTTAATTCTAGAGGGTCTATGATTTGCCAGATCTTACCCTTCGGTAAGGTTTTTCGGATTGACTTCTCTAGTTCTTTTGGCCGTTCTCGCTGTTTGATTGTTGGATCCTCCTCTGAGCTCTAGAAGGGGCATAGGAGGTTAGGCCATTTGTGTTTTGATCTGCTAGTCAGATTGAGCTCTATGGATCTCATCTGAGGATTGCCCAAGCTTAAGATGGAGAAGGATCTAGTTTGCCATCCCTATCGTCAGGGGAAAATGGTTGCCGCTTCTCAATCACCTGTGACTCAGGTGATGACTTCGTACCCGGGAGAGCTGTTACACATGGACACTGTTGGTCCAGCTCGGGTACGCTTAGTCGGTGGGAAGTGGTACGCACTTGTTATCGTTGAAGATTTTTCTCGATTCTCATGGGTTTTCTTCTTGGAGTCTAAGGATGAGACTTTTCATTTTGTTCATTACCTGATTTTGAAGCTGAAGAATAAGAACAATGGTCGGATGCGAGCGATTTGCTCTGACAACGGCTCTGAGTTCAAGAACTCTCAGTTCGTTAGCTTCTGTTGTGATCAGGGTCTTGATAATCAGTTTTCTGCTCCTTACACTCCCCCACAGAACGTCGTTGTGGAACGAAAGAACCACACTCTAGTCGAGATGGCCAGGACGATGCTCGATGAGCACAGGACTCCTAGGCACTTTTGGGTTGAAGCCATGAACATGACTTGCTATCTGGCCAACCACATTTTTCTTAGAGCTTACCTTGGTAAGACTTCATATGAGTTGCGGTTTGGCAGACAGCCCAAGGTGAGCCACTTGCGAGAGTTTGACTGCAAGTTCTTTGTGCTCAAGAAGAGAGGGCATTTCGACAAGTTTGAGTCTCGTTGCTGGGATGGAGTCTTTCTTGGTTATGATCTGCATTCTCGAGGCTTCCGTGTTTGGAACCTCAACTCCCCAGCAGCTTGTCGAGACTTGCGAGGTTTCTTTTGATGAGTCCTTGCCTTCTTGACTCCTTCCTTTGAGCTTTCTGGAGATGGTGAGCTCGGAGAGTCCATCTTCGAGGAAGATGATGACACTCTAGCTGTTGATGAGGGTGGGCCTTCTGCATAGCCTGCAGAACCCACACCTTCTGAGACTTCGACTGAGGACAAGGGCGGACCTCTGATCACTTCTTCCACTTCGATCGAGCCCCCTCAGTCGAGTCCAGAGGTGCCAGCTGCTGACTCTGGTGAGGTGACTTCAGATCACTAGGGATCCCGAGCAGTTCAGCGTGATCACCCCTCAGAGCTCATCATCGGTGATCTGTCTGAGATGACTTTGCATTCTTCTGTTGACTCGCTTGCTGTGTGTTGCTGAGTCTGCGTTTGTTGCATCTTTTGAGCCCAGAGACGTTTCTCATGCTCTTTCAGATTCAAATTGGATTAATGCTATGCAAGAAGAGCTTGAGAATTTTGTCTGCAATCGTGTTTGGACACTGGTTGAGCTGCCACCTGGATGCAACCCCATAGGCACCAAGTGGGTGTTCAAAAACAAGCAAGGTGAATATGGGGTTGTGGTGCGCAACAAAGCTCGACTGGTCGCCAAGGGTTTTTGCCAGAAGGAGGGTATTGACTTTGAGGAGACTTTCGCCCCTGTTGCCCGTCTTGAGTCCATTCACATTCTCTTAGCTTTTGACGCTTCGAAGGGTTTAAAGCCTTTTCAAATGGATGTCATGAGTGCTTTTCTGAATGGGTACATAGAGGAGGAGGTCTATGTTAGGCAGCCCCCCGGTTTTGAGAAACCTAAGTTTCCTCGACATGTTTTTAAGCTGCAAAAAGCTTTATACGATCTGAAGCAAGCCCCTAGGGCTTGGTATGACCGGTTGAAGCAGTTTTTGTTGGTGAAGGGCTTTGTGATGGGTTCTGTGAATAAAACTCTTTTCTTGCTCAGAGATGCCTCAGATTTCTTGGTTGCTCAGATATATGTGGACGATATCATTTTTGGTGGTACTACTGATGTGCTTGTGACCAAGTTTTTTGAGCAGATGCACAGTGAGTTTGAGATGAGCCTCATGGGTGAGCTCAAGTATTTCCTAGGGCTCTAGATCAAGCAGACCAAGGATGGCATTTTCATCCACCAGAGTAAGTACACAAGGGACATGTTGAAGAAATTTGACTTTGGTGGAGAGCTGAAGCCTCAGATGACCCCAATGGGTACATCTGGCGGCCTGGACAAGGACGAGAGTGGTGTCAAGGTCAATGAGAGAGAGTTTCAAGGGATGATCTGTTCGCTGCTGTACTTGACGGTGACGAGGCCAGAAATACAATTTGCCGTGGGACTGTGCGCGCGCTTCCATTCTTCACCACGCGCGTCTCATCGGCAGGCTGTCAAGTGCATTTTCAGGTATCTTACCTATGCACCCGATCTAGGTCTTTATTACTCAGTATCATAATCTCTTGATTTATCTGGATTTCCGGACACTGACTTTGGTGGGTGTCGGTTGGATCGCAAGTCGACTTCTGGTACTTGCCAGTTTATTGGTTCGTCTCTTGTCTCTTGGTCTTCTCGGAAGCAGTCTGGAGTTGCACTTTCGACCACTGAGGCTGAGTATGTAGCTGCTGCTAGCTGCTGCTCACAATTGGTTTGGATGATTTTCACATTGCGAGATTTTGGGTTGTTCTTTCCTACCAGAGTGCCTCTGTTTTGTGACAACACCAGTGCCTTTAGTGTAGGGAAAAACCCGTGTCTCCAATCAAAAACCAAACACATTGATGTGCGCTTTCACTTTCTGAGGGATCAATATGCTAATGGTGTCATTGACCTTGTTCATGTTGATACCCATCATCAGTTAGCTAACATTTTCACCAAACCCCTAGATCAGTCTACTTTTGAGTGTTTACGAGGGGATTTGGGTGTTGTGTATCCTTTTTAGGATATTTTGAGTCAGTTTTCTTTACTCTTTTCTTGAGTCCTTTTGTGTGTGTTCATATTATGCATATTCACATATCACACTTTGAGCCTGCTTCTGTTATATGATTGAACTGCTTTACTTATTCTAGCTGGTACATGCTTTGATTACTTGTCGATGATCATGCTTTGCTTCAGTTCACGTGATATGTCTGATATCTATCATATGCATGGCTTTTATGCTTTAAAATTAAAAAATAATCACCATTGCTTCCGGTAACTAGCATGTGTAGGCTGAATGCTTTTGCTATCTGTTACATGCCTTGTTGCTAGTTCCTCACTTAGATGCAGATATGCCACTTGGACATCTATATGTTTTAACATGGAAAATGTGCTATAAAAATGATAAAAATCAAAAATGAATGAAAATTCCATGCCTTTTTATGCTTGACTTGAAAAGATCCAGGTGGGTTTGCTTTGTCGCATTGCATTGTTCTGGACTGCTTACCATAGCACTTTTGTATGAACTAGGACAGTGTAGTGTATGCCAAAACCATATGTCTTAAGTTTCTAATGGTCCAGTTCTGTTCTAGGCTTGACTTGGTCGGTTAGCATAAGGTTTGACATGCAAATAACCCCTGGAAAAAATGAAAAAGGAAAAAGAAAAAGCCTGAAAATTAAAAAGATAACAAGTTTGCTGGAGCACTTTGTTTTGGACAATGCTTATCTTGGTATATATCAATTAGGTTTTGTATCTCATGCTTTACCTTGATTGTCAACTAGAAAATGTGGTGATGCTTTTGTTTGCGAAAATTGGAAAATGTGTGCTAATGACTTTCTTTAGATATCATCTGTTGCACTGATCATGCCATGTGTCTTAGACAATATGTATTTTGCTATACCTGCTAGATGTTGTAATTGCAGTCAATCATATCTGAGAAGCATGCTTTCTTCACTCCACCTGCACCCCAGTTGCATTCATTGCATATTTTGAGGGGGCGTTGCATTTCAGGGGGAGTCTGTGTCTCTTTAGAGTGCATTTAGTCTCGCTTGATGAGTCCAATTGTCAACAAGGGGGAGAAATTTTGTGGAGAAGAGTTTAAGGGGGGAGTTTTGGCTTTCTTTGGGATTTGCTTCAGGGGGAGTTTTTGTCCCGTTTGTCCTTACACTTTGGATATCCTTGTTGATAATTCTAAAATTGCACTCGTTTTTGAGTGTTTACTTTTGGTTAACCATAATGACCGCTTTCTTGCTTTTGTTCGGCTTTTGGTCGTTAGGGTTAAACTTTTATTTTAGTTTCTTTTTTTTCTGTTTTCTTGTGTTTTGTTTTCGTGTGTTCCACATGTGCTCGCAGGTACTGGAGATCTGATGAAGAGACGTGTTGACAATGCACTCATCAAGGGGGGGATTGAGGAGCCATGCTGAAGAGTATGGGCCTCATGGCTCCAGATGTGATGAGTCATTGTCAACGGTAGTCAAAGAGGACAAGAAGAGGAGAGGATACCTGCTGTGTCTGGGCCGTGTGTGACTCAGGTACATGGGCAGTGAGCGACTATTGGGCAGAGGGGCCGCGAAGTCGGGCTGGCCCAATCTAGGTACATGGGCTAGGAACAGCATAGGATCTCCTAGGCTGTTGACCAGGATTGACTCAGGTACACAGGCGGCGAGCGATTGCCGGGTTGAGAGAGCTGCGGAATCGGGCCGACCCAATCCGTGTACCTGGTGCAAAGTCGGTGCACGCTTTGTCAGTTTCGGTGCAAAACTGACAACCGCTGATCTCGGATCTGACCATTCTGAAGTGAAGCCGTAGTCGCTACGAAAGCTCCGCTTTAGGATAAGTCATCTGTAATTACGAGTTTACAATTTTGTCCTTAGGCCCACAGTCAGTCAGTAAAGTCTGTAAAAATATCCTAAGGGCATTTTGGTCTTTTCCATTTTATTTCAGCGTCTGTAAAAACCCTAAGGGTCTTTGGTATTTTCCTAGGCTATTGGGCTGCCTATAAATAGGGCCCCAATCCCTAGGGTTAGGGTTACCCTTTTTAAAATCACTTTCATAATCAAAAAGATTGGGTCATTTTTCTCTGTTTCCCCTGTGTGCGCCGCCAGCGATATTGTGTTCCTGTTCATCTCGAGATTTGTTGTTTCTCTTCGATCAATTGTCTGGAAATCCTCCATCCAGGTTCTGATCTCTCTACTCTGTTCTCAAATCGTCACACTGTAAAGTTACTTCTCCGTTGCCTCATTTTGCGTGCCTAGTTCGTTTATCTTTTTTGAGATTTCAGCCACCACATGCGAGTTCTTTCTCTTTCGAGCACTCTTTCTCTGGTTGCTGTTTGTTTAATGAATAGATAGTACAGCTAGCTAGCACATTTACCGTGGCTAGGCAATAGCCTACAGATTGCAGTTGGGTCAGCTGCAACTGTGCTTGTGTGGTTCCCGACGCCTGCAATTTTTGTCGTGTCCTGATCGACAGCTAGCCTTGCAGTGCCTAGACCCTGCACAGTGTCTTGGCTATAGGCCATCATTTTCTCACGCACGTCCGTTTTTTCTCAAGGTTTTTGCTAGTGATCTTGTTTCACGTGCGGCAGGCAAGATCTTTTCAAAGTTTTATTTATTGATGCCTGTGCTATGCGATAGTAGCATGAATTGTCTTGTTTTTCTATTTTAATCACAGCTATAGAGACTAGCCTCTCTAGGTACAGATAGCTTTGCCAGCAGGAATTTTCTTTCTTCAGATTTGAAGTGCATGTGCTTGGCATTACTAGCTTCACTAGCCTACAGTTTCGCTCAACAGCTTCGCATGCGATCACCAAAGCACTTCGTGCGAAGTAGCACTGTCATCTGTTGGAGTATTTTTCAATCAAGTGCACAACTTCAATTTTTTGGTCCACTTCGTTGTTTGAAGTCTGCTACCAAAGTAGGCTGGGTTTGGAGTTTGTAGTCTGAAGGTTTTCAGGCGAGTGGTTCGAAGCTCAGTGAGCAAAGCTGCTCAGCAGACTTCGCTTTCGGAAGGTGAGTTCCGGAGCTGCAGCACAGGCTTCGGGAAGACTCCGACACCCACAACTACAACCTTCACTTGACGATTACGAAGCAGGTTTTGACAGCTACAGACTTCACTGAACTTTACTTCACGGGCTTCAACAACATCAGGCTTCAAACGTTCACATCGACAGGCTTCGACGAGTATCGAACATGAGACAATTTTTGAATAGTAAACTTTCATCTCTGTTTACGTGCATTCAAGTTAAACCTGTGTGATGATCTACTTTTGTGAAGATTGATACGTCCATGTGTTAAATGTTTTGTTAATCTGCCTTTAAGCACTGTGTTGGTGTCTCTTTGTTTAGGACACCGGTCGTTTTTAGGCTAGATCATTTTAGGCTTTATTAATCTGTTTACTTTTCTCTGCTAAGTCTGTTGAGGTGCATTGGGTGTTGGGAGAAGGCTATAGATTCGAAAGAATATTTTTTAGGCGCCCATTCACCCCCTCTCTAGTCGCTATTTTCGGTCCTACATAGACTCTTTGGTGTGAGAGGGTCCAGGTAGAGAGTCAAGAGAAGGGTGAAGTTGTTTAGGCTTTGGGATCTAGACGGGCTTCTTGGGTGGAGCTTTAGGTTGTTCTTGGAACACTCCATCCTTGGGCTGACTAGCCTGGAAAGACTCAGTGGAGTAAGTCTTAGGATATCTCTGTTCAGGAGTCATCTTACTCCACTCCACTGCTCGACTAATGGCACTCTCAAAATCAGCCTTGATATAGGTGTAACCTACCCCAAACCCATCCTGCCTCTTGAACTGCTGGATCATCATGCCGAATTGTGGCTCTCTGGCACTCACCCAACTCAGGATCTGACGGAGGTAAAAGTTCTCATTATGAGCATTGGCTAGCTCCTCTCTTAAGGAAGCTAACACCTCCACCTGAGACAAGCAGATCTCACACTCTCTATCGACTTGGACAAACTTCTCAGCTTTCATCTTGATCAACTCCAATCTAAGAGACAAGAAGTTCTCACAAACAGTGGGTGGAACTGACCATGTCTCAAGCTCTAGCCTAGTCTGCTCCAGCTCAGCTCTGACTCTCTCCAACTCGCCCAACTGCTCATCACTCTTGGCTCTCAGCTCAGCTAAACTAGCTAGGTGGGATGGGCAGTTAACACACGGCACGACGACAGTGGCATGAGCATCTTTCAGCTCCAGCTGAGCACTCTCAAGCTCAGTGGCCAAAGCGTCTCTCATCTACCCTCTCTGTGTACCTGGACTTCAGAGTCGTCAGGTCACACAATAGCACCTCACAGTTAGGGCACTCACTACTACCAGCCAAGTAAGGGGAAGAAGATAGACTCTCAATTTTGCCGTTGGCCACGACAAGCTTACTCTCAAGCTCATCTATCCTCTTCTTAGCCCCTCTAAGCAGTTTCTCCCGATACCTCAACTCCTGACGGTTCTCTTCAAGTAAATAAACGACTTCTTGTTCATAGGAGGATACCTTTTCATCGGCGTCATCGTCGGAGTTGTTGGGGGAGCCCTTCTCTTCCTTATCCGTAAGAGCCATTGAGCAGAAGCTCTTGTGGGATCTTCGACGGTGGTGCGAGCATCTCTTCGGCTTGTCCTCGAAGGCCATGAAGCAGAGGCCCGCCAGATCATCCTTGTCCTTCCCCTTTCTAATCATGATCTCCTCATCACTTGAGCTTGATGAAGAGGAAGAAGACGAAGACCGCTTGGAGTAGCTTCTCTCCATCTCGGTGAAGAAGGCCTTGTCTCGCTTCTTGTTCTCATGCCGGTAGTCCTTTAGGGCCTTTTGAAATAATCTTGTCTTGGGCTTGCCCTTTGTGAAGGTGGAGCTGTCGTGCTTGTCGGAGTCGTAGGAGCCACCACCGGTACCCTTCTTGTGACCATTCCGCTTGGGGAAGTCAGCGATGAAATGACCTGGATCACCACACTCAAAGCATGCGGATTTTGTGTCGTGTCTTTTGAACATTTGCTTATCATAGACACGACGCACCTGGTTGTTAAACATACACAAATCATCATCTTCTAGCGACTCAAGCTAGTCCTCAGTGATACACATTAGGGAGAACCCAGCACAACTCAAAGAAGAGGAGTCAGCAGAAGATGTCGCAAGGACCAGGGTTTTTGATCCAGAACCAGTGAAATTTGATCTCAATTGGATATCAACCTCTGTGGCCTTGAGCTTGCTGAACAACTCTGAAATAGTCAAGGTATCATAAGAGGTGCTCTCAATGATAGAGGATAACTTGATCTCCCAGATCTTAGGGTCTAAGGTATGAAGAATCTTGAGTGCATGCTCATGATCTGAGACCAGCTGAACTCCCTCGGCCTTGTTGTCTCGAAGCTTGTTGATGATCGATTGAAAACGACCAAACAAGGCTTCAACAGATTCACCCGGCTTCTGTGTGAAATTTTCATATTCACGTCGGTAGGTCTGATAGAGCCGAGCCTAGACCTGGGCTGTCCCCTCATGGCGTGCGTGGAGGGTAGCCCAGATCTCTCTAGCAGTGCTGAGATGGCTCACACGCTCAAACTCAGTGGGACCTAAACCAGAAAACAAAATGTTCACCACTTTGTTGTTGTTCTGATACTGGGTGATTATCTCGGGGGATGTACGTTCAGCAACAGGCAGTATGGTAAAAGTAGCGTGAACACAAACTTCCCAAATGTCCGAGCTCTGGCTCATGAGATAGACTCGCATGCGAGTCTTCCAATAAGTATAGCCAAAAGCTTCTAGGGATGGGACCTTTCCAAAAGAAGTCTTGATCACTACCTGGGGTTAGAACCGGTTAAGGTATGGAAAAACCTTAACCAGGCTCTGATAACACTTGTAGGACCGAAAGTAGCGACCAGAGGGGGGTGAATGGGCGCCTAAAAATTCTAGCGAATCAATGGCCTGATCCCAACACCCAACACACCTCAACAGAACAATCAACGGAAGAACCCAGATCAAACAGTGCTAAAAATAATCTAGCCTAAAAATGACTGGTGTCCTAATCGAAAAGACACCAACAAAGTGCTTAAAGGCAGATTACTAAATCATTTAACTCACAGGCATCTCAACCACCACATGTATAATCATCAACAGAGCATAAGCATTCAATCAGACAAAATAAGTGCAGATGATGAACTATGCTCACAAACGATTCAAGATGAACTGAATATATAAAAATATATCAATGAACATTCATAGTGCACTCTGAATAAAAAACTTACTGTTTATCAATCTATTCTAGAATATTCAGAAATAAGAGCAATAGTGCATGAGAATAACGAAATGATATTTCTACTGTGCTTGTGCTTTCCCAAAATATGTGCAGCTACTTTGTGTTCAACAAAAATGCTTGTTACGATTTAAAACAGTCCCAGAGTAATCACAGTAATCAAAAAGGTATGTGCACGTAAAACAAGAAACAAGAAAAGTGACTACTGTGTATGGCTGATTACTGCGTTGCTCCTGTTTGTGCATTCAGTCGAACAATTTCAGAGTAACATATTGACATGCTGTAGATTGTCGATTTCTGCAGTGTTCCATCCACCACCTTGTGCAAAATGCCTGCTCACCGAAGTCCTAGTCCACGCGCGAACCCTCTACTGCTCGAGCCAAAATTTCTGCATGCGGTGTCCACCGATCCTCACGCCGAGCGCCGAGTGACCTCCTGCCACGTGAGTCATTGCAGCCAGATGCGACTTGCAGCACGTGCACTTGACTTGCCGTGCTGCAAGTCTACTGCTACGCCTCTGCTTCTGCTGATGCACGCCGCTCCACATGCTGCTGCCCACGCGTAGCTGCTGGCTGCTAGACGCTAGACGCTAGCTTTAGCTCTCAGCCGCTAGGTGCTAGACGCTAGCTTCTGTAGCCGAATAAAAATCAGCGGCAGAGGAAAAACAGCGCCTGGAAACAAGATGCATGCGGCGGCGGCTACACGGGAAGAACGAACGCCGGCGACGGAAAAAACGAGGAACTTAGAGGAAAAAGTGAGCCACCATTTCTGAAATTGGTAAAGTGTTTATCAAAATGGGTAACCCTAACCCTAGGTATTGGGGCCTTTTTATAGGCAGCCCAAAATGGGGAAAATCAAAATACCCCTAGGGTTTTTACAAACGGTGAAATAAAAATGGAAAATACCAAAATGCCCTTAGGGTTTTTTACAGACTCGACTGACAGACTATGGGCCTAAAGGCAAAATATTAAAAACCTAAATAAAGACAACTTGTCCTGATGCGGAGCTTTCGTAGCAGCTACGGCTTCGCCTCAGAACGGTCAGATCCGAGATCAGCGGTCGTCAGTTTTGCGCTGAAACTGACAAAGCGTCCACCGTCTTCGCACCGGGTACCCGGATTGGACCGGCCCGACTCCGCAGCTCCCTTAGCCCAGCAATCGCTCACCGCCCGTGTACCTGAGTCAATCCCGGTCAATAGACCAGTGGATCCTCTGATGCTCCTAGCCCATGTACTCGGATTGGGCCAGCCCGACTTCGCGGCCCCTCTGCCCGACAGTCGCTCGCTGCCCGTGTACCTGAGTCACATGCGGCCCAGACACAGCAGGTCTTCTCTTTTCTTCATGTCCTCTTGACTTCCATTGACAATCACTCATCACATCTGGAGCCATGAGGCCCATGCTCTTCAACATGGCTCCTCAGTTGGTGGGCAAGTTCTTGGGATTCATGATCCATGAAAGAGGCATTGAAATCGATCCTAAGAGGCTTGAGAAAATTAGAGGATGTGTAGCGCTGCATGTAAGAGAGATGTGCAGAAACTGCTAGGCAAAGTTAATTATTTGCGACGCTTTATATCTAACTTGTCTGGCAAAATTGATGCTTTTGTCCCGATAGTCCGGCTAAAGAATGAAGCCGAGTTCACTTGGGGGGCAAGTCAGCAACGTAGTAAGGGCGTCTAAGGCCGGGATTCCATTTCAGCTTTATATCGGTGCGGAGGAGAGTGTGATTGGAGCCGTGTTGACTCAAGACATTGAAGGAAAGGAGTACATCATCACCTTCTTGAGTCGTCGACTTCTGGATGCCGAGACAAGGTACGTGTTTGTGGAGCATTTATGTTTATCACTTTATTATGTATGCACAAAATTGCATCACTATCTTCTCCCTAGCACATGTGTTGTCACTTGCCAAACGGATGTCATAAAATACATGTTGCAAAAGCCGATTCTAAGTGGTAGAATCGGCAAGTGGGCATATGCGTTGATTGAATACGATTTGGCTTATGAACTGTTGAGAGCTATGAAATGCCAAATCATTGCTAACTTTATAGTGGATCACCATGTGGATGTCAATTGGAGCAACGAAGTCGCTTTAATTGAGGTATTACCATGGAAACTTTATTTTGATGGTTCGGCTTGCAAAAATGGCCAAGGTGTTGGAGTGGTGCTCGTATCACCAAGTGGTATGCACATTGAGACCTCGGCCCATCTAGATTTTCATTCAACTAATAATCAAGACGAATATGAAGCCCTATTGCTAGGTCTTGAGTTGTTAAACTCCATGGGTGTGAAATATGTCCGTGCATATGGTGATTCCTTATTAGTGGTGCAACAAGTAGCTAAACTTGCTCAATGTTTTAATGGTCTACTAAATAGCTACATGGACAAGTGTCTAGATCTAATTGCCACCTTTGATGATTTTGAGATTACTCATGTATCTAGAGTAGACAACTCACATGCAAATGACTTGGCTAAATAAGCATCAGGCTATCAGATAAGGAGAGGTAAATTCTGCACACGAGAAAAGCTGATGCTTGGAGACGATGGATCATCCGAGAGTACTAATGTCAGTTTGACCGACCTTGTAAGCACGGTCATACCGCCCTTGCATTCCCGGTCCAACCGGCCACGTCAGGCTGGTCGGACCGACTCGTTCTAGATGTCCGGCAATAGCCGGTTGAACCGGGCCAACGTGGCTGGTCCGACCGACTGTTGTCAGGAGGGTTTAGCACTCGGGGGGCAGGTCCAAATGGAAAATTTAGAGGCCAATTCTAGTGGGAATTTGGCCATTGCTCCTTTGATCAATAAGGATGATTGGAGGATCCCAATCGTTCAATATTTAAGAAATCCAAACCAAAAGGTTGATCGGAAGGTTCGGCGACAAGCGTTCAAATTTGTTTTGCTTGACGATGTGTTGTATCGTCGGACTATCGATGGAGTACTATTGAAGTGTTTGGACTCCGATCAAGCTAGAGTTGCTACAGGTGATGTCCATGAAGGGCTTTGCGGTACTCACCAGGTGGCCCCGAAAATGAGTTGGATGCTCAAAAGGGCGGGTTTTTATTGGCCGACTATGACTGTGGACTGTTTTAAGTACTACGTAGGGTGTGAAGCCTGTCAAAAGTTTTGTAATATTTAGCTAGCACCTGCATCGAGGCTTAATCCTATTATCAAACCATGGCCGTTCCAAGGTTGGAGCTTAGACTTCATCGTCCAAATTCACCCACCATCTTCAAAAGGGCATCGGTTCGTATTGATGGCAACGGATTACTTCACCAAGTGGATCGAGGCCGTGCCGCTCAAGAACATGACTCACAACGAGGTAATTGATTTCATATTGAAGCACATTGTACACAGATTCGGCATTCCCCAAACTCTCACTACAGACCAAGGTACTTTGTTTGCTGCTAAAGAAGTGAGGAATTTTGCCGAATACTATAGGATCAAATTGGTAAACTCTTCCTCGTATTATGCTCAGGCCAATGGTTAGGCCAGTCTAGTAATAAAACTATGATTAAACTAATCAAGAAGAAGATTGAAGAGTTTCCAAAGAGGTGGCATGAGGTGTTTTCCAAAGCTTTATGGGTTAGTAGAGTTGCAAAGCACAGTGCCACTAAAGTCAGTCCATATGAGTTGGTATATGCACAAGAAGTCGTTCTACTAGTAGAGGTGGAGCTTGGCTCACTTAGGTTTCTTAAGCAAGATGGCTTATCGCTCGATGAATATGAGACGCTTCTAAAGGATAATTTAGAAGAAGTGACCGATAATAGGTTGAGGGCTCTAGAGGCAATAGAGAAAGATAAAATAAGAGTACTACAACAAGAAGGTCAAAGCAAAATCATTTCAAATCAATGACCTAGTATGGAAGACAATTTTTCCATTAGGCACTAAGAGTTCAAAATTTGGTAAATGGTCGCCTAGTTGGGAAGGACCTTTTAAGGTAATTCAAATCGCTCCAGGCAATGCTTATGTATTAGAGTCTTTACAAGGAGAGAAATTTCGAAGGATTTTGAATGGTAGATATTTGAAAAAGTACTTCCCAAGTGTGTGGCAAGATGCTTAGAGTGTTAAAAGGCCGATATTGAAGGTATCACCCGAGGCCCGTCATGCTTTTAGCTCCTTAAGTTGCTAAAAGGCAGGGGGCATGTGTTTATAGCAAAAAATGGCATTATGGGTCAAGCTAAGCAAATACTGAAAAATGGTATTTTTAACCGAAAATATGCCAAACCTGGCAAAGGCCGGTCTGACCGGCTATGGTAGGCCGGTCCAACCGGCCAGGCCCGGTCAGACCAGACCATGGGCTCGGTCAGACTGGCCAGGGATTGAGAATGTGAATCCAAAGTGGATTGGAGCTATTTTTATCCAAATATTATCTCAACCGAATTTTGGCTGAATCCTACTGCATTTTTAGCCAAGGACCACTAGCCCACCCCCTATAAATACTAGGGGCAAGGCTGATTCAGGGGCTCTCTCTCCAATCCGAAAAATCCAAAGCCCTAGCTTTGAATCGCATTTATTTTCTTTACTTTTCGCATCTTCATGGGTTTGCTTGATAGCCCTCCATCTACCGCGTCCGTAATTATGGTAACCCTTGCTGGTTTGCTTGTGAACCTCCCATTAATCCACGTAACAGATTGCTATCCTTTTTATCGGGTTTTTCCATCATATTATGCAATTCATCCTCTTGGCCGAATTATATTTGATCTCTTGCTGTTTTTGGAGAGTGATTGCCTTCACAAATTCCCCCACGAAGTTTGAAGGCAATTGGATATTTTTTGCTACGTCATCCAAACACTAGCAGATTTGATCTGTCGTCGCCGGTCTGACCGACGGCATAGGGCCGGTCTGACCGGATCCCCTCCATCAGGCCGTTGTCGGCAACGCCTGGTGATACCGGCAGTGTTCTACCAGTCCAACCGGGACCTTCTGCACTGTGCTACGTCGAAGCCCCTGCCGAAGCCTATGCGATGAAGCCTATCCACGTGGTCTGACCGAGGGGTACCCGTCGGTCCAACCGGGGACACTTCGTTGGTTAGACTGCCGGAGCTACCCTTCGCAACTGCCTTCGAGGCCCAATCCAAAAGACCCTTCGCACCTCCGGTCCGACTGAGGTTGTACCTCTGGTCTGACCGGGCCTGAAGCCGAAGGTGCACTTAGGGGCCCTTTGGGCCAACTTCCGACGTAACTCTGAATCGGCCTCCGAATTGGTCGATTCCAGGTATTTTGGCTATTTTATTCCCATTTACATTATTACTAACACTTTCGGCCAATTAGATTAAAATATTAATTATTTATCTGATTGCCTGGCGACTCCAAATCCCTTATCACTATTTAGGGTAGTCAGAACGCGGCGTCGGTATCGCTGTGATACTTTTGGACGTCGAACCGGCCCAAGTGCGGGGGAGCATTTCCGCGTCAACACACTTTTTGGCGACTCCGCTGGGGAAAACGCCAATCATGACTACTACTTCTACATCGGCAGCGAGTACCTCTACTACGTCTACATCCACTACATCACCGATAACCACTATGGGGGGCACGAACATCGATGACCGCAACATTATGATGCCCACCATGGCAGACATATCTGAGGAAGACCGAGCAAAAATCGAAGCAAAGAAGAAGGAGCTCAAAGAGTTGATGCTTAGGGATTGCATAAAGACACGCTCGGGCTTCATCATGCGCGACAACCTCAACCTAACTCAGGTACGCCCCTCATCACCCCCTTTATCTGCTTCACAAGTTGACCGTAGGATAGCTGCGTCTGTTGATCAGGCGGTTAGCGCCTCGCTAGCTAACAAACTAGAACCCGCAGTTGTCTCACAAGTGGCAGCAGTATTTAGGAGATTCGGTTTTACTGAGGCCGATTTACCAGCACCAATTACTAGTATTCCGCCAACACAACACATTTATAGTAGAACAAACGGCAATACTGGAAAAACTATCACGTTTCTGGCTACATGATCCATAGCCGAAACACATAACTACGCTTATGGCCTGGTGAACCCAGCTTATCATGCACCACCACCGCCTGCACCCACGCCAGCTCTGCCGCCACCGCTCGCGCCACACACTACCACACCACAGCATAGGCCAGAGCATGCCGATATACCGCCATGCGTCCCGCCACCACATGAAAGACGTGCACAAGCAGTAGACCACGACGATATTGAGGACGTATTCGCGCGCTATTTAGGGAATGCACCGGCTTTACACCTTGGGATAGAGCTAGGGTTTATCGGAAACCATATCCCAACCACTTTGATGCAATTCCGTACCCTCGCGGTTATAGAGTCGCGAACTTCACT
>JAAALK010000282.1:36026989-36140047 GCA_019279435.1 Zizania palustris
AGGCCTGGCCCAAGAGCGCCTTTCAGCAGGCCGATGAAGTCCTGGGTCCAGGCCAGGAATTCGGCGCGCGCGCGCACCGCAACCTGGGCCTGGGCCATGAAACCTCCCCTCTGCCTGGGCCGATTTAGATCCAGTTAATCTTGGCCGTCGGATCTGATCCGATGGCCAGGCGCCGTTTTCGCCCGCATAAATACCCACGCGCCGGCGAAAACCTAACCCTAAAAATTCCCCCACTTCGGCCCGAGAGTGAGAGCGTGCGCGCGGCGGCGGCGGCCGCGACGGCGACGGCGACCGGCGGTCGGCGCCACCGGCTTGCTCGCGGAGCACCGCGCTCACCCGAGGGTGAGCGGGGCTCCGTCGCGAGCCCGCGGTGGCCAAAACCCTAGGAACCCGAGCGCGGCGCGCGGCGGCGGTGGCGGCCCGCGACGGTGACGGCGACTGGCGGTCGGCGCCACCGGCTAGCTCGCCGGAGCACCGCGCTCACCCGAGGGTGAGCGAGGCTCCGTCGAGCTAGCCCGCGGCGGCCAAAACCCGAGGGTCCCGAGGGCTCCGCCGGCCTCTTCCCGGCCTCCGGCGAGCGGCGGCTGTGGAAGCTAAGGCTAGGGGTAGCTAGGGCTGCGGGAGGGGAGCGGGCGCGTAATGGGCCGAGGCGGCGTGAAGGCTTATTGGGCTGAGGCGGGGAGGAAGGCGCGCTGCGCGCGGGTCGAGGCGGGGAGGGAGGCGCACTGCGCGCGAGCAGACGAACGAGTAAATCTCCGCTTTAATATAGTTAAGATATAAGTATTTACGTGAAAAAAAAGTCACACCGGTGGTAGGGAGCATATGGCATGCTACCAGACTGAGAGAGGTAGGTGTCCACACACGACCACACCACCGACTCGTCTGCTCAATAATGCATCATCTACTCTACCGTATCACAGCTAGCCAGCAACAACACATTATTTATTTATTTTTCCCTTGTGGTATTTTTCTGTGACATCGATTCTGCTTGCATGTAATTAAATTTCTGTGATCGATTCTGCTTGCATGTAATTAAATTAGTCGTGGATTAATTATTTTTAATAACATTAATTAATTAATAATGAACTGTAAAGTTAACAATTTAATTAGATGACAGAGGAGTAAAGTTGACACACATGTGGAAAGGTTGGTACATACTTGACAGATGACATACTACCTGCCATTTAGGTCCTGAAATGGAAATGAAATATAGTTTATGACAAGTAGAGGCAAATCTAAAATTTTATGTTAGTGATATTATCATAAACTTGTCGCTTAGGATTTCAACATGTTACAAATACATTAAGGTTACTAGACAGGACAAACTACTATCATTAACACTAATTAAATAAAAATATTTATACTAATTAACCGAAACAATATAACCAAACTGTTACTAATAATAATATTTAAACACAAATAAATTTAATATTAAGAAATTGATAAATGAATTCAAAATAACTATATATTTAATGATATATATATATATACGACATATGAAACATGCTTATTTATAAATCATACTAGCCCAGGAGGCGCCCCTTCGGACGCCCCATCAAAAAGAGCATGCTACAGAAAATAAAATATCGGCTAGAATATATATAAAGTTTTTGTTCTCAAACCAAAGTGAAATATGATATCCTACCAATATGATATTCTACCAGATATGTTAAGGATGTTACAACCTTCTAAAAAATATAGCTAAAAATGAGGAGGTTACAACGAATTTGCAATCTAAGACCCGCCAAAGCTTGAACTTCCTTCATTGCTTGCCTCCTGCGATGAGACATGTGCAAAATTAGTTGGTCGCCATTGTCGTGGGCTACTCAATTAATCAAGTATAACTGCAAGGCTACCTTTCTTTCCTTGTCATTATGCAATTGCTTGATACTCTGTTTTATTACATATAAGCACTATCTATTCTCTTCAGGACATTAAAAACATTACTGAAATTTCCAAATTGCTAAAAATTTAGTATGGTTTGAGGTCAAAACAATGAAACAAACAAAACATAGAATAGATGCATATACGCAACACATATTCACTAACTAAAAACATATCTCAATCTCATGGAAATCAATTCGGTAATATGAGAGATCATCACCGCTAACTGAAGGAGAAAACCTACCATATAAAAATGTGTACTATGAGAAAGATACTGAGAAAGAATAAACATGTAATGTTACAAAAGAAAGAGAGCAGAAGTAAAAGAACAAAAGAGAGCTCTTCAGACCAGGTGGTGATGATCTCACTTGGAAGGCTCATCAAATATACACTAACTTAAAAGAGACCCTACATATCTATTTGTATAACTATTTGCATATTTAGATGAATGATCAATGGGATCTTCTATTTACCCTTGTAGTTATAGGTTTCGTCTGTTTATATCTATTCTAGATATGGCTAAAAAGATTTATTCAGATTAGTAAAAAATATGAATTATTTGAAAGAAGGTATATGAGAAAGTTGCAGAGGGAGAAATGTTTGGAGAGATCGGTGTTCTATGTAACATACCCCAGTCATTTACTTGCCGTACAGCTGAGCTTTCACAGCTTTTTAGAATGAGCAAAGCAATACTTCAAGAGATCAATGAAGAGCAGTAATATTCTAATAAACAATCTATTCCTTCAGTACTTTCATATCTGCCAATGGATGGCTACTATACTGCACTAACCATTGTGGTAGTGAGATGGACTCATATGAATCATTAATGTATTAGTATGTGGCCAATGTTGAGCTTAGGTTATAGTTTAAGTAACACATAATTCAGGTTTAGCATATCATTCTTTTGGTAACTCCATTTTAATAGACTATATTGGAACCTCTTAGAATTCTTGAGATGTTGATAGGAGAAATGAAAATTATCAATTATAGGCATCATAACTTGTGTTGTACTGTCCTGATTTATTTGTTATGTTTTTATATATATCAGCTGTTTCAACATCTCATTTTCTGTGCATCATCTCAAGATTTCAATACATATTGGTATATACTTCATGTCATTCCTCATGTAAAAGACTTTCCAGAATATTCTGCAGTAGGAGATATGTTAAATGTACACTATATACCACTGCTATGGTAATAACAAGATCATTCCGGTGTGCCTCATCAACAAGTTGTACAGCAATGCTATCACTTCCATCATTATTCTGCAAGTGTAATATAAGATAATCCAAAACCTCATATTGAACAAAACTAAATTGAAGTAGCAACATAAAAATTAGGACGCTAAACTAAAAGTCCATAACCCAGAGGAGAAACATGAGAGGAGAGGCAAGCACTCACGACAGCGAAGCCAAAGATTTATCCAAAAAAAGTATGTCTGTTATATACTGATGTTATAGCACACCAACGTACGCCCGCCTCTGTTATTGCTGCCTGTATTCAAGAGTAGATACTTGACGTTCCTGTACAATAGAAAAAGGAGATGAATTCTCCAAACAAAAAACATACTATAACATTTATCTTTTTCCAAGATGATATGTACAAACTGGATGTTAAGGGGGCTCTTCTTCTCTATTGAACGCCTAAAAATATGGCGAGATCTGTTTGCAATCCCATCAACATTTACAGAGGTGCCTGCAGGTCCATGAAGCATATCGCACTATGTAGAAGCAAAAACCAATTAAGAATATGAAATTGAATGCTCGAAAGACAAATTCTTGCAAACTGGACAAAACAACCATGTAATGAACATACTACTTCTTGTATCTTCTTTGTGAGTTGGACATCGACACGATATCAAACACATTTGTTTGGTCATACTTCTCTTTAAGTTTTTAAAGTATTAATCAAAGGTGAAATACTTTTGATGAGAAAAAAGCTGATGAAAAAATGGTATGAAGTTCTCTCTCTAGAAAGAAGACAATAAAAAGGTAAGGTTGTTCCAAATTGATCTGAAGACTAATTAAAAGGGTCATTCTAAAAATATCAAATTATCATTTTTTCTAAACAAATGCACCATACTTATTGCCACACCTAAACTACCTAATAGAAATCCCAATAATCAGATAAGCTAACAACAAAAAAATGCTCCTGATTTTTTTCTATAAAAGGGAAACACCATATATGGGGTGAGCAAGCACAATGGACCGAACGCCACCAAACTCTCAATAGTCAATACTGCATTAGGGCTGAGGCTTAACCCAAATCAGGGAACACGTCAAGGGTATGGTACCCATCATACCATCTGGGAGTGTGGTTATGTGTGGATATGCTCCATTCTAATCCATTTTGACGATCTGATTGAACTAATAGAGCCCCGATAAGCGAGAGCATCTCATCACAAGATGGGGAAATCGGCACAAAAAAGGAGCGCGGGGACTGTGGAGCAATCGCTTTCCCTGCAGAGGTGCCGATCGAATCCAGATCACCAGCAAACAACCTAATATCCTCCGAAACAATAGAGTGAGATCAGGAGAGATGGGGGAGAGAGAGCAGAGAGCAGAGAGACGCACCTGCGCTCGCCGCTCCGCCGGAGAACCAAAAAATCCCCAAAAAAAAGACGAGGGCGCCTCACATGCAATCCACGGCGGTGAGATCATGCAGCCTCCGCCACCACCGTTCATACTGGAGGTCGCCGAGCGGGACGACTGCGTGGTGGCAGTGGCCCCGCCATTAATGCCACTGCTCGAGCCGCCGATCTAATGCGTGGGCCCCACACTGCTAGGCGCCATCTCCCTAACCCATCCCCTCATGGCCAAACTGATACCTACGTCGGCGTGGGTGCCGCCATGGACGACGGACACGACGGAGATGGCGTGCCGCCGCCGGGCCGAGGTGTGTGTTTGGGGCGCGAGAGGAGCAGATCGGCGGTGAACGCGGCGGGGGTGAAGAGCGGCTAGGGTTAGGCGTGGGAAAAGGGGAAAGCCGAATGGGGAATGGGCCACATGAGTCTGGGGCTCCCTTCTGCCTAGGAATTTTTGCGAAACCCCCTGTGGTTTTCTTATTTAGAGCACGCTCCGATTTTATGAATTTCCTCTTCTTCCCATATAAAATCTCAGAAAAGAAGTGGCTCTTACGTAAAAAGCGCAAGAGAGTGAAGATAGGGTGCCGATCCTTCACGCAAATAGCGACGAACAGGAGGACATTTTCGAAAAAAGCAGCCCCGCTTGGGGCCACGTTGCGGCCCGCGGAGGCAGCCATGCCAGCCAAAAGGATGGTGGAGCCTTAACAAATTACGAAGACCGGAAGGACTTTTCTGCAAAATGATGACGTGGCTCACTGGTGGGAGAGCAAACGGGAGATGCTTTAAAGTATAGAGATACTACGTGCTAAAACGACTGGCTTAAGTGCAATGCAACCCAGCCATTTGATTGATTTACTGTTAGTTTGTTCTTCAGTAAGCATGTGTACATTATATTACACTAGACACGGAGGCGTCCGTTGGGCGCTCCATCGATAAGTCATATTCTATCACAAGTAGTCATTATCTTGACAAAATATAATATAAAAACAATTCATAAAAATGTAAGAAAATAATTTTCATAACTAAAGAAACAACTGGTGTTCTAATGATCTCATTGTTTTGACAAAATACAATATAAAAATATAAAAATAATGTTCGTAACTAAAAAAGTAACGGGTGTTCCACAATATCTAGTTTTTGTTGGCACTTATATTGTAAATTTAATAACAATATGTTGGCGTAAAAGATTACGCTAACAGGTTTCTGTAGAAAAGAAACTAACAACGAAGTGTTTGCGAAGCAAACTGTTCTAAGCCTCCGAAAGGATAATAGCTTAGAATAGTTCGAAGTGTGTATTGAATCACTTGTATTCGGTCCCTATTACAGGGTGAAATGGGGGGTATTTATAGGCCTAAACATTAAGGAAAAGACCTATTTACCCCTCTATTACAACCGACATTAAGGAAACTATTCGGTTTCCTTAATAGGGGCTAAATGGTAAAAGACTAATCTAATAGGATAGAAGATAGTCTTCCATCTTAGCTGGCAGAAAAGATCCTGAAGGGCTTTGGTTCGAAGACATACTTCGAACTAGTGCCTGTCTTCGGGCTTCGAACAAGGTTCTGGGCATCTTCGAAGATGGGCTTCGGACAATCTTCGAACTGGTTGACTGCCTTTATGCTGCTTGGCATAACCCCGAAGATGAGTATATTTCCCCCAACAGTAGCCCCTCGAATACGCTTCTCCGTTTCTCCTGTAACTTAGGAGAGCAATATACGGAAAGAAAAGATACCAATCATAGGGTTATTGGTTTTTATTTTATCTTCGAAATGCATGAAGATATGAACCTCGAATCAGTCGTAAGGTAATTACTTTTCGAACTATCTTAGAACTGACTCAGGAAGTTCGAAAGTCTTTTAGACTTAGAAAAAATACCGTTAGTTCCTATTTCTAACGGAAGTTATGTGATGCGTTATTTCTGGAGGAAAATAACGGGCGGGAATGCGAAAAGTGCAGAGCCCAAACGGTAACCAACGGAACGATTAGGCTATAAAGTAAAGAGCCCAAAACTTACCCGATTACCTTTTCACCGTTCCTCTCAGTCAAAAGCTTTGTGAGCCCCTTGAGTTCTTGAGCCCTAGCCTTTGAGTTTCCTGAGCCCCTTGAGTTCTTGAGCAACCTAGCGATCATAATGGTGAAGACCAAAGGATCTGCGCCTCCTTCAGCTTGGCTCGGCAGCAGGCAGCCGCAGCAGCAGCGGCGGCGACATTGGCGGCGGCACCCTCGATGCAGGCGGGATCATCCATGGCGGCAGTGGGGGAGAAATCCCCAAATCCCCGATGACCAAGGTCTGTGTCCACCTTCGACTAAATACTTGGATCAGTCTTTGAGTTAGGACCTTCTACCTGCAAGAGAGAATCTTTGGCAATCACAGCAGGGGGTAAGATTAGCAATGGGTTATGGTTCGGAGGCCGGGCAAAGAATCAATTCCATCACCAAGACCCGGAGAGGTTGTAGTGTTCGAAGCTTTTTCGAAGCAGGCTTAGGGCCTCCCTGCTGTGGATTTCTTGGCCGAAGTTCTTGACCTGTTTCATGTAACCCTCCCCCAACTATCTCCGAATGCTGTAGCTAGATTAGCTATCTTGAGTGGGGCGCTGAGAGCCGAAGGTGTGAGGGAGGGCTGAAATCTTTGCTGCGCTTCATAGAGCAACTTGTCAGCCGAAGACCTTCGTAGGCTCCGGAGGTGAGAAAGTGGTGGTTTCCTTCGGAAGCATTAATTTTAGACTTCGTGATGAATATGCCCTGCAATTCCCTGCTAAGGCCATCAATGCTAGATGGTACACCGATTGGGTCCTGAGGTGGTTTTATGCCGAAGTTGGAGTGAACAGTCCTCTGGCCGGTCCCCTCAAAGAAATCCAGTTCCGGAAGGAAGCCTTAGTGCAACCTGACGAAGGCCAGCTCGAAGCTCGCCTCAACTTGCTTCAGAAAATCAGCCGAAGGTTGAGCATGCGGGACTTAGCCGAAGAGTTCCTCGGACTGCAAATTCCTCCGTTGATGGCCAACTGGCCTATCGTCTTCGAGGATGACTCGGAAGGCGGTCTTCGCAAGATTAACTATACTTCGAGCCCTGCAGGTAACTTCGAAACCACATGCATAGTACATATTTACTTCGAAGAAAGACTAACTCGAATTATTTTTTAGCTTCTTCAGCCCCTATTACTTCAGAGCAAATTGTAAGGGCTTCGGAGAAGATTCTGGGCGCCCCAACTCCGTCGGAAAAAGAACGGCGAATTAAATTGGTCGGAAGTTGGGAACGATTTAACAGAGTATGGGGAATGTTGGAGTTAACTCCGCCCCCTCTGATGGACTGGGTGCCTCAAGAGAAAGGCCCCAAGAAAAGAGTAGCTGAAGCCGGAGCTTCCAGCTCCGCAAGGGACTCCGGTAAAGAAAGTGGCTCGAAACCGAAGAACCTCACACCTTTAGATCCTGTACCTTCGAGCCTCAAGAGCTTCAATTTCTAGTTCTAAAGAAGACGAAGGTATATTTTTAATGAAATTGATTGAGGAAGATGCAGCTCAACAAAGTATTCACATTGAAGATACTGCAGGTATACCGGAGCCTCAAGCCAACATCGAAGAAGTAAGAGCTCCGGATACCCAGGAGGAAAAATCGAAGCCCCTATGGGTGTAGATGAGGCCGAAGTACCTGCGAACGTACCGGAGTCTGGAGATAATGCTGATCAACCAAGGACTTCGGTAGTTCAAGAAGATACAACTCAGGCCGGAGTTCCTGTGGATGAAGGTGGGGTCGAAGTCACTATGACTTCGATTCCCGAAGAAGTAACGAGGACTCCCCAGGATAATGCTCCTGCAGTCCAAGATTTAGCGGCTGATTCGGATGAGGACTACACTTTTGATCCTCCGATCAGTCCAGTACTCGATCTTCTAGAGAATGTCGAAGGTAATTTTGCATAATTCTTATCAATTTTTGCAAAATTATACAATGTATAATATTTCTGTTTTGGCAGAGCCTCCTGTTGGTCGAAGTATCCCTCGAAGATACAATTCAAAGACCTTCGACAACTCGGAGCCGCAACCGGAGGTTACTCTACCGGGGCCTGGAAGAGGAAAAAGACACATAGAGCCTCTCCCTGCTCAAGGATCGATTTCATCTGAGTCAACAGATGAAAGTGAATCGACTGAGGGGGGGCCATCTTCAGAAGTTCCAAGGGCCTCGGAGGAACTCTCCGGACCTTCGCTAAGCAGAGCTGATCAGAAGGCTTCAGTAATGCTTCCTCTCATAACTCCTTTTTTGGAGGAGAAAACCGGACTTGGGACTTTGGTTAAACCTTTGGGTCAAGCCAGTCGCAAAGTCGGGGAAACAGAACTGGTAGCCCTTTTAAGCAGAGCGAAGGGTTCGGAGCTTAATCTTGCTGTGGAAAGAGCAGCTTATCAGGTATAAAGCATCTTCGAACCAAATAGCAAATTATATATGAATAATTTCTTATTCCAGTTTTCTTTTTTCTTAGCAAGCAGTCTTAGCCCGCGCTGCGGCTTTATCGAACGAAAAACGAAATGCTCAACTTCGGGAAGAGAACGAACTCTTCAAAGAAATTTTAACTTCTCCGAAGGTCGAGTAGCTCAGATGGCAATGTAATACTAGCAGAGCGAAGGCTAGGCAAAGCTTGGAGGCTGCGAAGAAAGAGCTCGAGCAGAAAGAATTGTGCTTCGAGCGAGATTGAAAGACTGCGAACGGAGGATGCTGCCAAGGGGTCTGAACTTGTAAGGACTACAAGAAGAGGCTGGCCAACTCCGGACTCAGAAGAATGCTTTGACTACGGAGAATGCTAGAATCTCCGGAGTTTTAGCAGAAACGACTTCGGCCAAGGATGCACTTAATGCGGAAAAGCTCAAGTCTGAGAAGGTGGCTTCGGAGGTCATCGAGCAGATGCTAGGTGTCTTGGAGTACTTCGGTACTACTGATCACTACCTTTTGGATGACAATGTAACTCTGCTGCGCCGGCTAAAAAGGATCCAAGGAGCAGCGAAGCAAATGAAGACGGCAGGCATGCGTTATGGAGAACTCTCCGGACAAGTGTCTGCCCTTGGAATACTTCGTTACTACGAGGATTTGGGCCGAACAATCACTCCGAGCGCAGAGGGCTCCATCATCTTCGACGATGCGAGACTTTTGACTCCTTCCGAAGGCGTAGCTACTGCTTGGCGAGCCTTCCAAACTTCGTGGAGAGCCGAAGGTCGATCTGCGATCAAGGCTTGGATTGATGAAGGCCAACGCCAAAAGCAAGTTCGGAGCCAAGCTTCGAGCAGTCAGCCTCCTCCGAACCCACAGGTTTAGGATTATTTAGGATTTTTGATTATGTAAAGCTGATGCTTGTAAATATTTATCAATGAAAGTCTTGTTTGTCATATTTTAGGCTTTACCTCTTATGGAGATATCGAAGTGTTAGAGCTTAACAGCGAACTTCGCTCACTGTGGAACACCTTCGAACTTCTAAAGAGTTATAAGCGTCCTCGATTTCTTATTCCTCGAGATGACTCCGGCGTTATTGCGCCCGAAGTAATCAAAGACATATTGTCTTATATTAAAGAGGAAAATAAAGAGATTGACGCAAACACCTCGTCTTCTGAAGACACTAATTGGTCCGAAGACGAAGGTGAAGCCCAAAATAAAAGATCTGAAGATCTTAGAAGCTGGGAAAGAAGCCCCGAGCGGCTTCGAACTTGGGCCGAGCTTCAACAAGAGCAGAAGGATTTTAGAGCTTCGAAGGGGAGGAAGAGAGTTAAGCGTAAAGTTCTTAGAACTTCCGATGTTGGAACTAGTCGTTCCACCCCTAGCTCTCGGGACCGAAGAGGTCTCCGATTCCTTTTTGGTATAGATACCAATTTTTCATAATGTAATCTGTAAATACATTTATTTCGATAATGAATGCCGATTTAAAATTGTCTCCATATTTACTAGCCCCTCTTTGGGTATAAGCAACTTCGAACTGTATTCAAAGATGGTTATGCGCAAAGAAAAAACTTCGGAGTACAATTTTTTGGGGGTTTGGAGCCCCTCTGTCATTTAAAGATCTTTTGAAATCTTATGAAATGTCTTCGACTATTTGTAGTCAGAAGAATGGTAACTTGGTACCTTTGTTTGCTTTATGAAAGAAATCAATTGAGATAACTTCCAGGACATTTTAGTGTCTTAAGAAATTTGTCACTTTGGACTTATATGAACAGACATTCGAAGCTCATGGCTTAAATGCTGTTTTGCTTTAGCCACCTTCAGCTATTTTTGCAGAAGTCTACCAGCCGGAGCTTGGACTTCGCAGAATTTGGGCCACCTTCGACTCTTTTTTTTGCAGAAGTCTACCAGCCGGAGCTTGGACTTCGCAGAATTTGGCCACCTTCGGCTCTTTTTTGCAGAAGTCTACCAGCGGAGCTTGGACTTCGCAGAATTTGGCCACCTTCGGCTCTTTTTTGCAGAAGTCTACCAGCTGGAGCTTGGACTTCGCAGAATTTGGCCACCTTCGGCTCTTTTTACGGATGTCTGCAAGCTGCAGCTTGGACTCCGCAGATTTTGGCCCACCTTCGGCTCTTTTTACGGAAGTCTACCAGCCGAAGCTTGGACTCCGTAGAATGTGGTATTGGCTCTTTTACGGATGCCTACAAGGTATCAGCTTGGGCTCCGGATGGATTTCAGCCACCACACCGGAGGCTTCGACTTTATGGGTACGAAGTCCGGAAATACAGCCCAGCTTAATGACACTTCCCTCTCGATCGACTTCCGTCCCAGCGCGTCCGCTCGGGAAACTAGGAGTGTCAAGGGGAAGGCACTATCAGGGTGTATGCTTTATTAATTTAGAGGTGATTACAAGCGAATTACAAGGAGCCCTTATGCGAAGTATCGCTTTAGGTGCTCCGCATGCCAAGTATGTGCTAACTCTTCACCTTCTAAATTAGCTAATTTGAATGAACCAGGGCGCCCTGAGCGGACAATTAGATATGGACCTTCCCATTTATTGCCTAACTTCCCTGGTGCTATAATGCTTCGTAGAACAAGATGACCCGGCCTTAACTCGCTGAGCTTAACCTTCGGGTCATACCAAGTCTTCGTCTGCTGATGATACTTTGATAAATTGGCTACAGCTCGAAGTCTTCTTTCTTCTGACAAATCTAACGAAGCTTGTCTTTCTTCTTCGATGTCTGGTTCGGTGCTGCGAAATGATCCCCATTTGAGCTCCGTGGAGTCATTGCTTCATCTCCGAATAGTAGTCTGAACGGAGTAAAACCTGTGGACCTTGTTTGCGTAGTCCGAATGGACCACAGAATCTTTGGAAGCTC
Source organism: Zizania palustris (assembly GCA_019279435.1). Classification (NCBI taxonomy): domain Eukaryota; kingdom Viridiplantae; phylum Streptophyta; class Magnoliopsida; order Poales; family Poaceae; genus Zizania; species Zizania palustris. The sequence continues at coordinate 36,038,747 of JAAALK010000282.1, forward strand.
TTCGGTCCACAGTCCCTTTGATAATCCTACTATTCTTCGATTTAGCCCTGATAAAATATTTCCATTGGCTCGCTCAACGGCTCCATTGGACTGAGGATGTCTCACTGCAGCAAAACATAGTTGAATGCCTAGGTCTTCGCAAAATTTCCTGAAGGGTTCTGCGTCGAACTGTGTTCCATTATCAACTGTGAGATATCTAGGCACCTCCGAACCGGCAAATAATGTTCTTCCAGAAGAATTTCTGTACATTGTTCGAAGTGATAGCTGTTAAGGGTTCTGCTTCTACTCACTTAGAAAAATATTCAATAGCTACCACTGCGAACTTCAGATTTCCCTTTGCTAACGGAAAGGGACCAATTAGATCCATACCCCATCTGGCCATGGGCCATACCGGAGCAATGACTTGAAGAGCTGTTGGTGGGCGATGACTCCGTCGACCCATCCACTGGCATCCTTGACAAGTGCGGACCAGCTCTCCGCATCAGCTGTTATTGTGGGCCAATAAAGCCCCTGGCGAAGTGTTTTTTCCTGCCAGAGCTCTAGGGGCTAAATGACTTCCACAAAGGGCCTTCGTGAATTTCTCGAAGAATTTCTTGGCCTTCGGCTTGAGATATACATCGGAGTAGAGGGGAACATACTCCGGCCTTGTATAATATACCGTTGATTAACTGATAGTTTCTTGCTCTGAGCTTTAATCTTGACAATTGGGGCTCTTCGGGCAAATTTGTTCCTCCTTGCAAGAGTTCTATGATCGAATCTTTCCAATCTGCACTAGGAATGCAGAGAATCTCTGCAGAAGCAACTTGTGGCACTGAAGGTACATTGAGCTCCTCATAGAAAGCTTCGTCAGGCACATCCACAACTCCGGCAGCAGCCTTCGCTAAAATGTCCGCTTGCACATTTCAGCTCTTGGTATACTCCGAATGGAAATACCCTTGAAATGTGCTTTGATCTTGCGGATTTCTTCCAAGTACTTTGCAAGCTGTGGATGTCGGACTTGAAAACTTTTGTCTACGTGCCCTGCTACTATCTGAGAATCTGCTAAGTGCAGCCAGACGTCCAGTCAGCTTTTGCACTTGCTTTAAATTCTCCGGAGGAGCCATCTTCTGCAGCGCAGTTATTTGAGTAGGGCTAGCTTCAATTCCCCTGCTTGAAACTAAGTACCCTAACAACTTTCCAGCCTTAGCTCCGAATATACATTTTCGGGGTTAAGACGGATCCGACATGCCCGAAGGCTATTGAATGTTTCTGCTAAGTCTAGGCTATGTTGGTGCTTTAAAGCACTCTTTATTACAATGTCATCCATATAGGCCTCCACATTGTGGCCTAATTGATGACCTAGAGCCTTAGCAACTAATCTTGAAAAAGTAGCCCCGGCATTTCTTAGGCCGAAGGGCATTCTTACATAGCAGAAGACTCCCGAAGGAGTTACAAAGCTCGTCTTGATTTCATCTTCGCGCTTCAACCATATTTGATGATAACCAGAATACGCGTCGAGGAAGCTTAGTAACTCCGAACCTGCAGTGGAGTCAACTAGTTGATCAATTCGGGGCATGGGGTAGGGGTCACGTGGGCACGCTTTATCAGAGATGTGAAATCAATGCACATGCGCCACTTCCCGGAAGACTTCTTCCTGACGAAGACTGGGTTGGCTAACCATTCTGTATGGGCCACTTCTCTGATAATCCCAGCCTTCAACAGTTTTTCAACTTCGTCCTTAGCTAGAGCAGCTCTCTCTGCGGACATCTTCCGGAGCCCTTGTCGAACAGGCCGGGCCTTCGGGTTTACAAGCAAACTGTGCTCAATAATATCCCGATCGACTCCGGTGATATCTTCGTCAGACCAAGCGAAGACATCCAAATTTTCTTCTACGACCTTTTCCAAGGAAGTTGCAACTTCAGGAGGTAAATCTTTACCAAATTGAAATGTGTATTCTTTACCATCTTTGACAATGACCTTCGTTGCAATCTCTCCTTCGGGACTTGGTCTTGGAAATGACTTCTTCGAAGCTTCGGAGGAGGCTGAAAAAATTTCTTCATTATCTTGGACACTGTTTACTTGTCTCGGATCAAGAGGGGGGACCGTGACCATATTCTGCCCTCCGAGCCATGGCTTGATCTCCGAAGATTGTTAGGACTCCTGATTGTGTGGGCATCTTCATGCACAAGTAGTTATGATGCGCCACAGCTCCGAACTGATTCAACATGCCTCGTCCGAAGATGACATTATAAGCATACGGGGCATCTACCACATCAAAGATAACTTCTTCAGTTCGAGCTAGTAAACCTTCTCCGAAGGTTACTTCTAAGCCTATCTGGCCAAGTGCATCAAGCGGAGGTCCTGCGAAGCCTTGCAGAGGACGAGCCGCTGGGAGAAGATGCTTCCGGGAAATGCATAACTGATCGAAGGCTTGCACAAAAATGATATCTGCCGAACTACCTCCGTCAATTAGCACCCTTCGGACTTCAGTCCCTGCAATATCAGCAGGATAACCAATGGATCTGCATGCGGGAACTTAATACCAGCTGCATCCTCCGCAGAGAAAGATATTGGAACATGAGACCACTCCGGCATTGCAGCTGCAGATGACGAAGTCCCAATGTGGCCTACTTCTCGAACGTACTCTCTTCGCTGTCTCTTGGACATGCTTCCGAAGGTACCTCCTCCGGAGATAGGGAGAACTACTCTCTTTCCTCTATCTTGCCCTTCTTCTTGCTTCGGAGGTGGCATAACATTGGCCACCGGAGGATGCCTTGCAGCATCAAAATTTTCTATCCGCGCCACAGCCTGGACCGGCTCCGGGCGCACTGCTGCTGCTGGACTTCGGTCGGTACTACCTCGACCCGAAGTTCTCTCCAAGTATTCTCCCCGAAGGGTAAGAATAGCCTTGCAGGTGTCAGTTGCATGGCTTCGATTCTCTCCATGATACAGTAAAAAGGGTCTGGCCCTTGCCAGCCGTTTTCCCTGGCGGCTTACAACCGCTGGACTTGTTCCCCGCAGACTGTGGAGCTCTTGGTGCAAACTTCTGTGGGGGTGCAATGTTTAAGACTTCAGAGCGAGGGTTCTTTTGCCCTCTTCTTCTATCATGTTGCACTTCGAAGACTGGTTCTTGCGGCTGTGCCGAAGTCTTCACCTCTGCTTTAACTTCTGTCAATACTGTCGAAGTAGCAGTAGTCCTCCGAAGCCAACCTTCTTCTGACTTCGAGTACTCCTCGAAGTACGACATCAGCTGTGATACTGTGGTGATGCTCTTCCGATGCAGTTTATCCAGAAGGCCTTTATGACTGACGCCTTCCCGAGCCGCATCAACCACCGAGGATGTGGATAGCCCCCGAATTTGCGACTTCGTGTGAGCGAAGCGCTTGAAGTACTGCCTCAATGTTTCTCCGGGGAGTTGTTTCACTTGGAAAAGGCTTCCTGTCGACATGGGGGGCACGAAGGTGCCTTGAAAGTTACTTATAAACTTCCTCTTCAACTGTGACCATGAACTGATTGATCCTGGCTTTAAAGACCAGAACCATCTCCACGCCACTCCTTGAAGAGCTAATGGGAAGCACTTCGCCATAGTCTCTCTGTCTCCGCCGCTAGCCTCAATCGCTAGGGCATAAGAACGCGCAAACTCACTGGGATCTTCGTCTCCGGCATACTTGCAGAGCTTCGAAGTTTTGAACTTCGGATCGAAGCGAACCTTCTGAAGCTCAGGATGCAACGGAGATTCATTGTCGTAAGAGGCGTTCTCCGGAGCTTCGGGATAACCAAGATCGTCGTCTTCGGGCACTTCGGGGATAGCTGGGGTGGCTTGAGAGCGAAGCCTGTTCGCAGCCTCTTGTCGCCACCTCGCTACCTCAGCTTGAAGATTGGCCATTTGAGTGGCCATGTCTCCAAGGCTATCTTCATCTCCTCCGGAAGGACCTTCCGGGTCTTGAGAACTGGTATGATCAGTTCGAATTGGAATGGAGGGTGGCGGAGTGGCTCCGGGCGGTCGGAGTATGGAAGGGGTTGGCGGAGAGGTTTCGTATCCTCGAGGGATAGAAGCCCCTTGCGGAGTTTGAGGTGGAGGGATAATCGAAGACCCTCCGACTTCGACTGTGTCGAAGGGTATCTCTCCGGAGATCCGAGAGGACCTCCGAGTGGGATTGCGAGGTGCGCTCCGCTTAGGAGGCATGATGGAAGAAGTTGGTAGAGAACGAAGTTTTTTGGACTAGGTTTCCTCACGGACGGCGCCAACTGTTGGCGTAAAAGATTACGCTAACAGGTTTCTGTAGAAAAGAAACTAACAAACGAAGTGTTTGCGAAGCAAACTGTTCTAAGCCTCCGAAAGGATAATAGCTTAGAATAGTTCGAAAGTGTGTATTGAATCACTTGTATTCGGTCCCTATTACAGGGTGAAATGGGGGGTATTTATAGGCCTAAACATTAAGGAAAAGACCTATTTACCCCTCTATTACAACCGACATTAAGGAAACTATTCGGTTTCCTTAATAGGGCTAAAATGGTAAAAGACTAATCTAATAGGATAGAAGATAAGTCTTCCATCTTAGCTGGCAGAAAGATCCTGAAGGGCTTTGGTTCGAAGACATACTTCGAACTAGTGCCTGTCTTCGGGCTTCGAACAAGGTTCTGGGCATCTTCGAAGATGGTCTTCGGACAATCTTCGAACTGGTTGACTGCCTTTATGCTGCTTTGGCAATAACCCCGAAGATGAGATATTTTCTCCCAACAAATAATTTTGCGAATATACGACTTAGAATTATATGACTTCAGATTTCAGGTGGTGAGTGTGGTATCACACTAAATCTTCATCTTACCACATTGTATTAGCATAACTATTTGCATATCTAGATTAATGATCAATGGGATCTTCTATTTACCCTTGTAATTAGGATTCTTGATCTTCTTTATAGAGAAGCATGCAAGGATGTAAACACCAATTTTTACTCATGATAATTGGGTGATATTAATTAGGTAGCTAGAGTATGTGCACAGAACATCACACTGGTATTATTTTTTAATTGAAGCAAGTAACTTTCCTAATCGTCAAGTAGTGAAAAAATCATGGCATTTACACATGGCACACTGGTAAAATGAATGACTTTCATATGGCAGCAGAATGAAGGCCAGAGATACCTGAGCAAAACAATCTTGAAAAGCATTTTTGCAAGAAAAATGTGAAATGCACTGACAATATTTCAGTGTGCATATATTATTATGCTATATACTCCTACAGAGGGCATTTTACCATAGATCATACTATGTTTCTTAATGAAAAAATTGTATGATCTCTCAATTTGACACAACCAGTGTTGACTGCATTATTAATTATGTTTGGAAATTGAACTGAAACGAAAAAATGCTCACCCTGAAATTATACAAATGCACAAATCTGTAACGAAATTCAATGCTCTTGCCTAAAAATCATTTTGTTTTGCCTTTCGGCAAAATAAGCACACACACTCCCTGTCTTTCTCTGCAAAATGCATGAAACTATATATTGAAAATAGTTGAGAATAGTAAATGATGTATATATTCATGATAAAGCTACTGATCAGTGCACCAAATATTAAAAATATAACATATGTAATGAAACATCTGAAATGTTATATCGGGATTAAATCTTTTAAATCCCATTTTGGTCTATAATTATCCGCAAGGCAACGATCTATCCACAATGAGAAAAATATAAAATACCCGTTGATGCTACATAGATCAGTCCAGAGAGTGGTTCATAGTGAAGGAAACAAGTAAAAAATCATTTGACATGAGTTCAGGGGTAGGTTTAAAAAGTCAGCTAATGTTCCTTAGTCCTTTCAGAGATAAGAGAGTGACAGAGTAAAAAGACTCAAAGTAACATGTATAGACTAAAAAGATTTAAAGTAACACGTGTAAACATAATTTATTACTTTGTACATAAGAGGGTGAGAGACTGAGTGATAAAAAAGGTTGGGAGGCCTACAAGGTTAAGTTCAGTGGGATACACAGTCAACAAAAAAAGGTTGATGCTTAAAAGAAGTAACTTGTTAAGTTTATTTAAAAAAACTCACCTCTTTAGAAAATTCTGTAGAAAGAATGTCAACAGCTAAGCAGATCACACCACTGCCTTCCATATTATCATGGCATGAATTAGTAGAAGGATCCTACCTAGACGTGTATCAGTAATCTGTCAAAATCTATAACTACTGAAAAAACATATTAGAATTACTAATTATAAAAGAACAGTCGTCAAATATCTTTAGGGCTCTGTTGAGTCTAGCATCCACCATATATAGTGGCACTGATCTAAAATCGGTAGGCAGGTGATCCAGAGGATGACAAAAATATATAGGTAGCATCAACACAATTTAAGATGTTGTGACCCCTTGTCATGGACCTGTAAATTATCTGCACTCGAAAAAGAGGTACATTACTAGAAGAAAGGACTCTCTATTGAAGTGCTCTTATTCACAAAATCTATAGAACCTCCAATATCACAAGTTATATCAGAAATACCAACCAAAGGGCAACCATTCTTCATCAGTTGTTGGAACTGGTCAATGCTCAGTAATCATGGAAACCTCCTCTCCCAATACATGCAGTTCACTGTGGAACCCAGATATACACATTAGCAAATGTCTATATGACTAAACCTTGTAAATTCTTGAAACAAGCATCAGTTTTGTATCAACTCCTGCCATAATTCATTGTGAGCTCCAGGCTATACACATAACACATTGCAAACACCACCTCATTAGATTCACAATTTTAACAAGGGCAACATCAGTTCTAGTTTTACTCCCGAACTGTTTTATGTTCATGCTAGACATAAAACAAGGGTCATAAACTGAATACATTGTAATTGTTCCTTCCAAATGTAAAAAAATTCTAGATAAAGGCAAAGGTATGTTTGAGAATTGTCTTATAGATTATACAAAAAAACATATGCATTTCAGTTTGGCTTCACATACTAAATATAAATAAACATGAGAGAATGTTATCAAATGAAAACAATCGGTTGTAGATCATACCTATGACAGATGCATATGGAGCAATCCTTTCTTGAAAAACAGGCCTGTAGTGTTCTGGATGAGCATAATAATCAACTTGCAAATGATATCAATTGGATATTACAATGACACACTTAGATAGTAAGCAAATGTTAATGAGAAATATGAGTGACATATTTCTTCCATCTGCATCTTGCTACTCAATTCCATAGTCCAATCAAATTTCTGTTCTGCCCATAGGTTTAGGCTTTCAATTGGCAAGTAACTGACTGAAAGGGCTTCTAGTTGGATCAATCAAAAGTTCTTCTCAATGAACTGACAAAAGGCTCCCCAAGAACTTCTATATGAGCAATGGAGGGTACTAGTTACAAAACCATGTTCAAATTCAGTGCACTTCAATAAAGAAACAAAAAGTTGGCTCCAAGTTAGAAAGCAGTTATATAGGACAAGATGATTACAGTTAAGGAGCTTTTAGATTCGAAGTTAGTATAGTTGGGTCATTTCCAAAACACATTGTTTTGAGCTATAGAATTGTAGCCTCATCTATTGATTCTATTCAGTCATAAATTTGAGTTCAGACAGGGAAAAGTTGAGGATAATTAAGAAATACTTCAAAAGAACAGATCACCCCAAACTCAAGTATTTACATGCTGATATTAGTGCAAACTCCCATATATTAATTTGCATTCATACATTTAGTTATACATATACAACCATCGACCCTTATTTTCAATTGTCATGACCTCATTGCAATTTTGCAGCAAGGAGCCAAGAACAATTCGTTCTCCTCCATGAGCAGAAAATTCAATCCCCAAACGATCGGATGCACACAAATCACACCGATAATCCGAAAGGCGCCTCCTTTTTTTAGCTGTACCACCTCTAAACCTTTAATTAGCAGCATGAATGGAATGGAAAGATCACAACTTTGGTGATCAAGAGCAGCAATTTGGGCAGCGTACCAATCCGTTCTCATTGCAATTGCACAACACTGTACACGGCCTGCCTCCTGGATGAAGACCTTGCGGCTGTCGTCGCAAGGTCTCGTAGGCGACGAACCAAATGTCGTCGCAGCCATCACAGACGTAGGTTGGGTCCTAGCCGATGGCACCCTTGAGTAGCTGTCGTACAACACTGCTCCTCGTCTGTCTCTGTGGCTAGTGAGAAGGTGCACATCAGCGGCGCCGACAGGGGCGCCGTGGCTAGGGGCAAAGGTGGAGGTGGTGCCTTGGCTAGGGGCGGAGGTGGAGGTGGCAACGGCGGCAGATATGGGGCCGGGGCGGCGCTGGTGCTGACTGGAGAAAACCATGGAGGCATGGGGACGGGGACAGAATGGGAGAGCAAGCACGCGGGTATATGGACCCCTTGGCCATTTTCTGAAACCCCCCTGACATTTCCGGCGTTGAGGGCTCCGGCGGGTGCCACGGTGGCGGTGGTTGTCAGGAGCGACAACTAGGGTTAGGCGTGCGATGGAAAAAACGAATGGGGAACGGGGCACTCGGGGACTAGGGGCTCCCTGCTACCTACAAAAGTTTGCAAAAAAACCCCTGACTTTTAAGTTTTTAGAGCACGACCCTATTTTACGAATTTTCTCTTCATTACATATAAAATCTCAGGAAAAGTGGGTTCATATGCAAAAACGCAACTCAGCGGAAGACATGGAGATGGGTCTTAGCGCAAATAACGACGAACCAGAGGGCTTTTTCACAAAAGAAACGGACCCGGCTGGGGCGACGTGGCGACGCGCGGAGCTTCCATGCCAGTCAAAACAACCTGGAGTCGTGACAAATTACGAAAAGGTGAGGTACTTTTCTGCAAAGTGATGACGTGTGCGCCTCAATTATGGGCATTTGCTAGCTGCAGACGTACACCTCATTCCAATTCCCATCCCAAGAGCCGAATGGATGCTTTTGGATCTTTGTGTGTGCGTGTTCCACGGTGGCACATGCATGCAAAACGTACGGCGCCACGAAAACAATATTAAAATGGCTCTACCGTGCCGTGCCAACCGTGTGACCGTTCACCGTATATCTCAATCCCATGCTGAGCCAAATTAAGTACCATTTCAACTTCAACTGAATGTACTTTGATCGAGACACTAAGCAAATTATTAGTTTTTGATTACAGGGCAATTAAATCTTGGTTGATCGCTAGTTAAGAAGCTTGTTCCCACAACAACAATCCAGGGAACTTTCGTCGGCTAAAGCCGACGGAAGTTCGAGAAAGGGCTAACTTCCGTCCGCAAAATACTAATTTTCGTCCGCAAAATACTAATTTTCGTCGGTATTTGAAGTATAATTTTTTTTTGAAGAGTTCTAGTCTTGATCATCACAATTCTTCCATGGCTTAATTCAATCATCGTATATGTCATTGACATGCATATTGTTAGTCCCACCTATCATTCTTAGGTGCAATTGTATTTTCCAATCCATATATGTGTACCATGCATGGTTACTTCTCTAGCAGTCTAGCTACCCAAGAAGAATATACTAATTCTCACTAGCTTCTTTAATTAATAAATGTTAGCTAGCTAATTGCCTGATAAATTTGTTTTGCTCACGTTACTTATATTTGGCCTGTTCGTTGTACCACGGCCATATAAGTCAAAGTAGTTAGGTCTCACATCTCAATTATGCGGTTTAATTAATTAAGCTCGTCTCTCTCTCAAAATAAAGTTCAAAACTATGCTGTACTGAAAGCTGACACACATGCAATTCAATTCGTTGATCAGAATACATCGTACATTCGTGTTCCCATAGGCTTCACGTCGATCTTATTATAAAGCACTTTACATTATGTTGAATTGCTCGAACTTAATCCCTCGTCCTACGTTATATAAATTGTTTGATTTTTTAAATCAAACTTCTTCAAGATTGACTATGTTTTTATTTTAAAATACAAACAATTATAATATTAAATTAGTTTTTATTGAAATAACGATTAAATATATTTTAATAATGTAGTTATTTGAAATTATAAATCTATAGCAAAATTTGCTGGATGACGTCTAAAAATCATGGTATTTATTGATAGAGACAAATGAGAAAGTGGATGAATGATTCGTGTCTTTTTATTGCCTTTCATACAATATATATACAAGTGAATAGGTGCAAACTGATGTTGCAAAGGGGGCATGAGGTTGCCGAATGAACCGATGTGACGGTGCATGCACATGCAAGAGATACCAACCGGCAAAACCGCATGCATCTCTGACAAGTCCAAAAAGTCATGCATGCAACACACTTTAGTATATGAGATTAATTTCTCAATAGTCCCCTTAATTGAATATTAATGATATGATTAATATTATGTGATTTGATAAAAATTCCAGTAAAAACCCCGTGGTTAAATTTTGGAGAAAATAGATGGTATATTTTAGTTATATGAGAATTGCCTCGTTAAAAACCTTTATTTAAGAAAACTTGAGAGTAAAACTTTATAAAGGAAAAGAGTACAAATTTAGGTGATCTAATGATCATAAATGAAGCATATCTTATAAGATGACTCCCCCTAAATTTTGTAAATCACGAAGTCTCCGCATAGCAATTCCTTGAATACATTTTGGAATATTGATGCCGGTAGTGATTTTGTAAATAAATCAGCTAGATTTTCACATGACTTCGTTTGTAAAATATTAATTTCCCTATTCTTTTGTAGCTCATGTGGGAAAAATAATTTAGGAGCTATATGTTTAGTTATATTAGATGCTATATTATCTTAATAGTTAATTGTAGGTGATTCTAATGAATTAACACCACATGATCCTTGAATATGATTAATCATTCGTCGAAGCCATACACATTCGCGTGATGCTTCATATAGAGCTATAATTTAAGAATGATTAGTAGAGGTAGCAACAAGAGTTTGCTTTGATGATTTTCATGAAATGGCGGTACCTCCGTATAGGAAAACAAATCAGTTTTGCGATTTGGCATTATGTGGATCTGACATATAACCAGCATATGTATATCCTATCATGGTTAAATCTTGATTTTTTTGATATAACAAACCTAGATCTCTAGTGCCATTGAGATATCTAAGAATTTATTTTGCCCCAACATAATGTCTCTTAGTGGGAGCAGCACTATGCCTAGTTAGCAAATTAACCGCAAAGGAAATATCAGGTCTAGGACAATTTGCAAGGTACATTAGTGCTCCTATTAAACTTAAATATGGAATATCTGGTCCCAATAATTCTTCACCATCTTCTCTAGGTTGGAATGTGTTGGACCGGAAACGGCGACCAGAGGGAGGTGAATGGGAGTTTTTAAAATTTTAGGCTAAACATAGCTTTCTGTTTTAAAACCAAAAACCAAACTCTGCTAAGTCAGTGAAGGCTCCGCACACTAGGTGCCTTCGAGCAGACTTCGCACTTCACCCTTCGCAAGAGATGACTTCCCTCTGAGGACTTCAACCAGATACTCTGCACTAGCAACTGGTACTAGGCTTCATATTCCGAAGGTCTAAACTCACACAGAACACACTGCGCTGAGGACTTTGACAAGGGAAGAGAACATACTTCGATCTTAGCCACGCACAATACTTCGCTTGTAATCAGAGATGACTAGCCTCCAGTTTACACAGAGCGAACTCACATTGAAAATTACACACTTCGCTCGCACAGACTTCTCACACACTCCTCCAAAAACACCCCAGTGCACAAACTTAAACCAGGAAGAATTGGAGCACAAAGAAATCAAAACATGCAGTGCAAAGCCAGCATACAAGTTCAAGCAGTAAATGGAAAACATAATCAAAGTTTCATTGCTTGAACAGGGAACACAAAATGAACTCACAGACTGAATACAGGAGTATGGCAGCTAACACAGGAGTTCTAAAATGGCTGCTCAAATTGTTACTTAGGCCTAGCCAGCCTTCACTATTTATAGGCACTATTCAGCCCTGTGAATAGACTACTTTACCCCTAGGGTTTACACTATTTTTATCTCAGTAGAATAGGGGGTACATATGGTAGTCTACTTTATTTGGAGGCTTCTTTTGTCAGCTTCGTAGAGGAGAAACATCAGCTTTTGCAGAGCAGACACGATCAACCTTTGTAGTTTTGGTGTCTTCTAAATACCCCCTTCGCACGCGAAGGGTGCGGTAGCTTCGGTGAGAAGCCTTGAGCCAGATGGCCTTTGCTTCACCGAGGTCAGCCTTCGATACAGTGACGGTTTTGAGCTGAAGCCGTCAAAGCCCTTGAGCCTTCGCACCATCACTTCTGGAGTGGACCACCATGGCTTCACGGCTACTCCTAGCTCAAACTCCGTTAGTCTGTGTACCGAAGCCATGCATGATCGAAGTATCTCAAGTCAGCCACACTCCGAAGCCCCACCTTCGGAGTACCACCCTTCGAAGTCCCTCCTTTGTCCAAGGCCTCCGCATGAAGCATTCCATGAGCACTTCGCCGCAGTGTCTCTCCCCGAGAACACTCCTCAATGAACCTCAACTGGACCATGCCTTCGATGCACCTCAACTTCTGAGACCTTCGTCGGGTGAATCTTCGAGTGCCTCTATTCGGAGCACACTTCGACCGCCTTGCCTCATTGCTGAGGACTTGTCCGCTAAACTCCGAAGTTGTACTTTTCGGAGCACACTTCGAAGTGCCTCATCTCCGAGGACTTCGTCTCGGGGTACCTTCAGCCAGAGCCACACTCCGTAATCTCTACCTTCGCCTAGCGCACCTTGACCCGAGGACTGACCTTGTCCCCACGCAACCTTCGTTACCGAGCTCCCCGCTCGCCTAGCATCAAGCCTTCCGCTTGACCCAGGTTCACTCGCCCCAAACCATCCGTCGCCTCCGAAGTCACCTGCGCACTACGACAAACAAACAAGTGTATCCAGTATCTCAGAGACCTCTCCGGGTAAACAACCTCCGGTACACACTCCGGTGTACCACCCAAAGTACTGAACCCTTCGGTACGACCAAGTCATCGTGTACTATTGGACCCCTCCGACAGTCACACTCCACTGCGATAGCCGCAACAACTAAACCCACCAAACCCTTCAGTGAAACAACCTCCAAACCCCTTCAGAGGGACCCCTTCGAATCCAGAAGGTGAAACCTTTCAATCACTCATCACAGACTCCGACACTAACCCTTGGTTTCTCAGAATGGATCTTTGTCCATTTCTAGGGATCGAACGACCATAGGAGTCTTTGATGGATATGATTTATCCATATTAAATTTTTGCAATACTTTTTCAATATATATCGATTGGTGAATTAATATTCCTGATGTAAGATGCTCAAGTTGTAAACCCAAACAGAATTTAGTTTTACCTAAATCTTTCATTTCAAATTCCGTCTTAAGATAATTGCTTGTTTCTATTCTCTCTAGTAGTTCCAATAATGTTGAGATCATCAACATATACAGAAATAATACAAAATCCAGAAGTGGTTCTTTTATTGAATACGCAAGGGCAATCATCATTATTAGAGTAATCTTTCTGAAGAAGAAATTCACTTAGCTAGTTGTACCACATTCTACTCGACTGTTTTAAGCTATAGAGTGACTTTTTTAATTTTACACAAAATTTGTTACGATTTATTTTTGGATTTGAAATATCAAGTCCTTCTGGAACTTTCATGTAAATATCTGAATCTAATGACCCATATAAATATGCGGTCACAACATCCATTAATTGCATGGATAAATTCATTTGTACTGTTAATGATATTAAATATCAAAATGTTATTCCACTCATAACTGGAGAATATATTTCATCATAATTGATGACGGGTCTCTACGTGAACCCTTGTGCTACAAGTCTCATTTGTATCTCACCACCTCATTGTTTTTATTTCTTTTACGAACAAAGACCCATTTTGATCCAACGGGGAAAACATTTTGAGGAGTAGGTATTACTGATGTAAATACCTCTCTTTTGTTAGCGAGCTCAATTCTGCCTCAATAGCTTCTTTCCATTTGATCCAGTCTAAGCACTTAAGACACTTTGCCATGGTCTTAGGTTCTGGATCTTCCTCGAGGTCTATAGCTATATTTGAGGAAAAATATATGTCGACAATTGTAGTCTTTCTATTATAAGATTCTCTTGAATTAATATAATTTGTAGATATTTCTTCTAACTTTTGAGTATTTCCCATATTTATATAGTTAGGTACTACCGATGTTCTATCATTTGTATTGGTGCACCCATCTATGCTAGATTTAGGATGAGAATCATCCGTGTGGTGTCTTTCAATAGAAGGTTGAATTTCATTTACTATAGAAGATATCTTCCTTTGTTTTTAAGATTGCTTTTGAGAAGCATTTTCTGCAACCAGATCTCTCCCCTTGATTTTAGGATTTGGGAGATGAGCTACTTTTTGAGGTATTTCAACTCTTTCTGGTGCATTAACTGCAAAAATATGAGATATAGTGACACCTTTATAGTCAGTAAATGCGTTTGGCAGATTATTTGCAAGTTGTTGCAAATTTATTATTGTCCGAACTTCTTGTTTAGATTCTATAGTATGTGGATCTAATGATCGAAAACCGGTTGCATTCCAATCAATTTATTGGCATTTATTATGGTACAAATCTCCCCCTAATGCTAGACAATTATCTTCATCAAAGATACAGTCAGCATACCTAGCAGTAAATAAATCCCCTATTAAGGGTTCGAGGTATTTAATGATTGACGGTGAATGATACCTGATATATATGCCTAATTTTCTATGGGGGCCCATAGAGGTACACTGCGGTAGTGATATTGGTACGTATACAACGCAACCAAATATTCGTAGATGGGAAATACTTGGTTGATTTCCACGTACTAATTGCAATGGGGATGTTACATGATATGCAATTGGTCTAATTTGTATTAAATTTGCGGCGTGTAAAACCGCATGACCCCAACAAGAGCTTGGTAATTTGCAATTATGTAAAAGTGGTCAAGCAATTAATTTTATTCTCTTGATTAGAGATTCAGCAAGCCCATTTTGGGTATGGACATAAAGTACCTAGTGTTCTAGATTGATACATAGAGCTATATAATAATCATTAAATGTGCGTGAGCTAAATTCAACGGCATTGTCCATCCTGATGGATTTTATTCTATGTTCGGGATGGCTAGCTCTTAATTTAATAATTTGATCCATTAAATTTGCGAATGCATGGTTCTTTATAGATAAGAGACATACATGGAACCATCGTGTAGATGCATCTATAAGCACCATAAAGTACCTAAATGGTCCGAATAATGGTTATATAGGACCATAAATATCTCCTTGAATATGTTCAAGGAAACTGGTTTATTCATTTTTAATTTTAAGATATGATGGTCTTAAGATTAATTTCCCTGTGGCACATGCAGTGCATATAAAATCTAATGATCCAGGGAATCTTGCAAGATTAATATTGTGACCAATAGAATTGCCAATAAGTTTTCTCATCATCCCTATTCCAGGGTGACAAAGGCGATTATGCCAAGTCTTGAATTTATCAAGATTTTGAAAATTATTTTAAATGCAACATGTGATACGAGTTTTATGTAGGTGTAGTATAATCCAGATAAAAAGAAGGAAATTTCTCAAGTATCTCTTAGTTTAATCCATTGGATTTAATGAGAAATAAGTATTCTACATTATTTTTAGTTTGGGTTTCAATACGATAACCATTAAGACTGATGTCTTTATAACTAAGCAATGTACGAGTTGAATCAGGGTATAAGAGTGCATCCTCAATTATTAACTGTGTACCCATCGGGAGTTGTTTATAGCAAAAAATGGCATTTGGTCAAGCTAAGCAAAATACTGAAAAAATGGTATTTTTGACCGAAAATATGCCAAACCTAGCAAAGGCCGGTCTGACCGGCTATGGTAGGCCGGTCCAATCGACAAGGCCCGGTTAGACCGGACCCATGGGCTCGGTCAGGCCGTCCAGGGATTCAGAATGTGAATCCAAAGTGGATTCGAGCTGTTTTTATCCAAATCTTATCTCAACCGAATTTTGGCCGAATCCTACTGTATTTTTAGCCAAGGACGACTAGCCCACCCCCTATAAATACTAGGGGCAAGGCCGATTCAAGGGCTCTCTGTCCGATCCGAAAAATCCAAAGCCCTAGCTTTGAATCGCATTTATTTTCTTTACTTTTCGCATCTTCGTGGGTTTGCTTGATAGCCCTCCGTCTGCCGCGTCTGTAATCATGGTAACCCTTGCTGGTTCGCTTGTGAACCTCCCATTAATCCACGTAACGTATTGCTATCCTTTTTATTGGGTTTTTCCATCATATTATGCAATTCGTCCTCTTGGCCGAATTATATTGATCTCTTGCTGTTTTTGCAAAGTGATTGCCTTCACAAATTCCCCCACGAAGTTTTAAGGCAATTGGATCTTTTTTGCTAGGTCATCCGAACCCTAGCAGATTTGATCTGTCGTCGCCGGTCCGACCAGTGGCATAGGGCCGGTCTGACTGGAGCCCCTCCGTCAGGCCGTTGTCAGCAACGCCTGGTGAGACCGGCGGTGTTCTACCGGTCCGACCGGGACCTTCCGCACTGCGCTACGCCGAAGCCGCTATCGAAGCCTGTGCAACGAAGCCTATCCGCGCGGTCCGACCGAGGGTTACCTGTTGGTCCAACCGGGGATACTTCGCTGGTCAGACTGCTAGAGCTACCCTCACAGCTGTCTTTGGGGCCCAATCCCAAAGCCCCTTCGCACCTCCGGTCCAACCGAGGTTGTACCTTCGGTCTGACCGAGCCTAAAGCCGAAGGTGCACTTAGGGGCCCTTTGGGACAACTTTCGACGTAACTCCAAATCGGCCTCCGAATTGACCGATTCCAGGTATTTTGGCTATTTTATTCCCGTTTACATTATTACTTACACTTTCGCTCAATTAGATTAAAATATTAATTATTTATTTGATTGCCTGGCGACTCCAAATTCCTTATCACTATTTAGGGTAGTCGGAACGCAGCATCGGTATCGCTGCGATACCTTTGGATGTCGAACCAGCCCAAGTGCGGCGGAGAATTTTCGCGTCAATACACTTTTTGGCGACTCCGCTTGGGAAAACGACAATCATGACTACTACTACATCGGCAGTGAGTACCTCTACTACGTGTACATCCACTACATCGCCGATAACCACTATGGGGGGCACGGACATCGACGACTGCAACATTATGATGCCCACCATGGCAGACATATCTGAGGAAGACCGAGCAAAGATCGAAGCAAAGAAGAAGGAGCTCGAAGAGCTGATGATCGGGGATTGGATAAAGACACGCTCGGGCTTCGTCATGCGTGACAACCTCAACCTAACTCAGGTACGCCCCTCATCACCCCCTTTATCTGCTTCACAAGTTGACCGTAGGATAGCTGCGTCTGTTGATCAGGCGGTTAGCGCCTCGTTAGCCAACAAACTAGAACCCGTAGTTGTCTCGCAAGTGGCAGCAGTATTTAGGAGATTTGGTTTTACTGAGGCCAATTTACCAGCACCAATTACTAGTATTCCGCCAACACAACACATTTATAGTAGAACATACGACAATACTGGAAAAACTATCATGTTTCCGACTACATCATCCATAGCCGAAACACATAACTACGCTTATGGCCAGGTGAACCCAGCTTATCATGCACCACCACCGCTTGCACCCACGCCAGCTCTACCCCCACCGCTCACGCCACACACCCCCACACCACAGCATAGGCCAGAGCATGCCGATATACCACCACGCGTCCTGCCACCACATGAAAGACGTGCAGAAGCAGTAGACCACGACGATATTGAGGAACGTATTCGCGCGCTATTTAGGGAATGCATCGGCTTTACACCTTGGGATAGAGCTAGGGTTTATGGGAAACCATATCCCGACAACTTTGATACAATTCTGTACCCTTGCGGTTATAGAGTCCTAGACTTCACTAAATTTGACGGCGAGGGTAGTAAATCCACATTAGAGCACATTAGTCAATTTCTAGCACAATGTTGCGAAGCTAGTGGGTCGGATGCATTAAAACTTAGGTTGTTTTCCCTATCATTGTCCGACACCGTGTTCACTTGGTTTTCGGCGCTTCTACCAAACTCCGTTCAGACTTGGGCTCAACTAAAATAGAAGTTTCATGATTATTTCTACACAGGCGAGACCGAGCTTAGGCTATCACACCTCACGGCGATTAAGCAAAAATCTAGCGAAAGTGTTTCTAAATACGTCAAGCGCTTTAGAGACACTAGGAATAAATGTTTTAGCCTAAACGTATCAGAAAGAAACCTGGCAGACCTTGCATTTAATGGCCCATGGGCAGAAATTAAGGAACAAATGGATAATCAAAATCTTTTTTACGTTAGCCAAGTCTTGCAATAGGCTCCGGTCCAGGAAGGCCGGGCCAAAGATAGGAAATTCATTAAAACTTTTAATAAACCAAGGGCTGAAATCCACACGATGGAGCACTCCGACGAGGGAGAATCCGAAGAGGAAGAAGATCCGACCGATACATACTTAGCCGAATGGACTTGGAGCGTGAAGTCCAAACCCATCACCTGCTCTTAATTGCGGCCGTCTCCCTCTAAGAGTCGGCCTAATGAAATTAGATATTCATTCGACATAACCAAGTGTGATAAGATATTTGATTTCCTATTAAAAATCAACTCCTACGACTGCCGAAAGGGCAAGTCATGCCATCCGCCGACAAATTAAAGAAGCGTCCCTACTGCAAGTGGCATGATTCACATTCTCACTACACTAATGATTGCAATGTTTTTCGTCGGCAGGTTCAATCGGCCATAGAGGAAGGACGATTGAAAATAGAAGCAAATCCAAAAATGAAATTGGACAGAGACCCCTTTCCCATGAACAACGTTGAGCTCAAGGGAAAGAAAGTGTTGATTCGGCCAGAACAGGCCGAGTCGGCTAAAGGGAAAGTGGTCGTTGTAGGAGACACTCACACACGCACACTCGTACAAAAGAATCCAGAGGTAGGAGTGTGGAAGGAAAATGTTAAGCCATCATCTTCGGCCAGGCACCGTAGAAGGCCGAAGGTTACATACAAGATGCTCTTGGACAAGCACCAGCGAAGGTCCGAGAGGAGAAGTGTTCGGCCACGGGCTCCGGGATGACCGACCCCCCTAGAATACTGAGCCCTGCGAGGGTTGAGTTCAGACCTCAATGGCCGAACCCCCCTACGAGTTGGTCCCAGCCTCCAGCAGGGTTCAGACCTCAATGGCCGAGCCCCCCTCCGGGTTTGTCCCAGCCTCCGGCAGGGTTCGGACCTCAGTGGCCAAACCCCCCTCTGGCTTGGCCCCAGATTCCAGGAGGGTTCAGACATTAGTGGCCGAACCCACCTCCTCCGAATGGATTCTAGCCTCTGGGAGAATTCGGGACTCAGTGGCTGGAGCCATCCCCTCCGAGTGGGTTAGAACCTCCGGATGGATTCAACCTCCAATGGCCGGACCCATCTCCGCCATGGTCTAGCTTACCTCCGGCCTGGCAAGACCCTTCGCTGGTCTGGTCCGAGGTACCTTTGACATGGCCGAGCTTCCAATAGGTCAACAGGTTCATCACCCAGTGGGCAAAGCTGCTAGAGCCTCCGATGCCGTCACCCTACTGCTGGATGGTGGCTCTGACTTCACCTCCGCCACCGGAGAACTCAGGGCACTGTCCAGCTACTAACACTCACATTCCTTATGGTGTTTCCGAGTGGCAGGCACTAGGTCTGGCGTAAGATGAGAGTATTATTCATCGCCTATCCGTAGTACCTCAGAACCGAACCTCGTAGAAAGGCGCCGGAGGGGATAAACGTGAAGATGCCCTGGAGACCATAGTCATCAGGGTGGGATCCCAAGAGGTCCCAATCCCGAAGGGTGCACCGGTAGGACAACGCAAAGATGTATCACCAAGCCTGACCAAAGCCCTGACTGAAGCCCGATCTAACTGGCCTACTGTGGCCGATCCGAACGACCTCACATTTTTTTCAGCACGGACCGGTCCAATTGGCCCACCATGGCCGGTCCGATCGACCAGAACCAGAAGACTTCATATGGCAAGCGCAAGATGTTCGAGGTCGATCCAAACAAGTCCCGTTCGACCAAAAATACAAGAAACAAGATTGTGGTTCCCGACACCTGTCCTCAGCCATCATGGGCACCCTCGGGATGTCCAAGTCACAAAAGAGGAGGCTGCAGCGCTTGCGGGCACAAGAGATACGAGAAGAGAAGGCCGAGGAGGCACATGACACACTTTTGAAGAAATCCATCCTCGGGCCACGGCGAAGAAAGTTTGGAGACCTAGGCCGGTCATGGTCGATGACCCGACTCCCATTATTAGCTCCAACGATGATGACTTGTTCGACGATGACTACACACCCATCTCCAAGGGGCCCGCTCCTCAGGTGATGGACGTCGACGTCGTCATGCTAACTTTCGAGTTCGCTCCACTGCAGGAGGAGGCCGGGGTTGTGCAGCTAGACCTCGGCCCACGGGACACCGTGTTTGAGAAGCCCAGAGATACGAGTCGTCACCTGAGGCCTCTCTACATAACAGGACAGATTGACGGAAAGCCGATCTCAAGGATGCTCATCGACGGTGGCGCCACCGTGAACCTAATGCCATACTCCCTTCTAAGGAAGCTCGGCAAAGATGACGACGACCTGAAGAAGACCAATGTTACCCTCAATAGCTTCAATGGCGACACAACAGAGGACAAATGCGTGTTGTCTCTGGAACTAACAGTAGGGTACAAGACGCTACCTACCGCCTTCTTCGTCATTGACGTGCAAGGTAATTATAATGTATTTCTTGGGCGTGATTGGATCCACGCAAACCAGTGTGTGTTGTCTACCTTGCACCAACACCTAATACAATGGGATGGTGACAAAGTCGAGATAGTACACGCCGATACATAGGCCCATGTTAGCTTGGCTGATGCGTCCGGTGATGCCACCCATGATGAGATAGAATGCTTGTCGGGGCGGGACCTCTCGGATTATGACTTTGTCAACATATCAGAGGGGAGATTCGTTCCTATTTCCGTAAAGCTGGCCGGTGTGGCTCGGTTGTGTCTATGGTAACAGAATGTCTAGCGCTAATCTTGATTGGCTAAAATCTCATGTGGAGCAATATCGGTCTTCTCAAGACGGTATCGCCGAAGCCATTGAAGATTTTAGCGAAGTAGAAAAATTAGGTCAAGGCTTCTCGTCGACCGACCCTTTGGAACAAGTAGATATAGGAGATGGTAGTGTTCTGACGCCGACATTTGTAAATCAGATTTTGAATGATGATGTAAAGGTCGAAGTAATAAAATTGCTTCGATCGTATGTTGATTGCTTTGCATGGGACTACAGCGAGATGCCCGGATTAAGCCGAGGGCTTGTTGAGCATCGGCTCCCCATCAAACCCGGGGTTAGGCCTTATAAACAGCCGCCGCACCGCTTCATTTCGACCATCTATGACCGAGTTAAAGAGGAAGTTGATCGTCTATTAGCGGCAGGTTTTATTAGGCCATGTAGGTACATGGAATGGGTCGCTAACATCATGCCTGTCGAGAAGAAGGAGAGTGGCAAGATCCGCATCTGCGTCGACTTCAGGGATTTGAACAAAGCCACTCCGAAAGACAAGTATCCCATGCCGATAGCCGACATGTTGATCAATGATGTCTCGGGACACAAGGTACTAAGTTTTCTTGATGGCAACGCTGGATATAATCAAATCTTTATGGCCGAAGAGTATGTTTTAGAACGACCTTTCGCTGCCCCAGTTTTGTCGGCTTTTTTGAGTGGGTAGTAATGACATTTGATTTAAAGAATGCTGGCACCACATACCAATGTGCCATGAACTTAATCTTTCATGACTTTCTAGGAGTTATGTTAGAGGTTTATATAGATGATGTTGTGGTCAAATCGGATGATATGGAGAGCCACCTAGCCGATTTGAGAGCTGCTTTCGAAAGAATGCGCCAGTATGGCTTAAAAATGAACCCACTCAAGTGTGCTTTTGGTGTGTCGGTGTAGGACTGAAAGTAGCGATCAGGGGTGGTGAATGGGTGCCTAAAAAATTCTTGCGAATCAACGGCCTGATCCCAACACCCAACACACGTCAACTAAACAATCAATGGAAGCACCCAGATCAAACAGTGCTAAAAATAATCTAGCCTAAAAACGACTGGTGTCCTAATCAAAAAGACACCAACAAAGTGCTTAAAGGCAGGTTAATAAATCATTTAACTCACAGGCATCTCAACCACTACATGTATAATCATCAACAGAGCATAAGCATTCAATCAGACAAAATAAGTGCAGATGATGAACTATGCTCACAAACGATTCAAGATGAACTAAATATATAAAAATATATCAATGAACATTCATAGTGCAATATGAATAAAAAACTTACTGTTTATCAATCTATTCTAGAATATTCAGAAATAAGAGCAACAACGCATGAGAATAACGAAATGATATTTCTACTGTGCTTGTGCTTTCCCAAAATATGTGCAGCTACTTTGTGTTCAACAAAAATGCTTGTTACGATATAAAAAGGTATGTGCACGCAAAACAAGAAACAAGAAAAATGACTATTCTGTATGGCTGATTACTGCGTTGCTCCTATCTGTGCATTCAGTCGAACAGTTTCAGAGTAACATACCAACATGATGCAGATTGCCGATTTCAGCAGTGTTCCAGCCACCACCTTGTGCAAAATGCCTGCTCGTCGAAGTCCAGGTCCACGCGCGAACCTTCTGCTGCTCGAGCCAAAATTTCTGCATGCGACGTCCACCGATCCTCACGCCGAGCGCTGAGTGACCTCCCGCCACATGAGTCATTGCAGCCAAATGCGACTACTGCTGTCGCCAAGAGCTCCACGCACCGAATCACGTGCACTTGACTTGCCATGTTGCAAGTCAACTGCTACGCCTCTGCTTCTACTGATGCACGCCGCTCCACATGCTACTGCCCACGCGTAGCCGCTGGCTGCTAGGTGCTAGACGCTAGCTTCTATAACCAAATAAAAACTAGCGGTGGAGGAAAAACAACGCCTGGAAACAAGATGCAAGCGGCGACGGCTACACGAGAAGAACGTGTTGACAACAAAGAATGGTATTTATGGCTAGATCATCAAAATATCAATTTTGGTGATTTGGGCCAAAAATACACATGTCCAGGGTCTGTCTGAAGCCCTATAGGGCCAAAGGCCATTGGGCTATGGGCTCCGAAAGCCTCTAGCCAGCCCATGGGCTTCGGGCGGGAAGCCTTCGGAGGCCCACGCTGCCGAAGCTTCGGCCCGAGGAGCAGGCCTCGACGGGCCTAGACGAAGCCCACCTCGGCAGAGATAGAGTTGTGTGCGTGTCCATCTCAATCTTTATCTCTATTTGGCTGGATTAATAGCAGATTAGATTAGGAGTTAAGCCCCTATAAATAGAGAGGCAAGGCCGGCGTGAGAAGCCCCCCAACTCAAACCAAACCAAAGCTCATGCTTTGATCATCGTTACTTTACCTTTATTTTCCTGTACCTCTTCGTGGGTTTGCCTGGAAGCCCTCCACCGGCCACTACGGAACAGTGGTAATCCTTGTTACTTCGCCTGTGAAGTATCCGTTAATCTACGTAATATATTGCTATCGCCTTGTTACTTCGCCTGTGAATTATCCGCTAATCTGCGTAATAAATTGCTACCTTCGCTACTAGTGCAACACTTGGCAAAATTCGGTCATCACGCCGAATTAGTACTTCACACTCTTCTGTTGCAGGTCGCACGTCCGAAGCTACTTCGTCGGAGGTATCTGGAGCGGAGAGATCGATTTTGGAGGTCCCTAGGACACCCTTCGGCGGGACTGCAGGCTTCGACAACAGGCTTCGCCAAGCGTACTCCGTGACAACAGGCTTCGCCAGCATACTTCGTCGCAACAGGCTTCGCCACAATCATACTGTAGGACCGACAGTAGCGACCAGAGGGGGGGTGAATGGGCGCCTAAAAATTCTTTCGAATCAATGGCCTGCTCCTAACACCCAACGCTCCTCAAAATACTAAGCAACAAAGTGTGAAAAGATTGCCTAAGTCTAAAGGTATCTAGCCTAGAAAAGACTGGTGCTCTTAGACCGAGAAAACACCAATACAGTGCTGATCAGGCAGATAAACAAAATGTTCAAATCAAGGCAGATAAAACTTCTCAGCAAATGATCTAAGTATACATGTAAGGGGATGAGAAGTTACTGTTCAGATTTGTCTCCTGGTCGAAACTTGGTGAAGCCGGCTTCGGAGTGTCGAAGCCTGTTTCTCAGAGTCGAAGCCTGCTTCGGAGTCCTTTGTCGAAGTCTACCGAAGGCTGTCGTGAAAGTCCCGAAGGTTTGTGGAAGCTAGCCTATATCAAGTGTGACAAAGTGCGAAGTATGCTTCGAAGCGAAGTGTGACAGTATCGAAGCCTTCTTCAAACAGCGTACTTCGAAGCCTAAACTTCGAACAGAAAACATCGGGCAAAGTTCACAGAAAAGCAACCTTCGAAGGATAAGCGAAGCCAAACACACAGCAGCAAGATGAAATCGAAGCCTACACTCTACCTTCGAAGCTAGCTTGATCGAGGTATGATAAACGAAGTGATGACCTTCGATCCTAGTACTAACTTCGGAAGATAAGCTCCGAACCCACACACTGTGACCCTCGAAAACGACAGCAGCAGAAAGATCTCAGAAAACACACTTCGAGCGAAGTCTACCAGAGAGACATACTTCGAAGCTAACTTAGAAGCCTGTCGAAGTATGCTTCGCAAAAGAGCCAAAGTATGCTAGAGCGAAAAGCTTAGAACTGAGCACACTTCGAAACAAGATTCATAGCTCGAGTTTGGAGTCAAAAGTTCTAGCGAAGCCCTTGAAGATGTCAGATCGAAGCCTGCCTCACAGAGCTGAGGGACTTCGATCAAAGAAGGGGGCTTCGCCAGAAAACAGCCAGAAAAGGTACTTGTTGGGGGAAAATATTCCATCTTCAGGGTTATTGCAGTAACAGGACAAAGGCTGGTGATTAAGTCAAAGGTTTTCAGCATATAACTCTGGGGATATAGTAGATCAAGTTCGAAGTATGAAGACAGACTCTAGTTCGAAGTATATCTTCAAACCTGGACACTTCCGGGAGCTTTCCCTGCGAGCTAAGATGGAAGACTTGTCTTCTTTCTCATTAGATTAGTCTTTTACCATTTTAGCCCTATTAAGGGTACCGAATAGTTTCTACTATGTCGGTTGTAACAAGGGATTAAAGGGTCTTTTCCTTAATGTTTAGGCCTATAAATACCCCTCGTTTTACCCTGTAATGAGGACCGAATACAAGTTATTCAATATACCTCTTCGAACTATTTCCAGCTATCATCCTTTCGGAGGCTTGGAATAGTTTACTTCGCAAACACTTCATTTGTTAGTCTCTAACCTTCAGAAACCTGTTAGCGTACTGTTGCTACAGGAAGTAGGTACTAGTTGTAGCAGCAAGAACTAGTACTCATGTGAAGAACAGAACGAGGCAAACAGAGAAGCTTCGGTTCAGGAATAAAATCACTGCATACAAACCGAAAATAGCAGGGTTCTCAACTAAATGCAACACGCAAACAGCAGGAATAAACACATCCAGATCAGAGAAAAATCAAGATGAACTCACAGCACACATCCTGGCGGCGCACACATGAATAGGAGAGAAAGAGAGAGAATGCAGGGAGCAAAAATGACCCAATATATTAAAAAGTGATTTTTGAAAGGGTAGACTAACCCTAGGGATTGGGGCCCTATTTATAGGCTGCCCAATGACCTAGAATATCCCACCAGCCCCTTATGGTTTTTTACAGACGCTGGAAATAAAGGAAAAGACTAAACTGCCCTTAGGATATTTTTACAGACTCGACTGACTGACTGTGGGCCTAGAGACAAAATAGTAAACTCCTATTTACAGATGACTTATCCAGAAGCTAAGCTTTCGTAGCGACTACGGCTTGTCTTCTGGATAGTCCGATACAAGATCAGCGGTCATCAGTTTTGCGCCGAAACTGACAAAGCCTCCACCGACTTTGCACCAGGTACCCAGATTGGGCCGGCCCGACTCCGCAGCTCTCTCAGCCCGGCAATCGCTCACTACCCATGTACCTGAGTCAATCCTAGTCAACAGCCCAGTGGGTCTTCTGCTGCTCCTAGCCCATGTACCCGGATTGGGCCAGCCCGACTTCGCGGCCCCTCTGCCCGACAGTCGCTCGCGTACCGTGTACCTGAGTCACACGCGGCCCATGACGCAGCAGATCTCTTCTCTTTTTCTGTCCTCTTTGACTATTGTTGACAATGACTCATCACATCTGAAGCCATGAGGCCCACGCTATTCAACATGACTCCTCACATACTCGCGCGTGGCCCTCGCGTCACTATTTCATAGTTTGCTGTATCGCGTCAAATCAATTTTGGTGATTTGAGCCAAAAATACACATGTCCAGGGTCTGTCTGAAGCCCTATAAGGCCAAAGACCATTGGGCTATGGGCTCTGAAAGCCTCTAGCCAGCCCATGGGCTTCGGCCAGGAAGCCTTTGAAGGCCTACGCTTCCGAAGCTTCGGCCCGAGGAGCAGGCCTCGACGGGCCTGGATGAAGCTCACCTCGGCAGAGATAGAGTTCTGTGCATGTCCAGCTCAATCTTTATCTCTATCTGGCCGGATTAATAGCAAATTAGATTAGGAGTTAAGCCCCTATAAATAGAGAGGCAAGGCCGGCGTGAGAAGCCCCCCAACTCAAACCAAACCAAAGCCCATGCTTTGATCGTATTTACTTTACCTTTATTTTCCTGTACCTCTTCGTGGGTTTGCCTGGAAGCCCTCCATCGGCCACTAAGGAACAGTGGTAATCCTTGTTACTTTTCCTGTGAAGTATCCGTTAATCTACGTAATAGATTGCTATCGCCTTGTTACTTCGCTTGTGAAGTATCCGCTAATCTGCGTAATAGATTGCTACCTTTGCTACTAGTGCAACACTTGGCAAAATTCGGTCCTCAGGCCAAATTAGTACTTCGCACTCTTCTGTTGCAGGTTCGCACATCTAAAGCTACTTCATCGGAGGTATCCGGAGTTGAGAGATTGGTTTCGGAGGTCCCTAGGACACCCTTCGGTGGGACTGCAAGCTTCGGCAACAGGCTTCGCCAATCGTACTCCGTGACAACAGGCTTCATCAGCATACTTCGTCGCAATAGGCTTCGCCACGATCATACTCCGCACTGGACAAAGTTGCACTCGCGCGTGACCCTCGTGTCACTATTTCGTAGTTTGCTATATCGAAGATCGCACGCCGAACCCCGTTGTTCGGAGGTGATCACTACGTCTAGATCCGTTCGGAGCCCATCTTCGGCTGGATCAGTCCGAACGCCGAAGCACCCTTCGGCGGAGTACTTCGCGTCGAACGCCGAAGGTACACTTCGGTGACCACTTCACACCAGATTTCGAACTAGGTGGCCTCCGACTGGTTTGTTGATTTTATTCTGTTTAATCTATTTCTTTCGGCTAATTGGATTATTTTATGTAATCTGGTTGCCTGGCGACTCCACCCCCTTATCACAATTAAGGGTAGTCAGAACGCGACGTCGGTGCCACTTCACACTTAGGCTTGTCCCTAAGTATCCGTGCACTTTTGGATCATCGAACTAACCCAAGTGCGGGGGCACATTTCCGTGTCTACAGAACGAACGCCAGCGGTGGAAAAAATGAGGAAGTCAGAGGAAAAAGTGACCCACCATTTCTAAAATTGGTAAAGTGTTTATCAAAATGGATAACCCTAACCCTAGGTACTGGGGCCTTTTTATAGGCAGCCCAATAAATGGGAAAAATAAAAAATACCCCTAGGGTTTTTATATACGCTGAAATAAAAATAGAAAAGACCGAAATGCCCTTAGGGTTTTTTATAGACTCGACTGATAGACTGTGGGCCTAAAGGCAAAATAGTAAAAAACTAAATAAAGATAACTTGTCCTGATGCAGAGCTTTCATAGCAGATACGACTTCGCCTCAGAATGGTCAGATCCGAGATCAGTGGTCGTCAGTTTTGCACCGAAACTGACAAAGCATCCATCGTCTTCACACCGGGTACCCGGATTGGGCCGACCTGACTCCACAGCTCCCTTAGCCCGGCAATCGCTCGCCACCCGTGTACCTGAGTCAATCCCGGTCAATACACTAGTGGATCCTCTACTGCCCCTAGCCAATGTACTCGGATTGGGCCAGCCCGACTTCATGGCCCCTCTGCCCAATAGTCGCTCGCTGCACGTGTACCTGAGTCACATGCGGCCTAGACACAGCAGGTCTTCTCTTTTCTTCATGTCCTCTTGACTTCCGTTGACAATCACTCATCACATCTGAGCCATGAGGCCCATGCTCTTCAACATGGCTCCTCAATCTCCCCCTTGATGAGTGCATTGTCAACAGTCTCTTTATCAGCTCTTCAGAACCTCCAAACACATGTGGAAACATGAAAACAAAACACAAAAAGACAGAAAGAAGAAAATAAAATAAAAGTTTAACCCTAATGACCAAAAGGCGAACAAAAACCAGAACACGATCATTATGGTTAACCAAAAATAAAGACTCAAAATGAGTGCAATCTCAGAATTATCAACAAGGATAACCAAAGAGTAAGGACAAACAAGACAAAAACTCCCCCTGAAACAAATCCCAGAGAAATCCAAAAACTCCCCCTAAACTCTTCTAAAAGATCGAGTAACCCAAAATTTCTCCACCTTGTTGACAATTTGACTCATCAAGCAAGATAAAATGCAATCTAAAGAGACACAGACTCAAACTCTCCCTGAAATGTAGCTCCCCCTCAAAATATGCAATAAATGCAACTGGGGTGTAGGTGGAGTGTAGAAAGCATGCTTCTCAGATATGATTGACTGCAATTACAAGATCTCGTAGGTATAGCAAACAACATACTATCTAAGACACATGGCATGATCAGTGCAACAGATGATATCTAAAGAAAGTCATTTGCATGCATTTTCAATTTTTGCAAGCAAAAGCATCACCACATTTTATAGTCGACAAGCAAGGTAAAACATGAGATGCAAAAGCTAACTGATATCTACCAAGATAAGCATTATCCAGAACAAAGTGCTTCAGCAAACTTGTTATCTTTTTAAATTTCAGGCTTTCTCTTTTCCTTTTTCATTTTTGCCAGGGGTTATTTGCATGTCAACCTTATGCTAACCGACCAAGTCAAGCCTAGGCCAGAACTGGACCATCAGAAGCTTAAGACATTGGTCTTGGCATACATTACACTATCCTAGTTCATACCAAAGTGCTATGGTAAGCAGTCTAGAACAATTCAATGTGACAAAGCAAACCCACATGGATCTTTTTAAATTATGCATAAAAAGGCATGGATTTTTCATTTTTTTCTGATTTTTTTTTATAATTTTTATAGCACATTTTCCATGTTAAAGCATATAGATGTTCAAGTTGCATATCTACATCTAAGTGAGGAACTAGCTACCAGGTATGTAAAAGATAGCAAAAACATTCAGCCTACACATGCTAGTTACCAAAAGCAATGGTGATCATTTTTAAATTTTAAAGCATAAAAGCCATGCACATGACAGATATCAGACATATCATGTGAACTAAAGGAAAGCATGATCATCGACAGTTAATCAGAAGCATGTACCAGCTAGAATAAGTAAAGCAGATCAATCATATAACAGAAGCAAGCTCAAAGTGTGATATGTGAATATGCATGATATGAACACACATGAAAAGACTCAAGAAAAAAGTAAAGAAGAAAAACTTACTCAAAATATTCTTAAAAGGAATACACAACTGCCAAATCCCCTCGCAAACACTCAAAACTACACTGATCTAGGGGTTTGGTGAAAATGTCAGCCAACTGATGATGGGTATCAACATGAACAAGGTCAATGACACCTTTCTCATATTGATCCCTCAAAAAGTGAAAGAGCACATCAATATGCTTGGTTTTTGAATGAAGACATGGGTTTTTCCCTACACTAATCGCGCTGGTACTGTCACAAAACAAAGGAACTCTGGCAAGGAAGAATAACCCAAAATCTCACAAAGTAGAAATCATCCAAACCAACTGTGAGCAGCAGCTAGCAGCAACTACATACTCAGCCTCAGTGGTAGAAAGTGCAACTCCAGATTGTTTTCGAGAAGACCAAGAGACAAGCGAAAAACTAAGAAACTAGCAAGTATCGGAAGTCGACTTACGATCCAGCCGGCACCCACCAAAATCAGCATCAGAAAAGCCAGATAAATTAAGAGACGATGATGCTGAATAATAAAGACCTAGATCAGGCGCATAGGTAAGGTACCTGAAATGCGCTTGACATCCTGCTGGTGAGACGTGCGTGGTGAAGACAAGAAGCGCGCGCACAGTCCCATGGCAAACTGAATGTCTAGCCTCATAGCCATCAAGTACAGTAGTGATCCGATCATCCCTTGATACTCTCTCTCATTGACCTTGATGCCACTCTCATCCTTGTCCAGGCCCCCAGATGTACCCATTGGGGTCATATGAGGCTTTAGCTCTCCACCAAAATGAAATTTCTTCAACATGTCTCGCGTGTACTTACTCTGGTGGATGAATATGCCGTCCTTGGTCTGCTTGATCTGGAGCCCTAGAAAGTACTTGAGCTCACCCATGAGGCTCATCTCAAAATCGCTGTGCATCTGCTTAGAAAACTTGGACACAAGCGCATCAGTAGATCCACCAAAAATAATGTCATCCACGTAAATCTGAGCAATCAAGAAGTCTGAGTCATCTCTGAGTAAGAAAAGAGTTTTGTCCACAGAACCCATCACAAAGCCATTACCCAACAAAAACTGCTTCAACCGGTCATACCAAGCCCTGGGGGCTTGCTTTAGACCGTATAAGGCTTTCTGCAACTTAAAAACATGTCGAGAAAACTTAAGGTTCTCAAAACCGGGGGGCTGCCTAACATAGACCTCCTCCTCTATGTACCCATTCAGAAAAGTACTCTTCACATCCATGTGGAAAAGTTTAAAACCTTTAGAAGCAGCAAATGCCAAAAGAATGTGAATGGACTCAACACGGACAACAGGGGTGAAAGTCTCCTCAAAGTCAATACCCTCTTTCATGCAAAAACCCTGGGCAACTAGTCGAACTTTGTTGCGCACCACAAGCCAATCTTCACCTTGCTTGTTCTTGAACACCCACTTGGTGCCTATGGGGTTGCATCCAGGTGGCAGCTCAACCAATGTCCAAACCCGATTGCGAACAAAGTTCTCAAGCTCTTCTTGCATGTCATTTATCCAATTCAAATCTCTGGGCTCAAAATATGCGACAAACACAGACTTAGCAAACATAACAAGCGAGTCAACAAAAGAGTGCAAAGTTCTATCAGCAAGATCACCGATGATGAGCTCTGAATGGTGATCACGCTGAACTACTCGGGATCCTAGGTGATATGAAGTCACCTCACCAGAGTCAGCAGCTGGCACCTCTAGACTCGATTGAGGGGGCTCGATCGAAGTGGAAGAAGTGATCAGAGGTCTGCCCTTGTCCTCAGTCGAAGTCTTAGAAGGTGTGGGGTCTACAGGCTGTGCAGAAGGCCCACCCTCATCGACCGTAGGAGTGTCATCATCTTCCTCGAAGATGGACTCTCCAAGCTCACCATCTCTAGAAAGCTCAAAAGAAGGGGTTAGCGAAGGCATGGACTCATCAAAAGAAACTTCACAACTCTCGACAAGCTGCTGGGAGTCGAGGTTCCAAACACAAAAGCCTCAAGAATGCAAAGCATAACCAAGAAAAACTCCATCCTAGCAACGAGACTCAAACTTATCCAAATGCCCTCCCTTCTTGAGCACAAAGAACTTGCAGCCAAACGCTCGCAAGTGACTAACTTTGGGCTGTCTGCCAAACCGCAACTCATATGATGTCTTACCTAAATAAGCTCTAAGAAAAATGTGGTTGGCCAGATAGCAAGCCGTGTTCATGGCTTCATCCCAAAAACACCTAGGAGTCCTATGCTCATCAAGCATCGTCCTGGCCATCTCGACCAATGTGCGGTTCTTTCGTTCCACAACATCGTTCTGTGCGTGAGTGTACGGAGGAGAAAATTGGTGCTCAAGACCTTGATCACTATAGAAGCTGACGAACTGAGAGTTCTTGAACACAGAGCCATTGTCAGAGCGAATTGCTCGCATCCGACCATTGTTCTCATTCTTCAGCTTCAAAATCAGGTCATGAACAAACTGAAAAGTCTCATCCTTAGACTCCAAAAAGAAAACCCACGAGAATCGAGAAAAATCATCAACTATTACAAGCGCGTACCACTTCCCACCGACTGAGCGTACCCGAGCTGGACCAACATTGTCCATGTGTAACAGCTCTCCCGGATACGAAGTCATCACCTGAGTCACAGGTGCGTGAGAAGCGGCAACCATTTTCCCATGACGACAGGGATGGCAAACTAGATCCTTCTCCATCTTAAGCTTGGGCCATCCTTGGATAAGGTCCATAGAGATCAATCTTACTAGCAAATCAAAGCTCAAATGGCCTAACCTCCTATGCCACTTCCAGAGCTCAAAGGAGGATCCATCAATCAAACATCGAGAAGGGCCAAAAGAACTAGAGAAATCAATCCAAAAAACCTTACCGAATGGTAAGATCTGACAAACGAGATATCCTCTAGAATCAACAACAGAAGACATGCCCTTCTTAAAGCGAACCTCTAAACCATCCTCAAGAAGTTGCGAAACAGAAATAAAATTGAAATTCAAATTTCCAACCAAAGCAACATTCTTCAAAGAGAAATGATCAGAGATGCGAATTGGGCCAATGCCATGTACCTTCCCTTGACCTGTTCCTGAAAGTGATGTACTCCTTGGAGCTCGAGGAAGTGAGGCTGGAGAACCATCTACGATGTCCCGTCATGTGGCGAGAGCATCCTGAATCCATGATCCACATGTCCTCAGACCTCAATCATGCACGATCAGTGGTCGTAAGTGGGAGCAAATGGCCCGGCACCAGGTTTAGCAAAAGAGCTAAACCAGTGTTGAGCCATCTACTCAAAAGAAGGAAAGCAGAAAGAATCATAAGGGTCCGGGCCAAAACGCGGCTCGAAGTGTGGTCCTCGGTTCTTCCTAAAGTCTCGACCACAAGGTCCAAAGCCATATCCAGAACGACCTGGAGCTTTGCCGAAGCGAAAACCACCCTCCGGAGCACGGCCATGAAAGCCGTCTCCTCTACCACCATCTACACGATGCAGCCTGGTCTCTAGCCTCTCCCTGCGTCGAGGGACTCCCAGTCTACCACCCTGCTGGTAGAACTATTCCTGCCCACCACGAGCTCTCTCTACTCTCTCAGCCCGCTTCCTCCTGAAGAAAAACTCCTCAAGATGCCCGTCTCTTTGACAGTACTCATAGTGGTAGGTAGGCTTCTTGGGATGTGGTTGAGGCTTGAGGTTCTTGGGCTTGGTGGTGTTGGGTGTAGACTCTTTGGTGTGAGAGGGTCCAGGTAGAGAGTCAAGAGAAGTGTGAAGTTGTTTAGGCTTTGGGATCTAGATGGGCTTCTTGGGTGGAGCTTTAGGTTGTTCTTGGAACACTCCATCCTTGGGCTGACTAGTCTGGAAAGACTCAGTGGAGTGAGTCTTAGGATATCTATGTTCAGGAGTCATCTTTCTCCACTCCAATGCTCGACTAATGGCACTCTCAAAATCAGCCTTGCTATAGGTGTAACCTACCCAAAACCCATCCTGCCTCTTGACCTGCTGGATCATCATGCCGAGTTGTGGTTCTCTAGCACTCACCCAACTCAGGATCTGACGGAGGTAAAAGTTCTCATTCTGAGCATTAGCTAGCTCCTCTCTCAAGGAAGCTAGCACCTCCACCTGAGACAAGCAGATCTCACACTCTCTATCGACTTGGACAAACTTCTCAGCTTTCATATTGATCAACTCCAATCTAAGAGACAAGTAGTTCTCACAAACAGTGGGTGGAACTGACCATGTCTCAAGCTCTAGCCTAATCTGCTCTAGCTTAGCTCTGACTCTCTCCAACTTGCCCAACTGCTCATCACTCTTAGCTCTCAGCTCAGCTAAACTAGCTAGGTGGGATGGGCAGTCAACACACGGCACGACGATAGTGGCATGAGCATCTTTCAGCTCCAGCTGAGCACTCTCAAGCTCAGTGGCCAAAGCGTCTCTCATCTACTCTCTCTGTGTACCTAGACTTCAGAGTCATCAGGTCACACAACAGCACCTCGCAGTTAGGGCACTCACTACTAACACCCAAGTAAGGGGAAGAAGATATACTCTCAATTTTTCCGTTGGCCACGACAAGCTCACTCTCAAGCTCGTCTATCCTCTTCTTAGCCCCTCTAAGCAATTTCTCCCGATACCTCAACTCCTGACGGTTCTCTTCAAGTAAATCAATGACTTCTTGTTCATAGGAGGATACCTTTTCATCGTCATCATCGTCGGAGTTGTCGGGGGAGCCCTTCTCTTCCTTATCCCTAAGAGCCATTAAGCAGAAGCTCTTGTGGGATCTTCGACGGTGGTGCGAGCGGCTCTTCGGCTTGTCCCCGAAGGCTATGAAGCAGAGGCCTGCCAGATCGTCCTTGTTCTTCCCCTTCCTAATCACGATCTCCTCATCACTTGAGCTTGATGAAGAGGAAGAAGATGAAGACCTCTTGGAGTAGCTTCTCTCCATCTCGGCGAAGAAGGCCTTGTCTCACTTCTTGTTCTCATGCCGGTAGTCCTTCAGGGCCTTTCGAAATAATCTTGTCTTGGGCTTGCCCTTTGTGAAGGTGGAGCTGTCGTGCTTGTCAGAGTCGTAGGAGCCACCACCGGTACCCTACTTGTGACCATTCCGCTTGGGGCAGTCGGCGATGAAATTTCCTGGATCACCACACTCAAAGCATCCGTATTTTGTGTTGTGTCTTTTGAACATTTGCTTATCATAGACACGACACACCTGGTTGTTAAACAGACACAAATCATCATCTTCTAGTGACTCAAGCTGGTCCTCAGTGATAGACATTAAGGAGAACCCAGTGCAACTCAAAGAAGAGGAGTCAGCAGAAGGTGTCGCAAGGACCAGGGTTTTTGATCCAGAACCAGTGAGATTTGATTTCAACTGGATATCAACCTTTGTGGCCTTGAGCTTGCTGAACAACTCTAAAATAGTCAAGGTATCATAAGAGGTGCTCTCAATGATAGAGGATACCTTGATCTCCCAGATCTTAGGGTCCAAGGTATGAAGAACCTTGAGCGCCTGCTCATGATCTGAGACCAGCTGAACTCCCTCGGCCTTGTTGGCCCGAAACTTGTTGATGATCGATTGAAAACGACCAAACAAGGCTTCAACAAATTCACCCGGATTCTGTGTGAAATTTTCATATTCACACCGGTAGGTCTGATAGAGCCGAGCCTTGACCTGGGCTGTCCCCTCAAGGTGTGCCTGGAGGGTACCCTAGATCTCTCTAGCAGTGTTGAGATGGCTCACATGCTCAAACTCAGTGGGACCTAAACCAGAAAACAAAATGTTCACCGCTTTGTTGTTGTTCTGATGCTGGGTGATTATCTCGGGGGATGTACGTTCAGCAACAGGCAGTATGGTAAAAGTAGCGTGAACACAAACGTGCCAAATGTCTGAGCTCTAGCTCATGAGATAGGCTCGCATGTGAGTCTTCCAATAAGTATAGCCAAAAGATTCCAGGGACAGGACCTTTCCAGAAGAAGTCTTGATCACTACCTGGGGTTAGAACTTGTTAAGGTATGGAAAAACCCTAACCAGGCTCTGATACCACTTGTCGGACCGAAAGTAGCGACCAGAGGGGGGGTGAATGAGTGCCTAAAAAATTCTTGCGAATCAATGGTCTGATCCCAACACCCAACGCACCTCAACAGAACAATCAACGGAAGAACCTAGATCAAACAGTGCTAAAAATAATCTAGCCTAAAAACGACGGGTGTCCTAATCAAAAAGACACCAACAAAGTGCTTAAAGGCATATTAATAAATCATTTAACTCACAGGCATCTCAACCACCACATGTATAATCATCAACAGAGCATAAGCATTTAATCAGACAAAATAAGTGCAGATGATGAACTATGCTCACAAACGATTCAAGATGAACTAAATATATAAAAATATATCAATGCACATTCATAGTGCAATCCGAATAAAAAACTTATTGTTTATCAATCTATTCTAGAATATTCAGAAATAAGAGCAACAGTGCATGAGAATAACGAAATGATATTTCTACTATGCTTGTGCTTTCCCAAAATATGTGCAGCTACTTTGTGTTAAACAAAAATGCTTTTTACGATTTAAAACAGTCCCAGAGTAATCACAGTAATCAAAAAGGTATGTGCACGTAAAACAAGAAACAAGAAAAGTGACTACTCTGTATGGCTGATTACTGCGTTGCTCCTGTCTGTGCATTCAGTCGAACAGTTTCAGAGTAACATACCAACATGATGCAGATTGCCGATTTCAGCAGTGTTCCAACCACCACCTTGTGCAAAATGCCTGCTTGCCAAAGTCCTGGTCCACGCGTGAACCCTCTGCTGATCGAGCCAAAATTTCTACATGCGGCGTCCAATGATCCTCACGCCGAGCGCCGAGTGACCTCCCGCCACGTGAGCCGTTGCAGCCAGATGCGACTTGCAGCACGTGCACTTGACTTTCCATGCTGCAAGTCTACTGCAACGCCTCTACTTCTGCTGATGCATGCTGCTCCACATGCTTCTGCCCACGCTAGCTGCTGGCTGCTAGGCACTAGACGCTAGCTGTAGCTCTCAGCCGCTAGGTGCTATATGCTAGCTTCTGCAGCTGAATAAAAATCAGCGGCGGAGGAAAAACAGCTCCTGGAAACATGATGCATGTAGCGGCGGCTACACGGGAAGAACGAACGCCAGCGGCGAAAAAAACAAGGAACACAGAGAAAAAAGTGACCCACCATTTCTGAAATTGGTTAAGTGTTTATCAAAATGGGTAACCCTAACCTTAGGTATTGGGGCCTTTTTATAGGTAGCCCAATAAATGGAAAAAAAATCAAAAATATCCCTATGGTTTTTACAGACGCTGAAATAAAAATGGAAAACACCGAAATGCCCTAAGGGTTTTTTACAGACTTGACTGACAGACTGTGGTCCTAAAGGCAAAATAGTAAAAACTAAATAAAGATAACTTGTCCTGACGCGGAGCTTTCGTAGCAGCTATGGCTTCACCTCAGAATGGTCAGATCCGAGATCAGCAGTCGTCAGTTTTGCGCTGAAACTGACAAAGCGTCCACCGTCTTCGCACCAGGTACCCGGATTGGACCGGCCTGACTCCACAACTCCCTTAGCCCAGCAATCACTCGCCGCCCATGTACCTGAGTCAATCTCGGTCAACAGGCCAGTGTATCGTCTGATGCTCCTAGCCCATGTACTCGGATTGGGCCAGCCCGATTTCGTGGCCCCTCTGCCCGACAGTCACTCGCTGCCCGTGTACCTGAGTCACATGCGGCCCAGACACAGCAGGTCTTCTCTTTTCTTCATGTCCTCTTGACTTCCGTTGACAATCACTCATCATATCTGGAGCCATGAGGCCCATGCTCTTCAACATGGCTCCTCAGTCGGCGGGCAAGTTCTTGGGATTCATGATCCATGAAAGAGGCATTGAAATCGATCCTAAGAGGCTTGAGAAAATTAGAGGATGTGTAGCGCTGACATGTAAGAGAGATGTGCAGAAACTACTAGGCAAGGTTAATTATTTGCGACGCATTATATCTTTTTTGTCTGGCAAAATTGATGCTTTTGTTTCGATACTTCGGCTAAAGAATGAAGCTAAGTTCACTTGGGAGCAAGTCAGCAACGTGCCTTTGATAAAATCAAAGAGTGCTTATCAACACCGCCGGTATTAAGGGCGTCGAAGGCTGGGATTTCATTTCGGCTTTTTATCACTGTGGAGGAGAGTGTGATTGGAGCCATGTTGACTCAAGACATTGAAGGAAAGAAGTACATCATCACCTTCTTGAGTCATCGACTTCTGGATGCCGAGACAAGGTACGTGTTTGTGGAGCGTTTATGTTTATCACTTTATTATGCATGCACAAAATTGCGTCACTATCTTCTCCCTAGCACATGTGTTGTCACTTGCCAAACGGATGTCATAAAATACATGTTGCAAAAGCCGATTCTAGGTGGTAGAATCGGCAAGTGGGCGTATGCGTTGATTGAATACGATTTGGCTTATGAACCATTAAGAGCTATGAAAGGCCAAATCGTTGCTAACTTTATAGTGGATCACCATGTGGATGTCAATTGGAGCAACGAAGTCGCTTTAATTGAGGTATTACCATGGAAACTTTATTTCGATGGTTAGGCTTGCAAAAATGGCCAAGGTATTGGAGTGGTTCTCATATCACCAACTTTGAGACCTCTACTCATCTAGATTTTTATTCAACTAAAAATCAAGCCGAATATGAAGCCCTATTGCTAGGTCTTGAGTTGTTAAACTCCATGGGTGTGAAATATGTCCATGCATATGGTGATTCCTTATTAGTGGTGCAACAAGTAGCTAAACTTGCTCAATGTTTTAATGGTCTACTAAATAGCTACATGGACAAGTGTCTAGATCTAATTGCCACCTTTGATGATTTTGAGATTACTCATGTATCTAGAGTAGACAACTCACGTGAAAATGACTTGGCTCAACAAGCATCAGGCTATAAGATAAGGAGATGTAAATTCTGCACACGAGAAAAGCCGATGCTTGGAGACGATGTATCATCTAAGAGTACTAATGTCAGTCTGACCGACCTTGTAAGCACGGTCAGACCGCCCTTGCATTCTCGGTCCAACCGGCCATGTTAGGCCGGTCGGA
The DNA here is from genome assembly GCA_019279435.1 of Zizania palustris. Classification (NCBI taxonomy): domain Eukaryota; kingdom Viridiplantae; phylum Streptophyta; class Magnoliopsida; order Poales; family Poaceae; genus Zizania; species Zizania palustris. Next base: position 36,077,516 of record JAAALK010000282.1, read on the forward strand.
CCGACTCGTGCCAGACGTCCGGCAATAGCCGGTTGAACTGGGCTAACGTGGTCATTCCGACCGACTGTTGTCACGAGGGTTTAGCACTCGGGGGGCAGGTCCAAATGGAAAATTTAGAGGCCAATTCTAGTGGGAATTTTGCCATTGCTCCTTTGATCAATAAGGATGATTGGAGGATCCCAATCGTTCAATATCTAAGAAATCCAAACCAAAAGGTTGATCGGAAGGCTCGGCGACAAGCGTTCAAATTTGTTTTGCTTGACGATGTGTTGTATCGCCGGACTATCGATGGAGTACTTTTGAAGTGTCTGGACTCCGATCAAGCTAGAGTTGTTGCAGGTGAAGTCCGTGAAGGGTTTTGCGGTACTCACCAAGTGGCCCCGAAAATGAGTCGGATGCTCAAAAGGGTGGGTTTTTATTGGCCGACTATGACTGTGGACTGTTTTAAGTACTACAGAGGGTGTGAAGCATGTCAAAAGTTTGGTAATATTCAGCTAGCACCTGCATCGAGGCTTAATCCTATTATCAAACCATGGCTGTTCCGAGGTTGGAGCTTAGACTTCATCGGCCAAATTCATCCACCATCTTCAAAAGGGCATCGGTTCGTGTTGATGGCAACGGATTACTTCACCAAGTGGATCGAGGCCGTGCCGCTCAAGAACATGACTCACAATGAGGTAATTGATTTCATCTTGAAGCACATTGTACACAGATTCGACATTCCCCAAACTCTCACTACAGACCAAGGTACTTTGTTTGTTGCTAAAGAAGTGAGGAATTTTGCTGAATACTATAGGATCAAATTGGTAAACTCTTCCCCGTATTATGCTTAGGCCAATGGTCAGGCCAAGTCTAGTAATAAAACTGTGATTAAATTAATCAAGAAGAAGATTGAAGAGTTTCCAAAGAGGTGGCATGAGGTGCTTTCCAAAGCTTTATGGGCTAGTAGAGTTGCAAAGCACAGTGCCACTAAAGTCAGTCCATATGAGTTGGTATATGGACAAGAAGCCGTTCTACCGGTAGAGGTGGAGCTTGGCTCACTTAGGTTTCTTAAGAAAGATGGCTTATCGGTAGATGAATATGAGACGCTTCTAAAGGATAATTTAGAAGAAGTGATCGATAAGAGGTTGAGGGCTCTAGAGGCAATAAAGAAAGATAAAATAAGAGTAGCTAGAGCCTACAACAAGAAGGTCAAAGCAAAATCATTTCAAATCAACAACCTAGTATGGAAGATGATTTTGCCATTAGGCACTAAGAGTTCAAAATTTGGTAAATGATCGCCTAGTTGGGAAGGACCTTTTAAGGTAATTCAAATCGCTCCAGGCAATGCTTATGTATTAGAGTCTTTACAAGGAGAGCGATTTCAAAGGGTTTTGAATGGTAGATATTTGAAAAAGTACTTCCCAAGTGTGTGGCAAGATGCTTAGAGTGTTAAAAGGCCGATATTGAAGGTATCACCCAAGGCCCATCATGCTTTTAGTTCCTTAAGTTTGCTAAAAGGAAGGGGGCATGTGTTTATAGAAAAAAATGGCATTATGGGTCAAGCTAAGCAAAATACTAAAAAATGGTATTTTAACCGAAAATATGCCAAACCTGGCAAAGGCCAGTCTGACCGGCTATGGTAGGCCGGTCCAACCAGCCAGGCCCGGTCAGACCGGACCTATGGGCTCGGTCAGACTAGCCAGAGATTCAGAATGTGAATCCGAAGTGGATTCGAGCTATTTTTATCCAAATCTTATCTCAACTGAATTTTAGCCAAATCCTACTGTATTTTTAGCCAGTGACCACTAGCCCACCCCCTAAAAATACTAGGGGCAAGGCCGATTTAGGGGCTCTCTCTCTAATCCGAAAAATCCAAAGCCCTAGCTTTGAATCACATTTATTTTCTTTACTTTCCGCATATTCGTGGGTTTGCTTGAAAGCCCTCCTTCTACCACATCCGTAATCACGGTAACCCTTGCTGTTTCACTTGTGAACCTTCTATTAATTCACATAACAGATTTCTATCCTTTTTATCGGGGTTTTCCATCATATTATGCAATTCGGCCTCTTGGCCAAATTATATTTGATCTCTTGCTGTTTTTGCAGAGTGACTGCCTTCACAAATTCCCCCACTAAGTTTGAAGGTGATTGGATCTTGTTTGCTAGGTCATCTGAACCCTAGCAGATTTGATCTATCGTTGCCGGTCCGACCGGCGGCATAGGGCTAGTCTGACCAGAGCCCCTCCGTCAGGCCGTTGTCGGCAACGCCTGGTGAGACCGGCGGTGTTCTACCGGTCCGACCGTGACCTTCCGCACTGCGCTACGCTAAAGCCCTTGCCGAAGCCTGTGCGATGAAGCCTATTCGCACGGTCCAACCGAGGGGTACCCGTCGGTCCAACCGGGGACACTTCACCGATCAGACCGCCGGAGCCATCCTTCGTAGTTGTCTTTGGGGCCCAATCCCGAAGCCCCTTTGCACCTTTGGTCCGACCGAGGTTGTACCTCTGGTTTGACCAGGCTTGCGGCCGAAGGTGCACTTAGGGGCCCTTTGGGCCAACTTCCGTCGTAACTCCGAATCAGCCTCCGAATTGGCCGATTTTAGGTATTTTGGATATTTTATTCCCGTTTACATTATTACTAACACCTTCGGCCAATTGGATTAAAATATTAATTATTTATCTAATTGTTTGGCGACTTCAAATCCCTTATCACTATTTAGGGTAGTCAGAACACGGCGTTGGTATCACTGCGATACTTTTGGACGTCGAACTGGCCCAAGTGCGCGGTCGCATTTCCGCATCAACTGGAGCGTAATTGTGGCTCACCCTGATCCCACAACTAATGCATCACATCCAGTGATAGTCATTATATTTCCATGTTTCTTATGAAGATTTTGGAAATATTTTAGCTCACGTAGAATTGTGTTAGTGGATCCACTATCCGCTAAACAAATTTCCTCATCTTCCATCTGTTAAAATCCCCTAAAAAATCTATATATAAACGAGAGATAAATATAAAATAAATATAATATTTTAATTTATATATAGATATATATAGAATATGTACATATAATGTTCATTATTACATGTCAAATATATATTTCTATATAATAATACAACATTTATAGTTCTAATTGGCTATTACATATGAAATATGTATGAAAATTTATTTGAGATCCCCGTATATATCGTCGGTGTGATATTCAACTATCATGTTATCAATGTTGGGTGGGTCTTGCTCCTTCTTATGAACTACATTTTGATGGGCGCTTTTTGAAGGTCTCGCAGTTAAGTCATTGACTTGTTGTTCATTGAAGTGCGTCTCAAATTTTGTATCATGAGCTTGCTTGTCCTTGCCAAAATTTAGATACAGTTCATCCAAATGCTTTGGGATCCTACATTTATTTATACGATGATTCATACATCCACACCTTTGATAAATTTCAGATCCGTCTTTAGGATTATTCTTAAATGGATTTTTACCCTTATTTGTCTTATACCCACACTTTTTATTTTGAAACTTTGAATTTTCTTCGTAATTTTTATTCCGTTTATTGCCATCATATTTTGTACGCTATGAATTAAAGTTTACTTTGGGAAGAGGTGCAGCGCCCGTTGGGCGATTCTGATGATTTTTCACCAGTAGTTCATCATGCTTCTCTGCTTGAAGTAAAGTGTATATTAAATCAGAGTACTTTGTATATTTTTGTTGGCGATACTGTTGTTGCAATACCCAGAATGTTGATGGAAAGTACATAAAGTTTTCTCGATCATTGCTTCTTCAGAAACAGGTTGATCATAAAATTTCAATTCAGAGCAGATTTTATGTACAACGGAATTATAGTCTGCTACAAATTTGAAATCTTGAAGACAAATTAGTGACCATTCGCGTTGAGCTTCGGGTAATATGACATTTTTCTGCTGCTCATATCGATCCTTAAGGGATTTCCACAAAGCAAGAGGATCTTCCTCCATCACGTATTCAGATTTTAACTCTGAGTGAAGGTGATGTCGCAGAAAATGAAGTGTGGCATATTTGTTGTAATCTGGGATCTCCGGTGCATTTGGTATTGGATCCATTATGGTATTAATGCATCGACGGGCTGTTAAATTTATTTTAACATCTTGTGCCCAAGTCAAGTAATTACTACAATCTAATGCAAGTTCGGGAAATTCTTTCTTTGATATGTCAGCCATGTCCTACATGTAAGGAAATATTTTAATTTACTAAGAGAGTAAATATATTTATATATGTCATAAAAAAATACTAAGATAAAATTCATCATGAATAACACATAATGTATATGACTAAAATATATATATAGCAATTATTTGTTATTAATATGTTGTATAATATTCCTGATGGAATTCTTTAATGCATGAACAACATATAGTATTGTTGGGGGGAAATACTTCATTCCCAAGGATTTTATGATCAAAAGGCACATATAATTCATCAGCATCAAAATAGAAGTCCATCTCCAAGTTGATGAAGTTTCCCAGCTGAAGGATACTTTGAATCCTTGTTCAAAGGTATCCTCCGAAGGCTCCGTCTCTATAGTGGGAAATAGCAAGACTGATGAGACGTCTGCCTTATCTATCCTCTCTGACTAGATTTTACTATTTTATCCATATTCGGGGTACCGAATAGTTTCCACTATGTCGGTTGTAATTGAGGAGTATAAAGGTCTTTTCCTTAGAGTTTTTACCTATAAATACCCCCCTTTCTACCCTGTAATAGGCATCGAATATTCAGATATTCAATACACAACTTCAAACTACTTCGAGCTATTATCCTATTCGGAGGCTTGAGATAGTTCACTTCGCAAACTCATTGTTTGTTAGTTCTTAATCTTAGAGAACCTGTTAGCATAATCTTTTACACCAATAGTTGGCGCCGTCCATGGGGAACTTAGTTCTAAAAGCTAGTTCTCCGCCGCTGACTGCACTTCGAAGAGCACTTGCGGAGGGAGCTTCGGAGTCTCAGGATTCCGCACAACCTTCAGTAAGGGGCTTCCTAGTATAGTTCGAAGGCCTTTCCTCGTCTTCCCAAACCAGTCGAAGTCTTCGGTCTTCGGACCCTAACTTCGTTAGCCATGCCTCCCAAGCGGAGCCTAGCCACTGATCCTCCCCGAAGGTCCCCTCGGACCAACGGTGCAGGACCCTCAGTTATTCCACCAACCCTCGATGGGGTCCCCAGACCTCGAACACCCAGAGGTCCCCGAGCAGCTCCCTCGGTGATCTAAACTGATTACCTCAGTTCCCAAGACCCAGAGATCCCCTATGGACGAGATGAAGACCTTCCTGAGGATGCGGCTACCCAGGTAGCGCGACTTCAGGAGGAAGTAGCAAGGTGGAGGCAAGATGCTGCTGATCGACTTCGCTCTGAAGCCTTTACTCATGCTCCGGAGGTGCCTCAAGACGACGGTCCTGGTAACCATCCCGAAGCTCTTCATGTCCCGGAGGAAGCCAAGAATGCATCCTTCGATGACGAGTCTCCATTGCATCTAGACCTACAGAAAGTTCCCTTCGACCCCAGGTTCAAGGCCTCGAAGCTGCACAAATACTCCGGTGGGTCTAACCCCGGAGTGTTCTCTCGTTCGTATGCCTTGGCGATAGACGCCAGCGGAGGGGTGTGTAACACTATGGCAAAGTGTTTCCCCCTCGCACTAGAAGGTGTGGCTCTCCGATGGTTCTGGTCTCTAAAGCCAGGATCGATCAAGTCATGGGAGCAGCTGAAGAGGAAGTTCGTAAGTAACTTCCAGGGTACGTTTGTAGCCCCGATATCAACCGGAAGTCTATTCTAGGTGAAGCAGTGAGCAAGGGAGACGCTTCGGGAATATTTTACACGCTTCGCCCACACCAAGTCTCAGATCAAAGTCTTGTCTACCTCTTCAGTAGTTGATGCGACGCGCGAAGGGGTGTTGATCCCGGATCTCCTCAGCAAACTTCACCGAAAGCCGGTGGCGTCTATAGCACAGCTGATGGCATACTTCGAACAGTATGCCAAGGCAGCGGAAGGCTGCCTCCGAAGAACCGTGACACCTGCACCAGCCCTTCAAGAAGTGAAGTCGGAGCCTGAAGTCCCAACCTCTCCGCAAGCCCCCCTTGATAATCGTTTCAATGATCATAGGCGGGGAAAGAAACACTTCCGCTTTGAGGTGTTAAATATCGCACCCTCTACCCCAAAGATGCCTATCAACTTTCAACAGGCGCAAGGTTTCAAGGCTGGTACCTCGAAGCCCCAAGAGAGAGTGGCTAGCAGGCACCAAAGCTTCTTCTATTGTGTGCATGGAAAAAATAGAAGCCATGACATGAAAGATGGCAAGTCTGTATTGACCCTTCGGGGTGAGTACTTAGGACGAAGCTCAGGGCGAGGTACTTCGGACCGAGTCCCTCCAGCAGTGCATTCGGAGCCTGTACAAGCTGTGGCTCGAGCCAACAACCCTAAAGTACCGATGCAACTCTCGGTGGCCAACATTATGCCGCCACCAAAGCAGGAGGATCCTTAAGATCATGGCAAGAGAGTGGTCCTGTCCATCTTTGGAGGGGGGACCCTCGGTAACATGTCAAAAAGGTAGCTAAGATAATATGTCCGTGAAGTAGGGTACATAGGGACCTCGAATTCAGTGGAAGAAATGCCCGAGTGGTCTCATGTACCTATTTCTTTTACTGCCAGTGATGCTGCGGGGGTGAAATTCCCTCATGCTGACCCCTTGTTATTTCAGCTGATATAGCGTGAGTTGAAGTCCGAAGGATACTAGTGTACGGCGGGAGCTCCACAGATATACTCTTCGTCCAGGCCTTCGACCAGATGTGCATTACCCGGAGACACCTACTTCCGGCAGCTCGCCCACTCCAAGGCTTTGCAGGTCCTCCTCTCGATGCCCTCGGCCAAATAGGCCTCCAGGTTTCCTTCCGAGAGGGGCCCCTGGCTAGGGTGGAGGAGGTCATCTTCGACGTCGTCGATGCCCCGTATGCCTATAATGCAATTTTTGGGCGGGAATGCTGAACCAATTCGGAGCTATAGCACACCACAACTATTTGTGTCTCAAAATGCCCACACAAGGTGCAGTCCTCACTATCTCAGGAGACCATGCTGCAGCCCGAAGAGCGGAGTATGGCCATGGTCCACCTCTGGACCCTCGGTAGGTGAATAGTGTGTCAAATCACACGAAGGAGGCTCTAGAGTCTTCAGGCTCCTCGAAGGGCCCTTCTCTAATGCCAAGCCCGAAAGGTGATGTGATCACGAAGATGATCTTGAAAGATGGCAAGGAGTACCCAATACAATTCGGCAAGGGGCTGCCCTCGGAAATAGCTACTTCGCTGGAGGAAGTAGTTAAAGAAAACTTAGACATCTTTGCCTGGACTGACGAAGATATCCCTAGAGTTGACCGGAGCATCATCGAGCACAGTTTGCTTGTCAACCCGAAGGCTAGGCCAGTGCACCAAGGGCTCTGTAAGTTATCAGCAGAGAGGGCAGACCTCGCCAAGGTGGAGATGGAAAAATTGCTGAGGGCCAGAATTATCAGAGAAATAGCCCACACGGAGTGGTTGGCTAACCCCGTTTTTGTCCAAAAAAGGGCTCTGGCAAGTGGCGCATGTGCATCGATTTCATGTCATTGAATAAAGCATGCCCGCGAGACCCCTACCCTATGCCCTGAATAGACCAGCTTGTGGATTCTACGGCTGGCTCCGAGTTGTTAAGCTTCCTGGATGCATACTCCGGTTATCATCAGGTTTGGCTAAAGCGTGAAGACGAAGCCAAGACGAGTTTTATAACTCCTTTCGGAGTATTTTGTTATGTTCGAATACCTTTTAGCTTGCGGAATGCCGGAGCCACCTTCTCACGTCTTATAGCTAAAGCTCTAGGTCATCAGATATGCCGAAATGTCGAAGCCTATATGGATGACATTGTAACAAAGAGTGCTATATAGCACCATCATAGCCTAGACTTAGCTGAAACCTTTGAGAGCCTCCGAGCATGTGGAGTTCGCCTCAACCCTGAAAAATGTATATTTTGGGCGCAAGCAGGAAAACTGCTAGGGTACTTAGTTTCGAGTAGAGGAATCAAAGCTAGACCGACGTAGATAAGTGCATTGCAAAGAATGGCTCCACCAGAAAATCTGAAGCATGTCTAGAAGCTGATAGGACGGCTCGCAGCCCTTAGTAGATTCTAGGCCAAATCAGCCGAACGAAGCCTTCCAATTTTTAAAGCTCTAAAGGGATCTGAAAGTTTCAAGTGGACGCCGGAGTGCCAGAAGAGCTTCGATGACATTAAAGATTATCTCGGAAATCTGTCAATACTTATTGTGCCCCTCCCAGAAGAAACTCTCCTTCTTTATCTTGTAGCAATGGGCTCCGCAGTAAGTGTAGTATTGGTCAGGGAAGTTGAACTTAAAGGAAAACTGGTGTAGAACCTAGTCTACTTCATCTCATAAGCTTTGTCCGGAGCAAAGACAAGATACTCCGAGCTCGAAAATTTTTCTTATGCTTTGGTAATGGCCTCGTGAAAGCTAAGGCATTACTTCTTAGCACATAATCTTATCGTTCCTACCTTGTATCCCCTTAGTGATATGCTTTGGAGCAAAGATTCTACAGGTAGGATCGGAAAATGGGCTGTCGAGCTAGCCCCCTTTTGTATTTCCTTCACGGCGAGAACAACTATCAAGTCCCAAGTCATAGCTGACTTCGTGGCAGAGTGAACTCCATCCGCAGTCTGGGCTCCGGAAGAGACCTCTGAAGGTCTGATCCCATCAGGCATCTGGTGCCGGAGCTGGAGCTATGATAATATCATCGTCATGGCAGAAGGCCATGTATTCTGCTGGCTCAACTTTAAGACCACCAACAATATCGCAGAGTACGAAGGTATCCTGCTAGGCCTCCGAAAGGCAAAGGCACTTGGAGCAGCAAGGATTATAATAAAAACAGATTCCCAAGTCGTCGCATGGCATGTTTACAAAAGCTTTCAAGCCAGGAACCCGCATCTTGCAAAGTTTTTAAAAGAAATCCGCAAGACCGAAGCAATGTTTAAAGGATTTTCTATTCGAAGTATCACTCGAGCAGATAATCAACTTGCAGACACTCTAGCGAAGGCTGCAGCTGGAGCATTGGACATCCCAGAGGGCACTTTCTATGAATAACTTATCAAGCCTACGGTGCATCAATTACCCTCCATAGAAGTCCTTTGCATCCTAGTCACTGATTGGTGGACTCTGATCATGGATGTTTTGCAAAACAGTGAAGTCTTGTTAGAAGGTCCGGATTTCCGAAGGTTGCAAGCAAGGGCTCAAAATTATGAGCTTGTCAATGGAATATTGTACAAAGCCGGAGTTTGTTCTCCCCTACTCTGGTGCATCTCACAACCCGAAAGCCAAGATACACTTTGGGAGATTCATGAAGGCTTATGTGGCAGGCATCTAGCCCCCCGCGCTCTAGCAAGAAAGACACTTCGACAGGGGCTCTATTGGCCAACAATTGTAAGAGATGCAGAAGAGTTAGTTCGAACCTGCCAAGGATGCTAGTGGATGGGTAGACAGAGCCACCGTCCACAAACACATCTTCAAGTCATTGCCCCATTATGGCCAATGGCGCGATGGGGAATGGATCTCATCGACCCTTTTCCAATGGCAAAAGGCAGCTTGAAGTTTGCAGTGGTAGCAATCGAGTATTTTTTCTAAATGGGTCGAAGCTGAACCCCTAACTGCTATCACTTGAAGAAATGTGCAAAAATTCTTTTGGCAAAATATCATATGCAGGTTCAGAGTGCCCAGGGAGTTAACTGTGGATAATGGCACTCAGTTCGAAGCTGAACCCTTTAGCGAATTTTGCGTAGGACTGGGCATCAAGTTATGCTTCACAGCCGTTCGCCACCCCCAATCCAACAGAGCTGTCGAGTGAGCTAATGGAAATATTCTCTCCAGTTTGAATCGCAGGATTGTCGGGTTGGCTAAGGGGTTGTTGACCGAAGAGCTCCCTAAGATTCTATGGTCCATTCGGACCACTCAAGCCAGGTCCACAGGCTTCACCCCATTTAGGTTTCTATTCAGAGATGAGGCCATGACTCCTACGAAGCTCAAAGGTGGATCCCTCCCCGTAATGGAGCCTGGAAATGAAGATGAAAGAAATACTTCATTGGACTTGTTAGAAGAAACAAGGCTTCGAGTTGTCGCCAATCTGAGGAGGTACCAAGACCAAAAGAAGGCATGGTATGACCCGAAGATCAAAGTGAACGAGCTTAAACTAGGTCATTTGGTATTGCGAAGTGTAATAGCTCCGGGGAAGCTAGGAAATAAATGGGAAAGACCATATATTATCCTACGCTCAGGGCGCCCCGGGTCGTTTAAACTAGCTAGTTTAGAAGGGGAAGAGTTGAAGCATGCATGGCATGCAGAGCACCTTAAACGTTATTACACTTAGGGGCTCCTTGTAATCACTTGTAAAAGTACCTTTCTAAATTAAATAAAGATGGTGGTTCGTATTATGTTTACTCTTCAAATATTCCTTACTCCTGGTGGATGCATCAGGAGAACCGAGATGCTTGCGGAGATAAGCATCTTTCAAGGAACCCCAAAAACAGCCTTCGAACCATTGGTTCAAGGATTTCGTAAAAGAGCCGAAGGTGGCCAGCCTACGGATTCTAGGCTCTTGCTTGTTAGGATCCGTAGAAGAGTCTAAGGACTTTAAAAGAACAGATTTCCGGCCTCCGGGTTCGAAGCATCTGTAAAATAGCCGAAGGTGGCCAGCCTATGGATTCTAGGCTCCGGCTTGTTAGGATCCGTAGAAGAGTCTAAGGACTTTAAAAGAACAGATTTCCGGCCTACGGGTTCGAAACATCTGTAAAAGAGCTGAATGTGGCTAGCCTACGGATTCCAGGCTCCAGCTTGTTAGGATCCTTAGAAGAGTCTAAGGACTTTAAAAGAACATATTTCTAGCCTCTGGGTTCGAAGCATCTGTAAAAGAGCTAAAGGTGGCCAGCCTAAAGATTCTAGGCTCTGGCTTGTTAGGATCCGTAGAAGAGTCTAAGGATTTTAAAAGAACAGATTTTTGGCCCATGGGTTCGAAGTATCTGTAAAAGAGTCGTAGGTGACCAAGCAATAAGGTTTCAAGGCTCCGGCCCAATGAAACACTTTTAAAGTCCTACGCGACTGCTATTGGATCTTACAAGTGTAAACTTAGCTCCGAAACTTATAAACATCATAATACGAACGTACAGTTCGAAGAACTCTACAAAAGAGTGAAGTATGATTACCAAGTGCTGTACGAAGCATCAGATTGTTATATTAATCATTGTGTCCGACGGACCCTATCGCAACGCGTACGGTCCCCCACCCACAAGGAGGGGCAGGGGAGTAAGGAACAACCAAGAGATGTTTCCAAAAAAACTATATTAATTGGATAATCATATTGTATTACATCAAGAGAAATTTTGGTCTAAGCCTAGACAAAAACAGAGACCCCTCCGACCTCTAGAGCTATTTGGAGGACCGCCTCGGTCTTCGGAGCCCGGAGTCTTCAAACTTTCCTCTTGGTCCGAGTGCTTTTCTTCTTCGAAGCTCGCAGTTTTTTCTGCTCCTCTGGAAGTTTAGCCCAGGACAGAAGTCTTTCGGAGCTAGTCTCCGCCGAGTCTTTGGCTTGGTACTCTGAGTCAGACCAATCTACGTATTCGAGGGATGAAGATGCTACTTCCTTATCCTCTTCCTTAATATAAGGTAAGACTTCACGATGGACTTCGGGTACTATTTCCCCTTGATCTCCTCGAGGAACAGAGAAGCGTGAGCGTCGGTAGGGCCTTAAGCCTTCGAGGACAGCCCACTACCGGTGGAGCCCTTCGCTAGGCTCTAGTACTTTGAAGTCGAGTTCCGAAGTGCATAGCAAAACCTAAGAATAAACATCCAAACAAAGACTCCTCGTTTATAAACTTTTCATTCATTAATATAAAGGGCTTTACAAGATTTCTTGTACATGCTTAAGCGCCCTATAAAGCTAAACCTGCGGGTCGGCTGGCAGAACAGGCGGGGTCAGAGCCGGCGAAGTCAGAGCTGGAGGCTTCGTTTGAGCCTGCTTCTGTCGGCAAGCCTCATCGATCCAAGCTTTGGCTGCAGCTTTGTGGTTCGTTTTCTAGATTGCCTAGAAAGCTTCCCAAGCAAAGGCTACATCCAGAGAAGGACGCAACAAGTCTTCATCGGCGAAGCCTATAGGCATTGAACCCCCTACCGGAGCAACAGAAATTCCAAGAGCTTCGACATGACGAAGGACTCCGATTCCGGCTACTTGCCCAGAGATCTCTTCGTAATGAATCCTGGAGCCCTTCATCAACTTCATCGCCGCTTGGATCATCTTCAGCTTCCACTCGAGGGGCTCGCTCACCGCAGCTAAAGACGAAGGTCACATCATGCCAAAATATTCCAAGGTACCCCAGAGGGTGTCCATGGTCTGGTCAGCAATGACGGTGTGCTTCGTTTCCGCCGCCGCCAGCTCAGAAGCAGAAGCAGATACTTCGGTTATTCTTTATAGCAGAGTGCTCTTCTAGGCCAGCAGTTGTTGGACTGAGTCTTGGAGCTCCACAAGTTGTGCGCTAGAATCTGCTGTTGCTTGCCGGAGCTTCTCGACCTACATCCTAAGCACCGCACACTCGGCTTCAATATCTTGGACTGAAGCCTTGAGTGCAGTGTTGTTCTATTGCTAGGCCCAGAGTGCTTCGTCGGTGATAGCCCTAGCCCTCCGCTCCTCGAGGAGCTCCTCCTCCTATTGTAGTGTTTTGCCCTCGGAGCCTTTGAGGGCAGACTGGAGGGTAGTAACCTTCCTTTTGAGCCAATTAGTTTCGACCTCATTGGAAGTCGCTGCTGCTCTAGCAAGGATGAATTGCTGCAAAAAAGCAAAGTAAGTACCAAGTAATTTCATTCATTAATTTAATACACTTGTTGTATGTTGCATACCTGAAGGGAAGCCCTTACGAGGGCCAAGTCGAGCTCTGGTGCTCTGACTTCGCTCAAGACGGAGACTAGTTTGGAGCTCGCGGCCTCTTGGCCTTTGTCCGCCAAGGGTTCCAAAAGTGTTCGGAGCCCTGTCCGTTGCTCTAAGAATAGAGCCAATAGAGCAAGCCAGCACAGGGCCCGACGGTCATCTACCGTAGCCTCCTCCTCCAAGTTGCTCACCGAAGGATCGTTGGAGGAGGGCGTCGTCGTCAAGGCAGGGAGGGGGCCAGAGCTCGTCATACTCTTGCCCCTCCCTGGCACAAAAGCTAGAGCTGGTACTTCGGTTGGAGTAGATCCTCCTTCAATCGTCTCCCCCTCGGTCAGAATTACTTCGCCCAAGACAGCTTCGGTCGTCGGAACCACTACATCAGCTGGAGCCTTAACTCCGAGTGAAGCCGAAGCTCCATTGGTGGTCGGAGCCATGCCGCTCCTCGACGCACCTACAAAAGTTAAGGTATTCAGTGAATAGTTGTTGTATGGTAATTGTTGTAGGAATTTCAAAGGCAAAGGCTTCGAGGTATACCTTCGTCCATGCCATGGGGGAGAATTGTGGGGTCCTCAAGAACTTCATACATTCGAAGTATGGGTCGGCGAAACCTATAGCGGGTGTTATCGGCTTGGAGCATTTCATGCTGAGGTTTTGGCACGAGTTCCCGTGGTATGGGTCATATCGTTACACTTTGGTGTATGGCATGAGTGTGCGCCTTGTGGGTACAGTGGTACACCTCTGATCAGAGTTTAAATCTTTTCAAAAAGCCAAGCCAACAGTCAAGGGCGGGTTGAGTGACTACTCGCAGTTAGTTTATATTTATGAGTGTTGTATTATGACTTGGCATGTAAGGACTACTGAGCAAGGAGGGAAAACGTACTCCTCGAGTTAGATGATATTACATTGTTCATGTTTATTATCCCGCATAATTAAATTTGACTACACTAAATGCTGCAACTGAAAAATGTACTTTTCCGCACTTTGAACCCTTGTCATTCGTTTGTTATTATTGAGAAACCATGTTGAATAATATGGTTTTGATACTCCAGATGTGATGAGTGATTGTCAATGGAAGTCAAAGGAAGGGAAATAAAGACTTGCTGATTTTGAGGCGCATGTGACTCAAGTACATGGGCAGCGAGCGATAGCCGGGCAGAGGAGCCGCAGAGTCGGGCTGGCCCAATCCGGGTATATGGCTAGGAGCGGCAGAGGATCCACCGGTCTGTTGACTAGGTTTGACTCAGGTACACGGGCGGCGAGTGATTTCCGGGATGAGGAAGCTGCGTGGTCGGGTCGGCCCAATCCGGGTACCCGGTGCGAAGACGGTGGATGCTTTGTCAGTTTCGGCACAAAACTGATAACCTATGATTATTTTGTTTTTAGGATATTAATATTTAGTTTTTAAGTTTAGAATATTTTTATTTGAGTCGGATGATTTTTCTAAGAGTATTTTAGTAATTTTCGAAATTTATTTTAGGGTCAGTTTAATTTACCCTCGGGGTATATTCGTCTTTTCATGTATTAGGAGTCACCTATAAATAGGCCCCTATCCCCCTGGGGATAGATGACTGTTTTGTTTGAAGATCAATCTACAATCTACAGTCCATCGCAAGCCTTTTCGTGGTTTGCCTCTTCCACTGGCCAGGTGATTATTTACTTTAATCTCTGTCGCACTTTTCTGCTCTGTTCATCGTGCAATTAGTTTTTTTCTTCGGTCTCCATCCGCACGCGCATCTCGAGTTTTCACCAAGGTACATAGCCGAGTTTCGGCACGGCGGATGAAAAAAAAGTGGCAGGCGTGATTTATTTTGACGCACGACGCATCAGATTGAAATTGGCAGGAATACTTTTTCGCACGCGGGCCGAGGCATTTGCTTGCTTGTGCCGCATAGTCTACAACATATACATTATTTCCACTGTAGCATGCATAGATTTTTGCAGAGAGTTTTTTTTGTGTGGCGCACGGCAGTAGTTCCGGCGAGAAGCAGCAGGACGCGTAGGTTTTTTCTTTTTTGCATGGAGCGGTGAAACAAAATTTTCCGGCGACTGTTTTAGCAGATGCAGGTTAGTTGTTTGATCTCCTAATTTCTAGTTAGATTAAATCCTGTAGTTTTGTTTTGTAGTTAATTTTTCATCTGCTAAAATTTATTAATAATCTCGTATTAGTTGTTTTAGTAATTTAATCTCTATCTGCTAGACATTATTATTTGATCTGCTTATTAGTTATATCATATTATTTTTATCTGGATAATTTGCTCATATAAAAAGAAAAGAAAAATTTATTAGTCGCAGTTATATTTATTCTAGTTTTTATCTGCAATATTTTCAGTTTCATTCTGAATTAATTTTTTAGTGATTCATGTTCTATTCATTTGATTAGTATTTTATTTCTAGACTGAAATATAAATATTTCATGATTTTTCTAGGTGTTTTTATTTACTACAGTATTTTATTTAGATTATTTTTAATATCATTTTAATTAGGACACCGTTCATTTTTAAGCTAGACAACTTTAATTCCTGAAATTTGCTTTGCAAATATTATTTGTCTGGTTAAGTTCATTTGGGTGTTGGGATTAAAATATAGTTTAGCAAGAAATTTTTAGGCGCCCATTCACCCCCCTCTGGTCGCTACTTTCGGTCCTACAAGTGGTATCAGAGCAAGGTTAGGGTTTCTCATATCTTAACCGATTTAAACCTAGGTAGTGACCATGACGTCTTCTGGTAAAATCTCGTCCCTAGAAGCTTTTGGCTACACTTATTGGAAGACTCGCATGCGAGCATACCTTATGAGCGAGAGTTCAGACATATGGGAGATTTGTGTTCATCCTACTTTCACCATAATGACTATTGCTGCGGATACTGCTACAGATGTAGTTACCCAGCATCAAAATAATAGTAAGACGGTGAATATTTTATTTTCGGGTCTAGGTCCTAGTGAGTTTGAGCGTGTTAGCCATCTCACCAATACTCGAGAGATCTGGGCTACCCTCCAGGTACACCATGAGGGGACAGCTCAGGTCAAGGCTAGGCTATATCAGACCTACCGGCGTGAGTATGAAAATTTCTCACAGAAGCCAGGTGAGACTGTTGAGGCTTTGTTTGGTCATTTTAAATCGATCATTAACAAGCTTCGCATTAACAAGGCCGAGCGTGATCAGCTGGTCTCGGATCATGAATAGGCGCTTAAGGTACTCCATACCTTGGACCCTAAGATCTGGGAGATCAAGGTTTCTTCTATTGTTGAGAGCGCGTCTTATGATACCCTGACTGTCGTAGAGCTTTTTAGTAAGCTCAAGGCCTCAGAGGTCGATATTCAGTTGAGATCAAATATCACTGATTCTAGCTCCAAGACTCTAGCACTTGCGACACCGACTGCTGATCCTAATGCCATGAGTTGTACTGCTTTTTTCCTTGATGTTTATCTCCGAGGAACAACTTGATACTCTAGGAGATGATGATCTGTGATAAGCGAACGTTTAAGAGACACGACACAAAATCTGGATGCTTTGAGTGTGGTGAACCAGGTCATTTCATCGCCGACTGCCCCAAGTAGAAGAATTACAAGAAGGGCATCGTCGGCAACTCCTACAACTCTAGCAAGTATGACAACTCCACAAAGGGCAAGCCCAAGACAAGATTTTTTCGAAAGGCTCTAAAGGATTATAGGCGTGAGAATAAGAAGAGAGACAAGACCTTCTTCGTCGAGATGGAAAAAATATACTCCAAGAGATCCTCGTCTTCCTCCTCGTCTTCAAGTTCAAGTGATGAAGAGATCATGATCAGGAAGGGGAAGGACAGGGACAATCCAGCAGGCCTCTGTTTCATGGGCTTCGGGGACAAGCCGAAGAGTCGCTCACATCACAGCTGAAGACCCCACAAGAGCTTCTGTTCAATGGCTCTTGGGGAGAAGAAAGAGAAGGACTCCTCCGACGACTCCGACGATGACGATGATGAGAAGGCATCTTCCTATGAACAAGAAGTTGTTAATTTACTAGAACAGAACTGTAAGGAGTTGAAGTATCGGGAGAGACTGCTTAGAGGGGCTAAGAAGAGGATAGATGAGCTTGATAGTGAGCTTGCCATGGCGAATGACAAGATTGAGAGTCTGTCTTCTTCCCCTTGCTTAGGTGATAGTGGTGAGTGCCATAACTGTGAGGTGTTGTTGTGTGACCTGACGACTCTTAAGTCCAGGTACACATATAGAGTAGATGAGAGAGACACTTTGGCCACTGATCTTCAAAGCGCTCAACAAGAGCTAAAAGATGCTCATGCCACTGTCGTCGCACCATGTGTAGACTGCCCATCTCATGTAGCTAGTATAGTCGAGTTGAGAGCCAAGAGTGATGAGCAGTTGAGTGAGTTAGCTGGAGTGAGAGCTGAGTTGGAGCAGACTAAGCTAGAGCTTGAGACCTTGTCAATTCCACCCACTGTGTGTGAGAACTGTTTGTCCATAAGAATAGAGTTGATCAAGCTAAAAGCTGAGAAGTCTGTTGAAGTTGATAAAGAGTGTGAGATCTACTTGTCTCAGGTTGAGGTGTTAGCTTCTTTGAGAGAGGAGCTAGTTGATGTTTAGAACGAGAACTTTTACCTCCGTCAGATCCTAAGTTGGATTAGTGCCAGAGAGCCACAGCTCGGCATGATGATCTAGCAGTTCAAGAGACAAGATGGGTTTGGGGTAGGTTACACCTATACCGAGGCTGATTTTGAGAGTGCCATTAGCCGAGCAGTGGAGTGGAATAAGATGACTCCTGAACAGAGATATCTCAAGACTCACTCCACTGAGTCCTTTAAGGATAGTCAGCCCAAGGATGGAGTGTTCCAAGAACAACCTAAAGCTCCACCTAAGAAGCAAATATGTGTTCCAAAGCCTAAACATCTCCATACTTCTCTTGATTCTTTACCTGGACCCTCTCACACCAAAGATGCTACACCCAACACCACCAAGCCTAAGAATACCAAGCCTCAACAACATCCCAAGAAGCCTACCTATCACTGTGAGTTTTGTCAGAGAGACCAGCATCTTGAGGAGTTTTGCTTTAGGAGGAAGCGGGTTGAGCGAGCAGAGAGAGCTCGAGGTGGGGAGGAGAAGTTCTACCAGCAGGGTGGTAGACAGAGAGTTCCTCGATGTATAGAGAGGCTAGAGGCCAGGCCACATCGTGTAGGTGGTGGTAGAGGAGACGATTTTTATGATCGTGCTCCGGAGGGTGGTTTTCGTTCCGGCAGAGTTCCAGATCGTTATGGATACGGTTTTGGACCTCGTGAGGAGCCATGATGAATAGCGTGGGCCTCATGGCTCTAGATGTGATGAGTCATTGTCAATGATAGTCAAAGAGGACTGAAAGAGAGAAAAGACCTACTGCGTCTGGGCCGCGTGTGACTCAGGTACACGGGCAGCGAGCGATTGTCGGGCAGAGGGGCCGCGAAGTCGGGCTGGCCCAATCCGGGTACATGGGCTAGGAGCAGCAGAGGATCCATTGGGCTGTTGACCAGGATTGACTCAGGTACACGGGCGGCGAGCGATTGCCGGGCTGAGGGAGCTGCGGAATCGGGCCGGCCCAATCCGGGTACCCGGTGCGAAGACGGTGGACGCTTTGTCAGTTTTGGCGCAAAACTGACAACCGCTGATCTCGGATCTGACCATTCTGAGGCGAAGCCGTAGCTGCTACGAAAGCTCTGCATCAGGACAAGTTACCTTTATTTAGGTTTTTACTATTTTGCCTTTAGGCCCACAGTCTGTCAGTGAGTCTGTAAAAAATCCTAAGGGCATTTCGGTCTTTTCCATTTTTATTCAGAGTCTGTAAAAAACCCTCGGGGTATTTCGGCATTTTTCCATTTTAATGGGCTGCCTATAAATAGGCCCCAATATCCTAGGGTTAGGGTTACCCTTTTAAAAAAACCACTTTACTAATTCCAGAAATTTGTGAGTAATTTTGTTCTTCCCGGTGTTCTTCCGCCGCCGGTATCTTCTCCGCCGCTTTGGTGTTTTTCGTTCGGATCTGGAAGTCGTCGCCGTCGATTTATTTTCTTCGTCGGTTTTTATCCTTCGGTCAGTTCATCTTCTCACACAATTTTTATTTTCCTGGCCGTTGTTTTTCTTTGCTTGGATCCGGCTGGCAGCAGCATGCGTGCCTAGGCCATAGCCTTGCAGCTGCTAGAAGCAAGCGTTGGAGCTAGTGCCTAGCGCATGGATGTCCAGAAGTAGTTCTGCGCAGTGGACACGGCAAGCACGCTAGGCAGCAAGGCTAGCGGAATAGGGAGCAGCAGTGCAGTTCTAGGATGCTGTTTTTGTTTTGTTCTCCAGCAGCAATGCATTGGCACAGATTCCAATGAAAGTTGCAGCCGACCGGATGAACTGATTAAGCACCACACAAATCAATGTACACGTTCACTGAAGAAATTAAATTCTTGATTAAAATGCTAGATTAGTGCGTGGTAATTTTTTCCTGATCTTCAATACTGTTGCTGCACGTTTCTTTGTGTATATCTCCTAATCTTGCATAGGGAAACGTGCCTAATCATGTGCTTAACTTGCTATCCAGATTAATGTTTGCATGTTGTTCGTACTTTTTCAATACTTTCTGTAACATCCGGTTGCATCTGATGAAATACTGCTAAGAAGTATTTTTATTATAAATGTATTTCATCTGTTGATTTAATCTTTGTGCTGTCAGTTGGTTCATCTGCTATTTTGATTAAATAGATGATATTGAATCTGGTGTTTTAATCTGTGCACTATTTTTATTTTGGTTGGAACTTCACTGTTTATCATCTTCTTGTTTGTTGGTCTAATTAAATGTCTATGAGTTAATTAATCTGTTAATCTGCCTTTAAGCATTGTGTTGGTGTATTTTTGTTTAGGACACCGGTCATTTTTAGGCTAGACCTTTTTAGGTTCCGTTGATCTATTTATTTTTCCTTGTTAGTCTTTTGAGGTGCGTTGGGTGTTGGGAGGAGGCCTTTAATTCGAAAGAATATTTTTTAGGCACCTATTCACCCCCCCTCTGGTCACTACTTTCGGTCCTACACCTCGTTACTGTGATTTTAGGCAGAACAGAGGACCGCGCTTTGAGCCGCGTTTTGGTCCAGACTCATATGATTCCTTCTGCTTTCCTACATACGAGCAGATGGCTCGACACTGGTTTAGCACTTTTTCTAAACCTGGCATTGGACCGTTTGCTCCCACTCAAGATTATTGATCTTGTTTTGGGAGTTGTGTATCCATTTTAGGATATTTTGAGTCAGTTTTTTTTCTTCCTTATTTTTTATTGAGTCTTTTTGTGTGCGTTCATATTATGCATAATCATCAATCACATTTTGAGCTTGCTTTTGTTATATGATTAATCTACTTTACTTTCTCTAGCTAGTATATGTTTTTGATTACTTGTTGATGATCATGTTTTGTTTCAGTTCACATGATATATCTGATTTTTGTCATATGCACGGCTTTTATGTTTTAAAATTGAAAAATTATCACCATTGCTTTTGGTAACAAGCATGTGTAGGCTGAATGCTTTTGCTATCTTTTACATGCCTAGTAGCTAGATCCTTAGATGCAGATATGCAACTTGGACATCTATATGCTTTAAACATGAAAAATGTGCTATAAAAATGATAAAAATTCAGAAAAATAAAAATTTATGAATTTTTATGATTATTAGAAAAGATCCAGGTAGGTTTGCTTTGTCGCATTGCATTGTTCTGGACTACTTACCATAGCACTTTGGTATGAACTAGGATGGTGTAATGTATGCCAAGACCAATGTCTTAAGCTTTTGATGGTCCAGTTCTGGCCTAAGCTTGACTTGGTCGGTTAGCATAAGGTTTGACATGCAAATAACCCTTGGCAGAAATGAAAAAATAAAAAGGAAAAAGAAAAAGTCTGAAAAAATTAAAAAGATGACAAGTTAGCTGAAGCACTTTGTTTTGGACAATGCTTATCTTGGTAGATATCAGTTAGCTTTGCATCTCATGCTTTAATTTTCTTGTCAACTAGAAAATGTGGTGATGCTTTTGTTTGCAAAAATCGAAAATGCGTGCTAATGACTCCCTTTAGATATCATCTATTGCACTGATCATGTCATGTATCTTAGACAATATATCTTTTGCTATACCTGTTAGATGTTGTAATTGCAGTTAATCATATCTAAGAAGCATACTTTTCACACTCCATCTGCACCCCATCTGCATTCATGGCATATTTTGAGGGGGAGCTGCATTTTAGGGGGAGTTTTATTTCTATGTCTCTTTAGAGTGCATTTAGTCTCACTTGATGAGTCCAATTGTCAACAAGAGGGAGAAATTTTGGAGTACATTTTTTAGCTTTCTTTGGGACGGGGAGTTCCTTGTTGGTAATTCTGGGATTGCACTTGTTTTTGAGTCTTTATTTTTGGTTAACCATAATGACCATTTTTCTTGTTTTTGTTTGGCTTTTGGTCATTAGGGTTAAACTTTTATTTTGTTTCTTCTGTTTTTTCTTTTGTCTTTGTTTTCCTGTTTCCACATGTTTTGCAGGTTCTGAAGATGAGATGAAGAGGGTTTTGTCAATGCACTCATCAAGGGGGAGATTGAGAAACCATGTTGAAGAATATGGTTTTGATACTCCAGATGTGATGAGTGATTGTCAACGGAAGTCAAAGGAAGAGAAATAAAGACCTGCCGAGTCTAAGGTGCATGTGACTCAGGTACACGGGCAGCGAGCGACAGCCGGGCAGAGGAGCCACGGAGTCGGGCTGGCCCAATCCGGGTACATGGCTAGGAGCGGTAGAGGATCCACCGGTCTGTTGACTAGGTTTGACTCAGGTACACGGGCGGTGAGCGATTGCTGGGCTGAGGAAGCTACGGGGTCGTGTTAGCCCAATCCGGGTACCCGGTGCGAAGACGGTGGACGCTTTGTCAATTTCGGCGCAAACTGATAACCTATGATTATTTTGTTTTTAGGATATTAATATTTAGTTTTTAAGTTTAGAATATTTTTATTTGAGTCAGGTGATTTTTCTAAGAGTATTTTAGTAATTTTCAGAATTTATTTTAGGGTCAGTTTAATTTACCCTAGGGGTAAATTAGTCTTTTCATGTATTAGGAGTCGCCTATAAATAGGCCCCTATCCCCTTGGGATAGATGACTATTTTGTTTCTAGATCAATCTACAATCTACAGTCCATCGCAAGCCTTTTCGTGGTTTGCCTCTTCCGCCGGCCGGGTGATTATTTACTTTAATCTCTGTGGCGCCCCGATTTACCGAATCGGAACATTATTGAATTTCATAAGAAAAACAATTATACAAGAGGTTCATCATGCAACATTATTCATGGTACGCAGACCATATTTATTACATCAGAGTTTAATAAAAACAGTAATAAAAATAATTGAAATGCATGACAAATGCCTTCTTCAAGATCTTTTCACTTGACTGGATCGCTACTCCAGACTGTCTTCGTAGTAGGCATCCTCTGAGGTGTTCAACGGGTATGAGTACAAAAAGTACTCAACAAGCCACCTTAAATGCAATAGTAATGCAAGGTAATAACAATGAAAGGATAATGGCTAAAAGTGCGGAAAAGTACATTTTTAGTAATTGCATTTAATGTAGTAAATTTTATCATGCGGAATGATAAACATGAACATCATAATATCATCTAACTCGAGGAGTACATTTTACCTCCTCGCATAATAGTCCTTACATGTCAAACCATCATGCACATACATTTAAAAGTAAACTAACTGTGGGATGTCACGCAACCCGCCCTTGACCGTGGGCTCGGCTTTTGGAAAAGATTTAAGACTCTGATCAGAGATGTACTACTGTACCCACAAGGCACACACTCATCCCAAACACCAAAGTGTAACGAGATGACCCATACCACGGGAACTCGTGCCAAAACCTCGGCATGAAATGCTCCAAGCGATAACCACCCGCTCTAGGTTTCGCCGGCGCGTCGGGCCGCATCCCGGCTAACGTTGCACCCCCTTTGCACCACGTCGGTACAAGCTACCCACAGGTGTTGCTTGACCCATCTCCAAATGGTGGTCTCGGTTTGGAACACTCCATACCTTAGTTATGACTTACCCATTAGACTTGTGGTTAGTATGGAAGTGTATTGCAACAGATCCCGCAGATCGGTCCTTATAGTGCCCCGGGTGCTACCGACCAATGCCCTAGCTTTCACCCGGAACCCACCATGCATTCACTCACAACCACAACTCATCACCGATAGAATTCCAAGGATAAGAAGTAACGGGGATCATATAGTAGAACCATTTTGCTATGACTCATTTTTATCCTATAGCGATCGTGTCAATACATTGGACACTAGCTAATAATACTAATCATATGGTGACAAGGAGGTTAGGCGAGATAGCATGGCTTGGGTTGCACATCAAGGTCGGGGGATCCTAAATAAATATATAGTAAGGGTTCTGTCACGCCCCGATTTAATAAATCAGGACTTTATTGAAATTCCATAGAAAATTAATAAACCAAGACGTTCATCATGCGACCACGTACAAATACGAGCAATCATTCACGGTTCGTAGACCATATTAATACAAATGTGAATAAAGGTGAAGAGAAACTAATAAAATCAAGGGTCCTAGATGAACGCCTCCTTCCAGTCTCGCCTTAACTGGGTCGCTACTCCAGACCTTCATCCTCCTCGTAGTAGACGGGCTCTCATGGTGTAAGTCAACGGGGGTGAGTACAAACATACTCAGCAAGCCACCGAATGCAAATATAATGCATGGTAATAGCAAGGGAGATAGTGGCTAGTTTTGCGGAAGATCATAATTTGTAAAGCAATTAAATGTGAACAATTTATTAGTACTGAAACATAAACATGTGTATGCATCATCATCTTCTAACTCGAGGGGTACAGTCAGCCCCACCTCACTTAACAATCCTTACATTCCATGAATAAATAAACCATTCAAACAATATTAAACTAACTGCGAGTAGTCACACAACCCGCCCTTGACCGTGGGCTCGGCTTTTCGAAAAGATTAAATACTCTGATCAGAGATGTACCACTGTACCCACAAGGCACGCACTCATCACTTACACCAAAGTGTAACGAGATGACCCATACCACGGAACTCGTGCCAAAACCTTCCATATGGTCCTCCTCGATCCGACAGCACCCTCTTATGGGTTTCGTATCGTGTCTCGATGCGTCGAGTCTCACCATACACCTCCTTGAGCCACGTCGGTACAAGTCACCCGCAGGTTGCCCCTTGCCCCCTCCACTATGGTGCATCGAGTCGGATTGTTCCATACTTTCAGTTAGGACTTACCCATTAGACTTGTGGTTGGTACGGAAGTGCTTTGCAACAGATCCCGCAGATCGGTCCTTATAGTGCCCCGGGTGCGACCAACCAATGCCCTAGCTTGCACCCGGAACCCACCATACTTATAACATAGCCAACTACAACAGAGTCCAGAGACGAGAATAACGGGGAAATTCATATAACAGAATCCAGCTATCTACGACTCATTCTTTTTATCCTATATCAGTTGTGCCGGTACATTGGGCACTAGCTAATACTTGTATAGTAGAGTGACAAGGAATTAAGGCTCAATAAGAATGGCTTGGGTTTGCACACAAGGACAGGGATCTAATAAATATAAGTGTAGGGATTCATATTGGACTAATGCAATATTATCCTAGGAGTTATAGCGATAATTTATTAAAACATGGGCTCAATGATGATCAACTATTTCCACAGGAGTGGGTCGATGACTTGCCTTGATCAGCAAAGGGTGAAGGTGGAACCTCGGGATAGAACTCTGACTCCTCGACGAACTCGTAGTCTTCTTGATACGGAAAAATAAACAATACATTCAATAAACAGATAAAAATCCACCAAATAATTAACATACATGTTTATGGGTTTTATTATGTGAAATAAAGTTTTAATATTCTGAAGTTTGGTGAAAAACAGTAAAACTTATATTTTAAGGTTTTTCCTAATTTATTTCTGAATTAATAATTTTAATCCTAAGGGGTTTTTACTCATTTAATCCATAAGATTATTTTGTTCTAAATTAACATACTGTTTTTATGGCATTAATGTGTAGAGAATAAAATGTTGAATTTAATAAAATTTGAATGGTGAAATTTGGAGTTAAAATGAGCAAGTTATGAATTTTCTAAGTTTAAACAATTTTCTGGAATTTTATTTAAACTGAAAAAGGGCTCTAGTCCACGGTGAGCTAGGCCCACAGTGGACTGGGTCACTGTGTGCGTGGACCGGATCAACCAGGACCGTTGGATCTGGATCCGGCGATTGGGCGCGAGGCGAGAGGCTTAAGTGAAAATGGACGGCCACGATTAAATCATACCTAAACGGTACGCGTGGACGCTCGAGATCGCTTCGGGGTTTTAAGTGGCGATAGACGGCCGAGAGGCCTCGATACCGCTTTGACCAGATGGATGGCCTAGATTAAACCCGTGCGGGATATAATCTAAGCCTTCCATCGTGGATCGGATGGCTGAGAGCACGTCTGGCACAGCACGAGTTAAGGGGGCATGTACCCCCTTCGTTCTCAGCTCCGGCGATGCGACGGCGAGGAATTCCGGCGACGGCGTGGGTTGGACAGTGAGGCTAAGGCCAAAAATGGAACCAGTGACGTGAGGGGAACTCGGGCATACCGGCGGTGGGGGCAGCGGTGAACTGACGGCGACCGGCGTCGACGAGGGGCGATGAAACTATTCGGGTTTGTCGGCGGCGAGGCGATCTGGCGGTCCTCTCGAAAACTTCGTGGCGGGGCTCTGGAAAGCGATGGCTTGCGCTAAGGAGGTGTGGGCAGTGAGCGGTGGCCGGAGGGGTATATATAGGGGGTCGCTGGTGTTGTTATGGCAAGGTAATCGGAGGAAACCCGAGAGGGTTCCTAATCTCTCCCGCGAGGTTTCCAATTCCTCGGATAAGCTTCCATAAATGTGAATACGCATCGGCTATAGATGGAAAGGGGGAGGCGGTTCTCGGGGAAAGTGATCCGGGGTCAATCCGAGCGAACGCGGGTGGCGATGGCGAGTAATTGGAAAGGGAGTCACCGGAAGGAAAGGGGAGCAATCCCCTTCCATCGGAGATGATGGATCCGACAGGTGGCCCCCACCTGTCGGTGGGTGAGCGAAACAGGAAAGCCAGATAGGCGGGCCCCATCGGTCAGAGAGAAGAAGAGGGAAGCGAGTGGCTGCCATGTGGGACCAAGGCGGGCGCGGGCGGGAGAGAGAGGCGGGGGGAGTGCGCCGACAGGCGGACCCCACCTATCGGTGACACGCGGTTGGACTGGGCCGGGCTCGGGGTACTTTGAGGGTTGAGGCCTATTAAGATTTAAAATGGTTTTCGGATTTAAATAAATCCTGTAATTCATATATTTGTTTAAGGGTTGAAGTACTATTGACAAAAATCTGTAAATATTTCTAAAATTATTTCTTGGCCTCTAGTTTATTCCATAAATTTTTCAAGTCCAAATTTTGAATATTCCTCCCTGTTTGGCTTTAATAGGTATCTTTTAGGATTTTCCTTAATAATAAAATTCAGAAATAATATTTTTCTTTTATTTTATTTCCTTTTAATTCTTGGGGTGTTACAATCCTATCCCCCTTACAAAGAATCTCGTCCTCGAGATTCGGATCAATCCTCGAATAGCTCAGGATGCTGCGCCTTGAGTTCCTCCTCTTTTTCCCATGTAGCTTCCTCTACGGGATGGTTGCTCCACTGAACCTTACAAAAGCGGATGCCACGACTTCTGGTGGTCCTTTCTTTGACTTCCAAGATCTTAACGGGCGTCTCCACATAGGTCAAATTCAGAAATAATATTTTTCTTTTATTTTATTTCCTTTTAATTCTTGGGGTGTTACAGGTTCTCATTGGACTAATGCATGTATAACCTATGTGTTTTAGCGATAGTTTAATAAAACATTGGTTCAATATGCTCAAAAATGTGGTTTGGTGACTTGCCTTGTTCAACGAATGGGGAGGGAGGAACTTCCGAGAAGTATTCCGGCTCCTCGGTGGCGTCGTAGTCTTTCCAATATAAATAAAGTAAAATAAAATAAATACAACATCCGATTAAACAATATAAAATCACACAACAAGCACATAGGTTTTGATTGGTCCAATTTAAAGAAGACCAAGTTGTTTAGTTTCTGAAACTTATTTTATAAATAATTTTAAAATTAACTAAAAGGGATTATTGTCCTTTTTATAAGGGGTTTTGAATTGTGAAAAATCTCATTTTAAGTTTTCTATTTAATTTGAAATAATTGGGTCAGAGAAAACTTAGTGGTTTCATTATATTAACAGGAAAGAAATAAATATAAACTTTACTGAAATTTAAATAATTGAATTTACATTTTTACCCTAAGGGAATTTGAATACCTATTTAAATAAACATGAAAGTCCAAAGTAAACCTATTGTTTTTATTGTATGAACATGTAGAGAATAATATTACAAATTTTCTGAATTAATTGAAATGGTAATTTTTGAAGTTAAAATGCGCCAGATATGAATTTTACAAGTTTAAAACAATTTCTAGAATTTATTTTAAATTTAAAATCCCCTCGGGTCCACGGTGAGCCAGGACCACGGTGAACCCATACACTGTGCACGTGGTCTGGCCCAATCTGGACCGTTGGATCTAGATCCAACGCGCGGGGGCGAGGCGGGGCGTTAAGTTGCGATCAACGACTCACATGTTCGGTACCGCTTTGACTAGATGGACGCGCGAGATTAAATGGTGTAAAAGTCCTAGTCTATGCCGTCGGATCAAGATCGTGCGGCCAGGATCGAATCCGGCACGGCACGTGTCGGGAGGGGTAAAGTACCCGTCTTCCCCGACTCCGGCGACGCGACGGTGAGCGATTTCGGCGACGACGAGGGCTATTCGGCCTAGCTAGGGCTAAAAACGTAATGAGGGTACTGAGGGGAACACGAGGGTACCCTTGCGGTGGTTCGATGTCGACGGAGCGAGACCGGCGACGAGAGGAGGCGGCGAGGTCGTTCGGGTCCTGGTCGGCGACGGTGATCCGGCGAGACTCCTTGATGGCGGAGGAGTGGCCGAGGTCGAGAGGGCTCTGGCGGTCACAAAGATGTGGTCGACGAGGGCGGAGAGGGGTTTCGGCGACAGCGAGCGGTGGTTGAAGTACGGGTGGCGGCGTTGCGCTAAAAACCGAAATGCGAGCGCTCTATTCATTCTGGAAGCGAATTGACGTGGGGGTTGAGCGCGGCGGTGGTCGGGGGTTTAAATAGGGGTACCGGTGGGGGGCAGGGAGGGCGCAATCGGGGGAGGCCGTGAGTAAACGCCGGCGAGGCAGTTTCACTGCATGCGGGCGATAACGGGACGATGACGCATGAAATCAATGGGGGAAACGGTTAGCGCGACGCGGGGGATTCAATGCCGGCGATAAATGGAGGGGAGGGGGCGGCGACGAGCGAATCGCGGGGTTTGAATTCGGCCGGTGATGTTTGGGGGCGATGGCGCGAGGTGGACGATGGTACTGATAGGTGGGGGCACAGGTCAGCGGGTGTGAGCGAGTGAGTGAGGCGGATGACGGGAGGGGTCGGGCTCGGATGGGAGAGGGGAGAGGTTGGCGCCGACAGGTGGGGCCGGGGTGTCGGGCTCGCGCGCGAGGGGAGAGGGGCTCACTGATGGGTGGGGTCGGGCTGTCAGTCCGAGGCAGGCGAGGGTAACGGGCTGGGCCGGCCGGGAGAGAGAGAAAGGGAGGGGGGCCATTATTGTTTAAAATGTTTTCTAATTAAAAATAATTACAGAAATTGGTTTAAATTAATAGGGCTACTTCCAAGGTTGATAAAAATTTGTAAAAATTCTCAAAAATATATCTTGGCCTTAGGATCATACATAAAATTTTTCAGTTCAACCTGGTTTGGCCATTTCATCTATGTTGTAGTTCAAAATGGTGAAGGAGGGCATTTAAAGGTATTTCCAAAATAATAAATTTCAGGAAATTGGATTAAATAATATTTTTATTCCTTTGAAAATTTGGGGTGTTACAATCTCTATCGCAGTTTTCTGCTCTGTTCATCATGCAATTAGTTTTTTTCTTCGATCTCCATCCGCACGCACATCTCGAGTTTTCGCCAAGGTACACAGCCGAGTTTCGACACGGCGGCCGAAAAAAGTGGCAGGCGTGATTTTTTTTTTGACGCGCGACGCATCAGATTGAAATTGGCAGGAATACTTTTTCGCACACAGGCCGAGGCGTTTGCTT
This sequence comes from Zizania palustris, assembly GCA_019279435.1. Classification (NCBI taxonomy): domain Eukaryota; kingdom Viridiplantae; phylum Streptophyta; class Magnoliopsida; order Poales; family Poaceae; genus Zizania; species Zizania palustris. Next base: position 36,106,691 of record JAAALK010000282.1, read on the forward strand.
ACTTGTGCCGCATAGTCTGCAGCCTATACATTATTTCCACTGTAGCGTGCAACAGCTGTTTGCAGAGAGTTTTTTTGTGGCGCACGGCAGCAGTTCCGGTGAGAAGCAGCAGGACGCGCAGGTTTTTTCTTTTTTGCACGGAGCAGCGAAACAAATTTTTCCGGCGACTGTTTTAGCACATGCAGGTTAGTTATTCGATCTCCTAATTTCTAGTTAGATTAAATCTGGTAGTTTTGTTTTGTAGTTAATTTTTCATCTGCTAAAATTTATTAATAATATCGTATTAGTTGTTTTAGTAATTTAATCTGTATCTGCTAGACATTATTATTTGATCTACTTATTAGTTATCTCATATTATTTTTATCTGGTTAATCTGCTCATATAAAAAGAAAAGACACATTTATTAGTCACAGTTATATTTATTCTAGTTTTTATCTGCAATATTTTCAGTTTCATTCTGAATTAATTTTTTAGTGATTCATGTTCTATTCATTTGATTAGTATTTTATTTCTAGACTGAAATATAAATATTTCATGATTTTTCTAGGTGTTTTTATTTAGTGCAGTATTTTTATTTAGATTATTTTTAATATCATTTTAATTAGGACACCGTTCATTTTTAAGCTAGACAACTTTAATTCCTGAAATTTGCTCTGCAAATATTATTTGTCTGGTTAAGTTCATTTGGGTGTTGAGATTAAAATATAGTTTAGCAAGAAATTTTTAGGCGCCCATTCACCCCCCTCTGGTCGCTACTTTCGGTCCTACAATTATCCCGTATTATTATTGCATTTCTCGGTGGCTTGTTGAGTACTTTTGTACTTATACCCGTTGGACAAACACTTCAGAGGCTGCATACTACGAGGAGGATGGCTGGAGTAGCGACCCAGTCAAGAACATGATCCTAAAGAAGACGTTCGTCATGCAGTTTATTTTCATAATTTCTTTTAATTTTACACTTATGTAATAATGTGGTCTGCGAACCACAGATGTTTGACCGTATGTACGTTGTCGCATGATGAACCTCTTGTTATTATTGTTTTTCTATGGAAATTCAATAATGTTCCGATTTGGTAAAATCGGGGTGTCACAAGATGGTATCAGAGCCGACTTGACTGTAGGAAGCCAAACGAACCAGCCTAACGCTTAGTTTTGTTAAAATCTATTTCGAGAAAATCTACTTCATCATTTTGTTCCTCCCCTCCACAGCTTTTTCCGGCATTTTGAGGGATTCATCTGGGAGCTCCTGATGATGGTGACCTTCCTCGGGTGCACCTTCGAGCCCGAGTTCCATGGCATCTACATGGAGGAGTTCATAGGACCTTGTGACATTTTCGTCATGATTCACGGGTCCGGCGACCACCTGCCGTTCTTCACGGTAGCACTCGGAGGCCCGACCTTCGACATCGCGTGCCAGCGCGCTGCCCTCCAGGCCCTCATGGAGCTGAGGATGATCTACGACAATTTCTTCGGGACTCATCATTCCGGCTAGTACCGATGCATACTCCCGGCGCCCACTGCAGCTCTACGTCAGGGTCATCTCTGACCGCGATCCGGTCATGGCCCGGCAGACCCATCTTCTCTAGCCCATGGACGATCTCTACACCGAGGCCGTGCTCTATGCCAAGGAGAACCATGAGGCAGTCAAGTTCCTTTATCAGGAGATGAAGGGCTTGATCCAATAGAATGGCGAGCTGCAGCGCAAGATCATCCAGCTGCAGAAGGAGATCATGAAGATACTTCCCCACGTCCCAAGAAGGAAGAAGACCATCCGTGAGCCAGCCCCTCACCCCAAGAGGATCACGCCGCCGCTAGCACCCACTGGACCATCTAGCTCCAGTGCCACTACATCGTGCCCCGCCATCGTCGCCGACCCCATCATCGAGAACTTCGTCGAGCCCACCATCCCTCAGGATGCTCGTGGTTCCGAGAGCACGGAGACTGCCTTGGGCAACGAGTAGGCTCCCTTAGGTGATAGTTCTCGTTGGATGTTTATGATTGCTTGATGATTGTGGTACCACCGACAACAACTTGTGTTGTGGGTGGCATAAAAATAAGAACTTAAATGTAACGAACAATTTAGTACCACTTTTATATAATTTCCCTTGAGCTATTTTGGAGTAAAATTATTTTTAAGTCTTTCTCTTATGATTGAAAATATTATTGTTCTCAGAAGATGGCCGACAACGAGAACACCAATTCCAAATAGCAGAGAAGGGGCAGCCAATGGCCTGCCTGGAAGTGTTGTACCCAACTAGGGTACAACGGGCCAATGCCAAACTAGACCGCCATCTTCCAACCATCCCACCTTGGCAGAAATAATGGCGAACCAGAACTAGTTGATCACTGCCCTCCTAACACAAATGCAGCACCAACAGGCTCAGTTGGACTATCTGCAACAGCAAAATGTGGAGCCAGTCCCTCGTCCACCGGCCCCCGCTCCCGCGCCTCAACTCTCAGAGTTCTTGCGCGTGAGACACACCATCTTTTCAAGCACGACGAACCCAATGGAGGCCAGTGATTGGCTCCGAACAATCGGGAAGAAACTGGACCTCCTCCCATGCTCTGACCGAGAGCGAGTGGCGTTCGCCACTCACTAGCTCGAGGGACCCACCGCGGAATGGTGGGACAACTATCGTGAGTCCTAGCCATAGGATCATTAGGTGACTTGGGCTAAGTTCACCATCGCCTTCCGAGCTGCTCACGTCCCCGCCGAAGTTTTCGCCATCAAGCAGCAGGAGTTCTGGGACCTGCAGCAAGGGAGCCGGACCGTCATGGAGTATCTCCATGAGTTCAACCGCCTGGCCCGCTACATGCCAGAGGAAGTGCGGACCAACGCTCTCCGCGAGGCCAAGTTCCTCCAGGGACTAAAGGATGAGCTCTCCATACAGCTCATCGCCGCTGACTACACCAACTTCCAGTGGTTGGTGAACAAGGCTCTCATCCAAGAAACCAAACAAAACAAGCTGGACCTCAAGAAAAGGAAAATGATCGCATTCAAGCATCATCAAGGGAACCCCCAGGGCCCCGCTTCGTCCCTCCGCCACCAGCACCCGCCTACCATCCTCGACCCATCTACAGGCCGCCGCATGCCGCCAGTGGCTCCAATGCCGGGAACCCTCGCCCCACTCCACCAGCTTCGGCCGCTCCACCAGCACCCACCGCCAAAGCTCCGATGCTGAGGGACCGCAATGGCAAACCGATCGTCGGCTTCAACTACCGGAAGGAAGGGCACTACTCCCACTAGTGTTATCACCCCAAGCAGCCCCAAGGCACAGCACCCAACCAAGCGGTTCATGCCCACGTCAACCACATCAGCGCCAAAGAGGCTCACGAGGCCCCCGAAGTCGTGCTCGGTATGTTCATAGAAAATTCCATACCCACAATAGTGTTGTTTGATTCTAGGGAAACACATTCTTTCATATCAGAAGGTTTTGTGAGAACAAACAATTTGGAAGTACTCCCACTACCCGTCCCCATGATGATCGCCACCCCCAGCAAGAGGACCCTAGCTAATCTGTTCAGCCCAAGGATAAGGATAGAAATCCAAGGGGTGTTATTTTGGGCCGAGCCAGTTCTTATTGAGTGCTTGCGACTCGGCCTCATCCTAGGGATGGATTGGTTGATGAAACACAAGGGAGTAATAGACTACGCTAGTAAGTCCTTCACCATGACCAGCTCCAGAGACGAAGTCGTCACCTTTAAGATGACTACCCGTTGTCCTAGCACAGTATCTCTTCACTCGCTAGCCCTTGAGGGTACATCCGACTGAGTCCTCACCTTGGGGTGCACCGGTCATCTTCGCCATGAAGAAAGACAAGACCAAGAGAATGTGTGTGGACTATAGAGCCTTGAACGAGGTGACCATCAAGAACAAGTACCCGCTGCCTTGGATCGACGAGCTATTCGACTAGCTAAAGGGATCCTCAGTGTTCTCCAAAATCGACCTTAGGTCAGGCTACCACCAGATGAGGATTTGGGAAGAAGACATCCCCAAGACTGCCTTCACATCCCGTTACGGATTATACGAGTATACCGTGATGTCATTCGGACTCACGAATGCCCGGCCTTCTTCATGAACATGATGAACAATGTATTCATGGAGTTCTTGGACAAATTCATAGTGCTGTTCATCGACGACATCCTCGTCTACTCCAAGACCAAGGAAGAGCATGAAGCCCACCTTCGTCTGACCCTAGGAAAGTTGAGGGAGCAGCAATTGTACGCCAAATACAGCAAGTGCGAGTTTTGGTCGTCCGAGGTGAAGTTTCTCGACCATGTGATATCTGCCGGAGGAATAGTAGTGGACCCTACCACCGTGGAAGCAGTGACCAATTGGTTACAGCCGACAAACGTGACCGAGATCCGGAGTTTTCTAGGATTGGCCGGATATTACCGTAGGTTCATCGAGAACTTTTCGAAGATAGCCAAGCCCATGACCAGACTGCTGCAGAAGGAATTGAAGTTCGAATAGACTCCAAATTGTGAAGAATGCTTTCACACCCTCAAGAAGAAGCTCGTGTCAGCCCCGATTCTGACCCTGCCAAACATCTAGAAGGACTTCCACGTCTACTGTGATGCCTCTCGCCAAGGGTTGGGGTGTGTTTTGATGCAAGACGGGAAGGTGATATCCTATGCCTCTCGTCAGCTGAGGCCGCATGAGTTAAATTACCTGACCCATGACCTGGAATTGGCAGCCATGGTTCACGCCTTGAAGATATGGAGAGGTCTTCACCTACCACAAAAGCCTTAAGTACATATTCACCCAACCGGACCTGAACCTCAGACAAAGAAGGTGGTTGGAGTTGATCAAATATTATGACTTAGCCATCCACTATCATCCAGGCAAGGCGAATGTAGTGGCAGATGCCCTAAGCCGGAAGGGGTACTGTAATGCCATCATGGTGCAAGACCAGGCCCCGTTGTTATACATGGAGATGGAAAGGTTGAATTTAGGGATCACCACCAAGACGTACCTCATGGCCCTAGAAGCCGATCCTGTCCTAATGGACCAGATCCGTGAGACGCAAAAGGAAGACCCTGATATCCTAGAGATCCAGAAGAATATGAGGAAGGGTAGAGCCCCAAGGTTCTCCGAAGACGAGAACGGTACCGTCTGGTTCGGAAACCGGATATGCGTGCCCGACAAGCCAGAGCTGAAGGCCCTCATCCTTCAAGAAGCCCATGAGACTCTATACTCCATACATCCTAGGAGTACAAAGATGTACTAGGACCTGAAGAAGAAATATTGGTGGGTCAGCATGAAGAGAGAAATAGCTGAGTATGTGGCCAAATGCCCATGTCGGCGAGTCAAGGCAGAGCACCAGAGGCCTGCCGAACTATTGCAACCCCTCAAGGTCCCCGAATGGAAGTGGGAAGAAGTAGGGATGGACTTCATCACGAGATTGCCAAGGACCCAGGATGGTCATGACTCTATTTGGGTGATCATTGATCGGCTCACCAAGGTGGCTAATTTCATCCCCGTCAAGACGACATACAACGTCGCTAGATTGGCTGAGTTATACATGACCCGGACCATGTGCCTACACAGAGTTCCTAAGAAGATCGTATCCGACCAAGGAAGTTAGTTCACCTCCAAGTTTTGGAAGAATCTTCAAGAAGAACTCGGCACCCGACTGAATTTTAGTACCACCTATCATCCACATACCGATGGTCGGACCGAAAGGGTGAACCAATTGTTGGAGGATATGCTTAGAGCCTGCACTCTAAACTTTGGCAGAATGTGTGATAAGAGCTTGCCTTATGCGGAGTTCTCCTACAACAACAACTATCAAGTCAGCCTGCAGATGTCCCCATTTGAGGCACTTTACGGGCGTAAGTGCAGAACACTGTTACTCTAGGATCAGACCAGAGAGTCACAGCTATTCGAGACAAATATTTTGTGAGAAGCAGAAGAGAAGGTTAAGATCATCAGGGATAGGTTAAAGATAGCTTAGTCCAGGTAAAAGAGCTATGCCGATAACCGTCGAAGAGATCTGACCTTTGAGGAGGGCGATTATGTCTACCTCTGAGTCACTCCCCTCTGAGGCACCCAAAGGTTCAACATGAGAGGGAAGTTAGCCCCCCGTGATGTCGGACCCTTTTAGATCCTCCACCGGCAAGGAGAGGTGGCATATCAATTGGAGCTACCACCATCTTTGGCAGGAGTCCATGATGTGTTCCACATCTCTCAGCTAAAGAAATGTCTCCGTGTGCCCACCGAACAGGTCGACCTCCAACATCTCAACGTCCAAAAAGACTTAACCTACATCGAGAAACCCGCCAGGATTCTGGAAGTCAAGGAAAGAGTAACTAAAAGTCATGTGGTCCACTTCTGTAAGGTTTAGTGGGACAATCACCCCATCGAAGAAGCCACATGGGAAAAAGAGGACGAGCTAAAGACCCAGTACCCCGAGCTATTCGAGGAGCTTTCCGAATCTCGAGGACCAGATTCTTTGTAAGGGGGATAGGTTTGTAACACCCCAAATTTCCAAAGAAATAAAAATACAATTTATTTATATTTTTCTGAAAAGGATTATTCTTGAATTTCTTTTAAGGCTATAAATGCCCGAATAAACTAAAACCTAGAGGAAATATACAAACCAGAGCCTAAGAAAATTTATATGTGATCCCAAGGCCAAGACCTATTTTTAGAATTTTTACAAATTTTTATCACCCTTGGAAGCAACCCAAATATTTTAAATCAATTTCAAAAATTATTTTTATTCAGAAATGAATTTAAACAGTAACGGGCCCCTTCCCCTTTTCTCCCTTAACCGGCCGGCCCAGCCCACTCCCTCCCCGCGCCCCTCATTGACAAGCGGGCCCCTCTCATCAGCGACCCCCTCTCTCCGCGCGTGCGCCCAAAGCCCCGGTCCCACCTGTCGGCGCCAACCCCCTCCCCATCGGCCGAGCCTGACCCCACCAGTCATCCCCGACCGTTGCCACGCCCGTACCTCCGCGCCCCGCTGATAGTGGCCCCTGCCCATCAGACCCATCTTCCTCCTCGTGCCGCCCCTAAACTTCACCAGCCGAATCCCGCGCTCCGCAATTCGCTCGTCGTCGGCCCCCTCCCATTAAATTGGCGTCACATTATTGTTCCCCGAGACCCGCCGGCCATTTCCCCTCTTTAATCCTCGCTTTTAAGCCCTGGAATCACGATGCGCGTGCATGGCAGGACCTCACCGGCGGAATTGAAGTCCTCCCTCAGCTTTCCAAGTATACACTACCCATTTGACCCCGCTGGCATCCCTATTTAAACCCCTGGCACTCCCTCTTTCATCCCCTCACATATGCTCGAACAAAAACCGAACCGAACGCACGTGCTCCATGTTTTAATGCCACACTGCCCCCCACGCTCCATCCACCGCTCACCATCACTGGAGTCCTCCTTCACCCTCGGCAACCACACCCATGTGATCACCGACGTCACCCTGACCTCGTCCACCCCTCCGTCGCCGCTGAAGACCGTCGGATCTCCATCGCCGACGAGGACCCAAACGCCTTCGCTTTCCCCGCTCGTTGCTGGCCGCAACTCGACGACCCCAAGCCTCACCGACGGTACCCTCTTAACCCCCGGATTGCACTGATTTCGTTTTAGCCCTTAGAACCGACCACCGTCAGTCGTCGTGGCCGCTAGACCGTTGCCGTCACCAGAGAAGATGACCGACACGGGTAAAGTACCCGTGCTGTGTCGGATTCAATCGTGACCGTGAGATCACGATCGGACGGTGGGGATTAGATCGCACATTGATTTGATCTAGCCCGTTGAATCGCAGCAAAACGATACGTTTTAATCTGGATCGTCCATTAGTATTTAAAACGCGCGTTAAATTTGAGCCCTCCATCACGTACCAGTTCGGCGTTTTAATCGTGACTGTCTGCGTCCACTTAACGCCCCCGCCTCACCCGCAGCCGTACGATCGCGATCCAATGGTGATCCGCGATCTGGCGCACGTGCACAGTGCGCGGGTTCATGGTGGATTCGGTTCACCGTGGACCGACGACTGTTTTTCAGTTTAAAATAAATTCCAGAAATTGTTTTAAACTTCAAAAATTCATATCTTGCCCATTTTAACTCCAAATTTAACCATTTCAATTTCAAAAAATTTATATCTTTATTCCCTACATGTTTATGCAATAATAACAGTAGGTTTACCTTGGCCATTTTATTTTTACTTAATAAAGTATTTAAAAACACTTTAGGGTAAAATCATAATTCTTTTTGGAAAACCTAGAACTCCATAAAATTGTCTTAGTAATTTAAATAATGATTTCAGAATAGTTAATGATTTAAATTCAAGTATTTTAACCCAATCAAACCCTCTATGTTTATTGTGTGATTTTGGAATGTTTGATTGAATGTAATGCTTATTATGCGTATCGAGAAGAGTACGACGCCGCCGAGGAGCCGGAATATTACCCGGAAGTCCCTCCGTCACCCTTCGCTGAACAAGGCAAGTCACCAAACTAATTTTTGAGCATATTGAACCTAGTTTTCTTAAACTATCGCTAAAACACATAGGTTATACATGCATTAGTCAAATTGAAGCCTTACATTATATTTATTTAGATCTCCGACCTTGAAGTTAAAACCCAAGCTAGGCTATTGAGCCTAAACTCCTTGTCACCATACTACTAGTATTATTAGGTAGTGTCCAATGTATTGACACAACCACTATAGGCTAAAAACGTGTCGTAGAAACTTGGATTCTATTATATGATCTCCGTTATTCTCTCATCCCTGGAATTCTATTGGTTATGGAGTTTTGGTTAAGTGTGTATGCATGGTTGGTTCCGGGTGCAAGCTAGGGCATTGGTCGGCAGCACCCGGGGCACTATAAGGACCGGTCTGCGGGATCCGTTGCAATACACTTCTGTACTAACCACAAGTCTAATGGGTAAGTCCTAACTAAGGTATCGAGTGTTCCAACTCGAGGCACCACTTAGAGATGGGTCAAGCAGCACCTGCGGGTGGCTTGTACCGACGTGGCGCAAAAGGGGGTGCGACGTTAGCCCGGAGTGGCCGGGCGCCCCGGCGAAACCTAGAGCGGGTGATTATCGGATTGGAGCATTTCATGCTGAGGTTTCGGCATGAGTTCTCGTGGTATGGGTCATCTCGTAACACTTTGGTGTTTGGGATGAGTGCGTGCCTCGTGGGTACAGTGGTACACCTCTAATCAGAGTTTAAATCTTTTTGAAAAGCCGAGCCCATGGTCAAGGGTGGGTTGCGTGACTACTCGTAATTAGTTTATTTTTATGAGTGTGCATGATGACTTGGCATGTAAGGATTGTTGAGCGAGGAGGGAAAACGTACTCCTCGAGTTAGATGATATTATGTTGTTCGTGTTTATTATTCCGCATGATTAAATTTGACTACACTAAATCTATAAACTGAAAAATGTACTTTTCCGCACTTTTAGCCATTATCATTCCTTTGTTATTATCCCGCATTATTATTGCATTCTTGGTTGCATGTTGAGTACTTTTGTACTCATACCCGTTGAACAAACACTTCAGAGGCTGCCTACTACGAGGAAGATGGTCTGGAGTAGCGACCCAGTCAAGAAGAAGATATTGAAGAAGACGTTCGTCATGCTGTTTATTTTCATAGTTTCTTTTATTTTTACACTTATGTAATAATGTGGTCTGCGAACCACGAATGTTTGCCCGTATGTACGTTGTTGCATGATGGACCTCTTGTTATTATTGTTTTTCTATGGAAATTCAATAATGCTCCGATTTGGTAAATCATGGCGTCACAAGATGGTATCAGAGCCAACTTGACTGTAGGAAGCCAAACGGACCAGCCTGACTCTTAGTTTTGCTAAAATCTATTTCGTGAAAACCTACTTCATCGCTTTGTTCCTCTCCATACTCTTTTAACTTGTTTTTGTAGATGCCTGTCCACCACATCCACAGCTTTTGCCGCCACTTTGAGGGATTCATCCGAAAACTCCGGATGATGGTGACATTCCTCAGGTTCACCTTCGAGCCCGAGTTCCACGGCATCTACATGGAGGAGTTCGCAGGACCGTGTGATGTTTCCGTCACCATTCACGGGTTCGGCGACCACCTGCCGTTCTTCATGGCAGAACTTGGGGGCCCGACCTTCGACGTCACGTGCCAGTGTGCCGCCCTCCAGGCCCTCATGGAGATGGGTCAAGTAGCACCTACGGGTGGCTTGTACCGACGTGGTGCAAAAGGGGGTGCGACGTTAGCCCAGAGTGGCCGGGCGCGCCGGCGAAACCTAGAGCGTGTGTTATCGGCTTGTAGCATTTCATGTTGAGGTTTTGGCACGAGTTCCCATGGTATGGGTCATCTCGTTACACTTTGGTGTATGGGATGAGTGCGTGTCTTGTGGGTACAGTGGTACACCTCTGATCAGAATTTAAATCTTTTCAAAAAGTCGAGCCCACGGTCAAGGGCAAGTTGCGTGACTACTCGTAGTTAGTTTATATTTATGAGTGTTGCATGATGACTTGGCATGTAAGGACTATTGAGCGAGGAGGGAAAATGTACTCCTTGAGTTAGATTATATTACATTGTTCATGTTTATTATCCCGCATAATTAAATTTTACTACACTAAATGCTACAACTAAAAAATGTACTTTTTCGCACTTTGAACCCTTGCCATTCCTTTGTTATTATCCCGCATTATTATTGCATTTCTCGGTGGCTTGTTGAGTACTTTTGTATTCATACCCATTGGACAAACTCTTCAGAGGCTGCATACTACGAGGAGGATGGTCGGGGAGTAGCGACCGAGTCAAGAACACGATCCTGAACAAGACGTTCGTCATGCAGTTTATTTTTATAATTTCTTTTAATTTTACACTTATGTAATAATGTGGTCTACGAACCATGGATATTTGACTGTATGTACGTTGTCGCATGATGAACCTGTTGTTATTATTGTTTTTCTATGTGTAGGACCAAAAGTAGCGACCAGAGGGGGGTGAATGGGCGCCTAAAAATTCTTTCGAATCAATGGCTTGCTCCCAACACCCAACGGACCTCAAAAGACTTAGCAGCAAAACGTAACCAGATCGCCAAAGCCTAAAAGTATCTAGCCTACAAACGACTAGTGTTATAAACAAACAAACACCAACACAGTGCTAATAGGCATAATAATCAAAGCATTCAAATCATGGCAGATCAAAGCTTTACAGAAATAAATCACAGCAATCGATTGAGAGATTACTGTTCAAAGTTGTCTCCAGTAAGTTACTTAATGAAGCCTGCAGTGTCGAAGCCTGCTTCGAAGCCTGCAGTGTCGAAGCCTGCAGTGTCAAAACCTGCTTCGAAGCCTGCTTCAAAGCCTGCAGTGTCGAAGCCTGCTTCGAAGCAATGGATTCGAAGCCTGCGGATTCAAAGCCTGCAGATTTGAAGCCTGCTGATTCGAAGCCTGCTGATTCGAAGCCTACAGATTCGAAGCCTGCAGATTCGAAGCCTGCAGATTCGAAGCATGCAGAGTCGAAGCCTGCAGATTCGAAGCTTGCAGAATCAAAGCCTGCAGAATTGAAGCCTGCTTCACAGGGTTGGACTTCACACAAGAAAAGGGGCTTCAACAGAAACAGCCAGAGAAGAAACTAGACACTGTCTGTTCGATCAAAAAGGCTATGAGGAAAAAGCAAGGCTAGAAAAAATAACACACTATAGCTACAGGAAAGTAGTACTACTTGCAACCAGTCATATGAACTAGTATTCACGTGAAGAACAGAAGCGAAGCAGCAAGAGAAGCTTTCACTCAGGAATAAATGACTGCACGCAAAATGAAACTGCAGAGCTATTAATGAACTGCTGCACACGCACTCAACAGGAATAAAATCATCCAGATCTGAGAAGAACGAGATGAAATCACAAAGAACATGAGAACATTCCTGGCGGTGCACGCAGGGAACAGGAGAGAGAGCGCAGGAAAAAATGACCCAATCCTTGGTTAAAAAGTGATTTCTTGAAAGGGTGACCTAACCCTAGGGATTGGGGCCCTATTTATAGGCTGCCCAATAGCTAGGAATATTCCACCAGCCCCTTAGGGTTTTATACAGACACTGAAATGAAAGGAAAAGACTAAACTGCCCTTAGGATATTTTTACAGACTCGACTGACTGACTGTGGGCCTAGGGACAAAATAGTAAAATCCTATTTACAGATGACTTATCCAGAAGCTAAGCTTTCGTAGCGACTACGACTTCTCTTCTGGACAGTCCGATACAAGATCAGTGGTCATCAGTTTTGCACTGAAACTGACAAAGCCTCCACCGACTTTGCACCAGGTACCCGGATTGGGCTGGCCCGACTCCGCAGCTCTCTCAGCCCGGCAATCAATCACCACCCGTGTACTTGAGTCACTCCTGGTCAACAGCCCAGTGTGTCTTCTGCTGCTTCTGGCCCATGTACCCAGATTGGGCCAACCCGACTTCGCAGCTCTCTTAGCCCGACAGTCGCTCGCTGCCCGTGTACCTGAGTCACACGAGGCTCATGACGCAGCAGATCTCCTATCTTCTTCTGTCCTCTTTGACTATCGTTGACAATGACTCATCACATCTGGAGCCATGAGGCCCACGCTATTCAGCATGGCTCCTCAATCTCCCCCTTGATGAGTGCATTGTCAACACTTCACTTCTTCAGCTCTTCAGTATCGGCAAGCAACTGTGGAAACACGAAAACAAGGCACAAGAAAACAAAGAAGAAGAAAAAATAAAGTAAAAGTTTAACCCTAATGATCAAAAGCCAAACAAAAGCAAGAAGTGATCATTATGGTTAACCAAAATGTGAAAAGAGTGCGATCTCAGAAACATCAACAAGGATATCAAAAGAGTAAGGACAATCAGGACAAAAACTCCCCCTTAAACTCTTATCCCAAAATTTCTCCCCCTTGTTGACAAGTGAACTCATCAAGCACTCGAAAAAGACACATACTCCCCCTGAAATGCAACTCCCCCTCGAAATATGCGATGAATGCAACTAGGGTGCAGGTGGAGTGTGGAAAGGCATGCTTCTCAGATATGATTGACTGCAATTAACAAAATCTAGCAGGTATAGCAAACGACATACTGTCTCTAAGACACATGGCATGATGAGTGCAACAGATGATATCTATAGAAAGTCATGTGCACACATTTTTCAGTTTTTGCAAACAAAAGCATCACCACATTTTCCAGTTAACAAGCAAGGTAAAGCATGAGATGCAGAAGCTAACTGATATCTACCAAGATAAGCATTGTTCAAAAACAAAGTGCTTCAGCAAACTTGTTATTATTTTTTAAAGTTCAGGCTTTTTCATTGTCCTTTGTTATTTTTGCCAAGGGTTGTTTGCATGTCAAACCTTATGCTAACCGACCAAGTCAAGCCTAGGCCAGAACTGGACCATCAGAAGCTTAAGACTTTGGTCTTGGCATACATTACACTGTCCTAGTTCATACCAAAGTGCTATGGTAAGCAGTCCAGAACAATGCAATGCGACAAAAACAAACCCACTTGGATCTTTTCAACTTAAGCATAAAAAGGCATGGAATTTTCATTTTTCTGAATTTTCATCATTTTTATAGCACATTTTCCGTGTTAAAGCATAAAAATGTCCAAGTTGCATATCTGCATCTATGTGAAGAACTAGCTACAAGGAATGTAACAGATAGCAAAAGCACTCAGCCTACACATGCTAGTTACCAGAAGCAATGGTGATCATTTATCAAGTTGAAAGCGTAAAAGCCATGCATATGACAGATATCAGACATATCAGGAGAACTGAAACAAAGCATGATCATTGACAGGTAATCAAAAGCATGTACCAGCTAGAATAAGTAAAGCAATTCAATCATATAACAGAAGCAAGCTTAATAGTGTGATATGTGAATATGTATGATATGAACACACAAAAAGACTCAACAAAAGAGTAAAGAAGAAGAAAACTGATGCAAAATATCCTAGAAAGGATACACAACACCCAAATCCCCTCGTAAACGCTCAAATGTAGACGGATCTAGGGGTTTTGTGAAAATATCAGCCAACTGATGGTGGGTATCAACATGAACAAGGTCAATTACACCTTTCTCATATTGATCCCGCAGAAAATGAAAGCGCACATCAATGTGTTTGGTTTTGGAATGGAGACAAGAGTTTTTCCCTACACTAATAGCATTGGTGCTGTCGCAAAACAAAGGAACTCTGGTAGGAAAGTCGACTTGCGATCCAACCGGAACCCACCAAAGTTAGCGTCCGAAAAGCCAGATAAATCAAGAGATGATGATGCTGAATAGTAAAGACCGAGATCGGGTGCATAAGTGAGATACCTGAAAATGTGCTTGACAGCCTGCCGATGAGACGCGCGTGGTGAAGACTGGAAACACGCGCAAAGTCCCACGGCGAACTATATGTCCGTCTTGTCGCCATCAAGTACAGCAGTGAACCGATCATCCCTCTAAACTCCCTCTCGTTGACCTTAACGCCACTCTCATCCTTGTCCAGACCCCCAGATGTGCCCATCGGGGTCATCTGCGGCTTCAAATCTCCACCAAAGTCAAATTTCTTAAGCATATCGCGAGTGTACTTACCTTGGTGGATGAAAGTGCCGTCCTTGGTTTGCTTGATCTGGAGCCCTAAGAAGTACTTGAGCTCACCCATGAGGCTCATCTCAAACTCGTTGTGCATCTGCTCAGAAAACTTGGACACAAGAGAATCAGTAGTACCTCCAAAGATGATATCATCCACGTAAATCTGAGCGACTAAGAAATCTGAAGCAACTCTGAGCAAGAAAAGAGTTTTATCCACAGAACCCATCACAAAGCCCTTCCCCAACAAAAACTGCTTTAACCGGTCATACCAAGCCCTAGGGGCTTGTTTCAACCCATATAAAGATTTTTGCAATTTAAAAACATGTCGAGGAAACTTAGGGTTCTCAAAACCGGGGGGCTGCCTAACATAAACCTCCTCCTCTATATACCCGTTCAGAAAAGCACTCTTGACGTCCATTTGAAAAAGCTTAAAACCCTTCGAAACGACAAAAGCTAAAAGAATGCGAATGGACTCAAGACGGGCAACAGGGGCGAAGGTTTCTTCAAAATCAATACCCTCCTTCTGGCAAAAACCCTGGGCGACTAATCGAGCCTTGTTGCGCACCACAACCCCATCTTCACCTTGCTTGTTCTTGAACACCCACTTGGTGCTTATGGGGTTGCATCCTAGTGGCGGCTCAACTAGTGTCCAAACCCGATTACGGACAAAATTCTCAAGCTCTTCTTGCATAGCATTAATCCAATTAGAATCAGAAAGAGCATGAGAAACATCTTTGGGCTCAAAAGATTCAACAAAAGAAGATTCAGCAAACACAGCAAGAGAGGTACCAGATGAACGCAAAGTTCTCTCAGTCAAATCACCGATGATGAGCTCTAAGGGATGGGCACGCTGAACTGCTTGGGTTCCCTAGTGATCTGAAATCACCTCACCGGAGTAAGCAGCTAGCACCTCTGGACTCAACTGAGGGGGCTCGATTGAAGTGGAAGAAATAATCAGAGGTCCGCCCTCATTCTCAGTCGAAGTCTCAAAAGCTGTAGGCTCTGCACGGGGTGCAGAAGGCCCACCCTCATCAGCAGCTAGAGTATCCTCATCTTCCTCGAAGATGGACTCTCCGAGCTCACCATCAGAAGGCTAAAAATAAGGAGTCAAAGAAGGCAAGGACTCATCAAATGAAACCTCACAAGTCTCGACAAGCAGCTGGGATTCGAGGTTCCAAACACAGAAGCCTCGAGAATGCAAGCGTAGCCAAGAAAAACTCCGTCCGAGCAACGAGACTCAAACTTGACCAAATACCCTCCCTTCTTGAGTACAAAGCACTTGCAGCCAAACGCTCGCAAGTGGCTCACCTTGGGCTGTCTGCCAAACCGCAACTCGTATGAGGTCTTACCTAGGTAAGCTCTAAGAAAAATGTGGTTGGCTAGATAACAAGCCGTGTTCATGGCTTCAGCCCAAAAATGCCTAGGAGTCCTGTGCTCATCGAGCATCGTCCTAGCCATCTCGCCTAGCGTGCGGTTCTTTTGTTCCACGACGCCATTCTGTGGGGGAGTGTAAGGAGAAGAAAATTGATGGTCCATACCCTGATCACTACAGAAGCTGACGAATTGAGAGTTCTTGAACTCAGAGCCGTTGTCAGATCGAATTGCTCGCATCCGACCATTGTTCTCATTCTTCATCTTCAAAATCAGGTCATGAACAAACTGGAAAGTTTCATCCTTAGACTCCAAAAAGAAAACCCACGAGAATCAAGAAAAATCGTCAACAATGACAAGAGTGTACCACTTCCCACCGACTAAGCGTACCCGAGATGGACCGACAGTGTCCAAATGTAATAGCTCGCCCGGATACGAAGTCATCACCTGAGTCACAGGTGAGTGAGAACCGGCAACCATTTTCCCATGACGACAGGGATGGCAAACTAGATCCTTCTCCATCTTAAGCTTGGGCAATCCTCGGATGAGGTCCATAGAGCTTAACCTGACTAGCAGATCAAAACTCAAATGACCTAACCTCTTATGCCACTTCCAGAGCTCAGAAGAAGATCCAGCAATCAAACAGTGAGAAGGGCCAAAGGAACTAGAGAAGTCAATACGAAAAACTTTACCGAATGGTAAAATCTGGAAAATCAAAGACCCTCTAGAATTAAACACAGAAGAATTGCCCTTCTTAAAACGCACTTCCAAACCATCCTCAAGAAGTTGCGAAACAGAAATTAAATTAAAGTTCAAGTTTTTAACCAAAGCAACATTCTTCAAAGAGAAATGGTCTAAAATGGAAATTGAGCCAATGCCACTTACTTTCCTTTGACCACTGTTCCCGAATGTGATGTACTCTTTGGAGCTCGGGGGAGTGAGACTAGAGAACCATCTGCGATGTCCCATCATGTGGCGAGAGCATCCTGAGTCCATGATCCAAATGTCCTCCAGTCCCCAATCCTGCACAATCAGTGGTTGTAAGTGGGAGCAAATGGTTTGCCACCAGATTTAGCAAAAGAGCTAAACCAGTGTCGAGCCATCTGCTCAAAAGACGGAAAGCAGAAATCATCATGAGAGTTCGGACCAAAATGCGGCTCAAAGTGTGGTCCTCGGTTCTGCCTAAAACCTCGACCACGAGGTCCAGGACCGTAGCCAAAACGGCCTAGAACTCTGCCGGAACGAACACCACCATCTGGAGCACGGGCATGAAAGTCGTCTCCTCTACCACCACCTACACGATGCGGCCTGGCCTCCAGCCTCTCCCCGCATCGAGGAACACGCAGTCTACCACCCTGCTGGTAGAACTCCTCTTGATCACCACGAGCCCTCTCAGTTCTCTCAACCCGCTTCCTCCTAAAGCAAAACTCCATAAGATGCCCGTCTCTCTGACAGTACTCACAATGATAGGTGGGCTTCTTGGGATGTGGTTGAGGCTTGGGGTTCTTGGGATTAGTGGTGTTTGGTGTAGTCTTCTTGGGTTGAGAGGGTCCAGGAAGAGAGTCTAGTGAAGTGTGGAGATGTTTGGGCTTTGCAACCCAAATGGGCTTCTTGGGTGGAGCTTTGGGCTGTTCTTGAATTACTCCATCCTTGGGCTAACTAGCCTGGAAAGACTCAGTGGAGTGGGTCTTAGGATATCTCTGCTCAGGAGTCATTTTACTCCACTCTACTGCCTGGCTAATGGCACTCTCAAAGTCAGCCTTGGTGTAGGTGTAACCTACCCCAAACCCATCCTGCCTCTTGAACTGCTGGATCATCATGCTGAGCTGTGACTCTATGGCACTGATCCAACTTAGGATAGAACGGAGGTAAAAGTTCTCATTCTGAGAATCAGCTAGCTCCTCTCTCAAGGAAGCTAGTACCTCCACCTGAGACAAGCAGGTCTCACAGTCACTATCTACCTAGACAGACTTCTCGGCTTTCAGCTTAATCAACTCAAGTATAAGAGACAGGCAGTTCTCACAGACAGTGGGTGGAACTGACAATGTATCAAGCTCTAGCCTAGTCTGCACCAGCTCAGCTCTCAAACTCTCCAAATCTCCCAAATGCTCATCGCCCTTGGCTTTCAGCTCAGCTAAGACAGCTAGATGAGATGGGCAATCAGCACAGGGCAAGACGACAGTGGCTTGAGCATCTTTTAGCTCCAGCTGAGCGCTTTCAAGCTCGGTGGCCAAAGCGTCCCTCTCATCAATCCTTTCTGTGTACCTGGACTTCAGAGTCGATAGGTCACACAGAAGCTTTCACACTTTGGGCACTCACTACTATCACCCAAGCAAGGGGAAGAAGATAGACTCTCAATTCTGTCGTTGGCCATGGCAAGCTCACTCTCTAACTCATCTATCCTCTTCTTAACCCCCCTAAGCAGTTTTTCCCGATATTTCAACTCCTGACGATTGCTCTCAAGTAAATCAACGATTTCGCATTCATAGGATGATACCTTTTTGTTGTTGTCATCGTCAGAGTCATCGGAGGAGCTCTTTTCTTCCTTATCCCCAAGAGCCATTGAGCATAAGCTCTTGCGGGATCTTCGGCGCTGATGTGAGCGGCTCTTCGGTCTGTCCCCGAAGGCCATGAAGCAGAGGCCCGCCGGATCGTCCTTGTCCTTCCCCTTCCTGATGGCGATCTCCTTATCGCTTGAGCTCGATGAAGAGGAAGATGACGTGGACCGCTTGGACTAGCTCTTCTCCATCTCGGTGAAGAAGGCCTTGTCGCGCTTCTTGTTCTCTCGCCGGTAGTCCTTCAAGGCCTTTCTGAAGAATCTGGTCTTCGGCTTGCCCTTGTTGAAGGAAGAGCTGTCGTGCTTGCTGTAGTCGTGGAAGCCACCACCGGTGCCCTTCTTGTGTCCATTGCGCTTGGGGCAGTCGGCGATGAAGTGTCCTGGATCACCACACTCAAAGCACCCGGATTTTGTGCCATGTCTCTTAAACATTCTCTTGTCATAACACACGACACACCCGGTTGTTAAGAGACACAAATCATCATCTCTCAAAGACTCAAGCTGGTCCTCAGTGATAGACATCAAAGAGAACCCAACACAGCTCACAGAAGAAGGATCAATAGAAGGTGTAGCAAGGGCCAGAGATTTTGATCCAGAGCCAGTGAGATTTGATCTCAGCTGGATATCAACCTCAGTAGCCTTCAGCTTGCTAAACAACTCAGAAATGGTCAAGGTATCATAAGAAGTGCTCTCAATGATAGAAGATACCTTGATCTCCCAGATCTTTGGGTCCAAGGTATGGAGAACCTTGAGCGCCTGCTCGTGATCTGAGACTAATTTAGCACCCTCAGCCTTGTTGTCCCGAAGCTTGTATATGATCGACTGAAAACTACCAAACAACGCTTCAACAGATTCACTCGTCTTCTGTGTGAAATTCTCATATTCACGCTGGTAGGTCTGATAGAGCCGAGCCTTGACCTGGGCTGTTCCCTCATGGTGTCTTGAGGGTAGCCCAGATCTCTCTCGCAGTGGAGAGATGGCTCACACGCTCAAACTCAGTGGGACCCAAACAAGAAAACAAAATGTTCACAGCCTTACTATTGCTCAAATGCTAGGAAATGATACCTGCAGTACCATGCTCAGCGACTGGCAAAATAACGAACGTAGCGTGAACGCAAATGTCCCAAATGTCTGGGCCATAGGCTTCCAAGGACAGGACCTTGCCAGGAGACGTCATGATCACTACTAGGGTTTCGAACTGGTTAAGGTATGGAAAAACCCTAACCAGGCTCTGATACCACTTGTAGGACCGAAAGTAGCGACCAGAGGGGGGTGAATGGGCGCCTAAAAAATTCTTTCAAATCAATAGCCTGCTCCCAACACCCAATGCACCTCAAAAGACTTAGCAGGAAAATGTAACCAGGTCGCCAAAGCCTAAAAGTATCTAGCCTAGAAATGACCGGTGTTCTAAACAAAGAAACACCAACACAGTGCTAATAGGCATAATAATCAAAGTATTCAAATCATGGCAGATCAAAACTTTACAGAAATAAATCACAGCAATCGATTGAGAGATTACTGTTCAAAGTTGTCTCCAGTAAGTTACTTGACGAAGCTTGTAGTGTCAAAGCCTGTAGTGTCGAATCCTACAGTGTCGAAGCCTGCTTCGAAGCCTGCAGTGTCGAAGCCTGCTTTGAAGCCTGCAGTGTCGAAGCCTATAGTGTCGAAACCTGCTTCGAAGCCTAATTCGAAGCCTACTTCGAAGCCTGCGGATTCGAAGCCTGCGGATTCGAAGCCTGTGGATTCGAAGCCTGCTGATTAGCCTGCAGATTCAAAGCCTGCAGATTCGAAGCCTGCAGATTCGAAGCCTGCAGATTTGAAGCCTGCAGAATCGAAGCCTGCTTCACAGGGTTGGACTTCACACAAGAAAAGGGGCTTCAATAGAAACAGCCAGAGAAGAAACTGGACACTGTCTGTTCAATCAAAAGGCTATGAGGAAAAAGCAAGGCTAGGAAAAATAGCACACTGTAGCTACAGAAAAGTAGTACTACTTGCAACCAGCCATATGAACTAGTGTTCACGTGAAGAACAGAAGCGAAGCAGCAAGAGAAGCTTTCACTCAGGAATAAAATGACTGCACGCAAAACGAAACTGCAGAGCTATTAATGAACTGCTGCACACACACTCAACAGGAATAAAATCATCCAGATCTGAGAAGAACAAGATGAAATCACAAAGAACAGGAGAACATTCTTGGCAGCGCACGCAGGGAACAAGAGAGAGAGCGCAGGAAAAAAATGACTCAATCCTTGGTTAAAAAGTGATTTCTTGAAAGGGTGACCTAACCCTAGGGATTGGGTCCCTATCTATATAGGCTGCCCAATAGCTAGGAATATTCCACCAGCCCCTTAGGGTTTTATACAGACGCTGAAATGAAAGGAAAAAACTAAACTGCCCTTAGGATATTTTTACAGACTCTACTGACTGACTGTGGGCCTAGGGACAAAATAGTAAAATCCTATTTACAGATGACTTATCCGGAAGCTAAGATTTCATAGCGACTATGGCTTCTCTTCTAGACAGTCCGATACAAGATCAGCGGTCGTCAGTTTTGCGCCGAAACTGACAAAGCCTCCACCGACTTTGCACCAGGTACCCGGATTGGGCCGGCCCGACTCCGCAGCTCTCTCAGCCCAGCAATCACTCACCACATTTGTACCTTAGTCACTCCTGGTCAACAGCCTAGTGGGTCTTCTGCTGCTTCTGGCCCATGTACCCGGATTGGGCCAGCCCGACTTCGCAGCTCTCTCAGCCCGATAGTCACTCGCTGCCCGTGTACCTGAGTCACACAAGGCCCATGACGCAGCAGATCTCCTCTCTTCTTCTGTCCTCTTTGACTATCATTGACAATGACTCATCACATCTGGAGTCATGAGGCCCACGCTATTCAGCATGGCTCCTCACTATGGAAATTCAATAATGTTCCGATTTGGTAAAATCGGGGCATCACACTTCCCCATCTGGATGTTGGAATCTTTTTCTTCTGAGCCCTCTGAAGAGGAGCTCTGAATGTCCAGAGAGGAAGGCGAAGACACCAGAGATACTCGAGGAGGAGGCTTCGTTGTCTTCTTCCCCTTCTTGACGGTGGTCTTGGCGGCCTTTTTTGAGGGCTCGGCGGTGGTTTTCCTCTTCCGAGGGGCCACTCCAGTTGAGTCGAAGTCTGGTAGGGGAGGAGTCTCCATCCCAAGAGCACTCCACACCCTGTTGAAGCGCTCCTAGCTTCCCACCAGCTCCACCCTTCGCTGCTTCTCCACCACTGTAGGGGCTCCAAGAACCCATTTAGTGGCTCTTGCAATCTGTTCTGGAGCTAGCGCTAAGGGAGCCGCTGAAAAGAGGTAGCATTATATTAAGTATGTTATCTGTTTTCTAATGTGTTAATGCAGAAAATGTGAAGACTTACCTAGGCTTCGAAGCTCCCCCTCCGAAGCATTTTGAAATGCAATTGGCCAATCAGCTCCGAGAGGCGAGATCCAGAGGGTGATGAATTCCTCCGCCAGATCCCGCATGCTCATACGACTGACTATTGAAGAAAGTAACCCAAGCCGCGTTGAAAGCAAGCTTGGGTTCAGAGTAACCTCGGTCTCCTTCTGGTACCAAATTTCTTGAAGGGGCCCTGCGAGGCTGGAGTCCTCCCCGACTTCGGCGTAGAACTAACGGAGGATCCAGTTGGTGTACCACCAATCCGTTCATCGCTTCGTCGATGGAGTCCGTGGTACTCGCTGATTGCCTGAGGATGAAGCTCTGTGGCAATGCCTTCTTGGACGGTGGGCGGAGCTCCCGAGGGTTATTTGGCCAAGAACTCCCCGGAGCCCCTGCCATGGCCGCCACTGCTGACGTCGCCCATGCTTGCCTCTGCGCCAGAGTTCCCACTGCAGACGGCACTGTTGCGCTAGTCCTCTCCATCGGCTGATTGCTCATAAAGTTGGGGAAAGTTAGGAGGTTGAAGAAAGGAAGCTTAAAAGCAAAGCTCTATAAAAAATTCCGATGAGCTTCGGTTCCCCCTTTTATAGCCTTTCCGCTAGTTACTGCATTTCAAACATGCGTTCACATTGCAGGCTCGGCTTCTGTCGCTGACTGGTGGGACCAGGAGGTAAAAAGATGTGAAGCTGTGGTAAAGTTCTGACCATTACTTTTTTGGGAGCCTAACGGCTACTTGAAAGGTAACGACTCAAAATTAACGACTCTTCATGATGTTTCGCCTCCGCAATGGTTCATTTCCCTGCGAAGCTTTCACACAGGAGTCCCAGTTCGAAGATTTCGTCGGATATACTTCGGTGTCAAAGACACTTTGAATAGTTGTAATACCTTCAAATTTTTCTAAGTCCCTGAATATGAAAATATTTCTCGCATATACTGCTCTCCTACTACACAGGTTAAATTGGAGAAGCATATTCGAGGGGCTACTGTTGGGGGAAATACTTCATTCCTAGGGCTTTTAAGATCAAAAGGCACAGATAATTCATCAGCATCGAAACAAAAGTCCATCTTCAAGTTGATGAAGTTTCCGAGCTAAAGGATACATCGAATCCTAGTTTGAAGGTATCCTCTGAAGGCTCCATCTTTATAGTGGGAAACAGCAAGACTGACGAGACGTCTGCCTTATCTATCCTCTTCAGCTAGATTTTACTATTTTATCCCTATTCGGTGTACCGAATAGTTTCCACTATGTCGGTTGTAATTGAGGGGTATAAAGATCTTTTCCTTAGAGTTTTTACCTATAAATACCCCCTTTCTACCCTGTAATAGGCATCGAATATTCAGATATTCAATACACAACTTCAAACTACTTCGATCTATTATCCTATTCAGAGGCTAGAGATAGTTCACTTCGCAAACTCATTGTTTGTTAGTTCTTAATCTTAGAGAACCTGTCAGCGTAATCTTTTACGCCAACAAATATATATATATATATATATATATATATATATTAACACAAGTTGGTATGTCCACATTGAAGGTAGTCCCAAAATGGCGTAGACCTCGTAGTATTAGGAAAATAAATTTGAAGCTTATGACACGGACACCGTCCAATTAAGGCGGACGACACAACAGTCACAGTCGTGTCCAAGGCTCTAATACCTTGTTTATTCCAACTCTTGTTTAAAAATAGTCATCAATACATAACATTTTTATTTTATTTATTTAAGATAATGCTCAAAAGGCATGTAACTTTTAATAATAAACATGTGATGAGGACATCACTTCTCCACTGGACATTCAAGGTTCGATCACTAGAGCTCGTGCACGACACTTGAATTTAGAGGTGAGCTCGTTCCTAAGCATTTCAAATTATGAATTTGAGAATAGATTGCTATCTAATGATTATATTGTGATTAGGAACCAAGGAGAGGACCAAGAGATTCATGAAGAAGGACTTGAAGGCGGGGAGGTACAGCAAGGGAGTGCAAGCCAAGTTGGAGATCCGATCCAAGTCGACTTCGAGTTCAATTTAGACTCCAGGACCACCTGACAGTAAAACGGACGCCCAGGATGCATACGACCTCCGATTTGGACGTTCCACATATGGTTGGAAAGATGAGAAGATAAACTTTCCAATGGGACCAACCTCACATCAAGATAAAATCAGAGTCGTCGGCAAAAATCAAAACAGTACCGATTTCTAGAACTGTTTCAGTGCCGCGTCACTAGTTTGGGCCTTGGGCCCATGTATCGAGTTGGAGTCCCTTAAGGATGCATTTTAGGGTTAATCCACGTTCATTAGCCTATATAAACAGCATCCGCCGCTGTCTATCATGGGTTTTGCATAGATTATTCTATCCAGAACAGTTTCGCTGTCAAATCGGTTTGTAGAACCCCAATTTGTGAGTTTAATCATACATCTGCAATTCGGTTGCATTCTTCTTGGTTCTTGCTTGTGTTCTTCGATTCGCGGGCAAATATTAGCCTTCTTGGCGAGGTCGGCTGGGCACCGTTCGGTCGATAACCAGAGGAGACGTTGTGCTGTGATTGTGGGCTCAAGACGTGCCGTCTAGAAGCCGGGTTGATTTGTGTAGCGACTCCACCAAATCGAGAGATATCAGAACCTTTCGGAAGATTGGGAACCCTAGTCTACATCAAGTGGTATCTAGAGATAGGTTTACCGTCAGGTTCGCCTTCCCTTTGTCGAGTTAATTTCGCCTTTGTCCTAGAGTCCACAGAAAAGCCAAAAAAAAATTCCCCCGTCCTAGACATTGTTAGCCTTTTGCACAATTCTCTTTTAGAGTCCGTAGTGTTGAGTTTGTGTCCAAGTTTGTGTCTTCATTGCTGGTTAATTCGTGTCTTAGATCGGTTTGTGTGTTCTCTTTTCCGCTGCACAATTTTTCCACCACACCGATTCACATCCGCTACCGATTCTACCACCAATAGACCCGATTTCAGAGGGTCCTCATTGAAATGGGCATAATTTTTCGCTCGGAACTCCGATTGAGCTGAAATTTTTACCACAGAAATATCTCGAAAGTTGAAGAGAGTGAAACTGGCAAAGCCAGTATCGGCGAGTTCAAAAAAAATTAAAAAAATTAGGAAGGCCTTCGTTTCGGGCTCCGAAGTTTCAGAAACTGTTTTTCCAAACGATCCAAATTTTGTACCGATAACATCTAACATCGGTTTGAGCTGATACTTGGTGCTGTTCTTAATATTGGTTCATAGTGTTGCTGGTACCTGGTTGCAAAAAAAAAGATAAACAAAAAAAGAGAAGAAACAAAACAGAGATACTTGGTGCTGATACTTGTTTTGCTGGTGTCGTGCTGACATTGTCTTTACTTTTCATCCTGTCCAGCCTTGTTTCTTTCTTGTTGACACTACTTTTCTTAGGACACGAGGAGACCAGCAATTAAGACTAATAGTTTGAACATTTATTCAGCATTACTATCTATTATTGAATTGTGCCCCACTCACATAGCTAGCCTTCCTATAGCTCCACATACACCTTCTGGACAACAGGTTTTTGGTCCTTGCAATCGCATAGCACGCCTCCCAGGTATCCTTTGTCTTCCTGGTGAGAACCTTGTAAGAGCTTGGTAAGGTGTTTCCTCTTGTGGTGTTGATTGAAAAAGAGGCACCACCATCCTTTGTCTTCCTGGTGAGAACCTTGTAAGAGCTTGGTAAGGTGTTTCCTCTTGTGGTGTTGATTGAAAAAGAGGCACCACCAGTCCTGCGTAGTATCTTATTAGGGATAACCTTCATTGTTTGTTCCTGTTTTTTTGTCTACAATGGCAGGTGATGATGGAGGTGCCACCCCAAATGACTTCAACGAGTGTGTGAGCCAGGGTCAACTACGTGAGGCCCTTGAGCAGGGGCAGAAGGCGATGACAGAAGCTCTCACCTAGACAATCACCACTGCCATCAAGGACCTCAGACTCCAAGAGTCCCTTGAGCGCTTGGATAAATGGATATCCACTCTAACCGACTGGGTGGTTGCATTGGAAACTCGCCCCCCACCCAATAGAGATGAGGATGTGGACGCAACCACCAGAGATGCGCGACTTTGACATCGTCTACACACCAACACCATAGGTATGGGTGGTAATCATAACCGTGCTCACGATGACCCTTATGCTAAAATTAAATTCAATATACCTTCATTTTACGGACATTATGATGTTGAGGGATATCTTGATTGGGAGATGACTGTCGAACAAAAATTTAGTGCCTATCTTGTACCTGACCAACATAGAGTTAGACAAGCCACTAGCGAATTTAAGGATTTTGCTATCATTTGGTGGACTGGTTTAACTTCCGCGGGGCTTGCACCTACTACATGGGATGAACTTAAGGTTGCTATGCATGATAGATTTGTTCCCCCTTCTTATAATAGAGATATGCGTAATCGCTTGATGCGCTTAGAACAGGGCGATAATTCAGTGCAGACTTATTATGGTGAGCTTCAAAAGGGTTTGATGTGTTGTGGCATAGTAGAGGGCCTTGAGGATTATATTTTTCGTTTTTACTCAGGTTTGTGGCGTGAAATTCAGGACATAGTGGATTATAAGGAGTTTAACACTGTCAACCAGTTGTTTCAGTTGGCTATGTTTGCAGAAAAAGAGTTGCAGGGACGTGATTTGCGGGACAAGAGCAAGGTCGGCACCACATACACGCAGCATTCGACAACATCTTCTAGCCTGACCAATCCCTCCTCTTTTCAGGCGCCCCCTCCATTGAGCAAACGACCAACAGATGCCAGAGTGGCTGCACCACCTAAACCTTCGGATTCAGGTAAAAAAACTTGCAGGTTCTAGCGGCAAGTGCCTCCTCTATACCTTCTATAGGACGCACGCCTGGTATTCAGTTCCATCACTGCCTCGGATTTGGACACGTGCAGAAGGATTGCCCAAGTCAGCAGACATACATCGCTATGGACTACGGGTACAACAGCACCTCTGACATCGAAGATGATGCGACAGAAGATGCGACAGCAGACGACGGCGATGTCCTCGGTAGCGCGGAAACGGTGGGTTTTCGAAGCATCACGTGCTCAACACACAGTTGCAACAACCAGAGAAGCTTCAATGCCACAACCTTTTCCAAACCTTCTTCGTCATCCATAATCGACGAGCTTGTGTCATCATTGATGGAGGTAGCTGAGAAACCATGTTGAAGAATATGGTTTTGATATTCCAGATGTGATGAGTGATTGTCAACAGAAGTCAAAGGAAGGGAGAGATGAAGACCTGCCGAGTCTGAGGCGCATGTGACTCAGGTACACGGGCAGTGAGCGACGGCCGGGCAGAGGAGCTGCGGAGTCGGGCTGGCCCAATCGGGTACATGGCTAGGAGCGACAGATGATCTACTGGTCTGTTGACTGGGTTTGACTCAGGTACACGGGCGGCGAGCGATTGCCGGGCTGAGGGAGCTGCGGGGTCGGGTCGGCCCAATCCGGGTACCCGGTGCGAAGACGGTGGACGCTTTGTCAGTTTCGGCGTAAAACTGACAATCTATCATTAATTCATTTTTAGGATATTAATATTTAGTTTTTAAGTTTAGAATATTTTTATTCGAGTCAGTTAATTTTTTCTAAGAATATTTTAGTGATTTTTGGAATTTATTTTAGAGTCAGTTTATTTTACCCGAGGGTAAAGTAGTCTTTTCATGTATTAGGATTTGCCTATAAATAGGCCCCTATCCCTTGGGGATAGATGACTGTTTTATTTTTTTTAGATCAATCTACAAGATTCAGTCCATCGTTAGTTTTCATCTACAAGTTTTCTTTTGGCGTACCACCACCGGCCGAAAATTTTCTTTTCCAGCGGCAAGCGCATGACGTGCTTTGCTTTTACGCGCCCCAGGCTCATCATCTCTACGGCGTAGCTTCAAGAGGCAAGCAGACAACTGAAGCAGGCCGGCCACGGCAGCGTTGGCTGACCGCACATGGCCAAGACTCGAATTTTGATAGGCACAACCAGGACGGCCAGGACGGCCAACAGCAGTACTCGGCACCTTTCCACCACGAAAAGCCTTCCGAGCAGTGCATCAGTAGGAAAGCAGCACGGCAGGCTTCTTTTCCTTAGCGTGGTCCCCATAGCAAAAGCAAGGTGGCAGCAGCTTTTCTCCCGGTGGCAACAATTTTTTTAGGTGTTCGGCACGTTTCCCCGTGTGGGTCCCATTGCATTGTTTGCCTGTGATTTTCTCCCTGAAGCTCGGCGAACAGGTGCTAGCAGGTGCACGCCTTGCCACAGCGGGAAGGCCGGACTGCAGAACGGCCGGCGACGACGAAGTTAGTTTTAATCCGCTATTTTTTTGGAGATTTGGTTTAGAAAGATAATCATCTATTTTTAATTAACCTGCGAATTATATTATTAATTTGTGGTTAACGTTTATCTGCTATAATATTATTAGAGCTCACATATTTTATTTAAGTGCTTTTAATCTGCTCATATAAAAAGAAAAATTTATTAGTCGCAATTATCTTAATTTTTACATGCAATATTTTTGGTTTAAGTCTGAATTAATTTTTAATGATCTATATTTATTCATTTAATTAATATCTTATTTCTAGATTAAAATATTAATATCTCGTGATTTCTCTAGGTGTTTTAATTTATTGTAGGAGTTTTTATTTAGTTTATCTTTAATATCATTTAGATTAAGATAATAATTATTTTTAAGCTAGACTAGTTTTTATTCCAGTAATTTGCTTTGATAATATTATTTGTCTGGTTAAGTTCCTTTGGATATTGGGATTAAAATATAGTTTAGCAAGAAATTTTTAGGCGCCCATTCACCCCCTCCCTCTGGTCGCTATTTTCGGTCCTACAAGTGGTATCAGAGCGAGGTTAGGTTTTTTTAATATCTTAACCGATTATAAAACCTAGATAGTGACCATGGCGTCTTCTGGTAAAATCCCATCCCTAGAGGCTTTTGGCTATACTTATTGGAAGACTCGCATGCGAGCATACCTTATGAGCGAGAGCTCAGACATATGGGAGATTTGTATTCATCCTAGTTTCACCATAACGACTATTGCTGCGGATACTGCTGCTAATGTAATTACTCAGCATCAAAATAATAGTAAGGCGGTGAATATTTTATTTTCTGGTCTAGGTCCTAGTGAGTTCGAGCGTGTTAGCCATCTCACCACTGCTAGAGAGATCTGGGCTACCCTCCAGGCACACCATGAGGGGACAGCTCAAGTCAAGGCTAGGCTCTACCAGACCTACCGGCGTGAGTATGAAAATTTCTCACAGAAGCCGGGTGAGACTGTTGAGGCTTTGTTTGGTCGTTTTCAATCGATCATTAACAAGCTTCGCGTCAACAAGGCTGAGCATGATCAGCTGGTCTCGGATCATGAGCAGACGCTTAAGGTACTCCATACCTTGGACCCTAAGATCTGGGAGATCAAGGTCTCTTCTATTGTTGAGAGCGCGTCTTATGATACCTTGACCGTCGCAGAGCTTTTTAGTAAGCTCAAGGCCTCAGAGGTCGATATTCAGTTGAGATCAAATCTCACTGATTCTGGCTCAAAGACTCTGGCGCTTGCGACACCATCGGCTGATCCCAATGCCATGAGTTGTACTGCATTTTCCTTGATGACTATTTCCGAGGAACAACTTGATACTTTAGGAGATGATGATTTGTGCTTGTTTAACAACCGGGTGCGACGTGTCTATGATAAGCGAATGTTTAAGAGACACGGCACAAAATCCGGATGTTTTGAGTGTGGTGATCCAGGTCATTTTATCACCGACTATCCCAAGCAGAAGAATTACAAGAAGGGAACCATCGGCAACTCCTACAACTCCGGCAAGTATGAAAACTCCACGAAGGGCAAGCCCAAGACAAGATTATTTCGAAAAGCTCTAAAAGATTACAGGCGTGAAAACAAGAAGCGAGACGAGACCTTCTTCACCGAGATGGAGAAAAGATACTCCAAGAGATCCTCGTCTTCCTCATCGTCTTCAAGTTCAAGTGACGAAGATATCATGATCAGGAAGGGGAAGGACAGGGACAATCCGGCGGGCCTCTGTTTCATGGGCTTCGGGGACAAGCCGAAGAGTCGCTCACGTCATAGCCAAAGATCCCACAAGAGCTTCTGCTCAATGGCTCTTGGGGAGAAGAAAGAGAAGGACTCATCCGATGACTCCGACGACGATGACGGTGAGAATGCATCTTCCTATGAACAAGAAGTTGTTAATTTACTAGAACAGAACAGTAAGGAGTTGAAGTATAGGGAGAAATTGCTTAGAGGGGCTAAGAAGAGGATAGATGAGCTTGAGAGTGAGCTTGCCACAGCAAATGGCAAGATTGAGAGTTTGTCTTCTTCCCCTTGCTTGGGTGATAGTGGTGAGTGCCCTAACTGTGAGGTGCTGTTGTGTGACCTGACGACTCTCAAGTCTAGGTACATAGAGAGAGTAGATGAGAGAGACGCTTTGGCCACTGAGCTTGAGAGCGCTCGACAGGAGCTAAAAGATGCTCATGCCACTATCATCGCACCTTGTGTAGACTGCCCATCCCATTTAGCTAATATAGCTGAGCTGAGAGCCAAGAGTGATGAGCAGTTGTGCGAGTTAGCTGGAGTGAGAGCTGAGTTGGAGCAGACTAAGCTAGAGCTTGAGACCTTGTCAGTTCCATCCATTGTTTGTGAGAACTGCCTATCCATTAGAATGGAGTTGATCAAGCTAAAAGCTGAGAAGTCTATCAAAGTTGATAAAGAGTGTGAGATCTGTTTGTCTCAGGTGGAGGTGTTGGCTTCTTTGAGAGAGGAGCTAGCTGATGTT
Source organism: Zizania palustris (assembly GCA_019279435.1). NCBI lineage: Eukaryota > Viridiplantae > Streptophyta > Magnoliopsida > Poales > Poaceae > Zizania > Zizania palustris. The sequence continues at coordinate 36,137,387 of JAAALK010000282.1, forward strand.
CAGAACGAGAACTTTTACCTCCGTTCAATCCTGAGTTGGATCAGTGCTAAAGAGCCACAACTCGGCATAATGATCCAGCAGTTCAAAAGACAGGATGGTTTTGGGGTAGGTTACACATATACCAAGGCTGATTTTGAGAGCGCCATTAACCGTGCAGTGGAGTGGAGTAAGATGACTCCTGAACAGAGATATCCCAAGACTCACTCCACTGAGTCTTTCCAGGCTAGTCAACCCAAGGATGGTGTGTTCCAAGAACAGCCCAAGGCTCCACCTAAGAAGCAGATCTGGGTCCCAAAGCCTAAAACTCTCCACACTTCTCTTGATTCTTTACCTGGACCCTCTCACACCAAAGATGATACACCAAACACCACTAAGCCTAAGAATCCCAAGCCTCAACCACATACCAAGAAGCCTACCTATCACTGTGAGTTTTGTCAGAGAGACGGGCATCTTGAGAAGTTTTGCTTCAGGAGGAAGCGGGTTGAGCGAGCAGAGAGAGCTCGAGGTGGGCATGAGCAGTTCTACCAACAGGGTGGTAGACAGAGAGTCCCTCGACGTAGAGAGAGGCTAGAGGCCAGGCCACGTCGTGTAGGTGGTGGTAGTGGAGACGGTTTTTATGATCATGCTTCGGAGGGTGGTTTCCGTTCCGGCAGAGTTCCATATCGTCATGGATACGTTGTTGGATCTCGCGACCGTGATTTTAGGAAGAACAGAGGACCCGCGTTTGATTCGCGCTTCAGTCCAAACTCATATGATTCCTTTTGCTTTCCTACATACGCGCAGATGGCTCGACACTGGTTCAACACTTTTACTAAACCTGCCATTGGACCGTTTGGTCCCACTCATGATTATTGATCGTGTTTTTTTGGAGTTGCGTATCCTTTTTTAGGATATTTTGAGTCACCTTTTCATTGGTATCAGTTTTTCCTTCTTTATTTTTGTTGAGTCTTTTTGTGTGTGCGTTCATATCATGCATAATCATCAACCACATTTTGAGCTTGCTTTTGCTATATGATTAATCTGCTTTACTTTCTCTAGCTAGTATATGTTTTTGATTACTTGTCGATGATCATGTTCTGGTTCAGTTCACATGATATATCTGATATTTGTCAATGCATTGCTTTTGTGCTTTAACATTGAAAAATGATCACCATTGCTTCTGGTAACTAGCATGTGTAGGCTAAATGCTTTTGCTATCTGTTACATGCCTTGTAGCTAGATCCTTACTTAGATGCAGATATGCAACTTGGACATTTATATGATTTAAATATGCAAAATGTGCTTTAAAAACTATAAAAATTCAGAAAAATGAAAATTTATGCATTTTTATGATTATTAGAAAAGATCCATGTTGGGACGACGGATCGAACCAGCAGGTTTAGTGGAAAACAAGAGTAATGTATTCAATGCTCTGGGCTGTGTGTCCGTTACAACTGTAGTGGGGGTATTATAGGGCGCCCCGCCCAGAGGACTAAGCGCCTCCGGGCCGCCAACGGCCACCCGACCAACCCTGACCGGTAGTACAGACAGAAAGGCGCGTAGTACAGACAAGAAGATTCGACTCTGACAGCGTATCGGTCGTGTCAGATGCTTCCTGCGCCGCCCGACACGGCTCAGAAGATCGCGATCTTGTCCTTTCGCACGACCAACTAGTCCTTTTCCCCGCCAAGACTCCCTTTGGGCTCGTCTTGTCGGGCCTGCCGAGAGCCCCGGACCTCCAGCCTCCGGAGGGCGGGCTCCTGCGTCCTACGCCGAAGGGCGACCTCCGGCTTCACTCCTCTAGAAGGTGACCTCCGGTCACGCTCCTCCGGCCGGTGACCTCCGGCCAGGCTCCTCCGGGGGTGACCTCCGGCTACGCTCCTCCGGAAGGTGACCCCCGGCCCGCACCCCTCCGGAAGGTGACCTCCGGCCCCGCTCCTCCGGATGATGACCTCCGGCCACGCTCCTCCGGACGATGACCTCCGGCCGCGCTCCTCCGGTCGATGACTTCCGGCCGCGCTCCTCCGGATGATGACCTCCGGCCGCGCTCCTCCGGACGATGACCTCCGGCCACCAAGGCTGGGCCCTCCGGCTGGGGGGCCCACCCCGCTGACTCCAGGGATTATCTCCCCCAACAGTAGCCCCTCGCTTCTTCCCGCTCGTAGTCCTGCAATAGGAGGGGGTGGAAGCGCACAAGATAATCCCGTTAATTCACAAGAGTGCGTACCTCGCTGCAGGGCGCCGCATCCGCCGGGGCGCCGAAGGGCACTGAGACGGGGGGCCGAGAGACCGGGGAATTAGACCCTGCCTCGGACTTTCGGCCACTCCCGAAACGCCGAGGAGGGGGTTGACCGAACCGGCCGGAGACCGGCGCACTTTGACTGCGGGGGTTTCAGCCCCGAGGAGCCGGGCGAGCGGGCCGAGAGCAGTTAATGCGCGCACCGGCGGCACCGAAGAGGCGAATCGCCAGGGGATCGCCCTCGCGCCCCGATGCGCCACCCAGCTTTAAATGCGGCGTCACGCAAACCGCCACGTCCGTGCGCTAACCGAAACGGAAGTTGGACCGCCGCGTTCGTGCGCTGACCGAACGGAAGTCGAACCGCCATCTTTTCCGAAAGATATATATATGCCTTTGCCCTTCACGGCTTCTTCTTCCTTCACCCCCACGCGCCAAACCGCACA
>JAAALK010000282.1:36140147-36166973 GCA_019279435.1 Zizania palustris
CTGCCGAGCCCTCCAAGAATGCGGCAAACAGCCACTTCGGAAGAAGATAGCGAAGCACCCTCAGCAGTTGGCGCCTGCCTCATCTGCTTCGTCGCCGGGTGCACAAAGCTCATCCTCCGAAGAGGCAGAAGACTCCGACGGCGAGACGGCGGCGGCCTTCGAAGCTACCATCCTGGCCCGACGAAGATATAGGGGAGTCCCCCCTAACGCCTCCGTCAGGAGGTGGTAAGTGTCACTCCGACTACTCCTCCATGCGCCCGCCGTCGTGCAGGTGGAGTCGGACTCTTACTCCCGACTTGCCCACACCCGAGGCGGTCCCTTTCGGAGGTCGCAGCTCCGTCGGAAATGTCGAGGGCAGGGCCTCAGGGAATGACTTCGCCGACATCCTCCAAATGTACGAAGTCTTGGAGGATCCAGCAACCTTCCCCCGAAGCTCCCGGAGGTTCTTTCCGAAGCTCCTTTTTTACTTAATATCTGCCTGCTGTTTGTGAAAACATGCTTACTAATTTCGTTATTGAAATAGGTACCTCTTCGGGTGCTGATGCTTTGGTTGCGTCTGAAGCCCCTGCGTCTTCGGAGGCTGCCATTCGAGTGGACCCCTCCGTGCCTCTGGAGGCTTCGAATTCGGTGGCGGAGAATGTGTCTTTCGGGGCAGACGACGTGCTCACCGGGACGGAGTTGGCGCCGGAGGTTACTCCTATAACGGCCGCCTCAACCACCGAGGTTGCCTCCGCCGCTGCGGTTCTGGTTGAAGAGGTGGCTGCCGATGGCCGGAGTACTCCTGCTTCGCCCTCCTTCATGCCGGGGAGGGGCAAGAGTATTTCCAGCCTCGGTCTTCTTCCTGGCCAGGCAGCCCCCTCCGTTGGCAATTCGGAGGATGAGGCCACAGCGGATGATGCCCAAGCTTTGTCTTGGCTTCCCATGCTGGCTCCGTTCCTGGAGCACCGGAGTGGCCTCCAAAGGCTCATGGAGCCCCTTGCTGAGAGGAGCCAGGATATTGCTAATTCAGAGTTGATCTCCGTTTTGAGTGAGACCAGGGCTTCGACACTCAACACGGCCCTCGAAAGGGCTGCCCTTCAGGTATGAAAAAGACACCATAGACTTCGCATTAGTGGTCATAAATACTTTAGTACTTACTTAGTTCTTTTGCAGCAATTTGCCCTTGCTAGAGCGGCAGCGACTTCCAATGAGGTCGAAGTTAATCGACTTAACCGGAAGGTCACTACCCTCCAGACGGCCCTTAACGACTCCACCGGGAGATCCCTTAGGCTGGAGGAAGAAGTCTTGGAGGAACGGAGAGCTAGGGCGGCGTCTGACGAAGCCCTTGGAGCCCTCTGTTCGTCAGCCCAGGAGGTCGAGGCCGAGCGCGTTGTCCTTCGAGCGGAGGTTGAAAGACTCCGTCAGGAGGCCGCTACCTCAAGCGCACAGCTGGTGGAGCTTCAGGGGGCTCTTAGCTAGGCGATGGCCCTCAAGAGTTCTTTGATGCTCCGGGTGGCCGAAGTGGGCGCGACTGTTGCAAACCTGGAAGCAGTGGAGAAGAAGAACTCCAGTACTGCTGATCGTACCTTGGAAGCCCTTCAGGGTACGCTGGAGTACTTCGGCACTATGTGCCCTTCGTCTTCTGCTGTGACCCACGAGCCCCTTGACGGAAGCTGATGAGGATCCAGGTCGCTTCGTCGCTGATGAAGAACTCCGGTATCCGGTACGGGGAGATCTCCGGACAGTGTGCTGGTATCGAGGTTCTTCGTCATATTGAATCCCTTCGGATCCCCCTTGGCTCGGTCGGAGGCTCGTCTCCTAGAGGCTTCGCGGACGACGACTTGCTGCGGCCATCTTCGGAGGTGGCTTCGGCCTGGGAAGCCTTCCGGTCGACCTAGAAGACGGACCATAAGGTCACAGCTAAGGCCTGGATTGACGAGGCCCGCTGGCAGAAGCAAGCGCAAACAAAGCCACCACTTCTTGCTTCGCCAGCTCCTTCGATTCCTGCTCCTCCGACCGACCCGCAGGTCTAGCCGCTTAGGACTACTATGTATATGAAGCCTTGTAAACCCTGTTTTTATTAATGAAAAAGTTATAAACGGGAACTTGTCTTGGGTGTTCTGCTCTTTTTTAGGTTTTGTCATGCCCTTCGAGCCCCGACTTCGAACTTCTGGAAACTACCGACGAGCTCCGAGAGGAGTGGGCAAACCTCGAGGGTTTGAGGCCTTACCGCCGCTCCCGCTTTTCTGTTCCTCGCGGAGGCGGGGGGAGATTACCCTTGAAGTTCGAAGGGACGTCTTAGCTTATATTAAAGAGGAAGAGAAGACAGAGGGGTCTTCATCTTCCGAACCTATTGACTGGTCCGACTCGGAGTACCGAGCTGAAGACCCTGGGAAGGCAGACTCCGAAAGGCTCCTGACATGGGCCGAGCTTCAAGAAGAGCAGAGGAAACTGCGGGCCTCGAAGAAGAAGAGAAGCACTCAGACTAAAAGGATGACTTCGGCGGCCTCGAGCTCCGAAGGGCAACATAGCCGTAGGGGTAGCTCCAGGGGCTGAAAGGGTCTCCAATTTTATTTAGGCTTAGACGAAAATTTCTCTTGATGTACAATTATAATGATTTAATGTGAAATGCTTCGAAGATATGTTGTGTGACTCGTACCCTCCGACCCCCCTTGTGGGTGGCGGAGCCTTTACCGTAGAAAAGGGTTCGCTAGGCACAATGACTGTCCGAACACCTGCATGCTTCGAACTTTGTTTTTAAGTCTTTAGACTCTTGTACGGATCCTTAACAGGACGGAGCCTGGAATCCGTAGGTTGGCCACCTTCGGCTCTTTTACAGATACTTCGCACCCGGAGGCCGAAAATCTGTTTTTCTTTAAAGTCCTTAGACTCTTCTACGGATCCTAACAAGCCAGAGCCTGGAATCCGTAGGTTGGCCACCTTCGGCTCTTTTACAGATACTTCGCACCCGGAGGCCGAAAATCTGTTTTTCTTTAAAGTCCTTAGACTCTTCTACGGATCCTAACAAGCCGGAGCCTGGAATCCGTAGGTTGGCCACCTTCGGCTCTTTTACAGATAGTTCGCACCCGGAGGCCGAAAATCTATTTTTCTTTAAAGTCCTTAGACTCTTCTACGGATCCTAACAAGCCGGAGCCTGGAATCCGTAGGTTGGCCACCTTCGGCTCTTTTACAGATAGTTCGCACCTGGAGGCCAAAAATCTGTTTTTCTTTAAAGTCCTTAGACTCTTCTACGGATCCTAACAAGCCGGAGCCTAGAATCCGTAGGTTGGCGGAGCCGCTGAACCAATGGTTCAGAAGCAGCCCCCTGGGTCTTGAGAAAAATGCTTGGCTCTACCAGCATCGCCATCCTCCCAATGCGTCCATCAGGAGTAAGGGATATTCGAAGAGCAAAAACAAATTTCAACCCTTATCTTTATTGACACAAAGGAAAGTTTTACAAGTGATTACAAGGAGCCCCTAAGCATAATAACGCTTAAGGTGCTCTGCATGCCATGGATGCTTCAACTCTTCCCCTTCTAAATTAGCCAATTTAAACGATCCGAGGCGTCCTAAGCGTAAGATAACATATGGTCCTTCCCATTTGTTTCCTAGCTTCCCCGGAGCTATTACACTTCGCAATACTAGATGACCCGGCTTTAATTCATTTAATCTAACTTTTGGGTCATACCACGTTTTGGTGTGATCCTGGTACTTAGTCAGGTTGGCGACAGCTCGAAGCCTTGTTTCCTCTGACAGATCCAGCGAAGTGCTCCGGTCATCTTCGTCCCCTGGTTGAATTACGCGAAGCGACTCTCCTCTGAGCTCTGTAGGAGTCATGGCTTCATCTCTGAAGAGCAATCTGAATGGTGTGAAACCTGTTGATCTAGTTTGAGTGGTTCGTATGGACCACAAGATTTTAGGGAGCTCTTCGACCCACAGCCCCTTGGCCAATCCTACAATTCGGCGATTTAACCCGGAAAGGATGTTCTCGTTGGCTCACTCGACGGCTCCGTTGGACTGCGGATGTCGCACTGCTGCGAAGCATAGCTTAATGCCCAGTTTCTCACAAAATGTTTGGAAGGTATCAGCTTCGAACTGGGTTCCATTATCCACCGTCAACTCTCTGGGAACTCCGAACCTGCATATAATATTCTGCCATAAGAATTTTTGCACGTTCCTCGAGGTGATATCTGTTAACGGCTCCGCTTCAACCCATTTTGAGAAATACTCGATTGCTACTACCGCAAATTTCAAACCGCCTTTTGCCATTGGGAAAGGGCCTATGAGGTCCATGCCCCATCTGGCCATTGGCCATACTGGGGTAATAACTTGAAGTTGGGTTGGCGGGCGATGGCTTCATCTGCCCATCCACTGGCAGCCTTGGCATGCTCGGACCAGCTCCTCCGCATCTCTTACTATGGTCGGCCAGTAAAACCCTTGCCGAAGCGTCTTGCCTGCTAACGCACGAGGGGCTAAATGACCTCCGCACAAGCCTTCGTGAATGCCCCGAAGTATGTCCTGACCTTCGAGCTGTGAGATGCATCGAAGTAGGGGTGAGCACACTCCGGCTTTGTACAACACTCCATCAATGAGCTTGTAATTTCGCGCTCTTGCTTGCAATCTCCGAGCTTCTGGGCCTTCGGATGGGTCCATGCTATCTTGCAACACGCTCATTATCGGAGCCCGCCAATCTTGAATTGGGATGCACAGCACCTCCGCAGAGGTTATTTGAACAGCCGCTGGCTGCGCTAGTTCTTCAAAGAAAGCACCTTCGGGGAGGTCTCCTGCCCCTGCTGCAGCCTTTGCAAGAATATCTGCAAGTGATTGTCTGCCCGAGGAATACTTCGAATTGTAAATCCTTTGAATGCTGCTTCGGCCTTGCGGATTTCTTCAAGGTATTGGGCTAGATGTGGATTTTTTGCTTGAAAACTCTTATCAACATGCCCCGCGACGACTTGGGAATCTGTCTTGATCACTATTCTTGCGGCTCCGAGCGCTTTAGCCTTTCGGAGGCCTAGGAGTATTCCTTCATACTCGGCGATGTTATTAGTGGTTCTGAAGTTAAGCCTTGCAGAATACATGGCATTCTGCCCTGATGGTGATATGATAACAGCCCCTGCTCCGGCACCTGATGCTTGATAAGCTCCGTCAGAGAATATTGTCCAAAAGCCTTCGGAGGGCTCTTTGGGGGTCCACACAGCAGACGGAGTCCACTCTGCTACAAAATCAGCTATAACTTGAGATTTGATAGCTGTTCTTGCCATGAAGGAGATTCCGAAGGGTGCCAGCTCAACCGCCCATTTTCCAATCCTGCCCGTAGAATCTTGTTTCGGAGCATATCTCCAAGGGGATACGATGTATGGACGATGAGGCTATGCGCCAAGAAATAATGCCTTAGCTTTCGTGAGGCCATACTAGGGCATAAGCAAACTTCTCGAGCTCGGAGTATCTGACCTTGGCTCCTGATAATGCCTCCGACACAAAATAAACTGGGTTTTGCACCAGCTTCCCTTTAAGCTCAACTTCCCGGACCAGCACTACGCTTACTACTGAACCCGTTGCTGCAAGATATAAGAGCAGTGTTTCCTCTGGAAGGGGAAACGTCAAGGTTGATAGTGTGCCGAGGTATGCTTTATATCCTCGAAGCTCTTCTGACACTCCGGCGTCCAGCTGAAGCTTTCGAAGCCCTTCAGTGCCTTGAAATTTGGGAGGCTCCGCTCTGCCGACCTGGACAGGAACCTGGTGAGTGCTGCGAGCCTTCCTGCTAGCTTCTGCACTTGTTTCAAATTCTCTGGTGGAGCCATCCTTTGCAGCGCACTTATTTGGGTTGGGCTAGCTTCGATCCCCCTGCTCGAAACTAAGTACCCTAGCAGCTTTCCTGCTTGCGCCCCGAATATACATTTTTCGGGGTTGAGGCGCACTCCACGTGCTCGGAGGCTCTCAAATGTTTCAGCTAGATCTAAGCTATGCCGGTGCTTTTGAGCACTCTTTATTACAATATCGTCCATATAGGCTTCGACATTGCGGCCTATCTGATGACCTAGTGCTTTAGCTATTAAGCGAGAAAAGGTGGCTCCGGCATTCCGTAAACCAAAGGCATTCTTACATAACAGAATACTCCGGAGGGAGTTATAAAGCTTGTCTTGGCTTCGTCTTCGCGCTTCAGCCATACTTGATGGTACCCAGAATAAGCGTCGAGGAAGCTTAATAATTCGGAGCCGGCTGTGGAATCTATCAATTGATCTATTCGGGGCATTGGGTAGGGGTCTCACGGGCATGCTTTATTCAACGAGGTGAAGTCAATACACATGCGCCACTTGCTCGAGTCTTTCTTTTTACAAAAACAGGGTTAGCCAACCACTCAGTGTGGGCTGCTTCCCTGATGATGCCTGCCCTTAGTAATTTTTCCACTTCTGCCTTGGCTAGGCTTGCTCTTTCTATTGACAGTTTGCGGAGCCCCTGGCGCACTAGCTTGGCCTTCGGGTTGACGAGCAGACTATGCTCGATGATGCTTCGGTCAACCCATGGGATGTCTTCGTCAGTCCAGGCGAAGATATCCAGGTTTCACTCGACAACCGCTTCTAGCGAAGCAGCTATCTCAGCAGGTAGCCCTTTACCAAATTGCACTGGATACTCCTTGCTCTCTTTTGTAATTATTCTTGTTTCGACACCACCTTTTGGGCTTGGTTTGAGCGAGGGACCCTTCGAAGGGCTCGGGGCCTTCGGCACTTCTTCAGGGCTTTCCGCCACGTTGTGCACTTGTCGAGGGTCCAATGGCTGTCCGTGGCCATACTCCGTTCTCCGAGCGACAGCTTGGTCTCCTGAAATAGTAACTACTCCACCTTGCGTGGGCATTTTGAGACAAAGGTAATTATGGTGAGCTATGGCTCCGAATTGATTTAACATCCCTCGGCCGAAGATCGCATTGTAAGCATACGGGGCATCGACCACGTCGAAGATCACTTCTTCCACCCTGGCCAGAGGCCCCTCTCCGAAAGCGACCTCGAGGCCTATCTGGCCGAGGGCATAGAGAGGCGGCCCTAAAAACCCTTGAACCGGCCGGGCTGTTGGAAGCAGGTGCTTCTGGGGTATGCACATCTGGTCGAAGGCCTGGACGAAGAGTATATCTGCGGAGCTCCCGCCATCTACCAGGATCCTTCGGACTTCCACTCCGGCTACATCAGCCGAGATGACCAATGGGTCGGCATGGGGGAACTTCACCCCCGCAACATCACTGGCTGTAAACGAGATGGGCACATGGGACCACTCTGGCATCCCCTCGGTGGAACTAGATGTCCCGATGTGCCCGACCTCGCTGACGTATTTGCGTCGCTGTCTCTTGGACATGCTTCCGAGGGTCCCCCCTCCAGAGATGGGCAGGACCACTCGTTTGCCGCGGTCCTGCGGGTCTTCTTGCTTTGGTGGCGGCATGATGTTGGCCACCGGAAGCCGCATGGGGGCTTCAAAGGCACTGGCTCGGGCTACGGCTTGCACTGGCTCCGACCGTGCCGAAGGTGGGGCCCGATCCGAAGCATTCCGCCCCGAATTTCACCCTAGGTATTCACCCCGAAGGGTTAATACTGACTTGCAGTCTTTCGTGTCATGGCTCCTATTATCGCCATGCATGCAACAGAAAAAACTCTAGCGCCTGCCAGGCGCTCTTTCCTGGGGCTTCGGTGCTCCAGCCTTGAAGTTCTGCGCCTGCTAGAAATTGGCAGGTGCCTTCGGGGTGGAAGGTGCAATGCTTAGCACCTCCGACCGGAAATGCTTCTTCCCCCGCTTGTACTCGTTGAAGCGGTTGTCTTGCGGAGGGTAGTATGGGAGCGGAGGCTTCGGGCTCCCTTTTGACTTCTCGGAGGGCGGGTGGCGGTGCTTCGGCTCGCCGCAGGCAACCTTCTTCCACCTTGGCATACTGTTCGAAGTATGCCATTAGCTGCGCCATAGATGTCACCAGCTTCCGGTGGAGTTTACTGAGGAGGTCGGGGTTTAACACCCCTTCGCGAGCGGCATCGACCACCGAAGAGGTAGATAAGCCCTTGATTTGCGATTTGGTGTGGGCAAAGCACGTGAAGTACTCCCGAAGAGTTTCTCCCACCCGCTGCTTAACCTGGAACAAGCTTCCCGTGGACATCGGGGCCACGAAGGTGCCTTGGAAGTTGCTCACAAATTCCTTTTTAGCTACTCCTAGGAGCTGATCGACCCTGGCTTCAGGGACCAGAACCAGCGGAGCGCTACACCTTCGAGAGCGAGGGGAAAGCATTTTGCCATGGTGCTTCGCACCCCTCCACTCGCTTCTATTGCCAGGGCGTATGAGCGGGTGAACTCTCCAGGGTCCGATCCCCCAGAGTACTTGTGCAACTTGGAGGCCTTGAACCTAGGGTCAAAAGGCACCTTCTGCAAGTCCGAGTGCAGTGGAGACTCGTCGTCAAAAGACGCGTTTTTTGCCTCCTCCGGGGCTTGGGCAGCTTTTGGAAAGTTGCGGGCACCGCCGTCTTGAGGTCCTTCTGGAGTTTCGGTGGAGGCTTGAGTGCGAAGGCGGTCGGCTGCCTCTTGTCTCCACCGGGCTACTTCCTCCTGATGCCCGGCTAGTTGCGTAGCCTCGGTCTTAGGAAGGCCTTCGTCTTCGTTGGAGGGCACCTCCGGGTCGCGGGAGCTGACGTAATTAGTCCGAAGCTCCGTAGCCGGAGCCCGGGAGCCTCGGGGTACTTGACGCCTGGTGACCTCAGGAGTAACTGCTGGAGCAGTTGAGGGTCCGGCTCCTGCAGTCCGAAGGGACCTTCGGAGGGGACCTGACGCCTGGCTACGCTTTGGAGGCATAGCTAGTTAAGAAGTGGTTTTGGAGATGGAAGACTCCGAACGACTTGGGAAGTCGATCAAAGGCCTTCGAGCTGCACTACGAAGCCCTTAATTGAAGGGTGCGGGGAATCCTGAGACTCCGAGGCTCCCTCCGAAAGTGCTCTTCGAAGTGCAGTCAGCAGCAGAGAACAAGATTTTAGAACTTGGGTCCCCACGGACGGCGCCAACTGTTGGCGTAAAAGTTACACCAACAGGTTCTCTGTACTCAAGAACGAACAAACAAGGAGTCTGTACTTGAAGGGCTACCTCGAACCTCCGAATTGGATAATAGCTCGAGTAGTCCGAATATGTGTAGATGAACAACTTGTTCTCGATCCTTTTTACAGGGTGCAATGGGGGGTATTTATAGGAGAAAAAGCATAAGGAAAAGACATATTTACCCCTAGATTACAACCGACATAGTAGAAACTATTCAGTATTATAAACAAAGTTATACACGGTAAAGCACTGCAAGGTAGATGGATAAGCAGACCATCCAATCAATCAAGTCTCTCGGCTTCGAGGCCTCCATCCTCCCTTCGGAGGGTTCTCCAGGGCTTCGCACCGTAGCACCCTCCGGTCTTGGCGACGCATGCTTCGAACAACAGTCCGCCAGCTTCGGGGTCCCCGTCAGCCTTTGAAGGGTTTAAACTTTAAGTCTGGAAAATGGAGTAATTTCCCCCAACAGCTATGGTACGCAGTCCAGAACAATGCAATGCGACAATGCAAAACCCACCTGGATCTTTTCAAGTTATGCATAAAAAGGCATGGAATTTCATTTTTCTTGATTTTTCATCATTTTTATAGCACATATCCTTGTTTTAAAGCAGAAAGATGTCCAAGTTGCATGTTTGCATCTAAGTCAGGAACTAGCTACAAGGCATGTAACAGATAGCAAGAACATTCAGCCTAAGCATGCTAATTACCAGAAGTAATGGTGATCATTTTTTTTCAAGTTTAAAGCATAAAAGCCATGCATATGACAGATATCAGATATATCAAGCGAACTGAAATAAGGCAAGATCATTGACAAGTAATCAAAAGCATGTACTAGCTAGAATAAGTAAAACAGTTCAATCATATAACAGAAGCAGCTCAAAAGTGTGATATGTGAATATGCAAGATATGAACACACACAAAAAGACTAAAGAAAAGAGTAAAGAAGAAAGAAAACTGACGCAAAATATCCTAGAAAGGATACACAACACCCAAATCCCCTCGTAAACGCTCAAAGGTAGACTGATCTAGGGGTTTGGTGAAAATGTCAGCCAACTGATGATGGGTATCAACATGAATAAGGTCAATGACACCTTTCTCATATTGATCCCGCAGAAAATGAAAGCGCACATCAATATGTTTGGTTTTTGAATGGAGACAAGGGTTTTTCCCTACACTAATAGCAGTGGTGCTGTCGCAAAACAATGGAACCCTGGTAGGAAAGAACAACCCAAAATCTTGCACAGTGGAAATCATCCAAACCAACTGTGAGCAGCAGCTAGCAGCAGCCACATACTCAGCCTCAGTGGTCGAAAGTGCAACTCCAGATTGCTTTCGAGAAGACCAAGAAACAAGAGAAGAACCAAGAAACTGACAAGTACCAGAAGTCGACTTGCGATCCAACCGGCACCCACCAAAGTCGGCGTCCGAAAAACCAGATAAATCAAGTGATGATGATGCTGAATAGTAAAGACCGAGATCAGGCGCATAAGTGAGATACCTGAAGATGCGCTTGACAGCCTGGCGATGAGACGCGCGTGGTGAAGACTAAAAATGCGCACAAACTCCCACGATGAACTGTATGTCTGGTCTTGTCGCCATTAAGTACAACAGCGAACCGATCATCCCTCGAAACTCCCTTTCGTTGACCTTGACGCCGCTCTCATCCTTGTCCAGACCGCCAGATGTGCCGATCGGGGTCATATGCGGCTTCAACTCCCCACAAAAAGTCAAATTTCTTAAGCATGTCACGAGTATACTTACCTTGGTAGATGAAGGTGCCATCCTTGGTCTGCTTGATCTGGAGCCCTAAGAAACACTTGAGCTCACCCATGAGGCTCATCTCAAACTCACTGTGCATCTGCTCAGAAAACATGGACACAAGATCATTAGTAGTACCGCCAAAAATAATATCGTCCACGTAAATCTGAGCGACTAAAAAATCTGAAGCATCTCTGAGCAAGAAAAGAGTTTTATCCACCGAACCCATCACAAAGCCCTTCCCCAACAAAATTGCTTCAACCGGTCATACCAAGCCCTAGGGGCTTGTTTCAACCCGTATAAAGCCTTTTGCAACTTAAAAACATGTCGAGGAAACTTAGGGTTCTCAAAACCGGGGGGCTGCCTAACATAAACATCCTCCTCTATGAAACCGTTCAGAAAAGCACTCTTAACGTCCATTTGAAAAAGCTTAAAACCCTTCGAAGCGGCAAAAGCTAAGAGAATATGAATGGACTCAAGACGAGCAATAGGGGCGAAAGTTTCTTCAAAATCAATACCCTCTTTTTGGCAAAAACCCTGGGCAACTAGTCGAGCTTTGTTGAGGACCACAACCCCATCTTCACCTTGTTTGTTTTTGAACACCCATTTGGTGCCTATGGGGTTGCATCCTAGTGGCGGCTCAACTAGTGTCCAAACCTGATTACGGACAAAGTTCTCAAGCTCTTCTTGCATAGCATTAATCCAATTTGAATCAGAAAGAGCATGAGAAACATCTCTCGGCTCAAAAGATGCAACAAAAGCAGATTCGGAAAACACAGCAAGAGAATTACCAGATGAACGCAAAGTCCTTTCAGTCAAATCACCGATGATGAGCTCTGAGGGGTGATCACGTTGAACTTCTTGGGTTCCCTGGTGATCTAAAGTCACCTCACTGGAGTCAGCAGCTGGCACCTCTGGGCTCGACTGAGGGGGCTCGATCGAAGTGGAAGAAGTGATCAGAGGTCTGGCCTTGTCCTCAGTCGAAATCTCAGAAGGTGTGGGCTCTACAGGGGGTGCAGAAGGCCCACCCTCATTAGTGGCTAGAGTATCCTCATCTTCCTCGAAGATGGACTCTCCGAGCTCACCATCAGAAGGCTCAAAAGAAGGAGTCAAAGAAGGCAAGGACTCGTCAAATAAAACTTCGCAAGTCTCGACAAGCTGTTGGGAGTCGAGGTTCCAAACACGGAAGCCTCGAAAATGCAATGCATAGCCAAGAAAAACTCCATCCTAGCAACGAGACTCAAATTTGTCCAAATGCCCACCCTTCTTGAGCACAAAGCACTTGCAGCCAAATGCTCGCAAGTGGCTCACCTTGGGCTGTCTACCAAACCGCAACTCATACGAAGTCTTACCTAAGTAAGCTCGAAGAAAAATGTGGTTGGCCAAATAGCAAGCCGTGTTCATGGCTTCAGCCCAAAAATGCCTAGGAGTCCTGTGCTCATCGAGCATCGTCCTGGCCATCTCAACTAGCGTGTGGTTCTTTCGTTCCACAACGCCGTTCAGTGGGGGAGTGTAAGGAGCCAAAAACTGATGGTCAAGACCTTGATCACTACAGAAGCTGACGAATTGAGAGTTCTTGAATTCAGAGCCATTGTTGGAGCGAATTGCTCGCATCCGACCATTGTTCTCATTCTTCAGCTTCAAAATCAGGTCATGAACAAACTGAAAAGTTTCATCCTTAGACTCCAAAAAGAAAACCCACGCGAATCGAGAAAAGTCGTCAACAATGACAAGCGCGTACCACTTCCCACCGACTGAGCGTACCCGAGCTGAACCAATAGTGTCCAAATGTAAAAGCTCGCCCGGATACGAGGTCATCACCTGAGTCACAGGTGAGTGAGAAGCGGCAACCATTTTCCCATGATGAGAGGGATGACAAACTAGATCTTTCTCCATTTTAAGCTTGGGCAATCCTCGGATGAGGTACATAGAGCTTAACCTGACTAGCAGATCAATGCTCAAATGAGCTAACCTCCTATGCCACTTCCAGAGCTCAGAAGAAGATCCAGCAATCAAATAGCGAGAAGGGCCAAAAGAACTAGAGAAGTCAATTTGAAAAACTTTACCAATTGGTAAAATCTGGCAAATCAAAGACCCTCTAGAATCAAACACAGAAGAATTTCCCTTCTTAAAACGCACTTCCAAACCATCCTCAAGAAGTTGCGAAACAGAAATCAAGTTAAAGTTCAAATTTTTAACCAAGGCAACATTCTTCAAAGAGAAATGATCTGAAATGCGAATTGAGCCAATGCCACTTACATTCCCTTGACCACTGTTCCCGAAGGTGATGTATTCTTTGGAGCTCGGGGGAGTGAGACTGGAGAACCATCTGCGATGTCCCGTCATGTGGTGAGAGCATCCTAAGTCCATGATCCAAACGTCCTCTTGTCCCCGATCCTGCACAATCAGTGGCTGTAAGTGGGAGCAAATGGTCCGGCACTAGGTTTAGCAAAAGAGCTAAACCAGTGTTGAGCCATCTGCTTAAAAGACGGAAAGCAGAAATCATTTTGAGAGACCAGACCAAAACGCGGCTCAAAGCATGGTCCTCGGTTTTGCCTAAAGCCTCAGCCACGAGGTCCAGGACCGTAGCCAAAACGACCTGGAGCTCTACCGGAACAGACACCTCCATCTGGAGCACAAGCACGAAAACCGTCTCCTCTACCACCACCTACACGACGCGGCCTAACCTCCAGCCTCTCCCCGCGTCGAGGAACACGCAGTCTACCACCCTGCTGGTAGAACTGCTCCTGACCACCTCGAGCTCTCTCAGCTTTCTCAACCCGCTTCCGCCTGAAGCAAAACTCCGCAAGATGCCCTTCTCTCTGACAATACTCACAATGATAGGTGGGCTTCTTGGGATGTGGTTGAGGCTTAGGATTCTTGGGCTTAGTGGTGATCGGTGTTGTCTTCTTGGGCTGAGAGGGTCCAGGAAGAGAGTCTAGAGAAGTGTGGAGGTGTTTGGGCTTTGGAACCCAAATAGGTTTCTTGGGTGGAGTTTTTGGTGGCTCATGGATCACTCCATCCTTGGGCTGACCAGCTTGGAAAGACTCAGTGGAGTGAGTCTTGGGGTATCTCTGCTCAGGAGTCATTTTACTCCACTCCACTGCCCGGCTAATGGCACTCTCAAAGTCAGCCTTGGTGTAGGTGTAACCTACCCCAAACCCATCCTGCCTTTTAAACTACTGGATCATCATGCCGAGCTGTGGCTCTCTGGCACTGATCCAACTCAGGATAGAACGGAGGTAAAAGTTCTCATTCTGAGAATAAGCTAGCTCCTCTCTCAAGGAAGCTAGAACCTCCACCTGAGACAAGCAGGTCTCACACTCACTCTCTACTTGAACAGACTTTTTGGCTTTCAGCTTGATCAATTCCATTCTAAGAGACAAATAGTTCTCACAGACAGTGGGTGGAACTGATAGTGTCTCAAGCTCTAGCCTAGTCTGTGCTAGCTCAGCTCTCACTCTCTCCAAATTCCCCAAATGCTCATTGCCCTTGGCTTTCAGCTCAGCTAAGACAGCTAGATGAGATGGGCAATCGGTACAGGATGCGACGACAGTGGCTTGAGCATCTTTCAGCTCCAGCTGAGCACTTTCAAGCTCAGTGGCCAAAGCGTCCCTCTCATCAACCCTTTCTGTGTACCTGGACTTCAGAGTCGACAGGTCACACAGAAGCGCCTCACACTTCGGACACTCACTGCTATCACCTAAGCAGGGGAAGAAGATAAACTCTCAATTCTGCCGTTGGCTACGGCAAGCTCACTCTCTAACTCATCTATCCTCTTCTTGGCCCCCCTAAGAAGTTTTTCCCGATATTTTAACTCGTAACAATTGCTCTCAAGTAAATCAACGATTTCGTGTTCATAGGATGATACCTTTTCGTTGTCGTCATCGTCGGAGTCATCGGAGGAGCTCTTTTCTTCCTTATCCCCAAGAGCCATTGAACAGAAGCTCTTGCGGGATCTTCGGCGCTGGTGTGAGCGGCTCTTCGGTCTGTCCCCGAAAGCCATGAAGCAGAGACCCGCCGGATCGTCCTTGTCCTTCTCCTTCCTGATGACGATTTCCTCATCGCTTGAGCTCGATGAAGAGGAAGAAGACGTGGACCGCTTGGAGTAGCTCTTCTCCATCTCGGCGAAGAAGGCCTTGTTGCTCTTCTTGTTCTCTCGCCGGTAGTCCTTCAGGGCCTTCTTGAAGAATCTGGTCTTTGGCTTGCCCTTGTTGAAGGAAGAGCTGTCATGCTTGCCGGAGTCATGGAAGCCACTACCGCTGCCCTTCTTATGACCATTGTGCTTGGGGCAGTCGGCAATGAAGTGTCCTAGATCACCACACTCAAAGTACCCGGATTTTGTGTCGTGTCTTTTGAACATTCTTTTGTCATAAACATGACGCACCCGGTTGTTAAACAGACACAAATCATCATCTCCCAACAACTCAAGTTGGTCCTTAGTGATAGACATCGAAGAGAACCCAGCACAACTCATAGAAGAGGAATCAACAGAAGGTGTAGCAAGGGCCAGAGATTTCGATTCAGAACCAGTGAGATTTGATCTCAGCTGGAGATCAACCTCAGTAGCCTTCAGCTTGCTAAACAACTCAGAAATGGTCAAGGTATCATAAGAAGTGCTCTCAATGATAGAGGATACCTTGATCTCCCAGATCATTGTGTCCAAGGTATGGAGAACCTTGAGCGCCTGCTCGTGATCTGAGACTAACTGAGCACCCTCAGCCTTGTTGTCCCGAAGCTTGTTTATGATCGACTGAAAACGACCAAACAATGCTTCAACAGATTCACCCGGCTTCTGTGTGAAATTCTCATATTCACGCTGGTAGCCCAGATCTCTCTCGTAGTACCATGCTCAGCGACTAGCAAAATGACAAACGTGGTGTGAATGCAAATGTCCCATATGTCCGAGCCCTGGCTCATGAGATAGGCTCGCATGCGAGTCTTCCAATAGTTATAGCCATAGGCTTCCAAGGACGGGACCTTGCCAGGAGACGTCATGGTCACTACTGGGGTTTAGAACCGGTTAAGGTATGGAAAAACCCTAACCTCGCTCTGATACCACTTGTAGGACCGAAAGTAGCGACCAGAGGGGGGGTGAATGGGCGCCTAAAAAATTCTTTCGAATCAATGGCCTACTCCCAACACCCAATGCACCTCAAAAGACTAAGCAGCAGAGTATGAACAAAAAGCCTAAGTCTAAAAGTATCTAGCCTAGAGACAGTAGGTGTCAAAATCAGACAAACACCAATACATGGCTAATAGGTAGATAAACAAAATATTCAAGACCTGGCAGATCAAAAGTTCTCAGTAAAATAATCTAAGTACGTATCGAATGAGATGAGAAGTTACTGTTCAAAATCTATCTCCTGTTCGAAACTTGCCGAAGCCTGCTTGCCGTGTCGAAGCCTGCTCCGGAATGATGAAGCCTACTTCGGAGTCCCTTGTCTAAGTCTGCCGAAGATTGTCGTGAAAGTGCCGAAGGTGTGTTTGGTCTAGCCTAGTTCGAGATGGCAAGGAGCGAAGTATGCTTCGAAGTGAAGTCTGGGAGTATCGAAGCTTGCTTCGAACAAAGTACTTCGAAGCCTAGACTTCGATCAGAAAGATTCGAACAAGCTCATAGAATAGCAACCTCCGAAAGAGACGCGAAGCCCGACACACGGCAAAAAAACCAAATCGAAGCCTATACTCTATCTTCGGAGCTAGCAACGTCGAGGTATGACCTTCGAACCACACACACTGTGACTACAAACAAGACAGCAGTACATTCCGAGCGAAGTCTATCAGAGAGACATACTTCGAAGCTACGTTCGAAGCCTATCAAAATAAGCTTAGCAAAATAGCTGAAGTATGCTAATATCAAAGTGCAACTTCGCACAGATGGTCGAAGTATGTCAAGCTGGCCGACAGCACAAAACGTACTTCGAAGCTAGAAACACAGTGCACAAAGTGAAGACGAAGTTTGAGCGAAGCCCTCGAAGATGTCAGATTGAAGCCCGCCTCACGGTGCTGAGGGACTTTCAACAGAGAGAAGGGGCTTCGTCAGAAACAGCTAGAAAAGGGACTTGGCACTGTAAACTCGATCAAAAAGCTGTGCAGGAAACGGCAAAGCTAGAGTACTAGCGTACTATTGCTACAGTGAAGTAGTACTACTTGCAACCAGCAAGAACTAGTACTCTTCTCGTGAAGAACAGAAGCAACCGTGACGCATTAAACACATAAATAACGTGGTTGTGCACATCAAAACAAAACAGCAGAGTCAATAATGAGATGCTGCGCATGAACTAGAGGGAATAGAATCATCCAATCAGAGAACAGAAAGATGAACAATAGCAAGCAGCCTGGCGGCGCACACACGGAGAGAGAACGTGCAGAGAACAAAATGACCCAATAGAATAGAAAGTGATTTCAGCAAAAGGGTGACCTAACCCTAGGGATTGGGGCCATATTTATAGGCTGCCCAACACTAGGAATATTCCACCAGCCCCTTAGGGTTTTTTACAGACGCTGAAATAAAGGAAAAAACTAAACTGATGTTAGGATTTTTTACAGACTCGACTGACTGACTGTGGGCCTAGAGATACAGATGACTTATCCGGAAGCTAATCTTTCGTAATGACTACGGCTTCTCTTTTGGACAGTTTGATACAAGATCGATGGTTGTTAGTTTTGCATCGAAACTGACAAAGCCTCCACCGGCTTTGCACCAGGTACCCGGATTGGGCCGACCTGATACAGCAGCTCTATCAGCCCGGCAATCACTAACCGCCCGTGTACCTGAGTCAATCCTGGTCAACAGCCCAGTGAGTCTTCTGCTGCTCCTGGCCCATGTACCCAGATTGGGCTAGCCCGACTTCGCAGCCTCCTCTGCCGACAGTCGCTTGTTGCCCGTATAGCTGAGTCACACGCGGCCCATGAAACAGCAGATCTTCTCTCATCTTCAGTCCTCTTTGACTATTGTTGACAATGACTCATCACATCTGGAGCCATGAGGCCCATGCTATTCAGCAGGGCTCCTCACCCTTTTGTGGACTTCTTAGTGGAGGTAGTGGAGTTTTTCCATGTGAATCTTCCTCAGCTTTATCCGAACGCCATTGCTCGCTTGGACAAATTCGAATGGGCCTTGTGTGCCGAAGGGTGTGCGGGAGAGCAGAGATCTTCGCGGCTCTACACAAAGCTTCCTACCAGCCGAAGACATATACCGGACCTGGAGGAAAGAAGATGGTGGTGGCCTTCGAAAGCATAAATTTCCAGCTTCGGGTTGAATTTCTAGTCAGGTTTCCAGCGAAAGCCATCAACGATCGATGATACTCAGATTGAATCCTCCGTTAGTTTTATGCGGAGGTGGGCGTGACCTCCATCTTGGCGGGGCCTCTAGAAGAAATCATGTTCCATAGGGAAGCATACATTAGCCCGAAGCCAAGCCAACTTCACATACACCTCGAGCTATTGTTGAGAAACAAAGTTGATATGTACCTTGGTTTCAGTGTGTGACTGATAGATTTTCTTCTGAGTGAAGGGGTTCCTCCAAATAGATTCGGAGGTGTGTTTACAGGCTGCACATGTTAGCAGCAAGGTATATCTGTTGGATGGGTATGGCAGTATATAGTTACAGTTTGGAGGATGTATCGAAGTAGTCGGTAATTTAGGCAGTACATCAGAGGGTGTTATACTCAGAGAGGTCTACAGGGTATCGGATACACTTGTTTTCTTAACGATGGTGTGTAGGTGACTTTGGAGGCGACTAGACGGTTAGCACATGTGGGATATGAATAGCGACTAGAGGGGGGTGAATAGGTGCCTCGACAAATTCTCGTGAATGTGATGGCCTATTCAGAATACCCAATGCTCCTCTAAAATTGCAGAAGCAAAATTGAGATCAACAGTACAAATTCAAAACATAAATTAACCCCAAATAAAATTTCTATCTAAATTCGAGTATGAGGTGTCGATCTGTTCTGTCGGAGATTGATTCTTTGAAATAGAAAGTCTAGATCGACAAATGGCTTATCAATAAGAGGCTGTCAACAAATCAGACTCCGATAGAGTTTAGAGTTTACGAAAACATTCTGAATCTCAACTTTAATAGTTTGGATTATTTCAGAACAGGCTTTAACTTTATGAAATGGTGATCATAATGATAAACAGTACGCAGATCAAGATCAGACACAAATATCTGATATACTGTTCACATTCATCTTTAAAACCAAGTCCAACCAATAATTTCAAGGCTAATCAGTACATATCAAGCTCAAAACATTCTGAATTTTAACAAGAAAACTTTGTATTGCACTTGCTTGATAAGTCGATAAGGAACTAGATTACTTCGAGATCAATACCAAGACTAGGTTCAAGTACACAAATCAAACTGAAATATCACAGCCTTGAATTGGAAAGAATTTCTGTTCAGTGCATATGGATGACATGCAACATTTTTGCCTTTTATTTCTTGCACTGGAAGGAGATTAGAAAAGGATAGAGCAAAAAACATAAGAGAACCTGAATTAAAATCTAGCAAGCACTAGCAGAAGTTTAACTAGAATGAATAAATTTATACTGAAGTAAGATTAAGTTCTGAAGTATCAATGCAGAGTAGGCTGCTGTGATGTAGTGCATCAGATAGAGTTTCAGAATACTCTAGAACTTTAGAAACTAATAATTACTAGAATTAAAACAGAGATCATCACATAAAGAACCTAGTGAGTCAACTCAAATCAGAACAAATGGCATTAGCTGGATGATGAACAACATTAATTTTTCAGCAAAGAAGAGTTTGAAAACTTGCTGAATCTCAAGTCTCTCTTTCTTGGCAATCAGAGATAAAACACTAAGTAATTGATGGGCTACTTTTAATTCAACTCAGATTGATAATTAAGGTGTGCACAAAATATTCAGCAAAGCAAACAGTACACACTGAACAGTACTGTAAAATTCAGAACAGTAAGCACACTAGATCAAAAAGACAGCTGATCAAAAATTCAGCCAAAAACTGAAAATAGAATAGTGCTTGCAAGATGATGAACAACACTTGAAAATCCTGCTAAAAACACCAAGTAGTAATATCACTTTCTAGTTCATGGCAACAATTACTTTAACAAGAGAAGTATCAATCAGTAGTGAAGCAAAACACAGAATGATTAAGACTGAACTCTGAACTGAACTACACAAAAATTGTTTCTGGTGATAGCAAATAGAGATCAACAGGAGTGTTTCCTGTTGTAGAGATTTCCTGTGTAGGCAAGGAATTAACAACAAAGACTAGAGCTTATCAACTTGTTGATAGCAAAAAATGGCATTAATAGGTCAAGATGGTCAAAATATCAATTTTGGTAATTTAGGCCGGAAATACACAAGTCCTGGTACAGGTGGAAGCCTTATAGTGCTGAAGGCCCATCTTCATGAGGCCTCGGAGGCCTTTTAGCGGCCTGCTGGCTTCTGCCAGGAGGCCCTTCGGTGGCCTGCTTCATCGAAGCTTCGTCGGGCCTGCCGAAGGCCCACTTCGGGTCAGCTTCAGAGATAGAGTGTGATATAGATTCTGATTTTTTTATCCCTAAACTTGATTAGGCCAAATCTTATCAGATTAGAATTAGAAATAAGAAGGCAATCCTCTATAAATATAGGGGTGAGGCCGGTTCATAGGACCCCGCACAACACAAATCAACTTCAAACCCTAGTTTGAACCGTACCTTTTAATTTCATTACTTTCCGCAATTAGTACGAGTACACCATCGTGGGTTTCTGCTAGAAGTCCTTCGTAGGCCACGCCGTAACAGTGGTAAGCCTTGTTGGTTCACCTATGAATCATCTGTTAATCTATGTAACAGATTGCTATCACCTTGTTTGCTCGCTTGTGAACCATACGTTAATCTATGTAACATATTGATACCTTGATTCTAAATACTGCAACACTTAGTAATTCGGTCTCCAGGCCGAATTGGCACTTGATCTTAACATTGCTGCAGGTTTCACGTTCGGAGCCCCCTTTGCTGAAGGTTTCCGGATCTAGGAAGCTGGTTTTGGAGGCTGCCAGAGCACCCTTCGATGAGTCCCTGCTTCATCCTTCCATGCCGGATTCGTCATGCTGTTGTCGATTTGGTCAAGTCACGCGCACCGGAGCTACTTCGCATCTGGGTAGCTTCGCACCGGGGTCACACCAGAACGTACCGCACCACATTGGACTTCATCATGCCAGCACTCCATCCAGGACTTTGTCGCACCAGCACTCCATCCCGGACTTCGTTGCGCCAGTGCTCCGCGTTGTATTTTATCATGTCAAGAGGCTTCGCACCGAACCCTGTCATTTGGAGGCGATTTCACGTCACGATATATTTGGACCCTGTCTTCAGCCAGATCGATCCGAACGTGTTGACACGAAAACGTGCCCCCGCACTTGGGTCAGTCCGACGATCCAAAAGTATGCAAATACTTAGGGACAAGCCTAGCAATAACACAACACTGATGTCGTGTTCTGACTACCCTTAGTTGTGGTAAGGGGGTGGAGTCGCTAGGCAATCAGATCACACAAAATAATCCAATTAGCCGAAAGAAATATATTAAACAGAACAAACAAGAAAACCGAGCGGAGCCCGACTGGTTCGAAGTATGGTGCGAAGGGTGTTGCCGAAGGGTACCTTCTGCGTCTGGTGCCAAGTGTCTCGCCGAAGGGTACCTTCGGCATTCAGAATTATCTGGCCGAAGATGAACTCCGAACTGATCTGAAGTCTCCGATACAACAAGATACATGGTAACGTCTCCGGTGCAACGTGCGATCGCGACTTCATCTGGAGCGGAGTACGAGCGTGGCGAAGCATGTCGTGACGAAGTCTATTGGAAAAGTGTGTTGGCGGGCGGTCGAAGCAACAGTCTAGTTGAAGGGTGTTCTGGCAACCTTCGAAACCGATCTATCAGCTCCAGACACGTCCGACGAAGTAGCTCTGAACGTGGAAACCTGCAACAGAGTAGATTCAAAGTACCAATTCGGCCTGAGGACCGAATTCTCCTAAGTGTTGCACTAGTGGTGAAGGTAGCAATCTGTTACGCAGATTAGCGCATACTTCACAGGTGAAGTAACAAGGTGATATCAATCTATTACGTAGATTAACGGATACTTCACAGGCGAAGTAACAAGGTGATAGCAATCTATTATGTAGATTAACGGATACTTCACAAGTGAAGTAACAAGGATTACCACTATTAGGAATTGGCCATCGGAGGGCTTTCAGGCAAACCCACGAAGAGTACAGAAAATTAAAGATAAAGTAAATACGATTCAAAGCTAGGGCTTTGTGGTTGATTTTGTTGGGAGGGGCTTCTGAACCGGCTTCGCCCCTATACTTATAGGGGCTAGACTTCTAATCTAATCTGTTATGGCTTGGCTAAATCATGCGTAGAGATAAATACTTAGCTAGAATTGGGTCCAACTCTATCTCTGCCCGAAGTGGGCCTCCGAAGGCCTCCGGTCCGAAGGTCATGGGTTGGCTGGAGGCTTCTAAAGCCCATAGTCCAGTGGTCCTTCGGCTCTAAGGGCTTCGACCTAACCCAGGACATGTGCATTTTCGGCCCAAATAACCAAAATTGATATTTTGACAATCTTAATTATTGATGCCATTTTTTGCTATCAACACATGCTCCTTGCCTTTTAGTGAACTAAGTGAGCTAAAAGCACAACGGGCTAAAGACGATACCTTCCATATCGCCCTTTCGACATCTTTTAAGCTGTTTGTGACACACTTGGGAAATACCTTTTCAAGTATCTACCATTCAAAGATCTTCGAAACAATTCTCCTTGCAGAGATTCTAACACATTTGCATTGCCAGGAGCGATTTCGGCTATTTTGAAAGCGCCTTCCCAACTAGGTGACCATTACCAACTTGGGACTCTTAGTGCCTAAGGGTAAAATTGTCTTCCAAACCAAGTCACCTAATTGAAACGATTTTGGTTTAACCTTCTTATTGTAGGCTTTAGATACTCTCCTCTTGTCTATTTCTATGGCTTCTAAAGATCTCATTCTCTTATCGGTTACTTCTTGTAGATTTTCTTTCAAAAGAGTTTCATACTCGTTGACCGATAAGCCATCTCGCTTTAACACTCTTAAAGAGCCAAGATCTACTTCTACAGGTAGAACGACTTCTTGTGCATATACCAACTGATGCCCCTTTGAGGAAGGAGGTGAATTTGGCCGATGAAGTCTAAACCCCAACCTCGGAACGGCCATGGCTTGAAAATAGGGTTAAGTAATGAAGAAGGAGCTAATTGAATATTACCAAACTTCTGACATGCTTCACACCCTCTATAATACTTAAAACAATCCTTAGTCATAGTCAGCCAGTACAAACCCGCTCTTTTGAGCATCCAACTCATTTTCTGGGTCGACTAATGAGTGCCAGAAAGTCCTTTATGGACTTCTCCCATAGCCACCTGGGATCGTTCGTGGTCTAGACACTTTAACAGTATTCCGTCAATGGTTCAGCTATACAATATTGTGTCGTATAGCAACATAAATTTAAACGCTTGCCGCCGAACTTTCCGATCAACCCTTTGGCTAGGGTCTCTCAAATACTGAATGATTGGAGTTCTCCAATCACCCTTATGGGCTTCAAAGGGTTTTGCTAGCTCACTCCCTGAAAAAATATCTAGGCTACTGATTTCGGGGTGCCCCCCTAGCCCTTCCTGCTTCTGCCAAAGCCTGGCTGGACTGGTCGTGCGGAGCGCATTAGGCCAAAGCCCCCTGCCGGAGGGTCTGGGCTCCCGGAAGCCCTCACTGTCCGGAGGACTTCGGCTCACGGTCTCCTACGTGCCAGACCCTTTGGTGGGTGGAGCACTCCGGTCCCAGGGACTCGGCGCACGGTAGTCTCCGGCAGCCGGAGGGGTCTGACCTGGAGGGTGCGCCTGTCCAAAGTCACTAGCTTCAGTAGTGAGACCAAACACTGGCTTCTCCCATATAGAAAATTTTCCTCTCCTGACTTCGTAACCAGATGCTTGCTGAGCCAAATCATTTGCAACCGAATTGGCCTCTCTTAACAAATGAGAAATCTTGAAGTCATCAAAAGTAGCAACTATGTCTAGACACTTATCCAAGTAGTTGTTTAGCAAGCCGTTAAAACATTGAGCACTCTTAGCCACTTATTGCACTACTAATAGGGAATCACCATGTGCATGAACATGTTTAACACCCATGGATTCTGACAATTCAAGCCCTAGCAATAAAGCCTCGTATTCAGCTTGGTTGTTGGTAGAGAGAAATTCTAAACGAGCTGAGGTTTCAAAGTGCGCTCTGCTAGGTGAAATGAGAACCACTCCAATACCCTAGCCAATTTTGCAAGATGAACCATCGAAGTAAAGTTTCCACGGTACGGTATTACTTCAACCAAAGCAACATTGTCACTCCAACTGACGTCTATGTGGTGATCAACTATAAAGTTCGCTACGATCTGACCTTTCATAGCTCTTATGGGTTCATAGACCAAATCATATTCAATCAAAGCATAAGCCCACTTTTCGATTCTTCCACTTAGAATCGACTTTTGCAACATGTGTTTTATAACATCGGTTTGGCAAATGACAACACATGTAGTAGGGAGAAGATAGTGGCACAACTTGGTACACGCGTAGTAAAGTGATAAACACAAACGTTCCACAAACACGTACCTGGTCTCGGCGTCCAGTAAGTGGCGGCTCAAGAACGTGATGATGTACTCTTTTCCTTCAACCTCCTGGGTTAGCACGACCCCGATCACGCTATCTTCAGCAGCGATGTACAACCGAAATGGAATCCTGGCATTGGGTGCTCTCGCCACGGGCGGTGATGACAAGCACTCCTTGATTTTCTCAAAGGTGCTTTGTTGGCTTGCCCCCCAAGTGAACTCGGCCTCGTTCTTTAGTCGGAGTACTGGGACAAAGGCATCAATCTTGCCAGACAAGTTAGATATAAAGTGACGCAATAATTCATCTTTCCTAGCAACTTTTGCACATCTTTTTTGCATGTCGGCGCCGTAACGTTTCTAATTTTCTCAAGCCTCTTAGGATCAATCTCTATGTCTCTTTCATGAATCATGAAACCTAAGAACTTGCTCACCGACACGTCAAAAGCACATTTTAGCGGGTTCATTTTTAAGCCATGCTGTCGCATCCTATCAAAAGCAACTTTCAAATCGGCTAAATGGTTTCCCATAACATCCAATTTGACTACAACATCATCAATGTAAACATCTAACATAACTCCTAGCAAGTCATGAAAGATCAAGTTCATAGCACGTTGGTATGTAGTGCAAGCATTATTTAAACCAAAAGTCATAACGACTGTAACACCCCAAATTTTCAAAACAATAAAAATATTATTAAAATCAATTTCCTGGAATATATATTTCTAAAAATACTTTAATACCCTTTTATACCATTTTGAACTACAACATAGAGTAGATGGCCAAACTAGGAGGTGAAACTTTTTGTGTATGCTCCTAAGACCAAAACATATTTTTGGGAATTTTTATAAATTTTTACCAAGCTTGGAAGTAGGCCTAATATTTTAATCTAATTCCTAGAATTATTTTAATCAGAAATGCTTTTAAAACAGTAATGGGCTCCCATCCCTCCTTTCTCTCACTCCCGGCCGGCCCAGCCCACTCCCTCCCGCGCACGCCTTCTGACCAGTGGAGCCCACCCGTCAGTGACCCCCTCTCCTTTCACGCGCCCACCCGACGCCCCGGTCCGACCGGTCGGCGCCAACCGTTCCCTCTCGCGCCCGAGCCCGACCGCACCCGTCAGTCGCCACCCCGCTCGCTCGCGCTCGCTGGCCAGTGGCCCCCGTCTGTCAGAACCGTCTTCAACCTCGCGCCATTGCCCCCAAATGGCGCCGGCTGACTTGAATCCCTCGGATTCGCCCGTCGCCGGTCACCTCCCCTCCATTATTCGCCGGCATTAAAACCCCCGTATTACGATGACCATTTCCCCTCTTGATTCCATGCGTGATCATCCCGTTATCGCCTGCATGCGGTGAAACCGCCTCGCCGGCGTTAACTCACGGCCCCCCCCGATGGCGCCCTCCCTGCCCCCGCCGGTACCTCTATTTAAACCGTTGCCCTCCACCGCGTTCGGTTCACGCGTCCAATTGCACTCAGACCAAGCAGAGTGCCCGTAGTTCACTTTTTAGCGCACACCTTAGGTTTTGCCTCCGGCCACCGCTCGCTGTCGCCTCAAACCGCTTCTATCCGCGCCGACCGCACCGCTGTGACCGCCAGGACCTCACCGACCCTGGCCACCCCTCCGTCGACGTCGAACCCCGCCGGATCACTGTCGCCACAGAGGACCCGAACACCTTCACCACCTCCGCTCGTCGCCGGCCTCCCTCCGTCGACCTTTCTTCACCGTAAGGGTACCCTCATGACCCTCTTGTCGCCCTCTTTCCATTTTAGTCCATAGCTTTGACCGCCATCGCTCGCCATGGCCTCTGGCCTGCTCGCCGTCGGCGGAGAAATGACCGGCACGGGCTGAGTACCCGTGCCGTGTCGGATTCACGCGCGACCGTTCGATCTGGATCCGACGGTGATGATTAATTCCCGCGTGCGATTTAATCTGATCCGTTAGATCTCAACGAAGGGGTATGTTTATTCCCGTGCGTCCGTTAGTTTTTAAAACCCGCGGTTGATCTAGATCGTCCATCGCGTACCGATTCGATGTTTTAATCTCAGCCGTCCACGTCAACTTAAGCGCCCCCGCCTCGCCTGCGCACGTTGGATCTGGATCCAACGGTCCAGATCGACTCGGTGCACGCGCACAGTGCGCGGGTTCACCGTGGGCCTGGCTCACCGTGGACCCGAGGGGATTTAATTTGAAAATAAATTCCAGGAAAAGGTTTAAAAACTTGTAAAATTCATATCTGGCGCATTTGAATTCTAAAAATTGCCATTCCAATTTCAGAAAATTCATAATATTATTCTCTACATGTTGATGCAATAAAACAGTAGGTTTACTTTGCATTTTTCATGTTTATTTAAAATAAGTATTCCAAATGCCTTTAGGTTGAACATAAGAATTCAAAT
>JAAALK010000282.1:36167973-36300599 GCA_019279435.1 Zizania palustris
CCAAAAAAAAGGAAGGAGGAAGCCGGAACTTCAGCTCCTGTTAAAACTCCGGCAAAAAAGGTAGCCCGAAAACCAAAGAAAGTGGCACCTTCAAGTTCGGTGGCTTCAGTCACCGATTCCTCTGAGGACGAGGGAAGAATCCTCATTGACCTGATCGACGGTGATGAAACCCATGCGGATGCAGACCCTGGCGACACCGCAAACGTGCCAGATGTTCCGAGTAGCTCTAGGCAGGCTGGGACTTCGGCTGTCCAGCCATACTTGCCGCGTGAAGAGGCCCCTATGACTGAAGGCGGAGTCAAAGTTGCTGCTGATCCAGCTTTGATTATGGACAAGCGATGGCTGTAGCTCCAAGAGAGGCTCCAACAGTCGACCCTTCGGTTCTGAACTTCGAGTCCGATGAAGACTTCGAAGTGGCCTTTGACCCTCCGAGCAGCCCCATGCTCATCCGTCGACAGAACTTCGAAGGTAAACTTCGCATGAATCCTTTGTTCCTTTTCCCTGCAAAATTATGCAATATATATAATACCTTTGTCTCGGCAGGGTCCGCTCCCATGGAAGTGGCTCCTCCTGAAGATACGGCTCCTGGGACCTCAACAACTCTGAATCCAATTCTAGAAGTCGCTCAAATGGGACCTGGAAAAGGTAAAGGCAAAATGGACCCCTTCCCTGCTCCGAATTTAGGATTAACTCCGTCTGAATCAACAGACGGGGGTCAATCTACGGAGGGGGGCCAGTCTACCGAGGTCTCTGAAGATGCGGCCCAACGCTCCGACCCCTCGCCGAATGAGGATGACAAGAGGGCTCTGTCTATGCTCCCCCTTCTAGCTCCTTTCCTGGTGCGAAGGACCGGACTTCAGATCCTGCTCGAGCCTTTGGATCGAGCTAACCGCGAAGTTGGGGAGACGGACCTAGTAGACATCCTTAGCGAAGCTGAGGGCTCAGAGCTCAACGCAGCTTTTGAACGGGCAGCATATCAGGTATGAAGTATCTGCAAAACAATATCAATTTCAACTTTCGAATAACTTCTCACCTTGCTTTTCTCTTCGCGGCAAATAGTTTTGGCTCGAGCTGCAGCAGTCTTGAACCAGCGCGGAAGTCTTCATCTTCAGGTGAAGGTTACTGCTCTCTAGAGGAGTCTTAACATCTCCGACGTTAGAGTTTCCCTCTTAGATGAAATGGTTTCAGCGGAGAGGAGGGCCAGACAAAATTTGGAGGCTGCGAATAAAAAGCTCGAAGTTGAACAGATTGTGCTTCAGGCTGAGGTAGAAAAAATGCGGGCATAGCACGCTACGGCGGGGGCTGAGCTAGTTAGGCTCCAAGAAGAAAAGGCTAAACCTACGTAGAAGGCTAGCAACTTACTTAGCCAGAAGAGTTCTCTGGCTACGGAGGTAGCTAGGCTCTCCGCTGTGGTGGATGAACTGACTTCATCAAAGGATGCTTTGATTGAAGATAAGGTGAAATAGGAGAAGGTGGTTGTGGAGGTCATGAACAATCTCTTAGGCGTTCTAGAGTACTTCGGTACTCTTTGGACACTACCTTCGAGCCACAACGTCCCCTTGGTCCGACGGCTAAAGATGATCCAAGGAGCTACGAAGATGATGAAGACAGCGGGCATTTGGTATGGAGAGATCTCCGGCCAAATGGCTGCTCTCGGAGTTCTTCGCTACTACGAAGATCTAGGGCTATCGATAACGCCAGACTCAGGGGCGGCTCCCATTACCTTCGACGAGAACCAACTTCTTAATCCTTCTAAAGACGTGGCCGTAGCTTGGCAAGCCTTCCAGGCTTCATGGAGAGCCGAAGGTCGCACTGCGATCAAGGCTTGGATCGATGAAGGGCATCGCCAGAAGCAAGCTCGGTCTCAAGCCTCGAGCAGCCAGCCTCCGCCGAACCCACATGTCTAGCTTTGTTTTAGGATCCCGACTATGTAAAAAATCATGCTTACATACATTATGAATGAAAATTTACTTATCATGTTTTTAGGCTTCTCAACCCCGTATGGATGATGTCGAAGTGTTAAACATTACCGAAGAAGTCCGCCTACTATGGGCTACCTTCGATCTTTTAAAACTTCATAAACGACCTCGATTTTTGATTCCTCGAGATAACTCCGGTGCAATTGCGCCCGAAATATGTAAAGATATATTATCTTATATTAAGGAGGAAGAAAAAGAGGTTAACTTGGAAACTTCGTCTTCTGAAGACAGTGCGTGGTCTGAGGACGAAAGTATTGCTGAAGATCAAGGGAAAAAACCTGAAGAACTTCGAAGATGGGAGAGGAGCCCCGAACGACTACGAACTTGGGCTGAACTTCAACAAGAACAAAAAGATTTTAGAGCTTCGAAGGGAGGTAGAAGAGTTAAACGCAAGGTTGTTAGAACTCCCGGCTCTGGAACTAATTGTTCCGAGTTTTGTGGTAACTCTAGAGATCGAAGGGGTCTTCGATTCCTTCTTAGCATAGACACCGATTTTTCGTGATGTAATTGTAATTTGTTCGAATAATAAATATTGATTTTTAAAATTGTTTCCCAACTTCCCAGCCCCTCTTTGGGCGTAAGCAACTTTGAACTATACTCGAAGATGGTTAGGCACAAAGAAAAACTTAAGAGCAAAATTTTGGAGGCTCGGAGACCCTCAGCAATTTAAAGATTGATTAAAATCTTATAAAAATGTCTGACTACTTGGAGTCGTAATAATGGTAACTTAATACCTTTTGTTTGAAAGGAGTCACTTCGGACAAACTTTCCGGACACTTTAATGTCCCAAACATTTGGTCACTTTGGACTCTTTTCACAGATATTCGAAGCTTATCAGCTCAAACTCTATTTTTTTGGCCTCCTTCGGCTCTTTTTGCGAATGCTATCAAACCAGTGGTTTGGAATTCGTAGTGGTCTCCTTGGACTCTTTTTCCGGATGCTTTCAAGCTGGAGCTTGGAATCCACATTATTTGGTCTCCTTCAACTCTTTTTACGGATGCTTTCAAGCCGGTGGCTTGGAATCCGTTTTTCAGTGACTTTCCCACCTTGTCGGAAGCTTCGAACCAGTGGTTCGAAGTCTAAAAAATTGGTTCAAATTAATGACACTTCCCTCCCAGCCAACTTCGTTCTTCCAGTGCATCCACTAGAAGTATGAAGTGTTTGAGTGGTAGGCATTATCTGAACCATGAGCTTTATTAATTCAGAAGGTGTTTACAAATGATTACAAAGAGCCCCTATGTGAAATATCACTTTAAGTGCTCCGCATGACATGTATACGTTAACTCTTCACCTTCTAAAGTAGCTAACTTAAAAGAACCAGGGCATCCTGAATGGAGAATTATATATGGACCTTCCCATTTATTCCCTAGTTTCCCTGGTGCTATAACACTTCACACAATAAGATGACCCGGCTTAAGTTCGTTAAGCTTGACCTTCACGTCAAACCAAGTCTTCGTCTGCTGTTGATACTTTGTTAAATTGGTGACACCTCGCGAAGTCTTGTTTCTTTTGTTAAATCAAGCGAAGTTTGCCTTTATGCTTCTATTTTAGGTTTGGTGCTGTGAAGGGATCCTCCTTTAAGCTCTGTTGGTGTCATAGCTTCGTCTTCGAATAATAGTCTGAAAGGAGTGAAACCCGTGGATCTTGTTTGAGTGGTCCGGATGGACCATAGAATCTTTGGGAGCTCTTCGGTCCACAGTCCTTTTGCCAATCCCACTATTCTTCTATTCAGCCCTAACAAGATATTACCATTGGCTCTTTCAACAGCTCTATTAGACTGAGGATGTCACACTGCAGCAAAGCATAATTGGATGCCTAGATCTTCACAAAACTTCCTGAAGGGCTCTGCATCAAATTGTGTTCCATTGTCAACTGTGAGTTTCCGAGGCACTCTGAACCGGCATATGATATTTTTCCAGAAAATTTTTGTACATTATTCGAAGTGATAGCTATTAAGGGCTCTGCTTTGACCCACTTTGAAAAGTACTCAATTACTACCACTGTGAATTTCAAATTTCCTTTTGCTACTAGGAAGGGGCCAATAAGGTCCATGCCCCATCTGGCCATGGGCCATACCGGGGGAATGACTTGAAGAGTTGTTGGCGGGCGATGACTTCTTCTTCGCATCCATTGACAACCCTGGAAGGTGCGGACTACGCTCTCCGCATCAGCTACTATTGTAGGCCAATAAAGCCTCTAGCGAAGTGTTTTTCCTGCAAAAGCTCGAGGGGCCAGATGACTACCGCAATGTGGCCCTTCTGGCAAATTTGCTTCTCCTTGCAACAATTCCATAATTGAACTTTGCCAATCTGTACTTGGAATGCAAAGGACTTCCACATAAGAGATCTGCATTATCGAAGGTGTACTGAGCTCTTCATAAAAAGCTTCTTCTGGAATGTCCATAGCTCCGACAGCCGCTTTCGCCAAGATATCGGCTTGCGTATTTTCAGCTCTGGGTATACTTCGAATGGAAATCCCTTTAAATGCTGCTTCAATCTTGCGGATCTCTTCCAAATATTTCACAAGCTGTGGATGTCGAACTTGAAAACTCTTATCTACGTGCCCCTCTACAATTTGAGAATCTATTTTAATAACAACTCTTGTAGCCCCCAAAGCACGTGCCTTTCGATGTCCTAACAAAATTCCTTCATACTCAGTTGTATTGTTGGTAGACTTAAAGTTGAGTCTTGCGGAGTACATTGTCTTTTGCCCTGAAGGCGAAATTATTACTGCTCCTACACCTGCTCTAGATGCTTAGAAAGCTCCGTCGGAGTATATGGTCCGAATTCCTTCACCTGGCTTCTCCGGAGTCCATGCTGCATGGGGAGTCCACTCTGCCACAAAATCCGCCAACACTTGTGACTTAATTGCTGTCCTTGCCATGAAGGAGATACCAAAGGGTGCTAAATCAATAGCCCACTTCCCAATTCTTCCTGTGGAATCCTTACTTTGGAGCATATCTCCTAAGGGATACGGAGTTGGTACGATCACATTATGTGCCAAAAAAATGCCTTAACCTCCTCGAAGCCATTATCAGAGCGTAGGTGAACTTCTCTCCACAGACCTTGCCAAGAATCGGCTAAGTGCTGCAAGACGACCAGTCAGCTTTTGCACTTGCTTTAAATTCTCCGGAGGAGCCATCCTTTGCAGCGTAGTTATTTGAGTCGGGCTAGCTTTGATCCCTCTTCTTTAAACTAGATACCCTAATAATTTTCCAGCCTGAGCCCCGAAGATACATTTTATGGGGTTAAGATGGATCCCACATGCCTGAAGGCAATTGAATGTTTCTGCTAAATCTAGGCTATGCTGGTGCTTTAAAGCACTCTTTATTACAATGTCATCCATATAAGCTTCTACATTTCGGCCTATTTGATGACCTAAGCCTTAGCAATTAACCTCGAAAAAGTTACCCCAGCATTTCTTAAGCCAAAGGGCATTCTTACATAGCAGAAGACTCCCGAAGGAGTTACAAAGCTCGTTTTGATTTCATCTTCGCACTTTAGCCAGATTTGATGATAGCCGGAATACGTGTCAAGGAAGCTTAATAACTCCGAACCAGCAGTGGAATCAACCAATTGATCAATTCAGGGCATGGGATAGGGGTCACGGGGGCATGCTTTATTCAAAGATGTAAAGTCAATACACATGCGCCATTTCTCGGAAGATTTCTTCCTAACAAAGACTGGGTTGGCTAGACACTCCGTATGAGCTACCTCTCTGATAATCCCAGCCTTCAGCAACTGTTGGGGGAAAATATTCCATCCTCAGGGTTATTGCAGTAACAGGACAAAGACAGACGATTGATTCAACAGTTTCCAGACTGCATCTTCGGAGATGCGTTGAATCAAGTTCGAAGTATGAAGACAAACCCTGGTTCGGAGTATATCTTCGAACATGGACTCTTCTAAGATCTTTTCTGCTAGCTAAGATGGAAGACTTATCTTCTTTCTCATTAGATTAGTCTTTTACCATTTTAGCCCTATTAAAGGTACCGAATAGTTTCCACTATGTCGGTTGTAATAGAGGGGTAAAGAGGTCTTTTCCTTAATGTTTGGGCCTATAAATACCCCCCATTTTACCCTGTAATACAGACCGAATACAAGTTATTCAATACACACTTTCGAACTATTCTAAGCTATTATCCTTTCGGAGGCTTAGAACAGTTTGCTTCGCAAACACTTCGTTTGTTAGTTTCTATTCTTCAGAAACCTGTTAGCGTAATCTTTTACGCCAACAGTTGGCGCCGTCCGTGGGGAACCTAGTCCAAAAAACTTCGTTCTCTACCAACTCTTTACACCATGCCTCCGAAGCGGAGCGCCTCTGGTAACCCTGTTCGGAGGTCCCCTCGGACCTCTGGAGTGATATTTCCAGACACAGTTGAGGTAGGAGGACCTTCGACGTTTCCTCCACCTCAAACCCCGGAAGGAACATCCCTTCCCAGAGTACACGGAGATCCTCCGTCAACTCCATCCATACTTCGGCCCGGCGGAGTTCCTCCACCTCAGTTTCCACTCCGTACTGATCATTATAGCTCTCGAGACCCGGAAGGTCCTTCCGGAGGAGATGAAGATAGACTTGGTGATATAGCTGTGCAGATGGCCAGTCTCCAAGCCGAAGTAGGGAGATGGCGGCAAGAAGCCGCAAATAGGCTTCACTCTCAAGCCAATCCAGTTATTCCCGAAGTGCCTGAAGAGGAAGAACGTATCTATCCAGAAGCCCCGGAGAACGCCTCCTTCGATGATGAATCTCCGCTGCATCCTGAGCTGCAAAAAGTTCGCTTCGATCCGAAGTTTAAGACTTCAAAGCTTTGCAAGTATGCCGGAGATGAAGATCCTGGGGAATTTGTCCGTTCTTATGCCCTAGCAATTGAAGCTAGTGGAGGAGTTCGGGACACCATGGCAAAATGCTTTCCCTTAGCTCTTCAAGGGGTGGCATTGCAATGGTTCTAGTCTTTAAAACTAGGATCAATCAGTACATGGGGGGCAGCTAAAGAAGAAGTTCGTAAGCAACTTCCAAGGTACCTTCGTACCTCCAATGTCGACGGGAGGTCTTTTCCAGGTGAAGCAGCTCCCTGGAGAGACATTGAGACAATACTTCAAGCGCTTCGCTCATACGAAGTCGCAAATCCGAGGGTTGTCTACATCTTCAGTAGTGGATGCAGCTCGAGAGGGAGTCACTCATCCAGGGCTACTTGATAAACTCCATCGGAAAAGCATATCTTCGATTTCTCAATTGATGGCCTATTTTGAAGAGTATGCGAGGTCGGAAGAAGGCTGGCTTTGAAGAACTGCAGCTACTCCATCCATACTGCAGGAAGTCAAGGTGGAAGTAAAAACTTCGGCACAGCCGCAAGAACCAGTCTTCGAAGTTCCGCATGATAGGAGAAGGGGGCAAAAGCATCCTCGTTTAGAAGTTCTGAACATTGCACCCCCGCAAAAGTTCGTTCAAAGAGCTCCACAATCTTCGGGAAACAAGGCCAGCGGTTGGAGGCCGCCAGGCAAACCAGATGGCAAGGGCCAGACCCTTTTCTGCTGTATTCATGGTGAAAACCGAAGCCATGCAACTGATACTTGCAAGGCTATACTTGCTCTGAGAGGAGAATATCTAGAAAGAACTTTGGGTCGAGGTACTACTGACCGAGTTCCAGCTGAAGCGCGCCCAGAGCCTGTTCAAGCTGTGGCGCGGATAGAAAACTTCGAAGCCGCAAGACGCCCTCCGGTGGCCAATGTTATGCCACCTCCGAAACAAGAAGAAGGGCAAGACCGAGGAAAAAGAATAGTCCTCCCCATCTCCGGAGGAGGTACTCTCGGAAGCATGTCAAAAAGGCAGAGAAGAGCGTATGTCAGAGAAGTGGGGCATATTGGAACTTCGTCATCTGCAGCTGCTATGCCTGAGTGGTCCCATGTGCCAATATCTTTTTCTGCAGAGGATGCAGCTGGCATTAAATTTCCGCATGCAGACCCACTTGTTATTACTGCTGACATTGCGGGAACTGAGGTTCGAAGAGTGTTAATTGACGGAGGCAGTTCGGCAGACATTATTTTTGTTCAAGCCTTCGATCAATTGTGCATCTCCAGAAACCACCTTCTTCCAGCGGCTCGTCCCTTGCAAGGCTTCGCAGGACCTCCGCTTGATGCACTTGGCCAAATTGGCCTGGAAGTTACCTTCGGAGAAGGATTGCTAGCCAGGACAGAGGAAGTGGTCTTCGACATTGTAGATGCTCCATATGCTTACAACGTCATCTTCAGAAGAGGCATGTTAAATCAGTTCGGAGCTGTCGCGCACCATAATTACTTGTGCATGAAGATGCCCACGCAAGCAGGAGTACTCACTATCTTCGGAGATCAAGCTATCGCCAGAAGAGCGGAGTATGGTCACGGCCCTCCTCTTGATCCAAGACAAGTAAATAACGTGCAAGATAATCAAGAAAATTTTTCAGACCCTTCCGAATCTTCGAAGAAATCCTTCCCAAGACCAAGTCCTGAAGGAGAGATAGCAACGAAGATTATTGTTAAAGATGGTAAAGAATATGCATTTCAATTTGGTAAAGATTTATCTCCAGAAGTTGCCATTTCCTTGGAAAAAGTAATTGAGGAGAACTTAGATGTCTTCGCTTGGTCTGACGAAGATATCACCGGAGTCAGTCGGGATATTATCGAGCATAGTTTACTTGTAAACCCGAAGGCCCGGCCTGTTCGGCAAGGACTCCGAAAAATGTCTGCAGAAAGAGCTGCTCTTGCCAAGGACGAAGTTGAAAAGTTGTTGAAGGCTGGGATTATCAAAGAAGTGGCTCACACAGAATGGTTAGCCAATCCAGTGTTCGTCAGGAAGAAATCCTCTAGGAAGTGGCGCATGTGCATTGATTTCACATCTTTGAATAAAGCATGCCCTCGTGACCCCTACCCCATGCCCCGAATTGATCAACTGGTCGACTCCACTGCAGGTTCGGAGTTATTAAGCTTCCTCGACGCGTATTCCGGTTATCATCAAATATGGTTGAAACGCGAAGATGAGATCAAGACAAGCTTCGTAACTCCCTTGGGAGTCTTCTGTTATGTAAGAATGCCCTTTGGCTTGAGAAATGCTGGGGCTACTTTTTCGAGGTTAGTTGCTAAGGCTCTAGGTCATCAATTAGGTCACAATGTGGAGGCCTACATGGATGATATTGTAATAAAGAGTGCTTTAGAGCACCAACATAGCCTAGACTTAGCAGAAACTTTTAATAGCCTTCGGGCATGTGGGATCCGCCTTAACCCCGAGAAATGTAACTTCGGAGCTAAGGCTGGAAAGTTGTTAGGGTATTTAGTTTCAAGCAGAGGGATTGAAGCTAGCCCTACCCAAATAACTTCGTTACAAAACATGGCTCCTCCGGAAAATTTGAAGCAAGTGCAAAAGCTGACTGGTCGTCTGGCAGCACTTAGCAGGTTTTTGGCAAGGTCTGCGGAGAGAAGCTTGCCCATATTTAAAGCATTTAAAGGGTCCGAAGATTTTGCATGGACATCGGAGTGTTAGAAAAGCTTCGAAGATATTAAAGAGTATCTCAGTAATCTTGCTACACTCACGGTACCTACTGCGGACAAAACCGTACTGCTTTACCTTGCAGCTACAGGCTCTGCTATTAGTGCAGTCCTTGTCAGGGAAATGGATTGCAGTGGGAAGTTGGTACAAAATCCAGTTTATTTTGTGTCCGAAGCATTATCAGGAGCGAAGACAAGATATTCCAAGCTTGAGAAGTTCGTTTATGCTCTGATAATGGCTTCAAGGAAACTAAGACATTATTTTTTGGCTCATAATGTAATTGTACCAACTTCGTATC
The DNA here is from genome assembly GCA_019279435.1 of Zizania palustris. Lineage (NCBI taxonomy): Eukaryota > Viridiplantae > Streptophyta > Magnoliopsida > Poales > Poaceae > Zizania > Zizania palustris. Next base: position 36,177,769 of record JAAALK010000282.1, read on the forward strand.
CTTTGGGAGATATGCTCCGAAGTAAAGATTCCACTGGAAGAATTGGAAAGTGGGCAGTTGAGCTGGCACCCTTCGGCATATCCTTTCTGGCAAGGACAACAATCAAATCGCAAGTCTTGGCAGACTTCATAGCAGAATGGACTCCACCTGCAACGTGGACTTCTGAGAAGTCAAGCGAAGGAATCTGGGCTGTTTATTCTGATGGAGCTTTCCAAGCATCCGGAGCAGGTGTTGGAGCAGTTTTAATTTCGCCTTCGGGGCAAAGAGCAATGTACTCCGCAAAACTCAACTTTAAGTCTACCAATAATATAGCGGAGTATGAAGGGATTTTACTGGGACTCCGAAAAGCACGTGCTCTAGGGGCTACAAAAGTTGTTATAAAGACAGATTCTCAAATAGTAGTAGGGCACGTAGATAAAAGTTTTCAAGTTCGGCATCCACAGCTTGCAAAGTACTTAGAAGAAATCCGCAAGATTGAAGCACAATTCAAGGGTATTTCCATTCGGAGTATACCAAGAGTAGAAAATGTGCAAGCGGACATCTTAGCAAAAGCTGCAGCCGGAGCTGTGGATATTCCAGAAGAAGCTTTTTATGAGGAGCTGAGTACACCTTCGGTGCCACAAATTCCCTCCGCAGAGATTCTTTACATTCCAAGTACAGATTGGAGAAATTCAATCATTGAATTTTTACAAGGAGGGACAAATTTGCCTGAAGAGCCACATCTTTCAATATTGAAACTCAGAGCCAGGAATTATCAAATAATCAACGGTATTTTATACAAGGCCGGAGTATGTTCCCCTCTACTCCGATGTATATCTCAATCCGAAGGTCAAGAAATACTTCGAGAAATCCATGAAGGACTTTGCGGTAGCCATTTGGCCCCTCGAGCTTTGGCAGGAAAAACACTTCGCCAGGTGCTTTATTGGCCTACAATAATAGCTGATGCGGAGAGCTTAGTTCGCACATGCCAAGGCTGTTAGTAGATGGGTCGATGGAGTCATCGCCCACCAACAGCTCTTCAAGTCATTGCTCCGGTATGGCTCATGGCCAGATGGGGTATGGATTTAATTGGCCCCTTTCCAGTAGCTAAGGGAAATTTAAAGTTCGCAGTGGTAGCTATTGAATATTTTTCTAAGTGGGTAGAAGCAGAACCCTTAATAGCTATCACTTCGAACAATGTACAGAAATTCTTTTGGAAAAGTATCATTTGCCGGTTCGGAGTGCCTAGACAACTCACAGTTGATAATGGAACACAGTTCGATGCAGAACCTTTCAGAAGATCTAGGCATCCAGTTATGTTTTGCTGCAGTAAGGCATCCTCAGTCTAATGGAGCTGTAGAAAGAGCCAATGGAAATATTTTATCAGGGCTAAATCGAAGAATAGTAGGATTGGCAAAAGGACTATGGACCGAAGAACTTCCGAAGATTTTGTGGTCCATTCGGACTACGCAAACAAGGTCCACAGGTTTCACTCCATTCAGATTGCTATTCGGAGATGAAGCTATGACTCCAACAGAGCTTAAAGGAGGATCACTTCATAGCACCGAACCGGAGATTGAAGGAGAAAGACAAGCTTCGATAGATTTAACAGAGGAGACAAGACTTCGAGTTGTGGCTAATTTATCAAAATATCACCAACAGACGAAGGCTTGGTTTGACCCGAAGGTTAAGATCAATGAGCATAGACCGGGTCATCTCGTTTTACGAAGCATCATAGCGCCAGGCAAATTAGGAAATAAATGGGAAGGTCCATACCTAATTGTTCATTCAGGACGTCCTGGCTCTTTTAAACTAGCTAATTTAGAAGGTGAAGAGTTAGCACATACTTGGCATGCGGAGAACCTAAAGCGATACTTCGCATAGGGGCTCCTTGTAAATCATTTGTAATCATCTTCTGAATTAATAAAGCATATGGTTCAGATAGTGCCTTCCCCTCATAAACTTCCAGCTTCCGAGTGGACGCACTGGAACCGCATGGTTGACCGAGAGGGAAGTGTCATGAAGCTGAGTCATATTTTCGGACTTCGAACCATTGGTTCGAAGTTTCCGACGTGGGGGCTGACATAATCCAGAGTCTAAGCCACTGGCTTGTAGGCATCCGTAAAAGAGCCCAAAACCACATCATACGGAGTCCAAGCCATCAGTTGGTAGACATCCATAAAAAGAGTCGAAGGCGACCAAAATATGCGGAGCCCAAGCCACTGGCTTGTAGGTATCCGTAAAAAGAGTCGAAGGTGACCAAATCATGCGGAGTCCAAGCCACTGGCTTGTAGGCATCCGTAAAAAGAGTCCAAAGAGACCACTGTGAATTTCGAACCATTGGTTTGACAGAATTCGCAAAAATAGCCGAAGGAGGCCAAAACAAAACAGAGTTTGAGCCATGAGCTTCGAATGTCTGTTAAGAAAGTCCAAAGTGACTAATTGTTTAGACACCGAAGTGTCCAGGAAGTTATCTCAAGTGATTTCTTTCAAAAAACAGAAGGTAATAAGTTGCCATTCTTCAGACTACAATAGTAGAAGACATTTTATAAGATTTTAAAAGATCTTTAAGTTCCAGAGGGGCTTCGAACCCCCAAAATTGTACTCCAATGTTTTTCTTTGTGCCTAACCATCTTTGAATACAATTCGAAGTTGCTTACACCCAAAGAGGGGCTAATAAATAGGGAGAAAATTTAAAATCGATATCTATTATTCGAATGAATATGATTACAATTACATCATGAAAAATTGGTATCTATACCAAGAAGGAATCGAAGACCTCTTCGATCTCTAGAGCTAGGGTTGGAACGACTAGTTCCACTACCGGGGGTTCTAACAACTTTGCGTTTAACTCTTCGGCCTCCCTTCGAAGCTCTAAAGTCTTTTTGTTCTTGCTAAAGCTCGGCCCAAGTTCGAAGCCGTTCGGGGCTCCTTTCCCAGCTTCCAAGTTCTTCAGGTTTTTTACTCCGAGCTTCATCTTCATCTTCGGACCATATAACGTCTTCGGAAGATGAAGTTTCCAAGTTAACCTCTTTTTCTTCCTCTTTAATGTAAGATAGTATATATTTGATCATTTCGGGTGCAATCGCTCCGGAGTCATCTCAAGGAACTAGAAATCGAGGGTGTTTATGAAGTTTTAAGATATCGAAGGTAGCCCATAATGAGCGAAGTTCGTCGTTAACATCTAACACTTCGACATCTTCCATATGAGGCAAAGCCTAAAAACATGATAAACAAATTTTCATTCATAAATGTACATTAACATAAGGCTTTACATAGTCAAAAATCCTAAGGTACTTCTAAACCTGCGGGTTCGGAGGAGGCTAGCTGCTCGAAGCTTGGTTCCGAGCTTGCTTCTGGCGCTGTCCTTCGTCAATCCAGGCCTTGATCGCAGTGCGACCTTCGACTCTCCATGAAGCTTGGAAGGTTCGCCAGGCAGCGGCCACGCCTTCAGAAGGAGTGAGAAGCTGATCATCGTCGAAGGTAATTGGGCCCTCTCCTGCGCTCGGAGCTATCGATCGACCCAGATCTTCGTAGTAACGAAGTAGTCCAACGACAGCCACTTGTCCGGAGAGTTCTCCGTAACGAATGCCCGCTGTCTTCATTTGCTTCGCTACCCCTTGAATCCTTTTCAACCGGCGCAACAGAGAGATGTTGTCATCCGAAGGAAGCGTTCCAGTAGTACCGAAGTACTCCAGAACGCCTAGCATTTGGTCCATGACCTCCGCAGCTACCTTCTCAGACTTCAGCTTATCTTCAATTAGTGCATCCTTTGCTGAAGTTACTTATTCTAGTACTCCGGAGAGTCTAGCAACTCACGTAGTCAAAGAGTTCTTTTGATTCAATAGCTTGCTAGCTTCCTCTCGGAGCCTAACAAGCTCGGTCCCCGCAGTAGCGTGCTCCGACCGCATCCTTTCAATTTCTGCTCGAAGCACAATTCTTTCTGCTTCGAGCTCCTTGTTTGTAGCCTCCAAGCCTTGTCTGGCCCTGCGCTCCGTTGAAACCATATTGTCCATGTGAACCACTCGACCTTCGGAGATAGTGAGGTTTCATTGAAGAGTCTCGTTTTCCTCTCGAAGGCGAGTGATTTCGCATTCACTTGATATGTTCGCAGCTCGGGCCAAGACTGCTTGCTGAGAAAAGAAAAAACCAAGGTAAGAAATTATTTGTATATAAATTTGATGTTGTTTCGCAGATATTATGTACCTGGTAGGCTGCACGTTCCATGGCAACATTAAGCTCCGAACTCTCTGCCTCGCTCAAGATAGCCACCAACTCCGTCTCCCCGACTTCACGACTAGCTCGACCCAAAGGCTTGAGCAGAGTCCGAAGCCCAGTTCTTTGCTCCAAGAAAGGAGTTAAAAGGGGGAGAATTTTCGAGGCTTGCTGGTCATCCTCGCTTGGCGAAGGTTCGGAGTGTTGAGCTGAGGACTTCGGAGCTTCAGTAGACTGGCCCCCCTCAGTAGATTGGTTCTCGTCTGTTGACTCAGACGGAGTTGATCCTAAGCTTGGAGCAGGGAGGGGGTCCATCTTTCCTTTGCTTTTTCCTGGTCCCATCTGAATGGCTTCCAGGATTGGCTCCGAAGTCCTCGAAGGTCCTCGAGGTGTATCTTCGAGTTGGACCTCTTCTACAGAAGTGGGTTCTGCACAAGCAAAGGTATTATACATTGTATAATTTTGCAGAAAAGAACAAAAGAGTTATGCGAAGTTTACCTTCGACATTTTGGCGGCGGACGAGCATTGGACTGCTTGGAGGATCGAAGGCGAGATCTTCTTCGTCCGAATCAAGCGTCAAAACTTCGACTGCTGGAGCATCTCCCTGAACAGTCGTTTCTTCATCAGGAATCGAAGTCATAGTAACCTCGACTCCGCTCTCATTCATAGGGGCTCCGTCTTGGTCTCCCTCCTGAGGTAAATTCTCTTGAGCAGCCGGAGTCCTCACTTGTTCGAGGTTAACTTGAGACTCCAGCACGCTCGCAGCATCTTCAATATGCGTATCTGTTTGAGCTGCATCTTCATCAATCAACCTCTCCATTAACCTACCTTCATCCTCCTGAGAATCCGAGACTGAAGCTCTTGGGCTCGAAGGTGCGGGATTTTTAGGCTTTCGAGCCACCTTCTTGATTGGAGTCTTGGCCGAGCTTGAAGTCCCAGCTTCAGCTTTCCTTTTCTTGGGCCCTTTCTCCGAAGGCACCCAATCCACCAAAGGGGGCGGATTCAATTCAAGCAACCCCCATACTCGGTTGAATCGTTCCCAACTACCAACCAGTTTAACTCTCCATTCTTTTTCGGTTGGAGTTGGGGCGCCTAGAATCTTCTCCGAAGTTATCACAATCTTCTCCGAAGTCATAGGGGCTGAAGAAGCTGAAAAACAAGTTAAGTTGTTTTTTCCTTCGAATGAATATGCATAATATATGTTGTTTTCGAAGTTACCTGCAGGGCTCGAAGTTGAAGAAATTTTTCGGAGACCGCCTTCCAAATCCTCTTCGAAGATGATAGGCTAGTTGGCCATCAAAGGAGGGATTTGAAGCCCGAGGAATTCTTCGGCTAAGTCCCGCATACTCAGGCGGCGACTAATTTTTTGTAGCAGGCTGAGGCGAGCTTCGAGCTGGCCTGGATCCGGATGCACAAGAGCTTCCTTCCGAAAGTTTATGTCTTGAAGGGGTCCAGCTAGGTGACTGCTCGCCCCAACTTCGGCGTAAAACCACTTCAGAATCCAATCGGTGTACCACCTTGCATTGATAGCTTTAGCAGGAAATTGAAGGGCGTACTCGTCCCGAAACCTGAAGTTAATGCTTCCGAAGGCTACTACCATTTTCTCACCTCCAGGGCCTACGAAAGTCTTCGGCTGGCATGAAGCTTTGTGCAGTGCAGCGAAGATTTCTGCCCTCCCTTCGCAACCTTCGGCTCGCAACGCCCATTCGAAGTTGGCAAGTCGAGCTACTGCATTCGGAGAAAGTTGCGGGAGAGTGATGTGGAACAGATCCAATACCTCGGCTAAGAAGTCTATCGCTGGAAGGCCCAAACCGGCTTCGAAGAAGGCTTCGAAGACAACCACTTCTCCGGTCTTGGGGATGGAATGGTTTCTTTGCCAGGTTTGCGAATCATCACCCCCGAACTAATTCTGCCTTCTACTGCCACAGCAAGCGATTCCCTGCTACAGGTTGATGGTCCCAGTTGATAAGACTGGTCCGCATACTTCGTTGATGCCGGGAAGAAGCCTTGATCGCCTACATTTTGAGGATTCCCTCCTTCCGCCACCATGGTTGCCGCTGCGGGTGTTGGAGCTGCCATCGCCAATGATGCAGCCGCTGCTGCAGCAGTAGCCTGCTGTCGAGCCAAGGCTGAAGGTCCAGAACCCTTGGTTTTCTCCATGGAAACTAATGGATTGCTTTGGAAGAAGAATGGAGGCTAGGGCTCAAAGGATGTTTTGTTTGCTAGAAAGCGGTGGAAAGGTACTCAGAAAAGGTCTAGGTCCTTTATTTATAGCCCAGACTTTACATTTTTTACCGTTTATCCATGCCGTTTCGCATTCTTGCCCGTTACTTTTCTCTGAAATTAACGCATTGCGTAACTTCCGATAGAAGAAAGAAGCCAACAGCTATTTCTTCTAAGTCTAAAAAGACTTTCGGCTTCTTGAGTTAGTTCTAAGATGGTTCGAAAGTAATTGTCTTAAAATTGATTCGAAGTTTGCATCTTCACGTAGTTCAGAGATGGTTTAAATCTGCTAACCCCTACGCATGATTATTTTTCTTGCGTATATTGCTCTCCTAACATTACAGATTTAGCGGAGAAGCGTATTCGAGGGGCTACTGTTGGGGGAAAATATTCCATCCTCAGGGTTATTGCAGTAACAGGACAAAGACAGACGATTGATTCAACAGTTTCTAGACTGCATCTTCGGAGATGCGTTGAGTCAAGTTCGAAGTATGAAGACAGACCCTGGTTCGGAGTATATCTTCGAACATGGACTCTTCTAAGATCTTTTCTGCCAGCTAAGATGGAAGACTTATCTTCTTTCTCATTAGATTAGTCTTTTACCATTTTAGCCCTATTAAGGGTACCGAATAGTTTCCACTATGTCGGTTGTAATAGAGGGGTAAAGAGGTATTTTCCTTAATGTTTGGGCCTATTAATACCCCCCATTTTACCCTGTAATACGGACCGAATACAAGTTATTCAATACACACTTTCGAACTATTCTAAGCTATTATCCTTTCGGAGGCTTAGAACAGTTTGCTTCGCAAACACTTCGTTTTTTAGTTTCTATTCTTCAGAAACCTGTTAGCGTAATCTTTTATGCCAACATCAACTTTTCCACTTCATCTGTAGCAAGGATAGCCCTCTCCGTAGATAGCTTCTGGAGTCCTTGCCGAAAAGGCCGAACCTTCAGGTTCACAAGTAAACTATGCTCAATAATATCCCGACTGACTCCGATAATGTCCTCATCGGACCAAGCAAAGATATCTAAATTCTTTTCAACTACTTTTTCTAATGAAGTAGCGACTTCTGGAGGCATGTCCTTGCCAAACTGAAATGAATATTCTTTGCCATCTTTGACAATAACCTTCGTTAAGATCTCCCCTTCAGGGCTTGGCCTTGGGAAGGACATTTTCGAAGGTTCGCCTAAAGCAGAAAAATCCTCCGGGTTGCCTTGCACGCTGTTCACCTGTCTCGGGTCAAGAGGAGGGCCATGACCATATTCCGCTCTTCGCGTAGTGGCCTGATCTCCGAAGACAGTGAGCACTCCTGCTTGTGTGGGCATCTTCATACACAGATAATTATGATGCGACATAACTCCGAATTGATTCAACATGCCCCTTCCGAAGATAACATTGTATGCGTATGGGGCATCCACAACATCAAAAATCATTGCCTCCGTCCTGGCCAGTAGGCCCTCTCCGAAAGTAACCTCCAGGCCTATTTGGCCGAGGGCATCAAGAGGGGGTCCTGCGAAGCCTTGCAAAGGATGAGCTGCTGGGAGAAGATGCTTCCTGGAGATGCTAAGTTGATCAAAAGCTTGGACAAAGATAATATCTGCTGAACTCCCTCCGTCGATCAGTACTCTCTAGACCTCAGTCCCTGCTATGTCGGCAGTGATGACAAGTGGGTCTGCATGTGGAAACTTTATTCTAGCTTCATCATCTGTAGAAAAAGATATCGGCACATGGGACCATTCAGGCATAGTAGCTGCGGACGAAGAAGTTCCAATATGGCCCACTTCTCGGACATATTCTCTTCTCTGCCTCTTCGACATACTTCCGAGGGTCCCTCCTCCGGAGATGGGGAGGACTACTCTTTTCCCTCGATCCTGACCATCTTCCTACTTCGGAGGTGGCATAACATTGACCACCGGAGGCCGTCTTGAAGAGTCGAAGTTCTCTATACGTGCCATAGCCTGGACAGGCTCCAGACGCACCTCGGTCAGTAGTGCCTCGACCAGAAGTTCTTTCAAGGTACTCGCCTCTTAAAGCGAGTATAGGCTTACACGCATCAGTTGCGTGACTTCGATTCTCACCATGGACACAGCAGAAGAAGGCCTGGGCTTTGCCAGCCGGCTTCCCTGGTGGCCTCTAGCCATTGATCTTGCTTCCTGAAGGTTGCGAAGTCCTAGGAGCAAATTTCTGCGGAGGTGCAATGTTCAAGACTTCTGAACGAGGATGCTTTTACCACCGAGGCCTGTCATGCTGAGCTTTGAAGCTAGGCCCCTACGGCTGTGTTGAAGTCTTCACTTCCATCTTGACTTCTTGCATGATTGACGGAGTTGCGGTAGTTCTCTGAAGCCATCCCTGTTCTGACCTTGCATACTCTTCGAAATAAGTCATCAACTGAGCAACAGAAGATATCTGCTTCCGGTGAAGTTTATCAAGGAGGCCCGCATGGGTAACTACCTCTCGAGTTGCATCAACTACAGAGGATGTAGTAAACCCTCGAATTTGTGACTTCGTATGAGCGAAGCGCTTGAAATAGTGCCTTAAAGTCTCTCCGGGGAGCTGCTTCACCTGGAAAAGACTTCCTGTTGACATTGGGGGTACAAAGGTACCATGAAAATTGCTTATGAACTTCTTCCTTAACTGCTCCTAGGTTCTAATTGACCCTGGCTTCAGGGACCAGAACCACCGCAGAGCCACCCCTTCAAGAACTAGAGGGAAGCACTTGGCCATAGTGTCTCGCACTCCTCCACTGGCCTCAATTGCTAATGCATAAGAACGGGAGAACTCCCCAGGGTCTTCGTGTAACACCCCAAATTTCCAAAACAATAAAAATATTATTAAATTCAATTTCTTGGAATTTATATTTCTGAAAATACTTCTAATACCCCTTTATACCCCTTTGAACTACAACATAGAGCAGATGGCCAAACTAGGAGGTGAAACTTTTTGTATATGATCCTAAGACCAAAATATATTTTTGAGAATTTTCATAAATTTTTACCAACCTTGGAAGTAGCCCTAAGATTTTAATCCATTTTCTGGAATTATTTTTATTCAGAAAACCTTTAGAACAGTAATGGGCTCCCCTCCCTCATTTCCCTCTCTCCGTGCCGGCCCAGCCCACTCCCAACCGTGCGCGCCTTCTGACCAGTGGAGCCCACCCGTCAGTGACCCCCTCTCCTCTCTCGCGCGCACCCGACAAGCCGACCCCACCTGTCGGCGCCAACCCTTTCCCCCTCGCGCTCGAGCCCGGCCCCACCCGTCAGTCGCCACCCCGCTCGCTCGTACTCGCTGGCCAGTGGCCCCCACCTATCGGATTCGTCTTCCCCGCGAGATCCGCCCCCAAATCTCCCCCCCTCTCGCCGGCCGACGCCATTACTCGCCTCGGATCCCTTGCCCCCGACCCCCTCCCCTCGAATTAAGCCCGACAATCAAACCCCCGCGTCGCGCTGACCGTTTCCCCCCATTAAACCCGATCGATTCACGTCCAGGTTCGGTGAATCGAGCTCAACCCGAGCTCGCCGGCGCTTAAACGCGTTTTAATCCCGGCCACCGCAGACTACGCCCTCTCTGCCCCCGCCGATGGTCCTATTTAAACCCCCTGGCCACCCGGATTTCACCCTCACGCTCACACGCTACGAGAACCGACAGAGCCATCGCACTCCGCATTTTAGCGCACCACCATCGCCCTCGCTCCAGCCGTCGCTCGCCGCCGCTAGAGTCCCCCTCCGTCCCCGCCGACCGCACCGCCGTGACCGCCAGGACCTCACCAATCTCGGCCACCACTCCGTCGTCGACGAACCTCGCCGGATCGCCGTCGTCACCGAGGACCCAAACATCGCCGCCGCCTCCGCTCGTCGCCGGCCTCACTCCGTCGACCGCTCGCCGCCGCAAGGGTACCCTCGTGATCCCCGTAGCCCCCTCTTTCCATTTTAGGCCTTAGACCCGACCGCCGTCGACCGCCGTGGCCGCTGTCCCGCTCGCCGTCGTCGGAGAAGACGACTGGCACGGGTCTAGTACCCGTGCCGTGTCGGATCTAATCCGGGCCGTACGATCTGGATCTAACGGTACCAGTTAAATCCCATGTGCGATTTAATCTGCGCCGTCGGATCTGAGCGAAGGGGTACGTTTTAATCTCGTGCGTACGTTGGTATTCAAAACCCGCGTTTAATCTCGTGCGTCCACGTGGTACCGGTTCGAACGTTTTTATCCTGGTCGTCCATTATAACTTAAGCGCCCCGCCTCGCCCTCGCGCGTCGGATCTGGATCCGACGGTCCAGATCGACCCGGCGCACGCGCACAGTGCGCAGGTTCACCGTGGGCCTGGCTCACCGTGGACCCGAGGGGTTTAAAAATTGAAAATGAATTTCAGAAATACTTTAACTTGTAAAATTCATATCTGGTGCATTTGAACTCTAAAAATTGCCATTCCACTTTCAGAAAATTCATAATATTATTCTCTACATGTTTATGCAATAAAAACAGTAGGTTTACTTTGAATTTTTCATGTTTATTTAAATAAGTATTCAAATGCCCTTAGGATTAAAATATAAATTCAAATATTCAAACTTCAGAAAATTTATATATTTATTTCTTTCTGTTTATATACTAGAACCACAGAGTTTTCTCTGAACCATTCATATTAAATTAATTAGAAAACTTAAGGTGGTATTATTCACACTTAAAAACCCTTTTATGAAAAACCATAATTCATTTTGATTCATTTTAAATTATTTATGAAATAAATTTCAGAACCTTAACAACTGATTTTCTTTAAAATCAAACCAACTTAAACCCATATGCTTGTTGTGTGATTTTACGTTGTTTATATAGAATGTTGTATTTATTTTACTTTATTATTATTGAAAAGACTACGACGCCGTCGAGGAGCCGGAATACTTCCCGGAAGTCCCTCCCTCGCCTTTCGCTGAACAAGGCAAGTCACCAAACCAATCTCTTGAGCATATTGAACCCATGTTTGGTTAAACTATCGCTACAACACATAGGTTATATATGCATTAGTCAAATGAACCCTTACAATATATTTATTTAGGATCCCCCGACCTTGATGTGCAACCCAAGCCATGCTCTCTAGCCTAAACTCCTTGTCACCATATGATAAATGTTATTAGCTAGTGTCCAATGTATCGACACGATCGCTATAGGATAAAAATGAGTCGTAATACTTGGTTCTACTATATGATCCCCATGGTTTCTTATCTATGGAATTCTGTCGGTGTGGAGTTATGGTTGTGAGTGAATGCATGGTGGGTTCCGGGTGCAAGCTAGGACATTGGTCAGTAGCACCCGGGGCACTATAAGGACCGGTCTGAGGGATCCGTTGCAATACACTTACGTACTAACCACAAGTCTAGTGGGTAAGTCCTAACTAAGGTATGGGTTGTTCCAAACCGAGGCCACCATTTGGAGATGGGTCAAGTTGCACCCGCGGGTGACTTGTACCAATGTGGCGCAAAAGGGGGTGCGACGTTAGCCGGGATGCGGCCTGGCGCGCCGGCGAAACCTAGAGCGGGTGGTTATCGCTTGGAACATTTCATGCCGAGGTTTTGGCACGAGTTCCCATGGTATGGGTCATCTTGTTTGGGATGAGTGCGTGCCTTGTGGGTACAGTAGTACATCTCTGATCAGAGTCTTAAATCTTTTCGAAAAGTCGAGCCCACGGTCAAGGGCGGGTTGCGTGACATCCCCCAGTTAGTTTACTTTGAATATGTATGTGCATGATGGATTGACATGTAAGGACTGTTGTGTGAGGAGGTAAAACGTACTCCTCGAGTTAGATGGTGATGTTGATACTCATATTTACTTTTCCGTACCATAAAATGTGATTACATTAAATGCAATAATTGTAAACATACTTTTCCGCACTTTGAGCCATTACCCTTCCTTGTTTATTACCCTGCATTACTATTTGCATTTGCGGTGGCTTGTTGAGTACTTTTTGTACTCATACCCGTTGGACACCACAGAGGATGCTTACTACGAAGATGGTCTGGAGTAGCGACCCAGTCGAGAAGAAAAATCCTGAAGAAGATGTTCGTCATGCTGTTTTCTATTATTTTACTTTACTATTTTATTAAAACAATGATGTAATAAATATGGTCTGCGTACCATGCATACTGTCGTATGTACGATTGTCGCATGATGAACCTCTTGTATTATTGTTTTTCTTACGAAATTCAATAATGTCTCGATTTGTTAAATCGGGGCGTCACACTTCGTCTCCAGCATATTTGCAAAGCTTCGAAGTTTTAAACATAGAATCGAAGCGCACTTTTTGTAACTCGGGATGCAGCGGAGACTCGGTGTCGAAGGAAGCGTTCTCAGGGGCTTCAGGATAATGAAGTTCGTCGTCTTCGGGCACTTCGGGAATGACTGGGGTGGCCTAAGAATGAAGCCTATCTGCGGCTTCTTGCCGCCATCTTGCTACTTCAGCTTGGAGACTAGCCATTTGAGCGGCCTTATCGCCAAGACCATCTTCATCTCCTCCGGAAGGACCTTCCGGGTCTTTAGAGCTGTATGCATCAGTTCGAAGTGGAACTTGAGGTGGAAGAGGAACTCCGGTTGGCTGAAGTATGGATGGAGTTGAGGGAGGAACTCCGTATGCTCGAGAAAGGGGAATCCCTTACGGAGTGTGAGGTGGAGGAAATTTCAAAGGTCCTCCGACCTCAACTGTGTTTGAAGATCTTGCTCCGGAGGTCCGAGGGGACCTCCGAGTAGGACTACCAACTAAACTCTGCTTGGGAGGCATGGTTCGAGAATTTGGTAGAGAACAAAGTTTTTTGGACTATAGTCCCCATGGACGGCGCCAACTGTTGGCGTAAAAGATTACGCTAACAGGTTTCTAGAGATTAGAAACTAACAAACGAAGTGTTTGCGAATTAAACTATTTCAAGCCTCCGAAAGGATAATAGCTCAAAATAGTTCGAAGGTGTGTATTGAATAACTCAGTATTCGATTCTCTTTACAGGGCAAAACGGGGGGTATTTATAGGCCCAAACATTAAGGAAAAGACCCTTTTGCCCCTCTGTTACAACCAACATAGTGGAAACTATTCGGTACCCTTAATAGGGCTAAAACGGTAAAAGACTAATCTAATGAGAAAGAAGATAAGTCTTCCATCCTAGCTGGCAAAGAAGCTCTCGGAAGAGTCCATGTTCGAAGATATACTCCGAACTAGAGTTCGTCCTTATACTTCGAACTTGATCCAATGTACTTCCGAAGTTGGATGCTGGAAGCCTTCAATTAAATCACCCGCCTTTGTCTTGTTATAGCAATAACCCTGGAGGTGAAGTATTTTCCCCCAACAACAGGGCATCGAAAGGCTGTCTTGTAAATGTCCTCTTCGTCCATAGAGATTTGATTATAACCAGCATTGCCATCAAGAAAACTTAGTACCTTGTGTCCTAAACCATCGTTGATTAGCATGTCAGCTATCGGCATCGGATACATGTCCTTCAGAGTGGCCTTGTTCAGATCACTGAAATCAATACATACTCGTATCTTGCCGCTCCCTTTCTTCTCTACAGGCACAATGTTAGCGGCCCATTCTGCGTACCTGCATGGCCTAATAAATCTAGCTTCGAGCAGTCGCTCTACTTCTTCTTTAACTCAATCATAGACGGCTAAGTTAAAGCGGCGAGGAGACTGTTTATAAGGCCTAAATCCGGACTTGATAGGTAGCCGATGCCCTACGAGCTCACGGCTTAGTCCCGACATCTTGCTATATTCCCATGTGAAACAATCGACATACGACCAAAGCAACTTTATTACTTCGGCCTTTTCATCACGTTGTAAATGTTGGTTTACAAAAGTCGGCCTTGGGATGCTACCATCGCCTATTTCAACTTCCTCTAAGGGATCGGCCAACAAAAAACCTTGTCCTAATTTTTCTACTTCGCTAAAGTCCTCGATGGCTTCGGCAATACCATCTCTAGTAGACCAATACTGCTCTACACGAGACTTTAGCCAATCCATATTACTCTTTCTAGACATGACTACTAATATAAAAACAGTTGTGCTACACCAGCCGACTTTACAGACACTGGTACAAAATGTCCTCTGGACATGCTAACAAAACCGTAATCCGAAAGATCTCTACTTGACAGACACTCTACCTTGTTGTGAATGGCGTCAACTGATACATAGGCCAATGCCACTTAGGCTGAAGTGTCTACTGGTATGACGTCTACTTCATCGTCGTCCCACTGAATTAGGCACTGGCGCAGAGTAGAAGGAATGCACCAATTTGCGTGAATCCAGTCGTGTCCAAGCAGCACGCTGTAGTTACCTTGTACATCGACGACAAAGAACGTTGTTGGCAACATATTGTTGCCTACTATCAACTCCATGGAGAGCATGTCCTTGGCCTCGGAACTCTTCTTCAAAGCGTCCTCATCACTACCAAGATTCTTCAACAGCGAGTAGGGCATTAGGTTAACAGTGGCACCACCGTCAACAAGCATCCAGGAAATCAGCTTTCCATCAATGTGGCCCTTGACGTAGAGAGGCTTCAGATGGCGAGCCGAGTTCTCGGGCTTCTCAAAAATAGCGTTGCACGATATGAGGTTCAACTGAGCGACCTCGGCCTCGTCCTGTGGTAGAGCGAATTCGACAGGCAGCAGGATGACATTGATGTCCATCGCTTGGGGTGCAGGCCATTTGGAGACAGACGAGTTGTCTTTGTCGTGCATGTCTTCCTCATCGTCGCTTGGACTAGGAGCCGGATTTGTTATCTCTTTGGTCGAGGGTGGATTTCTTCAAAGAAAGCATCGTGCTCGTCCTCGGCCTTCTTCTCGCGCATCTCCTGTGCCCGTAGTAATTGTAGACGCCTTTTTTGTGATTTGGACATGCCTAGAGGAGCCCAAGATGGTTGTGGCTTGGTGCTAGGTGCCACTGCTTGGTTCCTGTCAACTCTGGCCGAAGTGGTACTACCTACCTTGGCCTCGCGCACTCTATATTCGGAGGATCCTTCATTGCGGACTCCGGCAATTGAACCAACCTTGTTCGGTCGATCAGACCAGGCTCCGGCGCGGGCTTTGGCTGAAGCAGGGGACTTACCTCTGTCAGACTTCGGCGATGGAGCCTTCGGGATTGGGACTTCCTGAGGAGCCATGCTGAATAGCGTGGGCCTCATGACTCCAGAAGTGATGAATCATTGTCAACGATAGTCAAAGAGGACAGAAGAAGAGAGGAGATCTGTTGTTACATGGGCCACGTGTGACTCAGGTACACGGGCAGCAAGCGATTGTCGGGCAGAGGAGGCTGCGAAGTCGCGCTGGCCCAATCTGGGTACATGGGCCAAGAGCAGCAGAAGACCCACTGGGCTGTTGACCAGGATTGACTCAGGTACACGGGCGGTGAGCGATTGCCGGGCTAAGAGAGCTACGGAGTCGGGCCAGCCCAATCCGGGTACCTGGTGCAAAGTCGGTGGAGGCTTTGTCAGTTTCGGCACAAAACTGACAACCGTTGATCTTGTATCCGACTGTCCAGAAGAGAAGCCGTAGTCACTATGAAAGCTGTAACACCCCAAGAAATAAAAACAAATAAAATAAAAGAAAAGGATTATTTAAATCATTTCTGAATTTATCCATTTAAGAAAAATCCTATAAGAACCCAAATAAAGCCAAACAGGGAGAAATACTAAAAATTTGGACCTGAAATTTTTATGAGATGAACTAAAGACTAAAACATAATTTTAGGAATTTTTACAAATTTTTATCAACAGTGATTCAACACTTAATCAAATAAATGAATTACTGGAATTATTTTAAATCAGAAAAGATATTAAATCCCTAATGGGCCGCAACCCTGAATTCGCCTAAGCCCAGCCCAGTCCAAACCGTGAGTCACTGACCCGTGGGTCCCGCTTGTCAGCACCGCTTTCCCTCTCTCCTCCCGCCCGCGCCCGCCTCGGCCCCACCCGTCAGCCTCCGTCACTCCCTTTTCGCCCTCTGACCAGCATGGCCCATCTGTCGGCTCCTTTCCTATTTGGTTCACCCATTGACAGGTGGGGGCCACTTGTCAGATCCATCGTCTCCGATGGAAACCCTCTCTCCCCTTTCCTTCCCCGGCGATCACCTTCCGTTTTCCTCGCCGCCGGCCGCCCGCGTTCGCTTGATTCACCCCGGATCGCCTTTCCCGAACGCCGACGACCCCATTCCTTCTTTAGCCACGCGTTTTCACGCTTATGGCAGTACATCCGAAGCTTTTGGAAACCTCGCCGGAGCTCTCGGGAACCCCTCGGTTCCCTGCCATCCAGACGCCGGCGACCCCCCTATTTAAACCCCCTACGACCTCCGCACTCAGCCCACGCCAGCCAAGCCCTCCCTGAGCGAAAGCAGAGCACCGTCGCCCTCTTTTCGAACTTCGGGTCTGCTCCATCTCCGGCAAACCCTCACCCTCGATCCCGACCTCCTCCGCCCTAGCCACCGCCACCAGAGTAACCGTCGACGACCGCCCGTCCTCAGCCACCCCTCCGTTGGCCAAGAACGCCGCTGGATCTTCGTCGCAGTCGAGCACCCGAACACTCTCCGTCGTCTACGCTCGCCGCCGATCACCTCCAGGCCCCCATTGTCGCCACCAAAGGTACTATCAGGACCCCCTTCACCTCCGCATTCCATTTTTGGCCCTAGCTAGGCCCCTAGGCCCTCGCCGCCGCCGCCGTAGCCGCACCCGAGCCAGCCGTCGCAGGAGACGAAGGGTAAAATACCCTCGTCACAACGTGCCGTGCCGGAATTCATCCGAGCCGCACGATCTGGAGCGAACGGTCCAGATTAGATCCTATAGGATCTAATCTGAGCCCTCAGATCTGGTCAAACTGGTATCCTTGGATCCTGGCCGTTGATCGCTATTTAAATAGTTGACTCAATCTGGTGCGTCCACGCGTACCCTTTCGCTACGATTTAATCACAGTCGTCCGATTTCATTAAAGCCTTCCCGCCTCGCGCCCGACCGCCAGATCCAGATGCGACGGTCCTAGATCGGCCGGTCCACGCGCACAGTGCCGCGGTCCACTGTGAGCCTGGCTCACCGTGGACCAGAGACTGTTTTTCAGTTTAAATAAAATTCCAGAAAATTGTTTAACTTTGAAAATTCATAACTTGCTCATTTTAACTCCAAATTTCACCATTCAAATTTTGTTAAATTCAGTATATTTTTCTCTACACTTTAATGCCATAAAAACAGTATGTTACCTTAGCACAAAATAAACTTATGGATTAAATAAATAAAAACCCCTTAGGGAAAAATTAATAATTCAGGAAAAGAATTAATAAAAAACCCCAAAAACTTAACTTTTAATATTATTAAATGCAACCCCTGAATAATAAAGCTCCAATCACATATTTAAATCATAAAATTTGTATGGTTATGTTTTGGGATGCTTTATTGAATATATTGTTTATTTATTTATTTTTCCGTATCAAGAAGACTACGAGTTCGTCGAGGAGCCGGAGTTCTACCCCGAGGTTCCTCCATCACCATTTGCTGAACAAGGCAAGTCATCGACCACCTCTGTGGAAACAGTTGATCATCATTGAGCCCATGTTTTAATAAATTATCACTATAACAATATTAGCTAGTGCCCAATGTACCGGCACAACTGCTATAGGATAATAAGAATGAGTCGTAGATAGATGGATTCTGGTATATGAAATACCCCGTTATTCTTGTCTCTGGACTCTGTTGGATTTGGCTAGGTTATATGTATGGTGGGTTCCGGGTGCAAGCTCGGGCATTGGTTTGTCGCACCCGGTGCACTATAAGGACCGGTCTGCGGGATCTGTTGCAAAGCACTTCCGTACCAACCACAAGTCTAATGGGTAAGTCCTAACTGGAAGTATGGAATACTGCGGCTCAATGCACCATAGAGGAGGGGGCAAGGGGCTAGCCTACGGGCGACTTGTACCGACGAGGCTCAAGGGGGGGTATGGTGGGGTGCCGATGCGTCGGGACACCATATGAAACCCATAAGAGGGTGCTGTTGAGTCGAGGAGGACTATATGGAAGGTTTTGGCACGAGTTCCCGTGAAATGGGTCATCTCGTTACACTTCGGTGTAGGTGATGAGTGCGTGCCTTGTGGGTACAGTGGTACATCTCTGATCAGAGTAAAATCAATCTTTTCGAAAAGCCGAGCCCACGGTCAAGGGCGGGTTATGTGACTACTCGCAGTTAGTTTACAATTGTTTGAATAGTTGAGTTATTCATGGCATGTAAGGACTGTTGAGCGAGGTGGGGCTGACTGTACCCCTCGAGTTAGAAGATGATGATGCATACACATGTTTACATTTTAGTACTAATAAATTGCTCACATTAAATTGCTTTACAAATTACTCGCTTCCGCAAAACTAGCCACTATCTCCCTTGTTATTACCTTGCATTATATTTGCATTCGGTGGCTTGCTGAGTACTCCTGTACTCACCCCGTTGACTTACAACATCAGAGCCCGTCTACTATGAGGAGGATATAGGTCTGGAGTAGCAACCCAGTCAAGGCAAGACTGGAAGGAGGCGTTCATCTAGGACCCTTATTTTATTAGTTTCTCTACACCTTTATTCACTTTTGTATTAATGCGGTCTACGAACCGTGAATGATTGCCCGTATTGTACATGGTCGCATGATGAACGTCTTGTTTTATTGATTTTCTATGGAATTTCAATAAAATCCTGAATTATTAAATCGGGGCGCGACAAGATGGTATCAGAGCCGACTTGACTGTAGGAAGCCAAACAGACCTGACCTAGGAACCTATACTTACTATATTTTTACAAAATTACTTAACCTCTCATCTTCCGGGATTTTTCACAAAAATTTTCTCTCTTTTGTAGATGCTGGTCCATACCATGAGCGGGACACTTCGTGACGAGGCCGGATTCATCCGCGAGCTTCACGTACTCGTCGACTTCTTGGGATTTCCCCATGAGCCCGCGTTCCACGGGATCTTCCCCGATGCGAGCGAGAGTTACTGCGAGGTTACGGTTGTTATCCGCCCCTCCGCCACGCATCCACCCTTCTACACCCATGGAGTCGGAGGACCTTCCTTCGTGGTGGCCAGCCAGCGAGCCGCTCTTCAGTCCCTCGCCGAGCTTCGACTGGTCTACGACTGCCACCTCCGCGACACCATCTACCGCTTCATGCCAATGCGCACACCCGGGAGTCACCGCAGCATCTACATCAGCTCCCTCACGTAGAGCAACTCCGCCATCGCCCGCACCATGAGACTTCTGGAGGCCATGGACAACCTCCACACAGAAGCCATCCTCGACGCAGACAGCCAACACGACACCATCGACTACTACCGTCACTCGTCAGAGAACCTGAATCACGAGAATGCCGAACTCCGACGACAGGTCCAACAGAACCCGCAGCTGACTCTCGGGGTAGAGGAGTTGAGGCGTCAGAACGAACTTCTACGCCAGGGCGCCATGGTCAACACCCAGCTCCGTCATCGGCTCAAGGAACTAAAGAAGGACCTTGAGGAGATCGCACCTCTTCCACCTCGCAAGAAGACACCCCTTCGGATCCCCACGGTGAGACCCAAGAGGATCTCCCACAACGCACCACCCGCCGGACCATCCAGCTCCTCGACCCCGACCGCCTCCCACGAGCCCGAGATCGAGCCGTCCCCCGAGCTACCATAGACGTAGATTTACGGTTGATTGCTTT
Organism: Zizania palustris; assembly: GCA_019279435.1. Taxonomy (NCBI): domain Eukaryota; kingdom Viridiplantae; phylum Streptophyta; class Magnoliopsida; order Poales; family Poaceae; genus Zizania; species Zizania palustris. The sequence goes on from JAAALK010000282.1 coordinate 36,197,867, forward strand.
TTCATTTTGCTTGATTGTAATATCATTCATGTCAATAATATAAGGCATGAATGAAGAAATAAATAAATGTAACCGCAAGAACGGTACTTTTGAAATAAAACATAAAAGAATTCTCTGAATTAAATATTGTCTACATTGGAAACTTCAGGATGACCAACACTCAGGGCTCCGACGCTCCTAACGGAGGAGACAACAGAAACCTGCCTCAGTGGGGAGCAACGGGGCAAAGGCAGGCCCCAATCGCTAACCACCCCACAGTGGCTGAGATGATGGCCACGCAGAACCAGCTGGTTACTGCTTTGCTAAACCAGATGCAACAGCAGCAGCAGCAGATGCAGGAGCAGCAGGCTCTTTTATTTCGCCTCCACCAACAGCCCGAGCTGCCCCGACCCGCCACACCAGCTCCCGCTCCCGCCTCTCAGCTCTCGGAGTTCTTCCGAGTCCGCCCACCAACCTTCTCAAGCACCACTAACCCCATGGAAGCTGGGGATTGGTTGCGAGCTATCGAGAAGAAGCTCGATCTTCTGACCTGCACAGAGCAGGAAAAGGTGGCCTTTGCCACCCACCAACTCCATGGACCCGCCGCAGAATGGTGGGACAACCTGCGAGAGACCCTACCCGAGGGACACGCCAACACTTGGGCGGAATTCTCAGCTGCCTTCCGTGCCGCGCACATCCCCGACGGACACATAGCACAAAAACAGCAGGAGTTCAGAGATCTGCAGCAGGGGAGCAGATCTGTGACAGAATATTTGCACGAGTTCAATCGTCTGGCCAGGTACGCACCTCAGGAGGTCCGTACGGAGGCGGCCAGACAGGCCAAGTTCCTTAGGGGACCGAAGGATGAGTTGTCCCTACAACTCATCTCTGGAGATTTCACCAACTTTCAAAAGTTGGTGAACAAAGCTATTATGCAGGAGACCCAACAGAATAAGGTCGACCTGAAGAAGAAGCGGATGATTGCCTTCAGGCAGAACCAAGGCATGGCACAGAGGCCCCGATTCACCCCTTCTTCATCAGCACCACAGTATCACCCCTGCCCTGTGTATCGTCCGGCACCACCCGCCGCCAATGCCGGAACCAGTCAACCTCGCCCCGCTCCCGCCGCACCAGCTGCCCCAGTCAAGAAGCCGGAGGTTCTGAGAGACAGGCATGGCAAGCCTGTGGTATGCTTCAACTGCCGCCAAGAAGGGCACTACTCCCACTAGTGTCCTCATCCCAAGCGTGTCCAAGGCGTCGCATCAAACCCCGCCGTCCGAGCCAAAGTCAACCACGTCACCGCCGAAGAAGCCCAGGCCGCCCCGGAAATTGTTATGGGTAAGTTTACGATACATTCATCACTTGCAGTGGTATTATTTGACACCGGAGCTACCCACTCCTTCATATCAACCGCTTTTGTGGAAAGAAATGCCTTGAATATAAGTGAACTACCCAGACCAGTATTGATAGCTACCCCGGGCAAGCAAACCCTCGCCTATTCCTTTAGTCCAAGGGTATGGGTAGATATCAAGGCACGATATTCTGGGCCGACCCCATTCTAATAGAATGTCAAGGTTTGGATCTAATTCTAGGGATGGATTGGTTAAATAAACATCAAGGAGTGATAGAATGTGCCCAGAGGAAAGTGACTGTAACCAGTGAAGAAGGAACTACCGTCACATTCCAGATGCCAAGCATGAAGACTGGAAGACCAAGACTACATCAGATCACCTTGGAGGAAATACCAGTCGTCAGTGAGTACCCGGACGTATTTCCAGAGGATTTACCAGGGATGCCACCCAGGAGGGACATCGAGTTCAGGATTGACTTGGTGCCCGGAACCACCCCTATTTACAAGCGACCATACCGGATGGCCGCTATTGAGTTAGCCGAGATGAAGCAGCAATTGGAGGATCTCGAAAGAAAAGGGTACATCAGACCAAGTACATCGCCGTGGGGTGCCCCCGTTATTTTTGTCGAGAAGAAAGAGGACAAGGCCAAGCGGATGTGTGTGGATTACCGCGCCTTGAATGAAGTGACCATCAAGAATAAGTACCCATTGCCTCGGATCGATGATCTCTTCGACCAGCTAAAAGGAGCTACGGTATTCTCAAAAATCGACCTGCGTTCTGGTTATCATCAGTTAAGGATTCGAGAAGAGGATATACCCAAGATGGCTTTTACCACCCGTTATGGATTGTACGAGTGCACAGTTATGTCTTTTGGATTGACCAACGCCCCTGCATTCTTCATGAATATGATGAATAAGGTGTTCATGGAATATTTGGACAAATTCATCGTAGTCTTCATAGACGACATTCTCATTTATTCCAAGGACCAGAAAGAGCACGAGACTCACCTCCGGTTAACCTTAGGGAAGCTAAGGGAACACCAATTGTATGCCAAGTACAGCAAGTGTAAATTCTGGACGGCTGAAGTAAAATTCCTTGGACACATCATCTCTGCGCAAGGAATCGCAGTAGACCCTGCCACCGTAGAAGCAGTTACGGATTGGCTGCCACCCACGAATGTATCCGAGATATGAAGTTTCCTGGGTTTGGCCGGATATTATCAGAGATTCATTGAGAATTTTTCTAAGTTAGCCAAGCCAATGACCAAGTTGTTGCAGAAAGGAGAAAAGTTTGAATGGACTCATGAATGCACTCTCAAGACCCGTTTGGTATCTGCACCCATATTAACCCTACCCGATATACGGAAAGACTTCCATGTTTATTGTGACGCATCTCGCCAAGGATTGGGATGTGTTCTTATGCAAGAGGGAAAAGTTATATCCTATGCCTCCCGACAGTTGAGACCCCATGAGTTGAACTACCCGACCCATGATTTGGAATTAGCCGCAGTAGTGCACGCCCTTAAGATTTGGAGGCATTATTTAGTTGGAAATCATTGTGAGATCTTTACGGATCACAAGAGCTTGAAGTACATCTTCACACAGCCGGACCTCAACTTGAGGCAAAGACGATGGTTGGAGCTAATAAAGGACTATGACTTAGGTATTCACTACCACCCCGGAAAAGCAAATGTGGTAGCGGATGCGTTAAGTCGCAAGGGATATTGCACAACCATGATGATTCAAGAACACGCACCCTTGTTATGTAGAGAGATGGAAAAGATGAATCTTGGATTAACCACAAGAGCAAACCTAGCCACCATGGAGACCCAGCCAGTTCTATTTGAGCAGATCCGTGAGGCCCAGTTAGAAGACCCGGATATAGCTGCCATTAGGAAGAACATGAGACAAGGAAAAGCCCCCGGATTTTCAGAGGATGAGAAGGGCACCATATGGTTTGGAACCAGGATATGTGTGCCGGATAAGCCGGAAATAAAAACCCTTATCATGAGAGAAGCCCACGAGACGTTGTACTCCATTCATCCCGGCAGTACCAAGATGTACCATGACCTGAAGGAGCGTTATTGGTGGGTTAGCATGAAGAGGGAAATTGCACAGTTTGTCACCGAATGTGACACCTGCAGGAGGGTAAAAGCTGAGCATCAGAGACCTGCAGGGCTGCTGCATCCATTAAAAGTGCCTGAATGGAAGTGGGAAGAGATCGGAATGGACTTCATCACCGGAATCCCAAAGACCCAACTTGGATATGATTCTAATTGGGTGATTATTGACTGACTTACGAAGGTAGCGCACTTCATAGCCGTTAAGACGACCTTTAGTGGTCCTAAGCTTGCAGAGCTATACATGGCCCGGATCGTGTGTCTTCATGGAGTGCCCAAGAAGATAGTATCTGATAGAGGAAGTCAGTTTACCTCCCGTTTCTGGAAGAACCTTCAAGAAGAGATGGGCACGAGATTGAATTTTAGTACTGCCTACCACCCTCAGACGGATGGACAAACGGAGAGGGTGAATCAGATATTGGAGGATATGCTGCGAGCATGTGTCTTGGATTTTGGAGCCACTTGGGACAGGAGCTTGCCATACGCTGAGTTTTCGTATAACAACAGCTATCAAGCCAGTCTTCAGATGTCTCCTTTTGAAGCCCTATATGGACGTAAGTGCAGAACGCCTCTACTTTGGGACCAAACTGGTGAATCCCAAGTGTTCGGAACGGACATTCTTTGTGAAGCCGAGGAGAAAGTACGGATCATCAGAGATCGACTCAAGACAGCCCAATCACGACAGAAAAGCTACGCGGATAATCGACGTCGAGATCTAGCCTTTGAAGAAGGAGATCATGTCTATCTTCGAGTTACGCCTCTCCGTGGCACTCAACGGTTTAATATGAGAGGAAAGTTGGCCCCTCGATATGTTGGACCATTTCCTATTGTTCGACGCCAAGGCAAAGTTGCGTATCAGTTGGAACTACCACCCTCATTGGCTGGAGTGCATGACGTGTTTCACGTATCCCAACTCAAGAAGTGTCTGCGCGTTCCGACAGAACAAGTGGATCTACAACAGTTAGATGTTCAAGAGGATCTAACCTATGTGGGAAAGCCCGTGAAGATATTGGAGATCAAGGAAAGGATCACCAGGAGTCGGGTCATTCGTTTATGCAAAGTGCAGTGGAGCAATCGTCCGGTAGAGGAAGCCACCTGGGAAAAGGAAGATGAACTCAAGGCACAGCATCCTGAGCTATTCGAGGATTGATCTGAATCTCGAGGACGAGATTCTCTGTAAGGGGGATAGGATTGTAACACCCCAAGAAATAAAAACAAATAAAATAAAAGAAAAAGATTATTTAAATCATTTCTGAATTTATCCATTAAAGAAAAATCCTAAAAGAACCCAAATAAAGCCAAACTGGGAGAAATACTCAAAATTTGGACCTGAAATTTTTATGAGATGAACTAAAGACTAAAACATAATTTTAGGAATTTTTACAAATTTTTATCAACAGTGATTCAACACTTAATCAAATAAATGAATTATTGGAATTATTTTAAATCAGAAAAGATATTAAATCCCTAATGGGCCGCAACCCTGAATTCGCCTAAGCCCAGCCCAGTCCAAACCGTGAGTCACTGACCCGTGGGTCCCGCCTGTCGGCACCGCTTTCTCTCTCTCCTCCCGCCCGCGCCTGCCTCGGCCCCACCCGTCAGCCTCCGTCACTCCCTTTTCGCCCTCTGACCAGCATGGCCCATCTGTCGGCTCCTTTCCTATTTGGTTCACCCACTGACAGGTGGGGGCCACCTGTCAGATCCATCGTCTCCGATGGAAACCCTCTCTCCCCTTTCCTTCCCCGGCGATCACCTTCCGTTTTCCTCGCCGCCGGCCGCCCGCGTTCGCTTGATTCACCCCGGATCGCCTTCCCCGAATGCCGACGACCCCATTCCTTCTTTAGCCACGCGTTTTCACGCTTATGGCAGTACATCCGAAGCTTTTGGAAACCTCGCCAGAGCTCTCGGGAACCCCTCGGTTCCCTGCCATCCAGACACCGGCGACCCCCCTATTTAAACCCCCTCCGACCTCCGCACTCAGCCCACGCCAGCCAAGCCCTCCCCGAGCGAAAGCAGAGCGCCGTCGCCCTCTTTTCGAACTTCGGGTCTGCTCCATCTCCAGCAAACCCTCACCCTCGATCCCGACCTCCTCCGCCCTAGCCACCGCCACCAGAGTAACCGTCGACGACCACCCGTCCTCGGCCACCCCTCCGTTGGCCAAGAACGCCGCCGGATCTTCGTCGCCGTCGAGCACCCGAACCCTCTCCGTCGTCTACGCTCACCGCCGATCACCTCCAGGCCCCCATCGTCGCCACCAAAGGTACTATCAGGACCCCCTTCACCTCCGCGTTCCATTTTTGGCCCTAGCTAGGCCCCTAGGCCCTCGCTGCCGCCGCCATAGCCGCACCCGAGCCCGCTGTGACGCCCCAATTTAACAAATCGAGACATTATTGAATTTCGTAAGAAAAACAATAATACAAGAGGTTCATCATGCGACAATCGTACATACGACAGTATCCATGGTACGCAGACCATAATTATTACATCATTGTTTTAATAAAACAGTAAAGTAAAATAATTAGAAAACGGCATGACGAACATCTTCTTCAGGATTTTTCTTCTCGACTGGGTCGCTACTCCAGACCGTCTTCGTATTAAGCATCCTCTGTGGGGTCCAATGGGTATGAGTACAAAAAGTACTCAACAAGCCACCGCAAATGCAAGTAATAGTGCAGGATAATAAACAAGGAAGGGTAATGGCTAGCATTGCGGAAAAGTACAGTTTCAGTTATTGCATTTAGTGTAATCATATTTTAATCGTGCGGAAAGTAAACATGAACATCATCAACATCAACTAACTAGAGGGGTACAGTCAGCCCCACCTCGCTCAACGGTCCTTACATGTCAATCCATCATGCACATACTTAATCAAAGTAAACTAACTGGGGGATGTCACGCAACCCGCCCTTGACCGTGGGCTCGGCTTTTCGAAAAGATTTAAGACTCTGATCAGAGGTGTACTACTGTACCCACAAGGAACGCCCTCATCCCAAACGAGATGACCCATTTCACGGGAACTCGTGCCAAAACCTCAATATGAGATGTTCCAAGCGATAACCACCCGCTCTAGGTTTCGCCGGCGCGCCGGGCCGCATCCCGGCTAATGTCGCACCCCCTTTTGCGCCACATTAGTACAAGTCACCCGCAGGTGCAACTTGACCCATCCCCAAATGGTGGCCTCGGTTTGGAACAACCCATACCTTAGTTAGGACTTACCCACTAGACTTGTGGTTAGTACGTAAGTGTATTGCAACGGATCCCTCAGACCGGTCCTTATAGTGCCCCGGGTGCTACCGACCAATGCCCTAGCTTGCACCCGGAACCCACCATGCATTCACTCACAACCATAACTCCAACACCGACAGAATTCCATAGATAAGAAACCATGGGGATCATATAGTAGAACCAAGTACTACGACTCGTTTTTTTAGCCTATAGCGATCGTGTCGATACATTGGACACTAGCTAATAGCATCTATCAAATGGTGACAAGGAGTTTAGGCTAGAGAGCATGGCTTGGGTTGCACATCAAGGTCGAGGGATCCTAAATAAATATATTGTAAGGGTTGATTTGACTAATGCATATATAACCTATGTGTTTTAGCAATAATTTCATCAAACATGGGTTCAATATGCTCAAGAGATTGGTTTGGTGACTTGCCTTGTTCAGCAAAAGGAGAGGGAGGGACTTCGGGGAAGTACTCCGGCTCCTCGGCGACGTCGTAGTCTTTTTGATATAGTAAAGTAAAATAAAAAGAACACAACATTCAATCAAACAATATAACATTACATTATAAGCTCATAAGTTAAAGTTGGTTTGATTATAAATAAAATAAATTCAATGGTTAAGGTTCTGTGGTTTATTTCATAATTAAACTTTAAAGGAATTAAAGAGTTGTCTTTTTTAGAAAAGGGTGTTTAAATGTGATTATTGCCCCATTAAGTTCTCAAATAAAGGTAAAATGAAAAGTTCATGTTAATTTGATGGTTTTTCAGTAAATGGACAGAATGGAAATAAATCTAAATTTTTCTGAAGTTTAAACATTTATGTTTATATTTTAATCTTAAAGGCATTTGAATATTTATTTGAATAATCATGAAAAAGTCAAAGTAAACCTACTGTTTTTATTGCATAAACATGTAGAGAATAATTTTATGAATTTTCTGAAATTGGAATGGTAATTTTTAGAGTTCAAATGCACCAGATATGAATTTTACAAGTTTAAAAGTATTTCTGAAATTCATTTTTAATTTTTTAAACTCCTCGGGTCCACGGTGAGCCAGGCCCACGGTGAACCCGCGCACTGTGCGCGTGCGCCGGGTCGATCTGGACCGTCGGATCCAGATCCGACGCGCGAGGGTGAGGCGGGGCGCGTAAGTTGGCGTGGACGGCCAGGATTAAAACGTTCGAAGGGGTACCACGTGGACGCACGAGATCGCACGCCAGTTTTAAATGAAAACGGACGCGTGAGATCGCACCGTATCGCTTCACTCAGATCCGATGGCCCGGATTAAACCGAACAGATGATTTAATCCCAAGCGTTGGATCTGGATCGCACGGCCAGGATTGAATCCGGCACAGTGCGTGTCGGGGGGGTAAAGTACCCCTTCTTCCCCGACTCCGGCGATGCGACGGCGAGCGATTCCGGCGAGGTCGAGGGTTATCTAGTCTAGCTAGGACTAAAAACGGAAAGGGGGTACCGAGGGGAACAAAAGGGTACCCTTGCGGTGGTCCGGGGTCGACGGGGTGAGGCCGGCGACGAGCGGTGGCAGCGAAGGTTCTCGGTTTCTCGGCGGGGACGGCGATCCAGCGAGGTTCGTCGTCGACGAAGTGGTGGCCGAGGTCGGTGAGGTCCGTGCGGTCACGGCGGTGCGGTCGGCGAGGAGGGAGGGGGACTCCGGCGATGGCGAGTGGAGGCTGGAGGCGGAACCGAAGGAGTGCGCTAAAAAGTGAACTACGGGCGCGCTGTTTGGTCCAGGGTTGCGAGGTTGTGGGGGTCGAACGCGGCGGAGGCAGGGGGGTTTAAATAAGGCGTCGGAGGGGGCTCGTATGCAAGGAAAGCTGGGGGGGTTTAAGTCGCCGGCGAGGGCTCGGCCATGCACGGAGCTGCGTTCCCGGGGGCTTAAACGCGTGCCTTTATGTGTTTAAATGGGCGGTGGGCCTCGGGGAGTTAATGGCCGGCGTCGGTTTAACGGGAGGGGGAGCCGGTGGGCGGATCCGAGGCGAAGTTCTCGCCGGCGGGATTAGGGTGGGGCCTGGCGCGAGGTTGAAGGCGGAGCTGACAGGTGGGTCCTACTGGCCAGCGGGCGCGAGCGAGCGGGGTGGCGACTGACGGGTGGGGCCGCGGTGTCAGGTTCGCGCGCGAGGGGAGGAATTCGGCGCCGACAGGTGGGGTCCGGTTGTCAGTCCGAGCGCGCGGGTGGAGTGGGCTGGGCCGGCCGGGAGAGAGAGAATGGAGGGAGGGGAGCCCATTACTGTTTTAATACATTTCTGAATAAAATAATTGCAGAAAATTGTTTAAACCTTTTGGGGCATTTCCAAAGTGAATAAAAATTTGTAAAATTCTCAAAATCATTTCTTGGTCTTGGGAGTTTATACAAAAATTTCCAGCTCCTGGTTTGGCCATCTACTCTATGTTGTAGTTCAAAAGGGTATAAAAGAGTATTAAAAGTATTTTCAGAAATATAAATTCCAAGGAATTGAATTTAATAATATTTTTATTGTTCGAGATTGGAACGTTACTAGAATAATTCGGGATATTGGGCTTTCAGTTCGTCTTCCTTTTCCCAAGTGGCTTCTTCGGCGGGATGGTTGTTCCATTGGACTTTGCAGAAGCGAACAACGCGACTCCTGGTTACTCTCTCCTTGGTTTCCAGGATCTTGACGGGTTTCTCTATGTAGGTCAAGTCTTCTTGGACGTTAAGCTGCTGAAGGTCGGCTTGCTCGGTGGGTACACGGAGGCACTTCTTCAGTTGAGAGACATGGAACACATCATGAACTCCTGCCAAGGATGGAGGCAGTTCGAGTTGATATGCCACCTCTCCTGGTCGTCGGAGGATCTGGAAAGGTCCGACGTAGCGGGGTGCTAGCTTGCCTTTCATGTTGAACCTTTGAGTGCCACGGAGGGGAGTGACTCGGAGATATACATAATCGCCCTCCTCAAAGGCTAGGTCTCTTCGACGGTTGTCGGCATAGCTCTTCTGACGGGATTGGGCTGCCTTCAATCGGTCTCTTATGATCTTAACCTTCTCTTCAGCTTCTCTTAATAGATCAGTCCCAAACAGTTGCGACTCTCCGGTCTGATCCCAGAGAAACGACGTTCTGCACTTACGTCCATAGAGTGCTTCGAACGGGGACATTTGCAGGCTGGCCTGATAGCTGTTGTTGTAGGAGAACTCTGCATATGGTATGTTCTTGTCCCATATTCCGCCAAAGTCTAGAGCTCAAGCTCTAAGCATATCCTCCAATATCTGATTGACCCTTTCGGTTTGACCGTCGGTCTGTGGATGATAGGCGGTGCTAAAGTTCAGCCGGGTGCCGAGTTCCTCTTGAAGGTTCTTCCAAAACTTGGAGGTAAACTGACTCCCACGGTCAGATACAATCTTCTTAGGAACTCCGTGAAGGCACACGATCCGAGTCATATACAACTCAGCCAACTTGGCGACGGTGTAAGTTGTCTTGACCGGAACGAAGTGAGCTACCTTGGTGAGTCGGTCGACGATCACCCAGATAGAGTCGTGACCAGCTTGGGTCTTGGGCAGTCCTGTGATGAAGTCCATTCCTATCTCTTCCCACTTCCATTCAGGGACCTTGAGAGGTTGAAGAAGTCCGGCAGGCCTCTGATGCTCTGCCTTGACTCGCCGGCATGTGTCGCACTTGGCCACATACTCAGCTATCTCCCTCTTCATGCTGACCCACCAATACTTTTCCTTCAGGTCTTGGTACATCTTTGTACTCCCGGGATGGATGGAGTATAATGTATCATGGGCTTCTTGAAGGATGAGAGTCTTCAACTCAGGTAGGTCGGGTACGCAGATCCGGTTCCCGAACCAGATGGTACCATGCTCGTCCTCAGAAAATCCAGGGGCTTTACTCTTCCTCATGTTCTGCTGGATCTCCAGGATGTCCGGATCTTCCTTCTGCTTTTCTCGGATCTGGTCTATTAAGACAGGCCGAGATTCCAAGGCAGCGAGGTACGCTCGAGTGGTGATCCCTAGGTTTAACCTTTCCATCTCCTTATACAGTAAAGGAGCTTGGTCCTGAATCATGATGGCATAGCAGTACCCTTTTCGACTAAGGGCGTCTGCCACCACATTCGCTTTGCCCGGATGATAATGGATGCCCAAGTCATAATCCTTGATCAGTTCCAACCATCTCCTTTGCCTGAGATTCAGATCTGGTTGGGTGAATATGTACTTGAGGCTCTTGTGGTCGGTGAAGACCTCACACCGATTTCCCACAAGATAGTGTCTCCATATCTTCAAAGCATGAACCACGGCTGCTAACTCCAGATCGTGGGTCGGGCAGTTCAGCTCATGCGGTCTCAGCTGTCGAGAGGCGTAGGATATCACCTTCCCATCTTGCATCAAGACACATCCCAAACCTTGGCGGGAAGCATCGCAGTAGACGTGGAAGTCCTTCTGGATGTCCGGCATTGTTAAGATCGGGGCTGACACGAGCTTCTTCTTGAGAGTCTGGAAGCTTTCTTCACAATCTGGGGTCCATTCAAACTTCACTTCCTTCTGAAGCAGTCTGGTCATCGGCTTGGCGATCTTGGAAAAATTCTCGATGAACCGGCGGTAGTATCTGGCCAATCCGAGAAAACTCCGGATCTCGGTCACGGTTGTTGGCTGCAGCCAGTTGGTTACTGCTTCTACGGTGGTTGGGTCCACCGCTATTCCTCCGGCAGATATAACATGGCCGAGGAACTTCACCTCAGACGACCAAAATTCGCATTTGCTGTACTTGGCGTACAGTTGCTGCTCCCTTAGCTTTCCGAGGGTCAGCCGGAGATGAGTCTCGTGTTCTTCCTTGGTCTTGGAGTAAACGAGGATATCGTCGATGAATACCACGATGAACTTGTCCAAGAACTCCATAAATACATTGTTCATCATGTTCATGAAAAAGGTCGAGGCATTCGTGAGTCCGAACGACATCACTGTGTACTCGTAGAGTCCATAGCGGGAGGTGAAGGCAGTCTTGGGTATGTCTTCTTCTCTAATCCTCAACTGGTGATAACCTGACCTGAGGTCAATCTTGGAAAACACCGAGGATCCTTTCAGCTGATCGAACAGGTCGTCGATCCGAGGCAGTGGATACTTGTTCTTGATGGTTACGTCGTTCAAGGCTCTATAGTCCACGCACATCCTCTTGGTCTTGTCCTTCTTCATGGCAAATATAACCGGTGCACCCCAGGGTGAGGTACTTGGCCGAATATACCCTTTTCGCTCTAGGTCTTCGATGTTGCTCTTGACTTCGGCTAGTTCATTGGCGGCCATTCGGTACGGGCGCTTGGAGATTGGAGTGGTCCCGGGGACAAGTTCGATTCTGAATTCGATGTCCCGCTTGGGAGGCATTCCGGGTAGGTCTTCAGGGAAGACATCCGCAAACTCCTTGACTATAGGCACCTCTTCAAGAGCTATCGAGCGAAGGGATGCTCCGGGTGGTTTGCGACTGGTCATCCGAAAGGTGACGGCTGCGCCTTCAGGGTTGGTCACCATGACGGACTTGTTGGCACAGTCGATCACTCCCTGGTGCTTCATCAACCAATCCATCCCTAGTATGAGGTCAAGTCCGGTGCATTGGATGAGGACTGGCTCGGCCCGAAACAGTATTCCTTGGATGTCAATTTGAACCTTAGGGCTGTATAAGCGGGCTAAGGTCCTATTGCCGGGGGTGGCAATCACCATGGGAATGGGTAGAGGGAGTACGTCCAGTTCGTTTGTTTTCACAAAATCTTCCGAGATGAAGGAGTGGGTTGCTCCCGAGTCAAATAATATGACGGCTGGTACGGAATTCACAGTAAACGTACCGAGCACGACTTCAGGAGCCTCCTGAGCTTCCTCCGCGCTGATGTGGTTGACGCGGGCACGAACCGCCTGGTTGGGTGCCGCGCCTTGGGCTTGCTTGGGGTGGGGACACTGGTGTGCATAGTGCCCTTCCTTGCGGCAGTTGAAGCAGACGACCGGCCTTCCTTGGCGATCCTTCAAGATCGGAGCCTTGGCGGCTGGTGTCGGCTGAGCGGCCGGAGCTGGTGGAGCGGGACGAGGATGCCCGGCGTTGGATCCACCGGCGGCGTGAGGTGGCCTGTAGGCGGGCCGAGGATGGTAGGCGGGCGCTGGTGGCGGAGGGACGAAGCGGGGCCTCTGAGAGTTCGCCTGCTGATGCTTGAAGGCGATCATCTTCCTCTTCTTGAGGTCTAGCTTGTTCTGCTCAGTCTCTTGGACGAGCGCTTTGTTGACTAGCCGTTGGAAGTCGGCGTAGTCGGTGGCGACGAGCTGGATGGACTTGGTAGACTGGCATCTACAAAACAACAAGTTGAATAAAGTGAGGAGAGGAACAAAGTTTATAAAGTAGATTTTCAAGAAATAATTTTCGGTGGCTAATGGCTAGGCGGGTCTGTTTGGCTTCCTACAGTCAAGTCGGCTCTGATACCATCTTGTGACGCCCCGATTTAACAAATCGAGACATTATTGAATTTCGTAAGAAAAACAATAATACAAGAGGTTCATCATGCGACAATCGTACATACGACAGTATCCATGGTACGCAGACCATAATTATTACATCATTGTTTTAATAAAACAGTAAAGTAAAATAATTAGAAAACGGCATGACGAACATCTTCTTCAGGATTTTTCTTCTCGACTGGGTCGCTACTCCAGATCGTCTTCGTAGTAAGCATCCTCTGTGGGGTCCAACGGGTATGAGTACAAAAAGTACTCAACAAGCCACCGCAAATGCAAGTAATAGTGCAGGATAATAAACAAGGAAGGGTAATGGCTAGCATTGCGGAAAAGTACAGTTTCAGTTATTGCATTTAGTGTAATCATATTTTAATCGTGCGGAAAGTAAACATGAACATCATCAACATCAACTAACTCGAGGGGTACAGTCAGCCCCACCTCGCTCAACGGTCCTTACATGTCAATCCATCATGCACATACTTAATCAAAGTAAACTAACTGGGGGATGTCACGCAACCCGCCCTTGACCGTGGGCTCGGCTTTTCGAAAAGATTTAAGACTCTGATCAGAGGTGTACTACTGTACCCACAAGGCACGCCCTCATCCCAAACGAGATGACCCATTTCACGGGAACTCGTGCCAAAACCTCAATATGAGATGTTCCAAGCGATAACCACCCGCTCTAGGTTTCACCGGCGCGCCGGGCCGCATCCCGGCTAACGTCGCACCCCCTTTTGCGCCACATTAGTACAAGTCACCCGCAGGTGCAACTTGACCCATCCCCAAATGGTGGCCTCGGTTTGGAACAACCCATACCTTAGTTAGGACTTACCCACTAGACTTGTGGTTAGTACGTAAGTGTATTGCAACGGATCCCTCGGACCGGTCCTTATAGTGCCCCGGGTGCTACCGACCAATGCCCTAGCTTGCACCCGGAACCCACCATGCATTCACTCACAACCATAACTCCAACACCGACAGAATTCCATAGATAAGAAACCATGGGGATCATATAGTAGAACCAAGTACTACGACTCGTTTTTTTTGCCTATAGCGATCGTGTCGATACATTGGACACTAGCTAATAGCATCTATCAAATGGTGACAAGGAGTTTAGGCTAGAGAGCATGGCTTGGGTTGCACATCAAGGTCGGGGGATCCTAAATAAATATATTGTAAGGGTTCATTTGACTAATGCATATATAACCTATGTGTTTTAGCAATAATTTCATCAAACATGGGTTCAATATGCTCAAGAGATTGGTTTGGTGACTTGCCTTGTTCAGCAAAAGGAGAGGGAGGGACTTCGGGGAAGTACTCCGGCTCCTCGGCGACGTCGTAGTCTTTTTGATATAGTAAAGTAAAATAAAAAGAACACAACATTCAATCAAACAATATAACATTACATTATAAGCTCATAAGTTAAAGTTGGTTTGATTATAAATAAAATAAATTCAATGGTTAAGGTTCTGTGGTTTATTTCATAATTAAACTTTAAAGGAATTAAAGAGTTGTCTTTTTTAGAAAAGGGTGTTTAAATGTGATTATTGCCCCATTAAGTTCTCAAATAAAGGTAAAATGAAAAGTTCATGTTAATTTGATGGTTTTTCAGTAAATGGACAGAATGGAAATAAATCTAAATTTTTCTGAAGTTTAAACATTTAAGTTTATATTTTAATCTTAAAGGCATTTGAATATTTATTTGAATAATAATGAAAAAGTCAAAGTAAACCTACTGTTTTTATTGCATAAACATGTAGAGAATAATTTTATGAATTTTCTGAAATTGGAATGGTAATTTTTAGAGTTCAAATGCACCAGATATGAATTTTACAAGTTTAAAAGTATTTCTGAAATTCATTTTTAATTTTTTAAACTCCTCGGGTCCACGGTGAGCCAGGCCCACGGTGAACCCGCGCACTGTGCGCGTGCGCCGGGTCGATCTGGACCGTCGGATCCAGATCCGACGCGCGAGGGTGAGGTGGGGCGCGTAAGTTGGCGTGGACGACCAGGATTAAAACGTTCGAAGGGGTACCACGTGGACGCACGAGATCGCACGCCGGTTTTAAATGAAAACGGACGCGTGAGATCGCACTGTATCGCTTCACTCAGATCCGATGGCCCGGATTAAACCGAACAGATGATTTAATCCCAAGTGTTGGATCTGGATCGCACGGCCAGGATGAATCCGGCACAGTGCGTGTCGGGGGGGTAAAGTACCCCTTCTTCCCCGACTCCGGCGATGCGACGGCGAGCGATTCCGGCGAGGTCGAGGGTTATCTAGTCTAGCTAGGACTAAAAACGGAAAGGGGGTACCGAGGGGAACAAAAGGGTACCCTTGCGGTGGTCCGGGGTCGACGGGGTGAGGCCGGCGACGAGCGGTGGCGGCGAAGGTTCTCGGTTTCTCGGCGGGACGGCGATCCGGCGAGGTTCGTCGTCGACGAAGTGGTGGCCGAGGTCGGTGAGGTCCGTGCGGTCACGGCGGTGCGGTCGGCGAGGAGGGAGGGGGACTCCGGCGACGGCGAGCGGAGGCTGGAGGCGGAACCGAAGGAGTGCGCTAAAAAGTGAACTACGGGCGCGCTGTTTGGTCCAGGGTTGCGAGGGTGTGGGGGTCGAACGCGGCGGAGGCAGGGTGGTTTAAATAAGGCATCGGAGGGGGCTCGTATGCAAGGAAAGCGGGGGGGTTTAAGTCGCCGGCGAGGTCTCGGCCATGCACGGAGCTGCGTTCCCGGGGGCTTAAACGCGTGCCTTTATGTGTTTAAATGGGCGGTGGGCCTCGGGGAGTTAATGGCCGGCGTCGGTTTAACGGGAGGGGGAGCCGGCGGGCGGATCCGAGGCGAAGTTCTCGCCGGCGGGATTAGGGGGGGGCCTGGCGCGAGCGAGCGGGGTGGGGCCTACTGCCCAGTGGGCGCGAGCGAGCGGGGTGGGGCCACGGTGTCAGGTTTGCGCGCGAGGGGAGGAATTCGGCGCCGACAGGTGGGGTCCGGTTGTCAGTCCGAGCGTGCGGGTGGAGTGGGCTGGGCCGGCCAGGAGAGAGAGAATGGAGGGAGGGGAGCCCATTACTGTTTTAATACATTTCTGAATAAAAATAATTGCAGAAAATAGTTTAAACCTTTTGGGGCATTCCAAAGTGAATAAAAATTTGTAAAAATTCTCAAAATCATTTCTTGGTCTTGGGAGTTTATACAAAAATTTCCAGCTCCTGGTTTGGCCATCTACTCTATGCTGTAGTTCAAAAGGGTATAAAAGAGTATTAAAAGTATTTTCAGAAATATAAATTCCAAGGAATTGAATTTAATAATATTTTTATTGTTTTGAAAATTTGGGACACCCGCCGTCGCCGGAGACGAAGGGTAAAATACCCTCGTCACCACGTGCCGTGCCGGAATTCATCCGAGCCGCACGATCTAGAGCGAACGGTCCAGATTAGATCCTACAGGATCTAATCTGAGCCCTCAGATCTGGTCAAACCGGTATCCTTGGATCCTGGCCGTTGATCGCTATTTAAATAGTTGACTCAATCTGGTGCGTCCATGCGTACCCTTTCGCTACGATTTAATCACAGCCGTCCGATTTCATTAAAGCCTTCCCGCCTCGCGCCTGACCGCCAGATCCAGATCCGACGGTCCTGGATCGGCCGGTCCACGCGCACAGTGCCGCGGTCCACTGTGAGCCTAGCTCACCGTGGACCAGAGACTGTTTTTCAGTTTAAATAAAATTCCAGAAAATTGTTTAAACTTTGAAAATTCATAACTTGCTCATTTTAACTCCAAATTTCACCATTCAAATTTTGTTAAATTCAGTATATTTTTCTCTACACTTTAATGCCATAAAAACAGTATGTTACCTTAGCACAAAATAAACTTACGGATTAAATAAATAAAAACCCCTTAGGGAAAAATTAATAATTCAGGAAAAGAATTAATAAAAACCCCAAAAACTTAACTTTTAATATTATTAAATGCAACCCCTTAATAATAAAGCTCCAATCACATATTTAAATCATAAAATTTGTATGGTTATGTTTTGGGATGCTTTATTGAATGTATTGTTTATTTATTTATTTTTCCGTATCAAGAAGACTACGAGTTCGTCGAGGAGTCGGAGTTCTACCCCGAGGTTCCTCCATCACCATTTGCTGAACAAGGCAAGTCATCGACCACCTCTGTGGAAACAGTTGATCATCATTGAGCCCATGTTTTAATAAATTATCGCTATAACTCATAGGTTAATATTGCATTAGTCTAATATCAAGCCCTACACTTATAATTATTAGATCCCCGTCCTTGTGTGCAACCCAAGCCATGCTTATTGAGCCTTAACTCCTTGTCACTCTACTATAACAATATTAGCTAGTGCCCAATGTACCAGCAGAACTGCTACAGGATAAAAAGAATGAGTCGTAGATAGATGGATTCTGGTATATGAAATACCCCGTTATTCTTGTCTCTGGACTCTGTTGGAGTTGGCTAGGTTATAAGTATGGTGGGTTCCGGGTGCAAGCTCGGGCATTGGTTTGTCACACCCGGGGCACTATAAGGACCGGTCTGCGGGATCTGTTGCAAAGCACTTCCGTACCAACCACAAGTCTAATGGGTAAGTCCTAACTGGAAGTATGGAATACTCCGGCTCAATGCACCATAGAGGAGGGGGCAAGGGGCTAGCCTGCGGGCGACTTGTACCGACGAGGCTCAAGGGGGGGTATGGTGGGGTGCCGATGCGTCGGGACACCATATGAAACCCATAAGATGGTGCTATTGAGTCGGGGAGGACTATATGGAAGGTTTTGGCACGAGTTCCCGTGAAATGGGTCATCTCGTTACACTTCGGTGTAGGTGATGAGTGCGTGCCTTGTGGGTACAGTGGTACATCTCCAATCAGAGTAAAATCAATCTTTTCGAAAAGCCGAGCCCACGGTCAAGGGTGGGTTATGTGACTACTCGCAGTTAGTTTACAATTGTTTGAATAGTTGAGTTATTCATGGCATGTAAGGACTGTTGAGCGAGGTGGGGCTGACTGTACCCCTCGAGTTAGAAGATGATGATGCATACACATGTTTACGTTTTAGTACTAATAAATTGCTCACCTTAAATTGCTTTACAAATTACTCGCTTCCACAAAACTAGCCACTATCTCCCTTGTTATTACCTTGCATTATATTTGCATTCGGTGGCTTGCTGAGTACTCCTGTACTCACCCCGTTGACTTACAACATCAGAGCCCGTCTACTACGAGGAGGATACAGGTCTAGAGTAGCGACCCAGTCAAGGCGAGACTGGAAGGAGGCGTTCATCTAGGACCCTTATTTTATTAGTTTCTCTTCACCTTTATTCACTTTTGTATTAATGTGGTCTACGAACCGTGAATGATTGCCCGTATTGTACGAGGTCGCATGATGAACGTCTTGTTTTATTGATTTTCTATGGAATTTCAATAAAGTCCTGATTTATTAAATCGGGGCGCGACAAAAGCTTAGCTTCCGGATAAGTAATCCGTATCTCTAGGCCCACAGTCAGTCAGTCGAGTTTGTAAAAAAATCCTAAGGGTAGTTGAGTCTTTTCATTTTATTCCTGCGTCTATAAAAAACCCTAAGCGGCTGGTGGAATATTCTAGGACATTGGGCAGCCTATAAATAGGGCCCCAATCCCTAGGGTTGGACTACCCTTCTAGAATTCACTTTTTCAATCTATTGGGTCATTTTTGTTCCCTGTTTTGTCTCTCTCTCTCTCCTGCTGTGCAGCCGCATTGATGTCTCTGTTCATCTGAACCAGCGAGTTCTTGATCCATTTTTGGTTCGGTTTCTTATGCATGCGGTGCTCATTATGAGCTGTGATTTAATGTGTTTTGCATCGTGATGTGCACCCTGATTCATGCCTCTTTACTCATTTTTCTTCACTCGAAGCTTCTGTTCTTCACGCAAGAAGTACTAGTTCTTGCTGTTGCAAGTAGTACTACTTGTCTGTAGCAACAGTACACTAGTACTCAGGCTTGCTTTTTCCTGCGCAGCTTTTGATCAAGTTGACAGGGCTAAAGTCCCTTTTCTGGCTGTTTCTGGCGAAGCCCCCTTCTCTCTGTTCGAAGCCCCTCAGCTTCATGAGGCAGGCTTCGATCTGACATCCTCGAGGGTTTCGCTTGAACTTCGACTTCATTTTGTGTACTATGTTGCAAACTTCGAAGTACGTTTTTGTGCGGTTAGCCTTTCATACTTCGACCGTCTGTGCGAAGCTTGTGAGTTCGAAGCTTATCATTCGAAGTGTGTCGGTGAACTCTGACTTCTCGTTTGCCAACATCAGCATACTTCGATTCGAAGCTAGTTTGTAGTTCGAAGGTCATACCACAATACTACTAGCTTCGAAGGTAACCTCGTTGGCTTCGAAGTAGATCTTGCTACTGTGTGTTTGGCTTCGCTCATCTTTCGAAGGTTGTTTTTCTGTGCATCGTGTTCGAAGTTTTTTGTTCGAAGGTTAAGCTCCGAAGTACGTTGTCCAAAGCAAGCTTTGAATCATACTTCGCTCTTCGCCTCACTCTTCGAAGGTTGTTTGTCTATGCGTCGTGTTCGAAGCTTCCTGCTCGAGGGATAGGCTTCGAAGTACTTGGTTCGAAGCTAGTTTCGATACTCTCGTTCTTAGCTTCGAAGCAGCTTTGCTCTTTTGCCACCTTGAACCAGGTTAGACCAAACCTTCTCAGCAGACTTCGACAATCATCTCCGAAGCAGGCTTCGACCAGCGAAGCAGGCTTCGACCTCCGAAGCTGACCTCGACCGGCGAAGTAGGCTTCGCCAAGTTCCGAACAGGAGACAGATTTGAACAGTAACTTCTCTTCTCATTCATAGTGCACTTATATTGTTTTACTGAGAAGTTTATCTTGCCTTGTCTCGTGTACTCTTTTCATCTGTCTATTAGCACTACTTTGGCATTTCTCTGTTTATCTACAGTTGCTTCTAGGCTAGATACCTTTAGACTTAGGCTATCTGTTCTTTCTGGGCTGTTTAGTCTTTAGAGGTGCGTTGTGTATTGGGAGCAGGCCATTGATTCGAAATAATTTTTAGGTGCCCATTCACCCCCCCTCTGGTCGCTACTTTCGGTCCTACAAGTGGTATCAGAGCAAGGTTAGGTTTTTCCATACCTTAACCGGTTCTAAACCCCAGTAGTGACTATGACGTCTCCTGGCAAGGTCCCGTCCTTGGAAGCCTATGGCTATAACTATTGGAAGACTAGCATGCGAGCCTATCTCATGAGCTAGGGTTCGGACATTTGGGACATTTGCGTTCACACCACGTTTGTCATTTGGCAAGTCGCTGCGCATGGTACTGCTGGTATCATTGCTCAGCATCTAAGCAACAGTAAGGCTATGAACATTCTTTTCTCTGGTTTAGGTCCCACGGAGTTTGAGCGTGTGAGCCATCTCTCCACTGCGAGAGAGATCTGGGCTACCCTCAAGGCACACCATGAGGGAATAGCACAGGTCAAGGCTCGGCTCTATCAAACCTACCGGCGTGAGTATGAGAATTTCACACAGAAGCCGGGTGAATCTGTTGAGGCTTTGTTTGGTCATTTTCAGTCGATCATAAACAAGCTTCGGGACAACAAGGCTGAGGGTGCTCAGTTAGTCTCAGATCATGAGCAGGCGCTCAAGGTTCTTCATACCTTGGACCCAAAGATCTTGGAGATCAAGGTATCTTCTATCATTGAGAGTACTTCTTTTGATAACTTGACCATTTCTGAGTTGTTTAGCAAGCTGAAGGCTACTGAGGTTGATCTCTAGCTGAGATCAAATCTCACTAGTTCTGGATCGAAATCTCTGGCTCTTGCTACACCTTCTGTTGATCCCTCTTCTGTGAGCTGTGCTGGGTTCTCTTTGATGTCTATCACTGAGGACCAGCTTGAGTTGTTGGGAGATGATGATTTGTGTCTGTTAAACAATCGGGTGCGTCGTGTCTATGATAAGAGAATGTTCAAGAGACACGGCACAAAATCCGGGTGCTTTGAGTGTGGTGATCGAGGACACTTCATCGCTGATGCCCCAAGCACAATGGTTACAAGAAAGGCGGCGGCGGTGGCTTCCACGACTCCGGCAAGCACGACAACTCTTCCTTCAACAAGGGCAAGCCGAAGACCAGATTCTTCAAGAAGGCCCTGAAGGATTAACGGCGAGAGAACAAGAAGCACGATAAGGCCTTCTTCGCCGAGATGGAGAAGAGCTACTCCAAGCGGTCCACGTCTTCTTCCTGTTCATCTAGCTCAAGTGATGAGGAGATCGCCATCAAGAAGGGGAAGGACAAGGACGATCCGGCGAGCCTCTGCTTCATTGCTTTCGGGGACAAGCCGAAGAGCCGATCACACCAGCGCCAAAGATCCCGCAAGAGCTTCTGTTCATTGGCTCTTGGGGATAAAAAAGAAAAGATCTCCTCCGACGACTCCGACGATGACGACAACGAAAAGGTATCATCCTATGAACGCGAAATCATTGATTTACTTGAAAGCAATCGTCAGGAGTTGAAATATCGGGAAAAACTGCTTAGGGGGGCTAAGAAGAGGATAGATGAGTTAGAGAGTGAGCTTGCTGTGGCCAACGGCAGAATTGACAGTCTATATTCTTCCCCTTGCTTGGGTGATTGCAGTGAGTGCCCAAAGTGTGAGGTGTTTCTGTGTGACCTGTTGACTCTGAAGTCTAGGTACACAGAAAGGGTTAATGAGAGGGACGCTTTGGCCACTGAGCTTGAAAGCGCTCAGCTGGAGCTGAAAGATGCTCAAGCCACTGTCGTCGCACCCCGTGCTGATTGCCCATCTCATCTAGCTGTCTTAGCTGAGCTGAAAGCCAAGGGCGATGAACATTTAGGGGATTTGGAGAGAATGAGAGCTGAGTTAGCATAGACTAGGCTAGAGCTTGAGACATTGTCAGTTCCACCCACTGTCTGTGAGAACTGTCTGTTTCTTAGAATGGAGTTGATTAAGCTGAAAGCCGAGAAGTCTGTTCAAGTAGAGAGTGAGTGTGAGACCTGCTTGTCTCAGGTGGAGGTTCTAGCTTCCTTGAGAGAGGAGCTAGCAGATTCTCAGAATGAGAACTTTTACCTCTGTTCTATCCTGAGTTGGATCAGCGCCAGAGAGCCTCAGCTCAGCATGATGATCCAGCAGTTCAAGAGGCATGATGGGTTTGGAGTAGGTTACACCTACACCAAGGCTGACTTTGAGAGTGCTATTAGCCGGGTAGTGGAGTGGAGTAAAATGACTCCAGAGTAGAGGTATCCCAAGACTCACTCCACTGAGTCTTCCCAGGCTTGTTAGCCCAAGGATGGAGTGATCCATGAACCACCTAAAGCTCCACCCAAGAAACCTATCTGGGTTCCAAAGCCCAAACACCTCCACACTTCTCTTGACTCTCTTCCTGGACCCTCTCAACCCCAAAAGACTACACCTAACACCACTAAGACCAAGAATCCCAAGCCTCAACCACATCCCAAGAAGCCCACCTATCATTGTGAGTACTATCAGAGAGACGGGCATCTTGCGGAGTTTTGCTTCAGAAGGAAGCGGGTTGAGAGAGCTCATGGTGGTCTGGAGCAGTTCTACCAGCAGGGTGGTAGACTGCGTGTTCCTCGACGCGGGGAGAGGCTAGAGGCCAGGCCGCATCGTGTAGGTGGTGGTAGAGGAGACGGCTTTCTTGCCCGTGCTCCAATTGGTGGTGGTCGTTCTGGCAGAGCTCCAGGCCGTCTTAGCTACGGTCCTGGACCTCGTAGCCGAGGTTTTAGGTAGAACCGAGGACCGCGCTTTGAGCCGCGTTTTGGTCTGAACCTTCATGATGATTTCTACTTTCCGTCTTTTGAGCAGATGGCTCAACACTGGTTTAGCTCCTTTGCTAAATCTGATGCCGGACCATTTGCTCCCACTTACAGCCACTAATTGTGCAGGATCGGGGATTGGAGGACGTTTGAATCATGGACTCAAGATGCTCTCACCACATGACGGGACATCGCAGATGGTTCTCCAGTCTCACTCCCCCGAGCTCCAAAGAGTACATCACTTTCGGGAACAGTGGTCAAGGGAAAGTAAGTGGCATTGGCTCCATTCGCATTTCAGGTCATTTCTCTTTGAAGAATGTTGCTTTGGTTAAAAACTTGAACTTCAATTTGATTTCTGTTTAGCAACTTCTTGAGGATGGTTTGGAAGTGCGTTTTAAGAAGGGCAATTCTTCTATGGTTGATTCTAGAGGGTCTTTGATTTGCCAGATTTTACCATTTTGTAAAGTCTTTCGAATTGACTTCTCTAGCTCTTTTGGCCCTTCTCGCTATTTGATAGCTCGATCTTCATCTGAGCTTTGGAAGTGGCATAGGAGGTTAGGTCACTTGAGTTTTGATCTGCTAGTCAGGTTAATCTCTATGGACCTCATCCGAGGATTGCCCAATCTTAAGATGGAGAAGGATCTAGTTTGTCATCCCTGTCGTCATGGGAAAATGGTTGCCGCTTCTCACTCACCTGTGACTCAGGTGATGACTTTGTATCCGGGCGAGCTTTTACACTTGGACACTGTTAGTCCAGCTCGGGTACGTTCAGTCGGTGGGAAGTGGTACGCACTTGTCATTGTTGACGACTTTTCTCGATTTTCGTGGGTTTTCTTTTTGGAGTCTAAGGATGAAACTTTTCAGTTCGTTCATGACCTGATTTTGAAGCTGAAGAATGAGAACAATGGTCGGATACGAGAAATTCGCTCCGACAACGGCTCTGAGTTCAAGAACTCTCAGTTCGTCAGCTTCTGTAGTGATCAAGGTCTTGACCATCAGTTCTCTTCTCCTTACACTCCCCCACAGAACGGCGTTGTGAAACGAAAGAACCGCACGCTAGTCGAGATGGCCAGGACGATGCTCGATGAGCACAGGACTCCTAGGCATTTTTGGGTTGAAGCCATGAACACGGCTTGCTATTTGGCCAACCGTATTTTCCTTTGAGCTTACTTAGGTAAGACTTCGTATGAGTTGCGGTTTGGCAGACAGCCCAAGGTGAGCCACTTGCGAGCGTTTGGCTGCAAGTGTTTTGTGCTCAAGAAGGGAGGGCATTTGGACAAGTTTGAGTCTCGTTGCTGGGATGGTGTTTTTCTTGGTTATGCATTGCATTCTCGAGGTTTCCGTGTTTGGAAGCTCAAAACCCAGCAGCTTGTCGAGACATGCGAAGTTTCATTTGATGAGTCCTTGCCTTCTTTGACTCCTTCTTTTGAGCCTTCTGATGATGGTGAGCTCGGAGAGTCCATTTTCGAGGAAGATGAGAATACTCCAGCTGCTGATGAGGGTGGGCCTTCTGCACCCCCCGCAGAGCCCACACCTTCTGAGACTTCGACTGAGGATGAGGGTGGACCTCTGATCAATTCTTCCACTACGATCAAGCCCCCTCAGTTAAGTCCAGAGGTGCCAGCTGCTGACTCCGGTGAGGTGAATTCAGATCACCAGGGAACCCGAGAAGTTCAGCGTGACCATCCCTCAGAGCTCATCATTGGTGATTTGACTGAGAGAACTTTGCGTTCATCTAGTGCCTCTCTTGCTGTGTTTGCTGAATCTGCTTTTGTTGCATCTTTTGAGCCCAGAGACGTTTCTCATGCTCTTTCGAATTCTAATTGGATTAATGCTATGCAAGAAGAGCTTGAGAATTTTGTCCGTAACCGGGTTTGGACACTAGTTGAGCCGCCACCAGGATGCAACCCCATAGGCACCAAGTGGGTGTTCAAAAACAAACAAGGTGAAGATGGGGTTGTGGTGCGCAACAAGGCTCGATTAGTTGCCCAGGGTTTTTGCCAGAAAGAAGGTATTGATTTTGAAGAAACTTTCGCCCCTATTGCCCGTCTTGAGTCCATTCGTATTCTTTTATCTTTTGCCGCTTCAAAGGGTTTTAAGCTTTTTCAAATGGACGTTAAGAGTGCTTTTCTGAACGGGTTCATAGAGGAAGAAGTTTATGTTAGGCAGCCCCCAGGTTTTGAGAACCCTAAGTTTCCTCGACATGTTTTCAAATTGCAAAAAGCTTTATACGGGTTGAAGCAAGCCCCTAGGGCTTGGTATGACCGGTTGAAGCAATTTTTGTTGGGGAAGGGCTTTGTGATGGGTTCAGTGGATAAGACTCTCTTTTTGCTCAGAGTTGCTTCTGATTTCTTGGTTGCTCAGATTTACGTAGACGATATTATCTTTGGCGGTACTACTGATTTTCTTGTGTCCAAGTTTTCTGAGCAGATGCACAATGAGTTTGAGATGAGCCTCATGGGTGAGCTCAAGTACTTTCTAGGGCTCCAGATCAAGTAGACCAAGGACGGCACCTTCATCCACCAAGGTAAGTACACTCGTGACATGCTTAAGAAATTTGACTTTGGTGGGGAGTTGAAGCCGCAGATGACTCCAATGGGCACATCTAGAGGTCTGGACAAGGACGAGAGCGGTGTCAAGGTCAACGAGAGAGAGTTTCAAGGGATGATCGGTTCGCTGCTGTACTTAACGGCGACAAGACTAGACATACAGTTCACTGCGGGACTTTGCGCGCGTTTTCAGTCCTCACCACACACGTCTCATCGATAGGCTGTCAAGCGCATCTTCAGGTATCTCACTTATGCGCCAGATCTCGGTCTTTACTATTCAGCATCATCATCTCTTGATTTATCTGGCTTTTTGGATGCCGACTTTGGTGGGTGCCGGTTGGATTGCAAGTCCACTTCCGGTACTTGCCAATTTCTTGGTTCTTCTCTTGTCTCTTGGTCTTCTCGAAAGCAATCTGGAGTTGATCTTTCAACCACAGAGGCTGAGTACATAGCTGCTGCTAGCTGCTGCTCACAGTTGGTTTGGATGATTTCCACTCTGCGAGATTTTGGGTTGTTCTTTCCTACCAGAGTTCCATTGTTTTGCGACAGCACAAGTGCTATTAGTGTAGGGAAAACCCATGTCTCCATTCAAAAACCAAACATATTGATGTGCGCTTTCATTTTCTGCGGGATCAATATGAGAAAGGTGTCATTGACCTTGTTCATGTTGATACCCGTCATCAGTTGGCTGACATTTTCACCAAACCCCTAGATCATTTTTTTTCTTTCTTCTGTACTCTTTTCTTGAGTCTTTTTGTGTGTGTTCATATCTTGAATATTCACATATCACACTTCTGACCTTGCTTCTATTATATGATTGAACTGCTTTACTTATTCTAGCTGGTACATGCTTTTGAATACTTGTCATTGATCATGCCTTGGTTCAGTTCACTTGATATGTCTGATATCTGTCATATGCATGGCTTTTACGCTTTCAACTTGAAAAATGATCACCACTGCTTCTGGTAACTAGCATGCGTAGGATGAATGTTCTTGCTATCTGTACATGCCTTGTAGCTAGTTCCTGACTTAGATGCAAACATGCAACTTGGACATCTTTTTGCTTTAAAACATGGATATGTGCTATAAAAATGATGAAAAATCAAAATTCCATGCCTTTTTATGCATAAACTTGACAAGATCCAGGTGGGTTTGTTTTGTCGCATTGCATTGTTCTGGACTGCGTACCATAGCACTTTGGTATGAACTGGGACAATGAAATGTATGACAAGACCAATGTCTTAAGCTTCTGATGGTCCAGTTCTAGCCTAGGCTTGACTTGGTCGGTCAGCATAAGGTTTGACATGCATATAACCCCTGGCAAAAATGAAAAAGGAAAAAGAAAAAGCCTGAAAATTGAAATGATAACAAGTTTGCTGAAGCACTTTGTTTTTGGACAATGCTTATCTTGGTAGATATCAGTTAGCTTTTGCATCTCATGCTTTACTTTGCTTGTTAACTAGAAAAGGTGGTGATGCTTTTGTTTGCAAAAATTAATAATGCGTGCTAATGACTTTCTTTAGATATCATCTATTGCACTGATCATGCCATGTATCTAAGACAGTATGTCTTTTGCTATATCTCTTAGATTTTGTAACTGCAATCAATCATATCTGAGAAGCATGCTTTATTCACTCCACTTGCACCCCAGTTGCATTCATCGCATATTTGAGGGGGAGTTGCATTTCAGGGGGAGTTTGTCTCTTTTTCGAGTGCTTGATGAGTTCACTTGTCAACAAGGGGGAGAATGTTTGGATAAGAGTTTGAGGGGGAGTTTCTGTCTCGATTAACTCTTTTGATATCCTTGTTAATATTCCTGAGATTGCACTCGTTTTGAGCTTTTACCTTTGGTTAACCATATTGACCACTTCTTGCTCTTTGTTTGGCTTTTGGTCATTAGGGTTACACTTTTACTTTATTTTCTTCTTTGTTTTCTTGTGCCTTGTTTTCGTGTTTCCACACTTGTTCGCAGGTGCTGAAGAGCTGAAGAAGTGAAGTGTTGACAATGCACTCATCAAGGGGGAGATTGAGGAGCCATGCTGAATAGCGTGGGCCTCATGACTCCAGAAGTGATGAATCATTGTCAACGATAGTCAAAGAGGACAGAAGAAGAGAGGAGATATGTTGTTACATGGGCCGCGTGTGACTCAGGTACACGGGCAGCAAGCGACTGTCGGGCAGAGGAGGCTGCGAAGTCGGGCTGGCCCAATCCGGGTACATGGGCTAGGAGCAGCAGAAGACCCACTGGGCTTTTGACCAGGATTGACTCAGGTACACGGGCGGTGAGCGATTGCCGGGCTGAGAGAGCTGCAGAGTCGAGCCGGCCCAATCCAGGTACCTGGTGCAAAGTCGGTGGAGGCTTTGTCAGTTTCGGCGCAAAACTGACAACCATTGATCTTGTATCCGATTGTCCAGAAGAGAAGCCGTAGTAGCTACGAAAGCTTAGCTTCCGGATAAGTCATCCGTATCTCTAGGCCCACAGTCAGTCAGTCGAGTCTGTAAAAAAATCCTAAGGGCAGTTGAGTATTTTCATTTTATTCCTGCGTCTGTAAAAATCTTAAGGGGCTGGTGGAATATTCTAGGACATTGGGCAGCATATAAATAGGGCCCCAATCCCTAGGGTTGGATTACCCTTCCAAAATTCACTTTTTCAATCTATTGGGTCATTTTTGTTCCCTGTTTTGTCTCTCTCTCCTGCTGTGCAGCAGCATTGATGTCTCTATTCATCTGAACCAGCGAGTTCTTGATCCATTTTTTGTTCGGTTTCTTCTGCATGCGGTGCTCATTATGAGCTGTGATTTAATGTGTTTTGCATCGTGATGTGCACCCTGATTCATGCCTCGGTACTCATTTTTCTTCACTGGAAGCTTCTGTTCTTCACGCAAGAAGTACTAGTTCTTGCTGTTGCAAGTAGTACTACTTGTCTGTAGCAACAGTACACTAGTACTCAGGCTTGCCTTTTCCTCCGTAGCTTTTTGATCAAGTTGACAGGGCTAAAGTACCTTTTCTGGCTATTTCAGGCGAAGCCCCCTTCTCTCTGTTCGAAGCCCCTCAGCTTGGTGAGGCAGGCTTCGATCTGACATACTCGAGGGCTTCGCTTGAACTTCGACTTCATTTTGTGTACTGTGTTGCAAACTTCGAAGTACGTTTTTGTGCGGTCAGCCTTTCATACTTCGACCGTCTGTGCGAAGCTTATCATTCGAAGTGTGTCGGTGAACTCTGACTTCTCGTGTGCCAACATCAGCATACTTCGATTCGAAGCTAGTCTGTAGTTCGAAGGTCATACCTCGATACTGCTAGCTTCGAAGGTAACCTCGTTGGCTTCGAAGTAGATCTTGCTACTGTGTGTTTGGCTTCGCTCATCTTTCGAAGGTTGTTTTCTGTGCAACGTGTTCGAAGTTTTCTGTTCGAAGGTTAAGCTCCAAAGTACGTTGTCCGAAGCAAGCTTTGAAGCATACTTCGCTCTTCGCCTCACTCTTCGAAGGTTGTTTGTCTGTGCGTCGTGTTCGAAGCTTCCTTCTCGAGGGATAGGCTTCGAAGTACTTGGTTCGAAGCTAGTTTCGATACTCTCGTTCTTAGCTTCGAAGTAGCTTTGCTCTTTTGCCACCTCGAACCAGGTTAGACCAAACCTTCTCAGCAGACTTCGACAATCATCTCCGAAGCAGGCTTCGACCAGCGAAGCAGGCTTCGACCTCCGAAGCTGACCTCGACCGGCGAAGCAGGCTTTGCCAAGTTCCGAACAGGAGACAGATTTGAACAGTAACTTCTCTTCTCATTCATAGTGCACTTAGATTGTTTTACTGAGAAGTTTATGTTGCCTTGTCTCGTGTACTCTGTTCATCTGTCTATTAGCACTGCTTTGGCATTTCTTTGTTTATCAACAGTTGCTTCTAGGCTAGATACCCTTAGACTTAGGCTATCTGTTCTTTCTGTGCTGTTTAGTCTTTAGAGGTCCGTTGGGTATTGGGAGCAGGCCATTGATTCGAAAGAATTTTTAGGCGCCCATTCACCCCCCTCTAGTCGCTACTTTCGGTCCTACACTTCCTGAGACCCTACTATGACTGTGATAGCTTTGGACTCCCTATCCTTTGACGCTTCGTGCCCGTACCCTTCGACTTCGCTGAGCCGGCTCGGAGGTACTACAAACAGCCTGTGGACGATGCCTCCCTCTACTGCATCTATTTGTCCCTGCCGTTCATAATACTCTAAAGGAAAATAAGGCATAGCATTAAGTTGTATAGGGTACTCCGGCTGTGATACATATGGAGCCCATGAAGTCCCCACCTAGTTGTACGGTGGAGGCATCGGCGGCTCCAGTGGCCTCGCCCACTGTGAGCCAAACCCTTTACCCGGAGGGTGGTTCCGTAGAGTTGACGGTGTCTCGAACCATATCAGTGAGGGGTCCTGCCAGGCCGGAGGTACATTCGGCTTGTGCGGGCCGAAGCCTCCTGTCGAAGGATTCATCCAGAGTGGTGCGGGGTTCAACCATTGGGGGCCAAACTCGCTCTGCACGGGGTTCGGCCAATAGGGTCCGAAGCTACTGCACGGGGGGTCCGACCATTGAGGTCCAAAGCCACCATACGGAGTGTTAGGCCACTATGGCCCGAAGTCATCATGCGGAGGGTTCGGCCATTGCGGTCCGAAACCGTCATGAGGGGGGCTTGACACTGTGGTCCAAAGCCACCCTTCGGATGCCTTGGGCCCTTCGGCTGACTTAGTTTCTTAGCGCGGGGGCCTGTTTCCTTGGATTTTCTTTGGTGTTTGTTTAACTGCATCTTATATGTCACCTTCAGCTTCATGCGAGCCTTAGCCGAAGGAATGCTAACATTTTTCTTCCACACTCCCACCTCGGGGTTCTTAGGTATGAGTGTGCGTGTGCGTGGTTCTTCAACAATTACTGCATTTCCTTTAGTCGACTTAGCCTGTTCTGGCCGAATCAACAACTTCTTCTCATCGAGGTCAACAGCATTGACAAGAAAGGGATCATTGTCCAGCTTCATCTTTGGATTGTGGTCTAGTTTCAATCATCCTTCTTTTATGGCCGATTGAACCTGCCATCGAAAAACATTGCAGTCATTAGTATTATGTGAGTGCGAGTCATGCCACTTACAGTATGGATGTTTCTTCAACTCGTCGGTAGATGAAATGACTTAGCCTTTAGGCAACCTGAGAAGCTAGTTCTTTAAGACAAAATCAAATATTTTATCACACTTAGTTATATCAAATGAGTACTTGACCTCACTAGGCCGATTCTTCATGGGAGACGGCCATAATTCAGAGCAAGTGATAGGTTTACTCTTAGCGTTCCAAAACCATTCAGCCACGTACATGTCGGCAGAATCCTCTTCTTCTGATTCCTCCTCATCGGAGTGTTCCATGGCGTTCATTTCAGCCCTAGGCTTGTTAAACATCTTAATAAACTTTTTATCTTTGGCTCGGCCTTACTGGACTAGAGCCTGCTGCAAGACTTGGATAACCTCTAAGAACTTCTGGTTGTCTAGTCTCTCATTAATCTCGGAACGTAACCCATTAATAAAAGCTAGCTTCGCCAAGTCCCTTTCTAAAATATTAAGGCTGAAACATCGGTTTCTAGTATCCCTAAAACACTTGATGTACTCAGCGGCGATCTCGTTAGATTTCTGCCTAACCGATGTCAAGTGTGAAAACCTAAGTTCTGTCTCGCCTGTGTAGAAGTAGTCATGGAACTTTCGTTCCAATTCATCCCACGTCTGATCGGAGTTCGGTGAGAGCACCGAAAACCAAGTGAAAGCGGTGCCAGATAGCGAGAGAGAAAATAGTCTAATTTTTAGATCATCTGACCCACTAGCTTCTCCACACTATGATAAAAATTGACTAACATGCTCTAGTGTGGTTTTGCTACCCTCGCCGTCGAAGTTAGAAAACTCGGGGATTCTATAGGTGTGGGAGTAGGGTATCATATCGAAATGATAGGGATATGGCTTTCAGTAAACCCTAACCCGACCCCTAGGAACGAAACCGGCACACTCCCTAAATAGTGCACGGATCTGCTCCTCTAGGACATCTTGGCCTACTGCCTACGCATGTCTCTCATGCGGGGGCACGACACACGGCGGGATATCGGTGTGTCGGCCATGTGTCTCTTCCCTGTGCGCTAGCTATACGACATGCTCAAGCCCAGGCGCCTGTGCATGTGGTGCAGGCAGCGCTGGCAGCGCTAGTACCAGCGCTGGCAGCGCTAGTACCAGCGCTGGTGGTGGTGGCGCATGGTACGTGGTGCTAGCTTGGCCGTAAGCATAATGATTAGTCTCGGCCATGGGTGTTGAGACCGGAGACGCAATGGCCTTGCCAGTGCTACCGTCAGCTCTGATGTACACATGATTAACCAAAGGTATACTAGCAATAGGTACTGATAGCCTCTACTTGGGAGCTAACTGCTGAATCTAAATGGTTGGCTAGCGAAGCGCTAATGACCTGATCTACTGATGCGGCTATCTTTTGCTCAATCTCTAAAGAAGATAAACGAGGTGATACGGGGGTTACCTGGATCCGAGAAAGGTTGGGGGTGATGATGTCCAGCTTGATGAAGCCCGCACGTGTATTGACGTAGCCCCCAAGCATCATGTCTTGGAGAGCCTTCAATTTTGCCTCGATCTCTGCTTGGTCTTCTGCGGGAATATCTTCAAGAGTAGGCGTTAGGATGTTGCGGTTGTCGATATTCGCACCTTCTATGGTGTCCATCGGCGGTGTAGACATAGTAGTCGTTGTAGATGTACCGGTGGTCGATGTAGACGTACCTGTCATGTTGGCCAGCTTCTCCCAAGCGGAGTCACCAAAAAGTGTGTTGACACGAAAACGTGCCCCCGCACTTGGGTCAGTCCGACGATCCAAAAGTGTGCGGATACTTAGGGACAAGCCTAAGTGTAACACAGCACTGACATCGCGTTTCGACTACCCTTAGCCATTGTAATGGGGTGGATTCGCCAGACAATCAGATCACACAAAATAATCCAATTAGCTGAAAGAAATTTATTAAACAGAACAAACCAGCAAACTGAGTAGAGCCTGACTAGATCGAAGTACGGTGCGAAGGGTGTCGCCGAAGGGTTCCTTCGACGTCTGGTGCGGAGTGTCTCACTGAAGGGTACCTTCGGCGTTCGGAGTGATCTGGCCGAACATGAACTCCGAACGGATCTGATGTGACAATCACCTCTGAACAGCGGGGTTCGGCGTGAAGTCTCCAATATAGCAAGATATAGAGTAACGACTCCGGTGCAACGCTTGATCGTGACTTCATCCAGAGCGGAATACGAGCATGGCGAAGCCTGTCGTGATGAAGGCTGTTGGCGAAGCATGTTGGCGGGCGGTCGAAGCAGCAGTCTCGCCAATGGGTGTTCTGGCAACCTCCAAAACCGATCTCTCAGCTCTGGACACCTCCGACGAAGTAGCTCTGAACGTGGAAACCTACAACAGAGTAGATTCGAAGTACCAATTTGTCTTGAGGACCGAATTATGCTAAGTGTTGCACTAGTGGCGAAGGTAGCAATGTGTTACGCAGATTAGCGGATACTTCATAGGCGAAGTAACAAGGTGATAGCAATCTATTACGTAGATTAACAGATACTTCATAGGAGAAGTAACAAGGCAATAGCAATCTATTGCGTAGATTAACGGATACTTCACAAGCGAAGTAACAAGGATTACCACTATTCTGAAGTGGCCATCGGAGGACTTCCAGGCAAACCCACGAAGAGTACAGAAATGTAAACATAAAGTAAATACGATTCAAAGCTAGGGCTTTGTGGTTGATTTTGTTGGGGGGCTTCTAAACCGGCTTCACCCCTATACTTATAGGGGCTAGACTTCTAATCTAATCTATTATGACTAGGTTGAATCATGCGTAGAGATAAACACTTAGCTAGAATTGGGTCCAACTCTATCCCTGCCCGAAATGGGCCTTCGGCCAGGCCCGCCGAAGCTTGCTCCTTAGGGCCAAATCTTCGATGGAGTGGGCCTCCGAAGGCCGTGGGCTGGCTAGAGGCTTCTGAAGACCATAGCCCAGTGGTCCTTCGGCCCTGTAGGGCTTCAGCCTAACCCGAGACATGTGCATTTTCGTCCTAATTACAAAAATTGATATTTTTACAATCTTAATTATTGATGCCATTTTTTGCTATCAACAGAACGTTGAAGGCTATCTTCGGCACACCCTCCACACTAGACACCCAAGGCCCTCTTCGGTGACCCTTCGAATTGTATACTTTGTATCGAGTCAGGCTCCATTCGGCCTATTGAATTATTTTTATCTATATATTTTAGCTAATTGGATTATTTTCTTGTGATCTAATTACCTAGCGACTCCACCACCCTTGCCACTGTTGAGTGTAGTCGGAACGTGACGCAGTGCTGTGTTACGCTTAGGCTCATCCCTAAGTATCCACGCGCTTTTTGATCGTCGAACTGACCCAAGTGCGGGGGCACGTTTTCGTGTCAACACACTTTTTGGCGACTCCGCTTGGGAAGGCTACGCCAACATGACAAGCACATCTACATTAGCTACAAGTACCTCTATGACAACTACTATGTCTCTATCACCGATGGATCCTATGGGGGCGTAGAAATCTACAACCGCAGCATCATGACTCCTAACATTGGAGAAATTCCAGAAGAACGTCGGGTGGAGATCGAGGAAAAGATGAAAGATCTATAAGATCTCATGCTTGGGAGCTACGTTAAGACACGCGTGGGCTTCATCAAGACGACGTCAACATCCCCGACCTCGCCCGGACCCAGGTAACACCAGTATCGCCTCCTTTATCTTCTTTAGAGATTGAGCAGAAGATAGTCGCATCAGTAGATCAAGCCGTTAGCGCTTCGCTAGCCGAATGTCTAGATTCGACAGTTAGCTCCTAGGTAGACGTGATGTTTAAAATGTTCGGCCTTATCGAGGTCGTACCTCCAGCTCCGATTGCTAGCGTACCCCAAATGAATCTCATTTATAGCAGAACTAATGGTAGTACTGGCAAAGCTATCATATCTCCGGCCTCGACATCTACGGCCAAGACAAGTCACTACACTTATGGCCATGCTAACCCTACTTATTGCACGACACCTCCACCTACGCCTACGCCAGCTTTTCCTGCGCTGCCTGCACTGCATGCACCTACGCAAGTGCATAGGCCCGAGCACGTTGTATATCCATAGCTAGCACATGAGGAAGACCCGTGTGGTCGACACGTCAACATACGCGCACAGGCAGGAGCTAGGACGACATTGAGAAGTGGATCCACGCGTTGTTTAGGGAGTGCACTGGCTTCGCGCCTAGAGATCAGGCTTTACCGAAAGCCATACCCCGATCACTTTGACACCATACCATACCCTCACGGCTATAGAGTCCCTGAATTCACCAAATTCGACGGTGAGGGTAAAAAGACCACACTAGAGCATGTCAGCTAGTTCTTAGCACGGTGTGGAGAAGCTAGTGGGTCGAACACATTAAAACTTAGACTGTTTTCTCTTTCACTATCTAGCACTGCTTTCACTTGGTTTGCGGCACTCCTGCCAAACTCTGTCCAACGTGGGCCCAATTCGAACAAAAGTTACATGACTATTTTATATGGGCGAGACAGTTCTTAGGCTTTCACACTTGACATCGGTCAAACAGAAATATAGCAAGAGTGTCTCTAAGTAGTCAAGCGCTTTAGAGATACCAGAAACTGATGTTTTAGTCTCAACATTTCAGAAAGGGATTTGGCGGATATAGCTTTTAATGAGTTGCGCTCTGAGATTAAAGAGAGGTTAGACAACCATAACTTTTTGGAAGTCAGCTAGGTCCTACAACAGGCTCTGGTCCAAGATGGCCGAGCCAAAGATAAAAAATTCATTAAAACGTTCAACAAGCCTAGGGCTGAACTCCACATCATGGAACACTCTTATGAGGAAGAGTCGGAGGAAGAGGAAGATTCGGCTGACATGTATGCGACTGAATGGGTTTGGAATGCTAAGAGAAAGCCCATCACTTGTTTTGAGCTACAACTGTCTCCCACTAAGAGTCGGCCCAGTGAAGTTAAATACTCATTTGATGTAACTAAGTGCGATAAAATATTTGATTTCCTCTTGGAGAGCCAGCTTCTCAGATTGCCTAAGGGTCATGTCATCCCGACCTCCGACAAGCTAAAAAAACGCCCCTACTTTAAGTGGCATGATTCACATTGTCATTATACTAATGATTGCAATGTTTTTCGTCGATAGGTTCAATCGGCCATAGAAGAAGGATGATTGAAAATAGATTCTAGTTCGAAGATGAAGCTAGACAAAGACCCCTTTCCTGTGAACACCATCGACCTCGACAAGAAGAAGGTGCTGATTTGGCCAGAACCGACCAATTAATCTAAGGGGAAAGCGGCCGGTATTGGAGAATCACGCACATGCACACTCATACAAAAGAACCCTGAAGTAGGAGTGTGGAAAAATAAAATCAACACATCTCCTTCAGCTAGGTCTCACAATAAGCCAAAGGTAACGTACTAGATGTTGTTGAGCAATCAACAGAAGAAAGCCGAGGAAATAGGCCCCTGGCCAAAAAAGCTAAGATAGTCGAAGGGGCCAAGATAGCCAGACCCTTCGAAGGGTGCATTCGGAACCCAATGGCTGGAACCCCCGAAGGGTGAGTTTGGACCCGAGAGGTTGAGCCCTTCGCATAGCGGATTCAGGCCCAGTGGCTGAACCCTCCACATAATGAGTTCGGACCCCAATGGTTGAACCCTCCGCAAGGCAAGTTTGAACCTCACTGGCCGAACCCACCTCCGCTCTGGGCGAACCCCCTAGTGGGGGACTTCGGCCCGCAATGGCCGAACATACCTCCGGCCTAGCAGGATCCTTCACTAATATGGTCTGAAATACCTTTGACGTGGCCGAACCCCCTCTAGGCAATGGGTTCGGCTCGCAGTGGGCGAAGCCGCTAGAGCCTCTAATGCCTACGCCTTACTACTGGGAAGGGGTCTTGTTGGCTCTGAACTGCACCTCACTGCTGTAGTGCCCTTCGCAGTGGAGTATTCACCCTATTTTTCTTTGGAGTGTTATGATTGGCAGGGACAAGTGAACATGGTGAAGGGGAACATGTTCCACAGGATATCCGTGGTACCTCTGAATCGACTCGTGTAGGACGAAGCCAAGGAAGACGTGCGCAAAGAGGCAAGGGAGAGGGAGTCTGAAGCCATCATAGTCAAGGTAGTATCATAGAAAGTCCTAATCCCAAAGCCCCGCTCACCGAAGCCCGACAGAGGTAAGTGCCCTAGTCCGACCGAGAGCTCCGAAGCAAAAGGCATACTCTCCCTGTAATTGATAGTGGGTAACAAAACATTACCAACGACATTCTTCGTCGTAGATGTGCTATGTAACTTCAGTGTGCTACTTGGGCATGATTAGATTCTCGCAAATTGTTGTATTCCTTCTACTTTGCACCATTGCCTAATGCAATGGGACGGCGATGATGTTGAGGTCGTACCAGCGGATACTTCGGCCCAAGTAGAATTGGTCGATGTATCCATAGATGTTGTCTATGACAAAGTAGAGTGTCTATCAGGTAGATACCTCTCGGATTACAACTTTGTTAGCGTATCCGGGGGACGTTTTGTACCCGTGTCTATAAAGTCGACTGGTGTAGCATGGCTATTTCTAAATTAGTAGTCATGTCGGTATTGCCTGAAGACGGTCTTCCAAAGACGGTATTGCCAAAGCCATTGAAGACTTTAGCGAAGTAGAAAAGTTAGGGAAAGGTTTTGTATCGGTCGATCACTTAGAAGAGGTTAATATAGGCAATGGTAACACCCCAAGACTGACTTTTGTAAACCAAAATTTATAGGTTGATGAAAAGGCTGAAGTAATAAAACAACTTTGGTTGTACATTGATTGTTTTCCATGGGAGTGTAGTGAGATGCCCAGATTAAGTCGTGAGCTCATGGAGCATCGACTACCTATTAAACTCGGGTTTAGGCCTTATAAACAGCCCCCTCGTCACTTTAATTCGGTCGTGTATGCCCGAGTTAAAGAGGAGATAGAACGATTACTCAAGGCTGAATTTATTAGGCCATGAAGGTATGCTAAATGGGTCGCTAACATTGTGCCTGTCGAGAAGAAGGGGAGCGGCAAAATATGAGTTTGTATTGATATCAGGGATCTGAACAAGGCCACTCCAAAAGACTAATATCGCATGCCAATAGACGACATGTTAATCAACGATGCTTCAGGACACAAGATACTAAGTTTTCTTGATGGCAACACTGGTTATAATCAATTTTTTATGGCTGAAGAGGATGTCTACGAGACAACCTTTCGATGCCCTGGTTTTGTCAGTTTGTTTGAGAGGGTCGTTATGACTTTTGGTTTAAAGAATATTGGTGCTACATATCAATGTGCTATGCATTTGATCTTTCATGACTTGCTAGGTGTTATGCTAGTGGTCTGCATAGATGATGTTGTAGTCAAATTGGACGCTATGGGAAACCACCTAACCGATTTGAGAGTTGCCTTTGATAGGATGCATCAATATGGCTTAAAAATAAACCCACTCAAATGTGCTTTTGGCGTGTCGGCAGGCAAGTTTTTTGCATTCATTATTCATGAAAGAGGTATTGAAATTGATCCTAAGAGGCTTGAAAAGATTAGAAACTTTGAAGCACCGGCATGAAAGAGAGATGTGCACAAGTTGCTAGGCAAGATGAATTATTTGCGTCGCTTTATATCTAACTTGTCTGGCAAAATCGATGCTTTTGTCCCTATACTCCGTCTAAAAATGAAGTTGAGTTCACTTGGGGGGCAAGTCAGCAAAGTGCCTTTGAGAAAATTAAAGAGTGCTTGTCATCACCACCTGTGGTAAGAGCGCCAAAAGCAGGAATTCCGTTTTGGCTGTACATTGCTGTAGAAGATAGCGTGATAGGAGTTGTGCTAACTCAGGAGGTGGAAGGGAGAGATTACATCATCACATTCATGAGCCACCGCTTGCTATACGTGAGACAAGGTACGTGTTTGTATTTATCACTTTATTATGCAAGTTCCAAATTACGTCACTATCTTCTTCCTAGTACATGTATTGTTGCTTGTCAAACCGATGTCATAAAATACATGTTACAAAAGCTGATTCTAAGTGGGAGAATCGGGAAGTGGGCTTATGCTTTGATTGAATATGATTTGGCTTATGAGCCTTTGAGCTATGAAAGGCCAAGTCATCGCTTATTTTATAGTTGATCACCACATAGATGTCGATTGGGGTAAAAGTATTGCTTTAATTGAAGTAGTGACATGGAAACTTTATTTGATGGTTCAGCTTGCAAGAGTGGCCAAGGTATTGGAGTAGTTCTTTTATCACCTAGTGGCATGCGCCTTGAAACCTCAGCCCGTTTAGAATTTCCATCTACTAATAATCAAGCCGAATATGAAGCTCTATTATTAGGACTCGAATTGATAGATTCCATGGGTATTAAACATATTCATGCATATGGTGATTCCCTTTAGTGCTGCAATAGGTAGCTAAGATTGCTCAATGTCTTAATGGTTTGCTAAATAGCTACTTGGATTAATGTTTAGACATAATTTTTTTCCTTCGATGACTTCAAAATTTCTCACATGTAAAGAGAAGCCAATTCAATTTGAAATGATTTGGCTCAGCAAGCATTTGATTATCAAGTCAGGAGGTGAAAATTTTCTGTACAGAAAAAGACAATGCTTGAATTCCCTGTCGAAGCTAGAGGCTTCGGGCGAATGCGTGGTCCGTCGGACCATCCGGATCGGACCCCTTCGTCCACCAGAGCGTGTTGTGTGATGGAGCCCTCGTTCCAGAGCCCGTCATCCAGCGAAGGACGTTGCATTCTGGGCTCCTCATGCCAAAGCCCTCCTAGCACCGGAGGCCTTTGCGCGCTAGACCCCTTCGTCGAAGGGCCTCGGTCCGATCGGCTCCGCACAACCGATCCGGTTAGCCTTCGGCAAAAACAAAAAAGACCCGAGGGGCACCTCGAAATCAATAATTTAGATGCCACTTGGGAGAAGGAATTGGCAAACCCTCCGGAGATCCAGAAGGATGATTGGAGAAATCCAATCATCTAGTACCTAAAAAATCCCAGACAAAGGATTGATCGGAAAATGCGGTGACAAGTGTTTAAATTTTTGTTACTTGACGATGTGTTATATCGCCAAACTATTGACGGGGTACTTCTAAAGTGCTTAGATGCTGACCAATCCAAGGTGGCTACGGGAGAAGTTCATGAGGGGCTTTGTGGCACTCATCATTAGGCCCAAAATATGAGTTGGATACTCAAAAGAGCAGGTTTTTATTAGCTGACTATGACTGAGGATTGCTTTTAGTATTATAGGGGGTGTAAAGCATGTCAAAGGTTTGGTAATATTAAGTTGGCTCCTACATCACTACTAAACCCTATTATCAAACTATGGTCATTCTGAGGTTGGGGTTTAGACTTCATCGACCAAATCCATCCTCCCTCGTCAAAAGGGCATCGGTTCATGCTCATGGTGACACACTACTTCACCAAATGGACCAAGGCCATTCCTCTCAAGAACAGGACTCACAATGAGGTAACTAATTTCATCTTGAAGCACATTATACATAGATTCGACGCATGCAAGTCCATATTAGCTCTACGGAGCTAATATCTCGAGTGGAGTTCTAGTCGAGGCACTATAGATCGAGCCCCTCCCTCGACACATCCAAAGCCAGTGCAAGCGGGAAGCGGGTAGTCCTGCCCATGTCTAGAGGAGGGACCCTGAGCAGCATGTCAAACCATCAGCCGAGGGAATATGTACATGAAGTAGGGCACATTGGGACCTCATTGTCAGCAGCTGAAATGCCCGAATGGTCTCATGTGCCCATATCCTTCTCCGTAGTTGATGCAGCTGGAATTAAATTCCCCCATGCAGACCCTCTTGTTATTATAGATGGCATTGCAGGAACGGAGGTCTGGCGAGTGTTGGTTGATGGTGGAAGCTCCGCGGACATCATCTTTGTTCAAGCCTTCGGTTAATTATGCATCCCGTGGAAGCATTTACCTCCAGCTACTCGTCCGCTATAAGGTTTCACATGCCCTCCTCTTGATGCCCTCGACCAAATAGGCCTCGAGGTCGCCTTTGGAGAGGGGCACATGGCCAGATCGGAGGAAGTTATCTTTGATGTCGTTGATGGCCCTTATGCTTATAGTGATATCTTTGGAAGGGGAATGCTGAACCAGTTTGGAGCTGTGGCACATCACAGTTATTTAGAGCTGCAGCGTGGATGGTGGAGTATGGCCATGGCCCACTTCTTGATTCTAGGTAGGTAAATAATGTGTAGGACCATTCAGAGGATGCTTCAGTGTCAAGTGACCCTTCGAAGATCTCTTCCCTCAAGCTAGGCCCCGAAGGAGAAGTTGTAACAAAGATCATCGTCAAGGACGACAAAGACTATCCCATTCAATTTGGCAAGGAATTGCCTCTGGAAATTGCCACTTCGCTAGAAGAAGCGGTTAAATACAATCTGGATGTCTTTGTCTGGTCAGATGAAGATATTTCCGGAGTCAACTGAAGCATTATCGAGCACAGCCTACTTATCAACCCAAGGGTTCGACCTATTCGCCAGGGGCTCTACAAGTTGTCAACAGAAAGAGCAGATCTCGCCAAAGCGGAGGTTGAAAAATTATTAAAATCCGGGATCATTTGGGAGGTGGCCCACATGGAGTTGTTAGCTAACCCCCGTGTTTGT
Source organism: Zizania palustris (assembly GCA_019279435.1). Lineage (NCBI taxonomy): Eukaryota > Viridiplantae > Streptophyta > Magnoliopsida > Poales > Poaceae > Zizania > Zizania palustris. The sequence continues at coordinate 36,239,052 of JAAALK010000282.1, forward strand.
CAAGAAAAAGGCATCCAACAAGTGGTGCATGTGCATTGACTTCACATCTCCAAATAAAGCATGCCCACGTGACCCCTACCCCATGCCCCGCATTGATTAGCTCATCGACTCTAAAGCCGACTCTGAGCTTTTAAGCTTCCTTGACGCGTACTACGGATATCATCAAATATGGTTAAAATGGGAAGATGAAGTCAAGACAAGTTTCATAAGTCCTTCGGGAGTCTTTTGTTATGTAAGAATGCCCTTCGTCTTAAGGAATGTCGGGAAACTTTTTCAAGATTAATTGCTAAGGCTCTAGGTCACCAGATAGGCTGCAATATTGAGGCTTATATGGATGACATTGTAATAAAGAGTGCTTTGAAATACCAACATAGTCTAGACTCAGAAGAAACTTTTGAGAGCCTTCGAGCATGTGGAGTTCGTCTCAACCCCGAGAAGTATATCTTCGGGGCTGAAGTAGGAAATTTTTTAAGGTATTTAGTTTCAAGTAGAGGAATCGAAGCTAGCCCAATGCAAATAAGTGCATTGCAAAGGATAGCTCCGCTAGAAAATTTGACGCAAGTCCAGAAGCTAGCCAGACGCCTTGCAACCCTTAGCATATTTTTGGTAAGGTCCATGGAACGCAGCCTCCCAATATTAAAAGCTTTGAAGGGGTCCAAAAAATTTTCCTGGACACTAGAATGCCAGAAGAGCTTCGATGAAATTAAGGACTATCTCGGCAATCTCGCAACGCTTACTGTGCCCCTTGCAGATGAAACTCTCCTTTTTCTTGCAACCACAGGCTCTGCTGTCAGCGCAGTATTTATTCGAGAAGTGTATTTCAATGGAATGCAGGCGCAGAATGTAATATACTTCGTATCGGATGCATTATATGGAGCCAAAACTCGGTACTCCAAGCTCGAGAAATTTACTTACGCCTTGGTAATGTCTTCGAGGAAGTTGCGACATTATTTTTTAGCGCATAATGTAATTGTTCCAACTTCTTACCCCATTGGAGATATGCTCCGAAGCATTGATTCCATGGCGAGAATTGGGAAATGGGCTGTTAAGTTAGCCCCTTTTGGTATTTCTTTCGTAGCAAGAACAACCATCAAATCACATGTGCTGGCTGATTTCATAGTGGAGTAGACTCCGTTTGCAGTATGGGCTACGGAGGAATCAAATGGAGGTGTATGGACCATATACTCTGATAGGGCTTTTCAAGCATCTGGAGCAGGTGCCGGAGCAGTCATAATCTCACCTTCAGGGAAAAAAGAATTGTACTCCACAAGGCTCAACTTTAAGTCAAATAATATTGCGGAGTACGAAGGGATCCTACTTAGGCTTCGCAAAGCGCGCGCACTTGGCACCGCAAGAGTTGTCATAAAAATAGACTCTCTGATTTTCATGGGGCACGTTGATAAAATCTTTCAAGTTCGACATCCACACCTTGCCAAATATTTGGATGAAATCAGCAAGACCGAAGCAACATTTAAAGGGATTTCTATCCGGAGCATCGCACGAGCCGACAACCTGCAAGCAGACGTCTTCGCCAAAGATGCAGTCAGAGCTCTAGATATCCTGGAAGGGGATTTTTATAAAGAACTTGCCTCCCCTTCAGTTCCACAACTCCCTCCTTCTGAGATACTTTGCATATCGAGTAGTGATTGGCAGAGCCCAATTATGAATTTATTGCAAGACGAAGCTAATTTGCCCGAAGGCCCAAAGTTATCAAGGTTACAGTTGAGGGTCCGGAACCATCATATTATCAATGATATTTTATACAAGGCTGGAGTCTATTCTCCCCTACTCCAATGTATCTCCCAATCCGAAGGCCAAGACATACTTTGGTAAATTCATGAAGGCACGTGTGGTAGCCATCTACCCCCTCGAGCTTTAGTAGGCAAAACACTTCGCCATGGGCTTTATTGACCTACTATAGTAGCTAATGCGGAGTCATTAGTCCACACTTGTCAGGGTTGTCAATGTATGGGAAGACGGACTCATCATCCACCAACACCTCTTCAAGTTAGCACTCCGGTATGGCCAATGGCCTAGTGGGGAATGGATCTCTTGACCCCTTCCCAATGGCAAAAGGAAGCCTAAAATTTGCAGTGGTACCGATTGAGTATTTTTCTAAGTGGGTCGAAGTTGAACCTCTGACCGCTATCACTTCTAAAAATGTGCAAAATTTTTTCTAGCAAAATATTATTTTCATATTTGGAGTACCTAGGCAGCTTACAATTGACAATGACACTTAGTTCGATGCCGAACCTTTTAGAGAATTCTGTGAAGGTCTTGGCATCCAAATGTACTTTGTAGCTATTCGTCATTCCCAATCCAACGGAGCCGTCGAGCAAGCCAATAGTAATATCTTGTCAGGCTTAAATCGAAGGATAGTAGGATGAGCAAAGGAGCTGTGGATAGAGGAACTCCCGCAGATTTTGTGGTCCATCCGGACCACTCAAGAAAGGTCTACAGGGTTCACCCCTTTCCGATTATTTTTCGGAGATGATGCCATGACACCGATGGAGCTAAAAGGAGGTTCCCTCTGCACCATGGAACTACAACTTGACAATGAAAGACATACTTCGCTAGACTTGACTGAAGAAACCAGGCTTCGAGTTGTTGCCGACCTAACGAAGTACCAACATCAGATGAAGACTTTGTATGACCCGAAACTAAAGCATAATGAACTTAAGCCGGGCCATTTAGTATTGCAAAGCATAATTGCTCCGAGGAAATTAGGAAATAAATTGGAAGGATCATATATCATCTTGCGTTTAGGATGCCGCTTATCTTTTAAATTAGCTAATTTAAAAGGGAAAGAATTAAAACTTGCATGGCATGCGGAGCACCTTAAACGTTATTTCGCTTAGGGGCTCCTTGTAACAGATTGTAAACACCTTTCTAAATAAATAAATCTTATGGTTCGAATAATGCATACTTCTCAAGATGATTCCTACCCCTAGTGGATGCACTAGGGGAATAGAGCTGATTGCGGAGGTAAGTATTATTCATACGAACCAAATCAACGGACTTCGAGCCACCGGCTCGAAGCATTCATCAAGGTGGGAAAGTACCATGAAAAATGGATTCTGAGCCATTGGCTTGAAAGCATATGGAAAAGAGTCAAAGGTGACCACGAAAAATGGATTCCGAGCTATTGTCTTGAAAGCATCTGTAAAAGAGTCGAAGGAGACCAAAATAACTGGATTCCAAGCCATTGGCTTGAAAGCATCAAGAAAAGAGTCAAAGGTGACCATGAAAAATGGATTTCGAGCCATCGGCTTGAAAGCATCCATAAAAGAGTCGAAGGCAACCAAAATAACCGGATTCTGAGCCATTGGCTTGAAAGCATCCGAAAAAGAGTCGAAGGTGACCATGAAAAATGGATTCTGAGCCATTGGCTTGAAAGCATCCGTAAAAGAGTCGAAGGCGACCAACTAACTGGATTCCAATAATCCGAAAAGAGTATTAAGCTACCATTTATAGACTCCGGACCTTTAGGTTCGAAGAGTCCTACGAGGTCCATAACGACCATCTACTCGGATTTTGAACCACTAGTTCAAAATTCCTATTCAATACAATAGGGGCTCCGACCATCTAAAGTCAAAAACCTTATGAAAAGTGTGCTTTAAGCTGGCATGACAGGCGTTGTGAGTGACTGACTTCTCTTGAAAATCGAAGACGTTCACCCTCAAAGAGTGGCTAGGAGGTAAAGGCACAATTTCAACACATTTCAATTTATATTACCCAATCAATTATATTACATCATGAAAAATCAGTGTCTAAACCAAGAAGAAAACGAAGACCCCTCCGATGCCTAAGACTAGTTTCGGAGTTAGCCTGACTTCGAAGGCGCCTTGTTCCTGAGCCTAGAGTCTTCAGAACTTTTTGTTTAATCCGCTTCTCTTTCTTCGAAGCCCTGAAGTCTTTCCGCTCTTGCTGAAGCTCAGCCCAGGTCCAAAGTCTTTCGAGGCTGGTCTTCGCTTGGTCTTCGTTAGACCACTCCTCTTAGAACCAGTCAATGTCCTCCGAATATTAAGATGTTAAATTTACAATTTCCTCCTTTTCCTCCTTAATATAAGCTAGTACTTCTTTACAAATTTCAATTATAACCTCTCTGTTGCTCCCTTGAGAATTAGAAAATTAAGGATGCCTGTGAGGCCTTAAGGCTTTGAAGGTAGCCCACTACTGACGGAGCCCTTCGTTAACCTCTAGCACTTCAAGTTCATCATCCAAAAATGAGAAAAATCCTAAAAGCATTTCCAAATAAGCCTTTTTCATTCAAAGAAAGACAAAAATACATGTTTTTACATAATAGGACCATAAGGAAAGCTAGACCTTCGGGTCCGGTGGAGGAATGCTTGTTGAAGGCAGCATCAGCGCCTGCTTTCGACAGGGGCCTTCGTCGATCCATGTCTTCACCGCCGTTCGACCTTTAGCTTTCCAGGATGCTTGAAAAGCCTCCCAAGCTACGGCGATGTCGGGTGAAGGGGTCAATAGCCGGTCACTAGCAAAGCTGGCAGGCGCTACTCCGGGGTCTAGCATAATGGAAATCCCGATGTCTTCGAAGTGGCGAAGTACTCCGAGCATGGCTACTTGTTGGAGATCTCTCCATACCGAGTACCCGAAGTCTTCATTGTCTTAATCGCTTCTTGGATCATCTTCAACTTCTGAACCAAAGTTTTGTCCGCTGACGATGAAGAGGCCCCGAAGGATGTCCATGGTCTCAAAGGCTATATTGTCGCACTTTGCCTTGTCCGCAACCAAGGCCTCGGACGAGTGTCGCATGTCACAGATCAAAGTGGTGAGCTCAGCTATCTTCGTCATAAGGATAGTCTTCTGCCAAGCAGTCGCCTTACGTCATCGGCCGAACATTGCCGCTCTTCCCGAAGCCTTTCAGCTTCAGCTCCAGAGGCTACTTGCTCCTCTTGAAGCCTTTTGACTTTGGTTTGGAGCACCACCGCTCAGCCAAAAGCTCTTCGTTTGCTGCTTCCAGCTTTGCCTTCACGCTCTTCTCTGCATGAACTATATCCTCCAAGCTCGAGGCCCGGCTCTCGGAGTCAGCAAGGCTCTCTTGGAGAGCCATCACCTTCTCTTTGAGCCGATTACATTCACACTCATTAGAAACATCAGCTGCACGAGCTAGAACAATGTGCTGACAAAAGAAAAAGAAGAGCGAGGTGAGTATGGTATGTACTTCATATAAAATTAACTTTTGCAGGTGCACCGTACCTGGTAGGCAGCCCATTCAAGGGCGTCGTATAGCTTAGACCCTTCGGCCTTGCTTATTACGGAGACTAGTTCGGTCTCCCCCACTTCTCAACTTGTTAGCAGAGGCCGAAGTCTTGTCCTCCTTTTGAGAAAAGGGGCCAGAAGGGAGAGCCTTGTCAAGGCACTCCGGTCGGTGTCGGTGGGAGAAGGTCCGGAACGAAGAGAAGCATCCTCTGAAGCTTCTATCGACTGGCCTTCGTCAGTTGACTCAGATGGAGTCAACCCTGTTGCGGGAGTAGGAATCAGCAAAAATTTACCTTTTCCTTTTGTAGGAGCCATCACCTGCTTCGAAGCCGCCACCTATGCCGGAGTTGACTCTTGCATTAGAGTCATCTCCCATGCCGGAACTGTCTCCTACACCGAAGCTGTCAATCACGCCAAGGCTGTCTCTAGCTCCGGGACCACCTCCTTAGCTGGAGCCACCTCCACTAGAGCTGATTCTGCAAACTAAAAGGTATATACTATTATTTAAATGTTACAGTTAAAAGAAAGTGAAATAAGCTTTGGTTGGTAAAGATGTACCTCCACCACCTTGTTGTCGATCGAGCACAGGACTGCTCAGATGCTCAAACATGCGAGTAAAGTCTTCGTTAGACTTTGGATATTGAGCCGTAGCAATAGCTTCTAGAGTTTCCTCGGCTGCATCAACCACCACTTCGTCTAGAGCTAGGGCCTCCATTTCCAAGGTCTGAACCCTTTTGGCCTCAACTCTGCCTTGGTCATGAACTGGGACGTTCGTCCGACTTGATGGAGCAACTTCGGCATCCACCTACCCAGGCTCGCTCCCCTCCTCGTGTGGTGACACCACCGTGCCTTCTCCGATGAATGTCTAGGTTTCCATCGAAGAACCCTCTTCATCATCCCCAGAAAGCAGAGCTTCAAACTCCTCCGCCATTCGCACGTCTGTGTCATCTTCTTTTTCAGACTTCTCTGTTGATGAAATAGGTGATTTCAAAGGGGTACGAACCTTTGGCTTGCGGGCTATCTTCTTCATTGGCACCGGATCTGTCGCGGACCAGTCCGGAAGGGTTGGTGGCTCGACTCCAAGTACGCTCCACTCTTTCTCCATGAGCATAGAGGCTCTAAGAACTTTCTCCGTAGCTCGGACAATTTGCTCCGGAGTCAGAGTCAACCGCGGAGCTGAAAAATAAGATATCATCTGATTAATTCAATGAGAATAAATCAATATATGTGTGTGAAACATATTGATGCACGATATGTAGGAAGCTGACCTACAGAGTTCAAAGGGATTTCTCGAAGTCCCCCTCCGGGGTTCTCTTCGAATTGGATAGGTCAGTCGGCCATCAGGGGGGAATTCAGAGGGCAATAATTTCCTTCGCTAAGTCACACATCCCTCCAGTACATGATCTCCTCCAAGGGCCCTGCCAAGGAGAAGGCCGTGCCCACCTCCGCATAGAACCAACGGAGGATCCATTCTGAATACCATCAATCATTGATGGCCTTCGCCGAAATCCAGTCTTGGAATTCGTCCAGAAGCTGGAAGTTTATGCTTCCGAAGATCACCACCATCTTTTCTCCCCAGGTCCGGTGTATGTCTTCGGTTGACATGAAGCCTTCTACAGAGCTGTGAAGATCTCGGCTCTCCCCGCACACCCTTTAGCCCGCAAGGCCCATTCGAAGATGTCCTAGCGAGCGATGGCATTCGGAGAAAGTTGAGAAAGTGTTACGTGGAATAGATCCCATACCTCCATCAAGAAGTCCACGGTAGGGAGCCTGAGCCAGGCTTCAAAGAAGGCTTCAAACACCACAACTTCTCTCACTTGCAGTACCAAAATAATCTCTTTTCCGAGGGGATTGCACTTTCACTCCGGGCCCCAGCTTCCTGACCACCGCCTCGGCTATCGTCTTCTTCTAGCGGGTCAATGCCACTAGGCTATACGATTGATCCATATACTTGGTGGATGCCAGCCAGAGATCATGAGGGCCGGCGGGCCGAGGGTTCTCCGAAGGTCCCGCCACTACTACCTCCGCCACCATGGCCTACTGCCGAGGGCGACGCAAGAACTTTGGAGCTAGTTTTTGCCATTGGAGAAAGATAAAAAGATTGGAAATGGGCGTTTGGGAAGGAGAAAAGCAGGTCTACAGAGCAGTCGGTAACGTTCCCAAAAATCACTATTCTCCTCCCTTTATAACCCCTAAAGTCTCTTGTGCTATACGTTACAGAGCAACATTTGGGTTGCTTTGTTTCGGTTTTGACGTCATTATGACATGCAGGGCCATCATAGTGAAGACTTACAACCACCGTGAAATCGTGCGACCATTAGCCTTCACAGAGAGTAACGGCTCTAATTTGGGTCTAACGGCTCTGAGAACTAACGACTAGTTTGGCTCCGAAGAAACTTCGACTCCGAGGACGCCTCCTTGGATACCTCCGAACGGATTTTAGGTCCGAAGATTTCTTATCCCTGAAGATATTATTACTAATGGTTGTAAATACTGTCACTTTTTTCCAAGACTTAAACAAGAAATTATTTCTTGCGTATACGACCCTCTTCACTACATAGGCAATTCGGAGATACGTATTCGAGGGGCTACTATTGGGGGAAAATATTTCATCCTCAACATCATGTAAAAACCTCTACATCAACGCTGTCAAAAGACAAAATGAAGTCAGAAGCTTTGATCTTTGAAGGTCCTAAAGCATCAAGACTTCATTGCGTTCCGAACCTTCTTAGAGAGTAACAGCTCTAATTTGGGTCTAACGGCTCTGAGAACTAACGGCTAGATTGGCTCCGAAGAAACTTTGACTCCGAGGCCGCCTCTTTTGACACCTCTGAACGGATTTCGGGTCCGGAGATTTCTTATCCCCAAAGACATTATTACTAATGGTTGTAAGGACTTCACTTTTTTCCAAGACTTAAACATGAAATTATTTCTTGCGTATACTGCCCTCTTCATTGCATAGGAAATTAGGAGAGACGTATTCGAGGGGCTATTGTTGGGGGAAAATATTTCATCCTCAGCATCATGTCAAAACCTCTACATCAACGCTATGAGAAGACAAAATGAAGTCAGAAGCTTTGATCTCCGAAGATCCTAAAGCATCAAGACATCGTTGCGTTCAGAACCTTCTACAATAAAATCCTCCGCAAAGGCTTCGACATGAAGAAGGATCCTGGAACCTTTTTTCCCAGAGGGGTACGGCCAGCAAGGATAGAAGAATTACTTTCTCACTGTTGACTTAGTCTTTTACCCTTTTAACCCAATGAAGAATATTAAATAGTATCTTCTATGTTGGTTGTAATTAGAGGGTAAAGATGTCTTTTCCTAATGTACTTTGTCTTTAAATACCCCTCTTTGTTCTGTAAGGGGTCTCGAATACTCAAAGATTCAATATACACTTCGAACTATCTCAAGTTATTATCCAATTCGGAGGCTTGTAATAGTCCACATAAGCAAACACTTCGTTTGTCAGTCTTTCGAGTTTACTAAACCTGTTAGCATAATCTTTTGCGCCAATAGATCTCTTGTCCAATCTTAACTAGCCCCTACAATATAGGTGTGAGGATGATTCAAAGGGCATCTACACAGATCAATAGTTCAAAACCGTAGTTTTGAATCGTACTCATACTTTTCATCTACTTTTTGCATTAGTTCAGTCCATCTTCGTGGGTTTGCACTGAAGGCCCTTCGTGCATCATGTCGTAACCATGGTAAGCCTTGTTGATTCGCCTGTGAATCACCCGTTTAATCCACGTAACGTATTTTTATCATCTTATTGTTTTTATCGGTTTTTCTTGCTACTCTTGGGAATTCGGTCTCAAGGCCGAATTGCATTTTATATCTTACAATTTTGTAGCGGAATCACCTTCAAATTCATCTCCAAGAAGTTTGGGGTGATTGATATTCATCTATAAGGTCACCGAAGCCCCTAGGCGATCAGACCGAAGCCTATCGGTCCGATCGACAGGGCTTCACCAGTCAGATCGGGCATTGCCATGCCAGGCCATCAAGCTGTTGCCGGCATGGTCCTCGCAGCTCTCCGCACTATGCGCGCTGAAGCCGTGCTCCCAAAGCCTTCCCCGATTCGACCGGCGTCCGTTCGTAGGTCCGACCGGACCCCTCCATAGAAATCTACTCTGTGCTGGTGCACACTTTGCATCGGGGTATATTTTGTACCAAATAATACTTCGCACCAGGCCCCGTGACACTGAAGCCCCGGTCTGACCGAGGCTTCACAGTCGGTCTGACCAAGTACCACATGTCAGTCCGGCCGCCCGGAGCCCACTTCGCACCAGGACATCGAGGCCATCTTCGGCAAACCTCTTCGCATCGATGTCAGTCCAAAAAGGCTTATTCCCCAGTACAACCGGCCAGCTGGCCGAAGCCTCTCTCTGGAGCCCTTCGGACCCTTTATTTTGTTGGTAACATTGTCTATACAGTTCAGTCCGACTGGCTCTACTTGGCCGGTCTAACCGACTATTCCATTCTTTTCATCTAATCGGCTTTAGATAGCCAATTAAATCTGACAATACTTATTTTTTTGTTAATTAGGTTATATTTCAGAGATATAATTTAATTGCCTGGCTACTCTGTTATCCCCTTACCACAGTTTAAGGATTGTCGGAATGCGACGTCAACGTCTCGCGATGTTTTTGGATAATCGAATCGGACCAAGTGTGGGGCACATTTTTGTGTCAACAGGGTAATCGAAGGCAAAGATTCATCAAAGAAAACCTCACATGTTTCTACCAACTACTAGGTGTCAAGATTCCAAACTCAAAAGTCTCGAGAATGGAAAGCATAACCAATAAAAACTCCATCCCAACAGCGAGATTCGAACTTGTCCAAATGTCATCCCTGATTGAGCACAAAGCAGTTGCAACCAAACGCTCACAAGTGGCTCACTTTGGGTCGTCTTCCAAACCGCAACTCATATGATGTCTTACCAAGGTAAGCTCTAAGAAAAATGTGGTTGCCTAGATAGCAAGTTGTGTTCATGGCATCATCTCAAAAATGCCTAGGAGTCCTATACTCATCGAGTATCATCCGGGCCATCTCGACAAGTGTGCGGTTCTTTCGTTCCATAACATTGTTTTTTGTTAGAGTGTAACGCACATAAAACTGATGGTCAAGACCTTGGTCACTATAGAAGTTGACAAAATGAGAGATTTTGAATTCTGAACCATTATCAGAGTGAATAGTTCGCATTCGACCATTGTTCTCATTCTTCAACTTCAAGATCAGATCATGAACAAAGTGAAAAGTCTATTCCTTAGACTCTAAGAAGAAAACCCATGAGAACTGAGAAAATTGGTCAACAGCCACAAGCGCGTACCACTTCCGACCGACTAAGCGTACCCTAGCTAGACCAATGGTTTCCATATAAAGCAATTCACCCGGATACGAAGTCATCACCTGAGTCACAAGGGCGTGGGAAGTAGCAACCATCTGCCCATGATGACATAGGTGGTAAACTAGATCATTTTTCATCTTAAGCTTGAGCAATCCTCGGATCAGGTCCATGGTGAAGGGTGTGCCCAAGAAAATTCCGTAGATCGGACATTCTAATAGGAAGTATCGAAAGTTCCGGTTATTTTTAGTCTTGATACTGAGTGCAATTGTTGCCTCGGAAGTTTAGATATTGTATCAGATGTTTCGACTAGACAAAAGTTCCGATTTGGAATCGGGGAATTTTTGTACTAATCGGAAGTTACGATATGTCATCGGAAGTTCTGATGTGGGCGATAATAGATTGGATCTATTGTGTGTCGTACTATATCAGAAGACCTAAAATACCCTATCGGAAGTTCCAATCCAATATCAGAAGTTCTGACGTGGGCAAACAGATTGGATATGTTACGGTTTTTAGGGTTTTTGCAAGAGCACAACCTAGGGGCTCTCAGCCCTATATAAAGAGAGGAGGAGGATGTCTTGTGGCAAGCAATAAGAATATATTTGACCTAGCCACCAAAGAGTTCTCTCCTCCCATTCTTGATCTCAAAACATTGAGGTCAAGGACCCCCATCTCTCACGTGCGGTGCTAGTATGCTGCCGTGGGAGGTACTCCGTCCCTAAATGTGTGGACTCCATGTAGGCGTTGCTCCAATAGCGACACTCGTGAATGCCTACATGCAAATGACTATGTCGTCTTCATCGATCAGATCGGCAAAGCATGACAAGGACGAAGCAAGGAGAGTCTTGACGTGCTGCTCCAACATCTTCTTCCGCTGCACCTAGCGTGTCTTCTGCTAGAAGGTACTGATATTTGATCTCACACGCGCATGAGCCTAGGGCCTTTGGGCGGAAATTTTGAATTTGCCGGCTAGCGTAGGTCCCCTATTCCCTAACAGTGGTATCAGAGCCTACGTGTGTTGTGTTCGATATGGATCCCTCATGTATGGAGATACATTGTGGAAAACAGATTAGATCTATTTCTTTCTATGGCAGATCTGAAGTTCTGATGTGATCGGAAGTTCTGATGGTGGATCGGAAGTTCCGATACTGATCATATGTTCCGATATCGAATAATGATTCGATATAGAAGGCAATTGTTGGAATGCGGGATTCTGATAATAATCGGAAGTTTCGAGGGATCGGAAGTTCTAATGCCAGATCGGAAGTTCCGACCAATGCAATTTTGAAAAACCGAGCTTGCTGACTTGGGGTTTTTAGATCCAGAATCCAGTCATTTTTAGATTGCTCGCCTAACTTTGTTTTTTTAGAGAATGTCATGATTGGCATGGCCTTGGTTAAATTTGATGTATGAGATGCATTCAATGAATATATATTAAATATGGCTTGTGTGTCATGGTTATTTACAGCCCAAGGCTGATGTAAAATTTATTGCGACTTGCATGTCGTTTCTGTGGTGCTTCCACCCATGTAATTAGTACATACTATGCGAGATGGACTAGTAGTCTTCATGGAGGCTGGGAACACGCACTCGATGATGGGAGCCATGGAGATGAAGATCGCCATATGAAGAACGTCATGCTATGTCATAGTTAATATGATTGCCTGTGATGCTTTCTTAAGCTCCTATTATTCTATTATTGCACGTTTCGTGTGCACTAGGGACGTTACGATGTTAGAGTAGTTTTTCCTCAGAAAATTAATTGTTGATGATCTTCCCAATAGTTGCACCCACCAAGGTTCATGCTCATCGATAGTGGGTCTGCCAAAGTAGGGTGCTATTTTTTATCTCGACCAGTTGGGGTGGAAGTCAGACTTCTGCACGCATAATGTTGGTTCACTTGACAAGGCTATCAAAAAGGTTTTGGGCCTTGGATCATAGGAGTTGGGGTCGAGCATTGGATGCTTCGCCAACGATAAGAGTCACATACGATGTGATTAGCAAGGAGTTGCTTACCTATGTCAACTAGCTTCTAGCAGTGATGCCAAAGCTCACTAGGAGATAGCGTGATCATGGATCTTGCACCACTATTAGTCATGAGAGGGAAAGTGACTGGTTTAGATAGTGGAACATCTTTTAATGGATAGAAGATAAATATTGCATAGTGTTAAACCTCACATTTAATCTTTTGTAGATCATAGCACCTACTACGTCTACTGTTAAGAGCACTCCAATTTTTAATTTGCGATCTATTCGTGAACGAGATAAATTGTCTATAACAAACTTTATGGATTGGTATCGAAACTTGAGAATTGTTCTCAAGCAAGAGAAAAAAGATTATGTTCTAGAGGAACCTCATGTTGATGAACTAGGAGAGGATGCTTCTGCAATAGATAAGCGTGCTTATGAGAAGCATGTTAGTGATTCCGTGGATGTCAGCTTCCTCATGCTTGCCAGCATGTTAGGGGGGGACTATGCATCTCAAAGAGGTTCGAGATCCACTGGAAAGTGTTCTAGATCCCATTGAACTTTAACAGGAGGCTCAAGATGTTGCTGACCCTGTTATGGATGCACTAGCCTCATGGAGGTCAGGGAGAGTAGTCCATGCACCAGCCTCACGTTTTTCCTGTCGCTATGCTTAAGTCTATTCGGATCATCCTAGCTATTGTCACATTTTATGATTATGAGATATGGAAAATGGATCTCAATACGGCTTTCCTAAATGGAAACCTAAGTGAGGAGGTGTACATGACACAGCCTAAAGGTCTTGACGGTCCGAGGAATGCTTGGAAAGTTTGTAAGTTGTTAAAGTCCATTTATGGATTGAAACAAACTTCTCGTAGTTGGAATATTCGTTTTGATGAGGTAGTCAAAGGGTTTGGCTTCATCAAGAACGAAGAAGAACCTTGTGTTTACAAGAAGGCTAGTGGGAGCTCACTTGTGTTTCTGGTCCTATATGTAGATGACATATTCTTGATCGGAAATGACATTCCTTTGTTGAATGTTGTCAAGACTTCACTGAAAAATAATTTTTCGATGAAAGATCTTGGAGAGGAAGTATACATTTTGGGCATAAATATCTATAGAGATAGATCAAAATGGTTAATTGGATTAAGCTAAAGTATGTACATTGACAAGGTTTTGAAACGATTTAAAATTCAGAATTCCAAGAAATGTTTTTCTGCCAATGTCACATGGTATTTCTCTTAGCAAGACTTAGTGTTCTGTGATACCTGATGAGCTAGAGAAGTTCAGTGCAATCTCGTATGCCTCTGCAATTGGATCCATCATGTATGACATGCCGTGTACATGCCTAGATGTGTCATATGCTCTAAGTGTTTCGAGCAGGTACCAATCGAACCTAGGTGAAAGTCACTAGGCTGTAGTAATGAATATCCTCAAGTACTTGAGAAGGACTGAGGAAATGTTCATGGTTTATGGTGGTGAAGAGGAGCTCGTTGTAAGTGGTTACATGGATGCTAGCTTTCAGCTGAAAAGATGATTCTTGATCGCAATCTAGTTTTATGTTCTGCCTCAATTGAGGCGCAGTGAGTTGGAAGAGTTCCAAGCAAGAGACAGTGGCTGATTCTACGACAGAAGTGGAATATATCGCTGCTTCAGAAGCGGCGATGGAGGACATTTGGATTAGGAAGATTGTTTCTGAGCTGGGTGTTGTTCCTAGTGCGTCTAGTCCAGTGGACCACTATTGCGATAATAGTGGTGCCATTGCGCACGCCAAGGAGCCTAGATCGCACCAGAAATCCAAACATATACTTCGACGATATACCTGATCTGCGAGATCATTGAGAGAGGTGATGTGAAGATTTGCAAGGTGCAAACAGATTTGAACATTGCAGATCTATTGATGAAGCCTCTTCCACAGCCCAAGCATGAGTCTCATATGAGCTCCATGGGTATTAGATACTTACGTGAGTGAGTCATCTGTTTGTGGAAGATGCTAGTAGAGTCTATGTTAATGTATGGGGATAATTGTTATCTTGTTCCTTGAATAAATATCGTTTGCATTTAATTAATGAGTACCACTTATTATGTGAAACTATTTGCTTTTTGAAGATGTTGTTCAAAAGGGTCCCTAATCTTGTCATCATGTGGGACAATGATGATACATGGATTAGCACGTTCGACGGATTGATGATTGTGTTTTGCACATCAAAGACATAGAGATGTCAAATCAGTGATGTGGACGTACATGTTGGTGAACATGGTGTTGGACAGACCCACTTGAGATACTACTGAGATTGTTATGTGCTAACGGTTGTCATCTCAAATGGTCTACCTGCAGAGTCCTTGGACCTGAGATCATCATTTGATTCTAGAATGCGTAATGACACACTTAGATGCTACCTAATGCTATTCCGTAATAGGTTAGTAATAAGAGTTGTTTTTAGGTGTGTTGTGAAACATGTCTTGGGATGTGAGCAGTCAACATGGAATTTTTCCCTCCTAATAATGGGAAAGTAATCTCTGTGCAACATTAGGTATTGGATTGGAAAAGTGCATGTCCATGCCACTATGACTAACGAGTTAGACATGATTTGAATCCGAAACTTCATTGAGTGAAATGACAAGTTAACCAACAAGGGTGGCACGTATCTCGGTCTTGTGTAAGTGGGAGATTGAAGGATGCGCCCAAGAAAATTTCATAGATCAGAAGTTCCGATAGGAATTATCAAAAGTTCCGGTTATTTTTTGGTCTCAATATAGAGAGCAAGTGTTGCTTCGGAAGTTCTGACATGGTATCGGAAGTTTCGATGAGCCAGAAGTTTTGATTTGGAATCAGGGAATTTTGTACTGAACGGAAGTTCCGATATAGTATTGGAAGTTCTGAGGTAGGCGATAACAGATTGGATCTATTACATGTCGTACTGTATCAGGAGACCTAAAATACCCTGTCGGAAGTTCTGATCTAGGATCGGAAGTTCCGACCTAGGCAAACAGATTGGATCTGTTACGGTTTTAAGGGTTTCGAGAAGAGCACGACCCAGGAGCTCTCAGCCCTATATAAGGAGAGGAGGAGGATGTCTTGGGGCAAGCAATAACCCTAGATTAAACCTAGCCACCCAAGAGTTCTCTCCTCCCCTTCTTGATCTCAAAACGTTGAGGTCAAGGATCCCCGTCAATCACGTGTGGTGCTAGCATGCTACCATGGGAGGTACTCCATCCCTGTACGTGTGGACTCCGTGGAGGTGTGGCACCAATAGTGACGTTCGTAAACGTCTACATGCGAACGACTACGTCGTCTTCATTGATCAGATCTAGGAAGGATGGCAAGGATGAAGCGAGGAGAGGCTTGACGCGCTGCTCCAACATCTTCTTCCACTTCACCTAGGGCATCCTGTGCTAGAAGATACTGATCTATGATATCACACGCGCATGAGTCTAGGGCCATAGGGCGGACATTTTGAATTTGTCGGCTAGCTTAGCTCTCCTATTCCTGAACACATAGAGCTTAATCTAACAAGCAGATCAAAGCTCAAGTGACCTAACCTCCTATGCTAGCTCTAGAGCTCAGAAGAGGATCTAGCGAGCAGAAAACGAGAAGGCCCAAAAGAACTAGAGAAATCAATCCTAAAAATCGTACCAAAGGTTAAGATCTCGCAAACCAAAGATCCTCTAGATTCAACAACATAAGACATGCCCTTCTTAAAGCGAACCTGAAAGACCTCATCAATAAGTTGCGAAACTGAAACCAGATTAAAACCCAACATTCAAACCAAAGTAACATTCTTTAATGAGAAATGCTTAGAGATTCGAATCGAACCAACTCCAAATACCTTCCCTTGACCATTATTTCTGAAAGTGATGTATTCCTTAAAGCTCGGGGGGATGAGACTGGAGAACCATCTACGATGTCCCGTCATATGGCGGGAACACCCTGATCACATGATCCATAAGTCATCCAAGCCTCGATCCTACAAAATCAATGATCAAAGTGATGAGAAAATGGTCCGGCACTTGGGTTAGCAAAATAACTAAACTAGTGTGGAGCCATTTTCTCAAGGTAGGAAAACTAAAGGGCCAAATTTTCCATGCCATTACAATTTTCATGGTTTTGAAATATGCCATCGACGTGTCACTGACATATGGGACCTACCACAGTCACTGACAGTGGCATTTTTCAAATTATAGAAAATTTTAATGGCATTTTTACAAATTTCCCAAAACTAAAAGGGGTAAACCAAGTAGGACCAAAATGTGACTCAAAATGTGGTCCATCAAAATGATCAAATCCACAACCACGAGGTCCAGAGCCATATCAAGGATGACCTAGAACTCTGTCAGAATGGAAACCATCCTCTAGAGCATGCGCACAATAGCCATCTCTTCTGCCACCACCTACACGACGCTCCCTAGCATCTCGCCTCTCACTACGTCGAGTGACTCTCTCTCTACCAACCTATTGGTAGAACTACTCTTGCTTACCCTTAGTTCTCTCAACTCTCTCAACCCGCTACCTCCTGAAGAAAAAATCCTCAAGATGACCAGCTTTTTGACAAAACTCATTGTGATAGGTTGGCTTCTTGAGATGAGGTTGAGTCTTTGGGTTTTGGAGCTTGGGGGTGTTTGGTGGAAGCTTTTTGGTGTGAGATGGTCTTGGAAGAGAATCAATATAGGTAAGAACGCTCTTGGGTTTTGGATCAAGATAGGCTTCTTGGGTGGAGCTTTAGGTTGTTCTTGCAACACCCCATCTTTGGGCTAACTTGCCTAGAAGGCTGAGTGGAGTGAGTCTTGGGATATCTCTGCTCAGGAGTAATCTTGCTCCACTCCATTGCTCAACTCAGAGCACTCTCAAAGTAAACCTTGTTGTAGGTGCAACCTACTCCAAACCCATCTCCCCACTTGAACTAATAGATCATCATACACAGCTAAGACTCTCTAGCGCTCACCCAACTCAGGATCTGATAGAGGTAAGAATTCTCATTTTGAGCATTAGCTAACTCCTCTCTCAAGGAATCCAGCACCTCCACCTGAGTCAAGCAAACATCACACTCTCCATCTGATTGGGTAGACTTCTGAAGCTTCTTGATTTCAGCGTTCTTCTTAATCAACTTCATCCTTATAAATAAACATTCCTCATAGAAATTGGGAGGAACTAATAAAGTACCTAACTCATGCTTGGTCTGTGCCAACTCGGATCTAAGACTCTCTAGATCTTTCAACTTCTCATTATCCTTAGTCTTTAGCTTAGCAAGATTTGCTAAAAGGGATGGGTAGTCTTCGCAGGATACGATGGCTAAGGCCTAAGCTTTAGATAGCTCCAGTTCAGCATTTTCAAACTTAATTGTCAAAGCGTCTATCTCATCCACCCTCTATGTGTACCTACATGTCAATTAAGTCAGGTCACCAAGTAACACCTCACAGGACGGGCACTCACTACCCACAAGCAAGCTAGGGGAAGAAGATAAACTCTCAATCTTGCTACTAGCCATAGCAAGCTCACTTCTAAGCTCATCTAACCTCTTCTTAGCCTTCATAAGCAACATCTCCTGATACTTCAAATCATGACTCTTTTCCTCAAGCAAATCACAAACTTCACACTCATAAGAAGTTACCTTCTCATTGTCGTCGTTGGAGTTGTCGGAGAAGCTCTTGTCGTATTTGTCCTCAAGAGCCATTGTGCAAAAGCTCTCATGAGACCTTTGACTGTGGTGAGAGTGAGTCTTCGGCTTGTCCCTAAAGGCCATAAAGCAAAGGCCAACAGGATCATCTGTGTCATTTTTCCTCCCTTTTTTGATCATTATCTCCCCATCGCTTGAGCACGATGAAGAGGAAGAAGAGGATGATTGTCGAACAAAGTTTTCTTCAATCTTGGCAAAGAAAGCATTGTCTCTCCTTCATTTCTCATCCCGGTAGTCCTTTAGGGCCTTTCCAAAGAACTTGGACTTGGGCTTGCCCTTGATGAAGGTGTTCTGGTTAGAGCTAATGTACTTATTGGAGTTGTAGGAGCCACCGTCGGCACCTTTCTTGTAGTCATTTTTCTTGGGACAGTCGACGATGAAGTGACCTAGATAACCACACTCAGAGCAGCCAGGTTTTGTGCCATGACGTTTGATCATTATCCTATTGTAAGCATGATGAAAAGCATGATGAACCCAGCTATTGAACAAGCACATGTCATCATCTCCTAATAGATCAAGCTGATCCTCAATGATAGACATCGTTGAGGACAAAGCATGGCTTAGAGAGGAGGCATCAACTGTAGTTGCGAGGACTAGGTTTTTAGAACCATAGATAGTGAGATTTGATCTCAACTGGATCTGAGGCCTTGAACTTAGTGAAAAGCTCTGCGACTGTCAAGGTATCATAAGAAGTGCTCTCAATGATAGAGGATACCTTCATATCCCAGACCTTAGGTTCTAAGGTATGAAGAACCTTGAGCGCTTGTTCATGGTCTGAGACAACCTGATCCTGTTTGGCCTTGCTGGCCCGAATCTTCTTAGTGATAGACTAAAAGAAACCAAACAAAGCTTCAACAGTCTCACCCGACTTCTATGTTTGATTTTCATATTCACTCTGGTAGGTCTGGTAGAGCTGAGCCTTGACCTGAGCTATCCCCTCATGGTGTGCGTGGAGGGTAGCCCAAATCTCTCTAGTAGTGTTGAGATGGCTCACATTATCAAACTCACTAGGACCAAAACTAGATAAAAGAATGTTCATTGCTTTGTTGTTGTTGTCATGCTCAGTGACTAACGCAGGAGTACTATGCTCAGCAGATGGATGCATAGTTTAAGAAGCATGAACACACATGTCCAAGCTATGGCTCAATAGATAGGCTCACATGCTAGTCTTCCAATAATTATAGACAAAAGCCTCAAGGGACGGGACCTTCCCTGATGAACCCATAGTCGCTAACGTGGGTTAGAACCGGTTAAGGTATGGAAAAGCCCCAACCAAGCTCTAATACCATTTGTAGGACCGAGAGTAGCGACCAGAGGGGGGTTGAATAGGTACAATTATTTTTCACAGCAAAAATACAGATAAAAACTATTGCTATCACTCTCCTGTCTGATATGATATGAAGGGACAGTCTAAGAGATCACAAGCACTAAAAATTAATATAGCCTTCACTACTACAAACCGCCAATGTAGTGGCGTTTGGTCAAAAACACTATAGTAGAGGGCTATCAGAGGCCCGTCACTACAGTGGTACCAAGCCAGCGACCACCACTAGTATAGCCAATAGTAGTGGCGGTCATTAATGACGTCAGCACCGACCACCACTATTGTATCCATTAGTAGTGGCGGGCCAGGAAACGTGCCGCCACTCCTACGCTATCCGCCACTAATGTATTGATGACATCACTTGCGACCGCCACTACTATTCTAGCTATAAAAACACCCCTTCATACTCCATGAGCCCGAGGGTACCGGAGTTCGCAATTTGGTCGGTACAATGACAAAAAAAATATAGAAAAAGAGGGGAGAGGCTTTATTTTCATTTATTTTGAAGGATTTCATTCTAGGAGGTAAATCCATGCTGAATAAAACATTTATTTTGTATTTAATCAAGTATATAATGAGTTATTAGCGTTTTACTAATTTAGGGTTTGTGAATAGAAATTTTCAAATATTCTTCCATTTATAGTGTTTCTTTCTCCCAAATGAACAAATATGACCCTCCTCACAATTATTCATCTCTTGTATACATTTTTACATTGTTTTAATCTATTTTTTAATTTGATTTATGATTATAGATCTAGATTTATGTTGTTTGGAGAGAGAAACCAATGTAGTTAATTTATTTAATAATTTTTTTCTACTTAATACTATTACTACTTTATAATTAACAAGGTTTACATAGTTTGAATTAAAGCATTTTTAATTAATGTTGTTATGAGAGATAAATCAATATCTTTTTAATTTGTAAATTACTAAAATTAACAATAATGAATTTATTAATATTTTAGATTTCGCACAGGTCCTGGATGTACTCGTCCAATGACGGAGATGTGGTGGCATATTTTAACAGAGTAACTGAATTTACTGAAGCTGTCGCACAATATGCTTCCCGTTAGAGTGAAGCGGCAATATATTGTCCTTGTAATGTTTGAAAGAACGAAGCGATGTATCCGTGTTCAGACCCTAAAACCATATGATTTCACTTGTTGAAAAATGGATTTGTGAATAACTATTATATATGGATGAAACACAGTGAGATGGGTGAAAACCCTCCTGATGATTCTGATGTATCACAAGATGCTCGTCAACATAGAAGAGGATGTGATCATACATCTGACATAACACGTCATGTTGATCAACATGATGATGATGACGTCTTTGATGTGGAGGAACTGATGCGAAATGTTGCGCCTGAGGTGCGGTTGTAGAGAACTACAATGAAAGGCTACGATAACTTTGAAGCACTTGACAAAGCATCAAAAAACCTTCATTACAAGTAATGTCATGGTTGTAAACAACTCATGATCTTATGAAACTGAAGGCCAGCAATGGATGGTCTGACACAAGTTTTTCAGATCTTTTGCAGCTCCTAAAAAGGTTTTGCCGAAACCCAATGGTCTGTCATCTGATACGTAATAAGCAAAAAAGATGATTTGTCCATTGACTTTGGCCGTTCAGAAGATTCATGCAAGCCCGAACCACTGTATCCTATATCAAAAAGAGTATGAATTGTTAGAGAGCTATCCGTAGTGCAACGCAAGTCAATACAAACGTGTAAATGACCGTGTGGAGGACTACAATGACCACCGGAAGAAGAAAAAGAGGTTATAGAAGAGGAAGAGCAATGTTATTGCAGATTACGGATATAAGACGGAGAGAAAGGTCCAGCCTTAGTAATGTGGTACCTATCGTTGATTGATCGCTTGAAACGTATGTTCTCTAATCCTAGAGATGTTGGACTATTAATCTGGCATTTCGTTGGGCGAAAGAAGGACGGAAAACTTCGGCACCCTGTGGATGCTAAGCAGTGGAAATCATTTGACCTGGCCCATCCAGACAACTCGGAGGATCCCAAAAATGTCAGGATGGGACTTAGTATGGATGGAATGAATCCCTTCAGTGAGATGAGGAACCCACACAGTATGTGGCCGGTCTTTCTGTGCTTGTTCAACATTCCATCGTGGTTGTGCCATAACAGAAAGTACCTTATGCGCACTACTCTAATTTCCGGTCCAAAACCACCTGGCAATGACATTGATATCTTTCTAGAACCTTTGTTGGAGGATATGAAATGTCTATGGGAACTTGGTGTCGTGTGTGGGATGAGCACAAGAAAGAGAACTTCAATCAAAGAGCCATGATCTTTTGCACCATAGCTGACAACCCAAGACGTATGTCCCTAATAGGATAGGTTAAAGGAAAGATAGCATGTGTAGTGTGTGTGGACCAGACATAATCTGTGCATCTTCCATCATTCATTAAGATGATATATATGCGACACTGCAGATTTTTACCAAGAAACCACAAATATCAAAGAAATAGGAACCATTTCGACGGTACAATCGAGCTTGGACAGCCGCCACGGCATAGAGACATCAAATTTCTATTTGAAATGGTGAAGAATATCAAAGTTGTTTTCGAAAAGAAGAGGAAGAAATCTGAAAAAATTCAAACGACGCTACATTTAAAAAGTAGTAAATCTTCTTTAGGTACTTGCCCTATTGGAAGGAGTTGGAGATTGGTCATGCTATCGATACAATGGACGTTCAGAAAAATGTATTCAAATGCACCATCGATATTTTGTTAGTGTTGGCGTAAAAGATTACGCTAACAGATTTCTGAAGTATAGAAACTAACAAACGAAGTGTTTGTGAAGCAAACTGCCCTAAGCCTCCGAAAGGATAATAGCTTAGAATAGTTTGAAAGTGTGTATTGAATAACTTGTATTCGGTCTTCATTACAGGGTAAAATGGGGGGTATTTATAGGCCCAAACATTAAGGAAAAGACCTTTTTACCCCTCTATT
Source organism: Zizania palustris (assembly GCA_019279435.1). Lineage (NCBI taxonomy): Eukaryota > Viridiplantae > Streptophyta > Magnoliopsida > Poales > Poaceae > Zizania > Zizania palustris. Next base: position 36,261,574 of record JAAALK010000282.1, read on the forward strand.
ACAACCGATATAGTGGAAACTATTTGGTACCCTTAATAGGGCTAAAATGGTAAAAGACTAATCTAATGAGAAAGAAGATAAGTCTTCCATCTTAGCTGGCAAAAAAGATCTTAGAAGAGTCCATGTTCAAAGATATACCCCGAACCAGGGTCTGTCTTCATACTTCGAACTTGACTCAACGCATCTCCGAAGATGCAGTCTGGAAACCTTTGAATCAATTGCCTGTCTTTGTCCTGTTACTGCAATAACCCTGAGGATGGAATATTTTCCCCCAACAGTAGCCCCTCGAATACGCTTCTCCGCTAAATCTGTAATGTTAGGAGAGCAGTATACGCAAGAAAAATAATCATGCATAGGGGTTAGCAGATTTAAACCATCTCCGAACTACGTGAAGATGCAAACTTCGAATCAGTTTTAAGACAATTACTTTCGAACCATCTTAGAACTAACTCAGAAAGCCCGAAAGTCTTTTTAGACTTAGAAGAAATAGCCGTTGGCTTCTTTCTTCTAATGGAAGTTACGCAATGCGTTAATTTCGGAGAAAAATAACGGGCAAGAATGTGAAACGGCATGGATAAACGGTAAAAAATGTAAAGTCTGGGCTATAAATAGAGGGCCTAGACCTTTCCTGAGTACCTTTCCACCGCTTTCTTGCAAACAAGCCATCCTTTGAGCCCTAGCCTCCATTCTTCTTCGAGAGCAATCCATTAGTTTCAATGGCAAAAACCAAAGGTTCTGGAGCACCTTCAGCCTTGGCTCGGCATCAGGCTGCTGCTGCAGCAGCAGCTGCATCATTGGCGACAGCAGATCCAACACCCGCAGCGACAACCATGGCAGTGGGAGGAGGGAATCCCCAAGATCTTTTCCCAGCATCGGCGAAGTATGCAGACCAGTCTTATCAACTAGGACCATCAACCTGCAGTAGGGAATCGCTTGCTGCGGCAGTAGAAGGCAGAATTAGTTCGGGGGTGATGATTCGCAAACCTGGGAAAGAGATTATTCCTTCGCCAAGGCTAGGAGAAGTGGTCATCTTCGAAGCCTTCTTCGAAACCGGTTTGGACCTTCCTGCTGTAGACTTCTTGGCAGAGGTATTGGATCTGTTCCACGTCACTCTCCCCCAACTTTCTCTGAATGCTGTAGCTCGACTTGCCATCTTCGAATGGGCATTGCGAGCCGAAGGTTGCGAAGGGAGGGCAAAAATCTTCGCTGCACTGCACAGAGCTTCATGCCAGCCGAAGACCTTCGTAGGCCCCAGAGGTGAGAAAATGGTAGTAGCCTTCGGAAGCATTAACTTCAGGCTTCGGGATGAGTACGCCCTTCGATTTCCCACTAAGGCCATCAATGCAAGATGGTACACCGACTGGATTCTGAAGTGGCTTTACGCCGAAGTTGGGGCGAGCAGTCGCTTAGCTGGACCCCTTCAAGATATCAACTTCCGAAAGGAAGCTCTTGTGCATCCGGATCTGCGCCAGCTCGAGGCTCGCCTCAGCCTGCTACAAAAAATTAGTCGCCGCCTAAGTATGCGGGACTTAGCCGAAGAATTCCTCGGGCTTCAAATCTCTCCCCTGATGGCCAATTGGCCTATCATCTTCGAAGAGAATTCGGAAGGTGGTCTCCGAAAAATTTCTTCAACTTCGAGCCCTGTAGGTAACTTCGAAAACAACATATATTATGCATATTCATTCGAAGGAATAACCAACTTAACTTGTTTTTCAGCTTCTTCAGCCCCTATGACTTCGGAGCAGATTGTGAGAACTTCGGAGAAAATTCTGGGCGCCCCAACTCCGACCGAAAAAGAATGGAGAATTAAACTGGTTAGTAGTTGGGAACGATCCAACCGAGTATGGGGGCTGCTTGAATTGAATCCGCCCCCTTTGGTGGATTGGGTGCCTTCGGAGAAAGGGCCCAAGAAGAGGAAAGCTGAAGCTGGGACTTCAAGCTCCGCCAAGACTCCGATCAAGAAAGTGGCTCGAAAGCCTAAAAACCCTGCACCTTCAAGCTCAAGAGCTTCAATCTCCGATTCTCAGGAGGACGAAGGTAGGTTAATGGAGAGGTTGATTGATGAAGATGTAGCTCAAACAGATACGCATATTGAAGATGCTGCGAGCGTGCCGGAGTCTCAAGTTAACCTCGAACAAGTGAGGACTCCGGCTGCTCAAGAGAATTTATCTCAGGAGGGAGACCAAGATGGATCCCCTATGAATGAGTGCGGAGCCGAAGTTACTACGACTTCGATTCCGGATGAAGCAACGACTGTTCAAGGAGATGCTCTAGCAGTCGAAGTTTTGACGCTCGATTCGGACGAAGAAGATCTCGCCTTCTATCCTCCATGCAGTCCAATGCTCGTTCGCCGCCAAAATGTCGAAGGTAAACTTCGCATAACTCTTTTATTCTTTTCTGCAAAATTATACAATGTATAATACCTTTGCTTTTGCAGAACCCACTTCTATGGAAGAGGTCCATATCGAAGATACAGCTCGAGGACCTTCAACAACTTCGGAGCCAATCCTGGAAGCCATTCAGATGGGACCAGGAAAAGGCAAAGGGAAGATGGACCCCCTTCCTGCTCCAAGCTTAGGATCAACTCCGTCTGAATCAACAGACGAGAGCCAATCCACAGAGGAAGGGCAGTCTACTAAGGCCCGAAGACCACCGCTCAGCACTCCGAACCTTCGCCAAGCGAAGATGACCAGCAAGCCTCGAACATGCTCCCCCTTTTAACTCCTTTCTTGGAGCAAAGAACTGGGCTTCGGACTCTGCTCAAGCCTTTGGGTCGAGCTAGTCGCGAAGTCGGGGAGACGGAGTTGGTGGCTATCTTGAGCGAGGCGGAGAGTTCAGAGCTTAACGTTGCCATGGAACGTGCAGCCTACCAGATACAGAATATTTGCGAAACAACATCAAATTTATATACAAATAATTTCTTATCTTGGTTTTTTCTTTTCTCAGCAAGCAGTCTTGGCCCGAGCTGCGAACATATCAAGTGAACGCGAAATCACTCGCCTTCGTGAGGAAAACGAGACTCTTCAACGAAACTTCACTATCTCCGAAGGTCGAGTGGTTCACATGGACAATATGGTTTCAACGGAGCGCAGGGCCAGACAAGGCTTGGAGGCTGCAAACAAGGAGCTCGAAGCAGAAAGAATTGTGCTTCGAGCAGAAATTGAAAGGATGCGGTTGGAGCACGCTACTGCGGGGACTGAGCTTGTTAGGCTCCGAGAGGAAGCTAGCCAGCTATTGAATCAAAAGAACTCTTTGACTACAGAAGCTGCTAGACTCTCTGGGGTGATAGAAGAGCTAACTTCGGCAAAGAATGCGTTAACTGAAGATAAGCTGAAGTCTGAGAAGGTAGCTGCGGATGTCATGGATCAACTGCTAGGCGTTCTGGAGTACTTCGGTACTACTGGAACGTTCCCTTCGGATGACAACATCTCTCTGTTGCGCCGGTTGAAAAGGATTCAAGGGGTAGCGAAGCAAATCAAGACAGCGGGCATTCGTTACGGAGAACTCAACGGACAAGTGGCTGCCATTGGACTACTTCATTACTACGAAGATCTGGGTCGATCGATAGCTCCGAGCGCAGGAGAAGGAGCAATTACCTTCGACGACGATCAGCTTCTCACTCCTTCCGAAGATGTGGCTGCTGCCTGGCAAACTTTCCAAACTTCATGGAGAGCCGAAGGTCGTACTGCGATCAAGGCCTGGATTGACGAAGGACAGCGCCAGAAGCAGGCTCGGACCCAAGCTTCGAGCAGTCAGCCTCCTCCGAACCCGCAGGTTTAGAAATACCTTAGGATTTTTAACTATGTAAAGCTTTACGCTTATGTACATTTATGAATGAAAATTTGTTTATCATGTTTTTAGGCTTTGCCTCATATGGAAGATGTCGAAGTGTTAGATGTTAACAATGAACTTCGCTTATTATGGGCTACCTTCGATATCTTAAAACTTCATAAACACCCTCGATTTCTAGTTCCTCGAGATGACTCCGGAGCAATTGCATCTGAAGTAATCAAAGATATATTATCTTATATTAAAGAGGAAGAAAAAGAGGTTAATTTGGAAACTTCATCTTCTGAAGACGTTATATGGTCTGAAGACAAAGATGAAGCTCGAAGTAAAAAGCCTGAAGAACTTGGAAGCTGGGAAAGGAGCCCCGAACGGCTTCGAACTTGGGCCGAGCTTCAACAAGAACAAAAAGACTTTAGAGCTTCGAAGGGGGGCAGGAGAGTTAAACGCAAAGTTGTTAGAATTCCCGGTAGTGGAACTAGTCGTTCCAACCCGAGCTCTAGAGATCAAAGAGGTCTTCGATTCCTTCTTGGTATAGATACCAATTTTTCATGATGTAATTGTAATCATATTCGTTCGAATAATAGATATCGATTTAAAATTGTCTCCCTATTTATTAGCCCCTCTTTGGGTGTAAGCAACTTCGAACAGTATTCAAAGATGGTTAGGCACAAAGAAAAACTTTGGAGTACAATTTTGGGGGTTCGGAGCCCCTCTGCAACTTAAAGATCTTTTAAAATCTTATAAAATGTCTTCGACTATTTTAGTCTGAAGAATGGCAACTTAGTACCTTCTGTTTTTTGAAAGAAATCACTTGAGAAAACTTCCTGGACACTTCGGTGTCTTAAACAATTAGTCACTTTGGACTTTCTTAACTGACATTCGAAGCTCATGGCTCAAACTCTGTTTTGTTTTGGCCTGCTTCGGCTCTTTTTGCGAATTATGTCAAACCAATGGTTCGGAATTCACAGTGGTCTCTTTGGACTCTTTTTACGGATGTCTACAAGCCAGTGTCTTGGACTCCGCATGATTTGGTCACCTTCGACTCTTTTTACGGATACCTACAAGCAAGTGGCTTGGGCTTCGCATATTTTAGTCTCCTTCGACTCTTTTTACAGACGTCGACCAGCCGATGGCTTGGACTCCGTATGATGTGGTTTTGGGCTCTTTTACGGATGCCTACAAGCCGGTGGCTTGGACTCTGGATTATGTCACCCCCCACGTCGGAAACTTCGAACCAATGGTCCAAAGTCCGAAAATATGACTCAGCTTCATGACACTTCCCTCTCGTTCAACCACGCGGTTCCAGTGCGTCCACTCGGAAGCTGGAAGTTTATGAGGGGAAGGCACTATCCGGACCATATGCTTTATTAATTCAGAAGATGATTACAAATGATTTACAAGGAGCCCCTATGCGAAGTATCGCTTTAGGTGCTCCACATGCCAAGTATGTGCTAACTCTTCACCTTCTAAATTAGCTAGTTTAAAAGAGCCAGGACATCCTGAACGAACAATTAGGTATGGACCTTCCCATTTATTTTCTAATTTGTCTGGCGCTATGATGCTTCGTAAAACGAGATGACCCGGTCTAAGCTCATTGATCTTAACCTTCGGGTCAAACCAAGCCTTCGTCTGTTGGTGATATTTTGATAAATTAGCCACAGCTCGAAGTCTTGTCTCCTCTGTTAAATCTATCGAAGCTTGTCTTTCTCCTTCAATCTCCGGTTCGGTGCTGCGAAGTGATCCTCCTTTAAGCTCTGTTGGAGTCATAGCTTCATCTCCGAATAGCAATCTGAATGGAGTGAAACCTGTGGACCTTGTTTGCGTAGTCCGAATGGACCACAAAATCTTTGGGAGTTCTTCGGTCCACAGTCCTTTTGCCAATCCTACTATCCTTCGATTTAGCCCTGATAGAATATTTCCATTGGCTCTTTCTACAGCTCCATTAGACTGAGGATGCCTCACCGCAGCAAAACATAACTGGATGCCTAAATCTTCGCAGAACTTTCTGAAAGGTTCTGCATCGAACTGTGTTCCATTATCAACTGTGAGTTGTCTAGGCACTCCGAACCGACAAATGATACTTTTCCAAAAGAATTTCTGTACATTGTTCGAAGTAATAGTTGTTAAGTGTTCTGCTTCTACCCACTTAGAAAAATATTCAATAGCTACCACTGTGAACTTTAAATTTCCCTTAGCTACTGGAAAGGGGCCAATTAGATCCATGCCCATCTGGCCATGGGCCATACCGGAGCAATGACTTGAAGAGCTATTGGTGGGCGATGACTCCGTCGACCCATCCACTGACAACCTTGGCAAGTGCGAACCAAGCTCTCCGCATCAGCTGTTATTGTAGGCCAATAAAGCCCCTGGCGAAGTGTTTTTCCTGCCAAAGCTCGAGGGGCCAAATGGCTACCGCAAAGTCCTTCATGGATTTCTCGAAGTATTTCTTGACCTTCGGCTTGAGATATACATCGGAGTAAAGGAGAACATACTCCGGCTTTGTATAAAATACCGTTGATTATTTGATAATTTCTGGCTCTGAGTTTCAATCTTGAAAGTTGTGGTTCTTCAGGCAAATTTGTCCCTCCTTGTAAAAATTCCATGATTGAATTTTTCCAATCTGTACTTGGAATGCAAAGAATCTCTGCGGAGGGAATTTGTGGCACCGAAGGTGTACTGAGCTCCTCATAAAAAGCTTCTTCTGGAATATCCATAGCTCTGGCTGCAGCTTTTGCTAAGATGTCCGCTTGCACATTTTCTGCTCTTGGTATACTCCGAATGGAAATACCCTTGAATTGTGCTTCAATTTTGCGGATTTCTTCTAAGTACTTTGCAAGCTGTGGATGCCGAACTTGAAAACTTTTATCTACGTGCCCTGCTACTATTTGAGAATCTGTCTTTATAACAACTTTTGTAGCCCCTAGAACACGTGCTTTTCGGAGTCCCAGTAAAATCCCTTCATACTCCGCTATATTATTGGTAGACTTAAAGTTGAGTCTTGCGGAGTACATTGCTCTTTGCCCCGAGGGCGAAATTAGAACTGCTCCAACACCTGCTCCGGATGCTTGGAAAGCTCCATCAGAATAAACAGTCCAGATTCCTTCGCTTGACTTCTCTGAAGTCCACGTTGCAGGTGGAGTCCATTCTGCTACGAAGTCTGCCAAGACTTGCGATTTGATTGCTGTCCTTGCCAGAAAGGATATGCCGAAGGGTGCTAGCTCAACTGCCCACTTTCCAATTCTTCCAGTGGAATCCTTACTTCGGAGCATATCTCCCAAAGGATACGAAGTTGGTACAATTACATTATGAACCAAAAAATAATGCCTTAGCTTTCTCGAAGCCATTATCAGAGCATAAACGAACTTCTCAAGCTCGAAGTACCTTGTTTTCGCTCCTGGTAATGCTTCGGACACAACATAAAATGGATTTTGTACCAACTTCCCACTGCAATCCATTTCCCTGACAAGGACTGCGCTGACAGCAGAGCCTGTAGCTGCAAGGTAAAGCAGTAGGATTTCGTCCGCAGTAGGCACCGTGAGTGTAGCAAGATTGCTGAGATACTCTTTAATATCTTCGAAGCTTTTCTGACACTCCGGTGTCCATGAAAAATCTTCGGACCCTTTCAACGCTTTAAATATGGGCAAACTTCTCTCCGCAGACCTTGCCAAAAACCTGCTAAGTGCTGCCAGACGACCATCCAGCTTTTGCACTTGCTTCAAATTTCTAGAGGAGCCATCTTTTGTAACGCAGTTATTTGGGTAGGGCTAGCTTCAATCCCTCTGCTTGAAACTAAATACCCTAACAACTTTCCAGCCTTAGCTCCGAAGATACATTTCCCGGGGTTAAGACGGATCCCACATGCCCGAAGGCTATTAAAAGTTTCTGCTAAGTCTAGGCTATGTTGGTGCTCTAAAGCACTCTTTATTACAATATCATCCATGTAGGCCTCCACATTGCGACCTAATTGATGACCTAGAGCCTTAGCAACTAACCTCGAAAAAGTAGCCCCGGCATTTCTTAAGCCAAAAGGCATTCTTACATAACAGAAGACTCCCGAGGGAGTTACGAAGCTTGTCTTGATCTCATCTTCGCGTTTCAACCATATTTGATGGTAACCGGAATACGCGTCAAGGAAGCTCAATAACTCCGAACCTGCAGTGGAGTTGACCAGATGATCAATTCGGGGCATGGGGTAGGGGTCACGAGGGCATGCTTTATTCAAAGATGTGAAATCAATGCACATGTGCCACTTCCCAGAGGATTTCTTCCAGACGAAGACTGGATTGGCTAACCATTCTGTGTGAGCCACTTCTCTGATAATCCCAGCCTTCAACAACTTTTCAACTTCGTCCTTGGCAAGAGCAGCTCTTTCTGCAGACATTTTTCGGAGTCCTTGCCGAACAGGCCGGGCCTTCGGGTTTACAAGTAAACTATGCTCAATAATATCCCGACTGACTCCGGTGATATCTTCGTTAGACCAAGCGAAGACATCTAAGTTCTCCTCAACTACTTTTTCCAAGGAGATGGCAACTTCTGGAGATAAATCTTTACCAAATTGAAATGCATATTCTTTACCATCTTTAACAATAATCTTCGTTGCTATCTCTCCTTCAGGACTTGGTCTTGGGAAGGATTTCTTCGAAGATTCGGAAGGGTCTGAAAAATTTTCTTGATTATCTTGCACGTTATTTACTTGTCTTGGATCAAGAGGAGGGCCGTGACCATACTCCGCTCTTCGGGCGATAGCTTGATCTCTGAAGATAGTGAGTACTCCAGCTTGCGTGGGCATCTTCATGCACAAGTAATTGTGGTGCGCCACAACTCCGAACTGATTTAACATGCCTCTTCCAAAGATGACGTTGTAAGCATATGGAGCATCTACAATGTCGAAGACCATTTCCTCTGTCCTGGCTAGCAATCCTTCTCCGAAGGTAACTTCCAGGCCAATTTGGCCAAGTGCATCAAGCGGAGGTCCTGCGAAGCCTTGCAAGGGACGAGCCGCTGGAAGAACGTGCTTTCTGGAGATGCACAATTGATCAAAGGCTTGAACAAAAATAATGTCTGCCTAACTGCCTCCGTCAATTAACTCTCTTCGAACCTCAGTTCCTGCAATGTCAGCAGTAATAACAAGTGGGTCTGCATGCGGAAATTTAATGCCAGCTGCATCCTCTGCAGAAAAAGATATTGGCACATAGGACCACTCAGGCATAGCAGCTGCAGATGACGAAGTTCCAATATGCCCCACTTCTCTGACATACTCTCTTCTCTGCCTTTTTGACATGCTTCCGAGAGTACCTCCTCCGGAGATGGGGAGGACTATTCTTTTTCCTCGGTCTTGCCCTTCTTCTTGTTTTGGAGGTGGCATAACATTGGCCACCGGAGGGCGTCTTGCGGCTTCGAAGTTTTCTATCCGCGCCACAGCTTGGACAGGCTCTGGGCACACTTCAGCTTGAACTCGGTCAGTAGTACCTCGACCCGAAGTTCTTTCCAGATATTCTCCTCTTAGAGCAAGTATAGCCTTGCAAGTATCAGTTGCATGGCTTAGGTTTTCACCGTGAATACAGCGGAAAAGGGTCTGGCCCTTGCCAGCCAGTTTCCCTGGCGGCCTCCAGCCGCTGGCCTTGTTTCCCGAAGGTTGTGGAGCTCTTTGGGCGAACTTTTGCGGGGGTGCAACGTTCAGGACTTCTGAACGAGGATGCTTTTGCCCCCTTCTTCTATCATGCTGAACTTCGAAGACAGGTTCTTGCGGCTGCCCCGAAGTTTTTACTTCCTGCAATATAGACGAAGTAGCTGCAGTTCTCCGAAGCCAGCCTTCCTCTGACCTTGCATACTCTTCAAAATAGGACATTAGTTGAGAAACCGAAGATATGCTTTTCCGGTGGAGTTTATCAAGTAACCCTGGATGAGTGACTCCCTCTCGAGCTGCATCCACTACCGAAGATGTAGACAACCCTCAAATTTGCGACTTCGTATGAGCGAAGTGCTTGAAGTATTGTCTCAATGTCTCTCTAGGGAGCTGCTTCACCTGGAAAAGACTTCCCGTCGACATTGGAGGTACGAATGTGCCTTGGAAGTTACTTATGAACTTCGTCTTTAGCTGCCCCCATGTACTGATTGATCCTGGTTTTAAAGACTAGAACCATCGCAATGCTACCCCTTGAAGAGCTAAGGGAAAGCATTTTGCCATGGTGTCCCGAACTCCTCCACTAGCTTCAATTGCTAGAGCATAAGAACGGATAAATTCCCCAGGATATTCATCTCTGGCATACTTACAAAGCTTCGAAGTCTTAAACTTTGGGTCAAAGCGAACATTTTGCAGCTCGGGATGCAGCGAAGACTCAGTATTGAAGGAGGCGTTCTCCGGAGCTTCTGGATTGATATGTTCTTCGTCTTCAGGCACTTCGGGAATAACCGGATTGGCTTGAGAATGAAGCCTATTTGCAGCTTCTTGTCGCCATCTACCTACTTCGGCTTGGAGACTGGCCATCTGCACAGCCATATCACCAAGCCTATCTTCATCTCCTCCGGAAGGACCTTCCGGGTCTCGAGAGCTATAATGATTGGTTTGGAGTGGAAGAGGTGAAGGAACTCCGCCGGGCCGAAGTATGGATGGAGTTGATGGAGGATCTCCGTGTACTCGAGGAAGGGATGATCTTTTCGGGGTTTGAGGTGGAGGAAACGTCGAAGGTCCTCCGACCTCAACTGTGTCTGGAAACATCACTCCGGAGGTACGAGGGGACCTCCGAACAGGGTTACCAGAGGCGCTCCGCTTCGGAGGCATGGTATAAAGAGTTGGTAGAGAACGAAGTTTTTTGGACTAGGTTCCGCACGGACGGCGCCAACTGTTGGCGTAAAAGATTACGCTAACAGGTTTCTGAAGAATAGAAACTAACAAACGAAGTGTTTGCGAAGCAAACTGCTCTAAGCCTCCGAAAGGATAATAGCTTAGAATAGTTCGAAAGTGTGTATTGAATAACTTGTATTCGGTCCTCATTACAGGGCTTAGAGATTAGAAGTCTAGCCCCTACAAATATATGGGTGAGGCCGGTTTAGAGGCCTCCCCAAAAAATCAACCACAAAGCCCTAGCTTTGAACCCTATTTTATTTACCTTTACTTTTCTGCACTCTTCGTGGGTTTGCATGGAAGCCCTCCGACGGCCACTTCGGAACAGTGGTAAGTCTTGTTACTTCGCTTGTGAAGTATCCGTTAATCTACGTAATAGATTGATATTGCCTTGTTACTTTGCCTGTGAAGTATCTGCTATTCTGCGTAATAGATTGCTACCTTCGCTCCTAGTGTGACACTTAGCAGGATTCGGTCGTTAGGCCGAATTGGTACTTCAAATCTACTCAGTTGCTGGTTTTCCATGTTCGGAGCCACTCCACCCGAGGTGTCCGGAGCTGGGAGACCGGTTTCGGGGGTTGCCAGAACACACTTCAGCGAGGTTGCTGCTTCCACCGCATGCCTACACGCTTCACTGATAGACTTCGCCGCGACAGGCTTCACCACGCTTGCACTCTGCTCCAGAAAAAGTCACGCTCGCATGTTGCACCTAAGTCATTTCTCTGTATCTTAATGTATCAGAGACTTTACGGTGAACCCCGTTGTTCGGAGGTGATTGTCGCGTCTAGATCAGTTCGGAGTTTATATCCGGCAAGATCAGTCCGAACGCCGAAGACACCCTTCGGCGGGACATTTCGCACCAAGCGCCGAAGGTACACTTCGGCGGCACCCTCCGCACCCTACTTCAAATTAGTCAGGCTCCGTTCAGTTTCTGACTTGTCCTGTTTAATACATTTCTTTCGGCTAATTGGATTATTTCTATGTGATCTTATTACCTAGCGACTCCACCCCCTACCATGGCTAAGGGTAGTCAGAACGCGACGTCGGTGTTATATTACGCTTAGGCTTGTCCCTAAGTATCCACATGCTTTTGGACAATCAAACTGACCCAAGTGTTGGGTCACATTGGGGAGAAGCTACGCCAACATGACAGGTACATCTACATCGGCCACTGGTACATCTACAATGACTACTACATCTACACCGCCAATGGACACCATGGGAGGCACGGATATCGACAATCGCAACATCCTAACACCTACTCTTGAAGATATTCCCATGGAAGAATGAGCAGAAATCAAGGCAAAGATGAAAGCGCTCCGGGACATGATGCTTGGAGGCTACGTAAAGATGCGCACAAGCTTCATCAAGCGCGACATCATCATCCCCGACCTTGCTCAGATCCAGGTAACACCCATATCGCCTCGTTTATCTTCTTTAGAGATTGAGCAAAAGATAGCCGCATCGGTAGATCAAGCCGTTAGTGCTTCTTTAGAGGTGACGCTTAGAAGGTTCGGTTTTATTGAGGCCGTACCATCAGCTCCATTGCTAGTATACCTCTAATAAATCATGTTTACAGCATATTTGACGGTAGTACTGGCAAAACCATTACATCTTTGGCATCAACATCCATGGCCGAGACTAGTCATTATGCTTACGGCCAAGCTAGCACCACATACCATGCGCCGCCGCCGCCTGCGCCGATGCCAACCTTGCCCACACTGCCCGCACCACATGCACATGACCCTAGGCTTGAGCACGTCGTACAAATAGCACATAGGGAAGAGGCCCATGGCCGACATGCCGATATCCCACTGCGTGTCACGCCCCCGCATGAGAGACGTGAGCAGGCAGCAGGCCAACATGACCTTGAGGAGCGAATCCGTGCACTATTTACGGAATGCGCCAGCTTCATGCCTAGGGGTCGGGCTAGGGTTTACTAGAAGCCATATCCCGATCATTTTGATACAATACCCTACCCCCGCAGCTATAGAATCCCCGAATTCACTAAGTTCGACGGTGAGGGTAACAAAACCACACTAGAGCATGTTAGTTAGTTTTTAGCACAATGTGGAGAAGCTAGCGGGTCAGACGCTCTAAAACTTATACTATTTTCTCTCTCGCTATCCGTCACTGCTTTCACTTGTTTTTCGGCACTCCCGCCGAACTCCGTCCAATCATGGGACAAATTAGAACAAAATTTCCATGACTACATTTATACGGGTGAGATAGAACTTAGGCTCTCACACTTGACATCGGTTAGGCAGAAGTATAACCAGGGCGTCTCTAAGTATATCAAGCATTTTAGGGACACTAGAAACCGATGTTTTAGTCTTAATATTTCAGAAAGGAATTTGGCGGATCTAGGTTTAGTGGGTTGCATTCCAAGATTAAAGAAAGATTAGACAACCATAAATTTTTAGATGATAGCCAAGTCTTGCAACAAGCTCTTATCCAGGAAGGCCGAGCTAAAGATAAAAAGTTTATTAAGACGTTTAACAAAACTAAGGCTGAAATCCACGTCATGGAACACTCCGACGAGGAGTGAGTAGAAGATGATTCGGCTGACATGTATGCGGCCGAATGGGTTTGGAACGCTAAGAGTAAACCTATCACTTGCTCCGAGTTACGGCCGTCGCCCACCAAGAATCGGCCTAGTGAGATTAGGTACTCATTTGACATAACTAAGTGTGATAAAATATTTAATTTTCTCTTAAAGAACCAGCTTCTCATATTGCCTAAAGGCCACGTCATTCCATCAGCTGACGAGTTGAAGAAACATCCATATTGTAAGTGGCATGATTCACATTCACGTAATACTAATGACTGTAATGTTTTTCGATGGCAGGTCCAATCAGCCATAGAAGAAGGACGATTGAAAATAGACCACAATCCCAAGATGAAGCTAGACAAAGATCCCTTCCCCATCAACATTGTTGGCCTTGACGAGAAGAAGATGTTGATTCGGCCAGAACAGACTGAGTCAACTAAAGGGAAGGCAGTAATTGTTGGAGAACCGCACACATGCACCCTCATACCTAAAAACCCCGAAGTGGGAGTGTGGAAGCAAAATATTAGCATTCCTTTGGCTAGGGATCGCAAGAAGCCGAAGGTAACATATAAGATTTTGTTGAAAAAGCACCAAAGAAAAGCCAAGGAAACAGGCCCCCGTGCCAAAAAACTAAGTCAGCCGAGCGACCTGAGGCATTTGGAGGATGGCTTCGGACCATAGTGGTCGAGCCCTCCGCAGGGTGGTTTCGGACCACAGTGGCCGAGCTCTCCACATGGTGTCTTAGGACCACAGTGATCGAACCCACCACACCTTGACTCTGGGCCACAGTGTCCTAACACCCCCTGTGGTGGCTTTGGACCTCGGTGGCCGAAACACCAGTACGGTGGCTTCGGACACCAGACACCGAGCCCCACGCAGAGCGAGTTCTACCCTCAATGGCCGAACCATGCACCACTCTGAACGAGCCCTTCGGCAGGAGGCTTCGGCCCACACTGGCTGAACATACCTTCGGCCTGGCAGGACCCCTCAATGATATGGTCCGAGACACCGTCGACCCTGCCGAACCCCCTTCCGGGTAACAGGTTCGGCTCACAACGGGCGAAGCCACTGGAGCCACCGATGCCTCCGCCGTACAACTGGGTAGGGACTCCATGGGCTCCATACGTATCACAAACGAAGTACCCTCCAACCCTTAATGCTATGCCTTGTTTTCCTTCAGAGTATTATGAATGGCAGGGACAGGTAGACGCAGTGGAGGGAGGCATCGTCCACAGGCTATCCGTGGTACCTTCGAATCGACTCATACAGAACGAAGTCGAATAATATGGGCATGAAGTGGCAAAGGGCAGGGAGACCGAAGCTATCACAATCAGAGTAGGGTCTCAGGAAGTCCTAGTCCTGAAGGCCCCGTCGCTGAAGTCTGATGGAGGTAAGTCCCCTACTCCGGCCGAAGCCTGTGCCGGAGCCTGGTCCGATCGGCCAAATGAGGCCAGTCCAATTGTCGGGGTCCGCAGAGAAGGCCCCTCCGAATACAAAATGCGCAAGGACAAGATGGACAATACCACTTTGACCAGAGTTAACAAGAACCAAGAAGTGGCACCCGGCACCAAGCCACAGCCATCATGGGCACCTCCAGGTATGTCCAAATCACAAAAGAGGCATCTACAATGACTACAGGCACAAGAGATGTGCGAGAATAAGACCGAGGACGAGCGAGACGCTATTTTTGAAGAAATCCGCCCTCGACCAACGACAATACAGGTGTGGAGGATGAAGCCGATTGAGATAACCAACCCGGCTCCTAGCCCGAGCGATGACAACGACGACATGCTTGACGACAACTACTCGCCTGTCTCCGAGGGGCCCGCACCTCGGGTGATGGACATCAACATCATCATGCTACCCGCCGAGTTTGCCCTTCCACAAGACGAGGCCGAGGTCACCCAGTTGAACCTCGGCCCGCACAACGCTATTTTTAAGAAGCCCGAGGACTCAGCCCGCCATCTGAAGCCTCTCTACATCAAAGGTCACATTGACGGAAAGCGGATTTCCCAGATGCTTGTTGACGGTGGCGCCACTATTAACCTAATACCTTACTCGCTGTTGAAGAAACTTGGCAGGGATGAGGATGATCTGAAGAAGACTAACTTGATGCTCAATAGCTTCAACGACGAGAGTTCTGAGGCCAAGGGCGTGCTCTCCATGGAATTGACAGTGGGCAACAACACATTGCCAACAAAATTCTTCGTCATCGATGTACAAGGTAACTACAGCGTGCTGCTAGGGCACGACTGTATTCACGTGAATTGCTGCATTCCTTCTACTTTGCATCAGTGCCTAATTCAGTGGGACGGCGATGAAGTAGAGGTCATACCCGTAGACACTTCAGCCCAAGTGGCATTGGCCGATGTGTCCATCGACGCCGTTCACAACAAAGTAGAATGTCTATCCGGTAGAGATCTTTCGGATTACGATTTTGTCAGCGTGTTCGGAGGACGTTTTGTACCAGTGTCTATAAATCCGACTGGTGTAGCACTGCTGTTTTTGTATTAGTAGTCATGTCTAGCAAGAGTAATCTGGATTGGCTAAAGTCTCAAGTACAGCAGTATCGGTATACGAAAGACGGTATTGCCGAGGTCATCGAGGACTTTAGCGAAATAGAGAAATTGGGACAAGGTTTTGCGTCGGCCAATCCTTTAGAAGAAGTTGACATAGGAGATGGTAGCATCCCGAGGCCGACTTTTGTAAACCAACTTTTGCAGCCTGATGAAAAGGGCGAAGTAATAAAGTTTCTTCGGTCGTATGTTGATTGTTTCACATGAGAGTATAGCGAGATGCCAAGACTAATCCACGAGCTTGTGGAGCATCGGCTACCTATCAAGACTGGATTTAGGACGTCTATGACCGAGTCAAAGAAGAAGTGGAACGACTTCTCAAAGCTAAATTTATTAGACCATGTAGGTATGCAGAATGGGTCGCTAACATTGTGCCTGTAGAAAAGAAAGAGAGCGGCAAAATATGAGTTTGTATCAATTTCAGGGATTTGAACAAGGCCACTCCAAAGGACGAGTATTCGATGCCAATAGCCGACATGCTAATCAACGATGCTTCAAGACAGAAGGTACTAAGTTTTCTTGATGGCAATGCTGGTTATAATCAAATATTTATGGCCGAAGAGGACGTCTACAAGACAGCCTTTCGATGCCCTGTTTTTGTTGATTTATTCGAATGGGTCATCATGACTTTTGGTTTAAAGAATACTGACACTATATATCAATGTGCTATGAAGTTGATCTTTCATTACTTTCTAGGAGTTATGTTAGAAGTTTACATTGATGATGTTGTAGTCAAATTGGACACTATGGGGAACCATTTAGCCGATTTGAAAGTTGCTTTTGATAGGATGCGACAATACGACTTAAAAATGAACCCACTCATGTGTGCTTTTGGCGTGTCGGCGGGCAAGTTCTTAGGTTTCATGATTCATGAAAGAGGCATAGAGATTGATCCTAAGAGGCTTGAGAAAATTATAAACGCTGCAGTGCCGACATGCAAGAAAGATGTGCAGAAGTTGCTAGGCAAGATGAATTATTTGCGTCGCTTCATATCTAACTTGTTGGGCAAGATTGATGCCTTTGTCCCCATACTCCTACTAAAGAACAAGGCCGAGTTCACTGGGGGGGCAAGACAGCAAAGTGCATTTGAGAAGATCAAAGAGTGCTTGTCATCGCCGCCCGTGGTGAGAGCACCCAAAGCCGGGATCCCGATCCGGCTATACATCGCTGCTGAAGATAGCGTAATCGGGGCCATGCTAACCTAGGAGGTGGAAGGAAAAGAGTACATCATCATGTTCTCGAGCCACCATCTGCTGGATGCCGAGACTAGGTACGTGTTTGTGGAACGTTTATGTTTATCACTTTACTACGTGTGTACCAAATTACGACACTATCTTCTCCCTACTACATGTGTTGTCGTTTACCAAACCGTTGTTATAAAGCACATGTTACAAAAGCCGATTCTATGTGGAAGAATCGGAAAGTGGGCTTATGCTTTGATTGAATATGATTTGGCCTATGAACCACTAAAAGGTATGAAAGGCCAAATTGTAGCCAACTTTATAGTTGACCACCACATAGATGTCAGTTGGAGTAACAATGTTGCTTTAATTGAGGTTGTACCGTGGAAACTTTACTTTGATGGTTCAGCTTGCAAAAATGGCTAAGGTATTGGAGTAGTTTTCATATCAACTAGTGGAGCACACTTTGAAACTTCGACTCATTTAGAATTTCCCTCTACCAATAACCAAGCTGAATATGAGGCCTTACTGCTAAGGCTTGAATTGTTGGAATCCATGGGTGTTAAACATGTTCATGTGCATGGTGATTCCCTGTTAGTGGTGCAACAAGTGACTAAGAGTGCTTAATGTTTTAATGGCTTGCTAAACAGCTACTTGGATAAGTGCCTAGACATAGTTGCTACTTCTGATGACTTCAAAATTTGTCATGTGTCAAGAGAAGCCAATTCAGTTGCAAATGATTTGGCTCAGCAAGCATCTTGCTACCAAGTCAGGAGATGAAAATTTTCTGTACGAGAAAAGCCAATGTTTGACCTCACTACCGAAGCTAGTGACTTCGGACAGGCACACCCTCTAGGTCGAGCCCCTCCAGCCACTAGAGACTACCACATGCCAGAGCCCTTGAGCCAAAGTTCCCAGGATAGTGAGGTTTTCCAAGAGCACGGACCCTCTGGCAGGAGACTTCGGCCTGAACAGCTTCGCGCAACCAGTCCAAGCAGGCTTCGGCAGAAGCCAAAAGGGCTCGGGGAGCACTCCAAAATCAATAGCTTAGACATTTTTCCAGGGAGCGAACTAGCAAAACCCTCATAAGTCCACTAGGGCGATTGGAGAAACCCAATCGTCCAGGATTTAAGAGACCCTAGCCAATGGGTTGATCGGAAAGTTCGGCGGCAGGCGTTTAAGTTTGTATTGCTAGATGATACACTACATCGCCGAACTATTGATGTAGTATTGTTGAAGTGTTTAGACAATGAACGATCCCAAGTGGCTATGGGAGAAGTCCATGAAGGACTTTGTGGCACTCATCAGTCGGCCAAAAAATGAGTTGGATGCTCAAAAGAGCGGGTTTTACTAGCCGACTATGACTGAGGATTGCTTCAAGTGCTATAGAGGATGTGAAGCATGTCAGAAGTTCAGAAATATCTAGTTAGCTACTGCTTCATAACTTAATCCTAATGTCAAGCCATGGCCATTCCGAGGTTGGGGTTTAGACTTCATTCGCCAAATTCACCCTCCTTCCTCAAAGGGGCATCGGTTCATGCTGATGGCGACGGATTACTTCACCAAGTGGACCGAGGCCATACCTCTCAAGAACATGACTCACAATGAGGTACTTGACTTTATCTTGAAACACATTATACATATATTCGGTATTCCTCAAACTCTCACTACAGATCAGGGTAGTTCATTTGTTTCTAAAGAAGTGAGGGACTTTGCCGAATATTATGGTATTAAGTTGATAAACTCTTCATCCTACTATGCTTGGGCCAATGATCAAGCCGAGTCTAGTAATAAAACCGTGATTAAGCTCATTAGGAAGAAAATTGAAGAGTTCCCTAAAAGGTGGCATGAAGTGCTCTCTGAGGCACTATGGGCTTGTAGAATTGCAAAACACGGTGCTACCAAAGTTAGTCCATATGAGTTGGTATATGGACAAGAAGTCGTTCTACCTTTAGAAGTAGATCTTGGCTCTTGGCCAAAAATCTAGAAGAAGTAACCGACAAGAGATTGAGATCTTTGGAAGCCATAGAAATAGACAAGAAGAGAGTAGCTAAAGCCTACATTAAGAAGGTTAAAACAAAATCGTTTCAATTAGGTGACTTGATTTGGAAGACGATTTTACCCTTAGGCACTAAGAGTTCCGAATTTGGTAAATGGTCGCCTAGTTGGGAAGGCCCTTTCAAATAGCCAAAATCGGTCCTAGCAATGCATATGTGTTAGAATCTCTGCAAGGAGAGCGGTTTCGAAGAGATTTGAATGGTAGATACTTGAAAAGGTATTTCCCAAGTGTGTGGCAAATAGCTTGAAAGATGTCGAAACACTGATATGGAAGGTATCATCTTTAGCCCATTATGCTTTTAGTTCACTTAGTTCACTAAAAGGCAGGGGCATGTGTTGATAGAAAAAATGGCATTAATGGTTAAGGTTGTCAAAATACCAATTTTGGCAATTTGGGCCGAAAATGCACGTGTCCTGGGTTGGGCCGAAGCCCTACAGGGCCGAAGGTCCAATAGGCTATAGGCTTCGGAAGCTTCTAGCCTAGTCACCACCTTCGGCCTGAAGGCCTTCGGAGGCCCACTCCTCCGAAGCTTCGGCCCTAGGAGCAGACTTCGGTGGGCCTGATCGAAAGCCCACTTCGGGCAGAGTAGGAGATTGAGTCCGATTTTTGACTGAGTCTTTTATGCGTGATCAAACTAAATTCCACCAGATTAGGCTTAGAGATTAGAAGTCTAGCCCCTATAAATATAGGGGTGAGGCCGGTTCAGAGGCTACCCCAACAAAAATCAACCACAAAGCCCTATCTTTGAACTGTATTTTATTTACCATTACTTTTCTACACTCTTCATGGGTTTGCCTGGAAGCCCTCCAACGGCCACTTCGGAATAGTGGTAAGCCTTGTTACTTCGCTTGTGAACTATCCATCAATATACGTAATAGATTGCTATTGCCTTGTTACTTCGCCTGTGAAGTTTGAGTTAATCTACGTAATAGATTGCTATCGCCTTGTTACTTTGCCTGTGAAGTATCCGCTAATCTTCGTAATAGATTGCTACCTTCGCTCCTAGTACGACACTTAGAAGGATTCGGTCCTCAGGCCGAATTGGTACTTCGAATCTACTCTGCTGCAGGGTTTCCACATTTGGAGCCACTCCGCCCGAGGTGTCCGAAGCTGGGAGACTGGTTTCGGGGGTTTCCAGAACACACTTCAGCAAGGTTGCTGCTTCGACCGCACGCCAACACGCTTCGCCAACAGACTTCTCCACGATAGGCTTCGCCACGCTTGCACTCCGCTCTGGACGAAGTCGCGCTCGTGCGTTGCACCTACATCATTTATCTGTATCTTACTGTATCGGAGACTTTACGCTGAACCCTGCTGTTCGGAGGTGATTGTCACATTCAGATCGGTTCGGAGTTTATCTCCAGCTAGATTAATCTGAATGCTGAAGACACCCTTCGGCGGCACACTTCACACAAGGCGCTGAAGGTAGACTTCGACGACACCCTCCGCACCCTACTTCGAATCAGTCAGGCTCTGTTCAGTTTCTGACTTGTCCTTTTTAATATATTTCTTTCGGCTAATTAGATTATTTCTATGTGATCTGATTATCTGGCGACTCCACCACCTACCACAGATAAGGGTAGTCGGATCGCGATGTCGGTGTTGTGTTATGCTTAGGCTTGTCCCTAAGTATCCACATGCTTTTGGACAGTCGAACTGACCCAAGTGCAGGGGCACATTTCTTTGTCAATAGGACCTTCGTACGATTGCTCCGAAGGAAAATAAACCATTATGATGGCAGTGAATCGCAAAGATCCGTTATTTCATACCGTTATCTCTCAAATAGCAGTTAGACCTTTTGAGAAAGCAACAGCCACAAAAGTTTACCACGGGTTCACATTCTTTCACCCTTTGGCCCCACCTATCATTGACGCGGGTTGGATCTACAAGTGTGAAAACATGCGCAAATTGTGTCGAACGAGAACAGAGCAGTTATAAAAGAGGAAAGCGATCAGTGGTGAAAAGTTTTTATAGAGCTTTGGTGCTTCGATATTTCCACACTTTTGTATTTTGCCTTTGCTCTCTAGAACATTTGAGTGCTCCACCGATGGCGAGAACAAGTGCTAGAGTGCCAGAAGTGGAGGCGACCTTGGCGCAGCGGCAAGCTTGGGCCATGTTTGCGGCCGTAGCAATGGCGGGAGATCCAGGGGGCTCTTGGACCAAGGATCCACAAGAACTCTGCCCATCATCGAAGAAGACACTGAAGCAAACATTCATCCTCGAGCGATTAAATAACATAGCGGAGTCCATCAAGGAATTATTCAGCGGAAGGTTGGGACCAGGTATGAGGACTAGGATCCTTGCAGAAGAACTGATTCTGGCACTGAGGAGTGGAAAAGTCGTTGTCTTCGATGCTTTCTTCGAAGCCAGACTCAGGATCCCTTCCATAAACTTCTTAACAAAAGTATTGGAGATATTCCATGCCACCCTGCCGCAGCTGTCTCCAAATGCCATAGCTAGGCTGGCGGTCTTCGAATGGGCCCTCTGAGCCAAAGGGTGCAAAGGAAGGTCCGAAGTATTCATGACGGCCCACGAAGCTTTGTGCTAGCCCAAGCCGCATGATGGGCCCAAAGACTCCAATCTGTTAGTGGCCTTTGGGAGTGTCAATTTCCAGCTCCAGAAGGGGCACTTGAAGAATTTCCTAGCGAAGACGATCAACGACTGGTGGTACTCTGACTGGATACTCCGGTGGTTTTATGCCAAGGTCGGTGAAGACTTTGGCCTTGCGGGTGATGACACGGAAACATGCCCCCGCACTTCGGTCAGTTCGACGATCCAAAAGTGCACGGATACTTAGGGACAAGCCTAAGCATGATGTGGCACCGACGTCGCGTTCCGACTACCCTTAGCCGTGGTTGGAGTGGCCAAGCAACCAGATTACAAAAAATAATCCAATTAGCCGAAAGGGACAGATTAAACAGAATAAAATCACCAAACCAGTCAGAGCCCGTTTGGTTCAAAGTCTGGTGCGAAGGGGTCACTGAAGTGTACCTTTGGCGTCTGGTGCGAAGTGATCCGCCGAAGGGTGCTTCGGCGTTCGGGCCGATCCGGTCGAAGATGGACTCCGAGCGGATCTGGACGCGATGATCACCTCCGAACAGCGAGGTTCGGCGGGCGATCTCCGATACAGCAAACTACAAAATAGTGACGCGAGGGCCACACGTGAGTGAAACTTCGTCCGGTGCAGAATATGGTCGTGGCGGAGCCTGTTGCGACGAAGTATGCTTGGTGAAGCCTGGTGCCGAAGCCTGCAGTCCTGCCGAAGGGTGTCCTGGGGACCTCCGAAACCGATCTCTCAGCTCTGGACACCTCCAACGAAGTAGCTCCATACGTGCGAACCTGCAACAGAAGAGTGCGAAGTACTAATTCAGCCTGGGGACCGAATTTTGCTAAGTGTTGCACTAGTAGCGAAGGTAGCAATCTGTTACGCAGATTAGCGGATACTTCACAGGCGAAGTACCAAGGCAATAGTAATCTATTACGTAGATTAACAAATACTTCACAAGCGACATAACAAGGATTACCACTGTTCCATAGTGGCCGGCGGAGGGCTTCTAGGAAAACCCACGAATAGGTACAAGAAAATAAAGGTAAAGTAAATACGATCAAAGCATGGGGCTTTGGTTTGGTTTGAGTTGGGGGAGGCTTTCTACGCCGGCATTGGGTCTCTATTTATAGGGGCTTAACTCCTAATCTAATATGCTATTAATCCGGTCAGATAGAGATAAAGATTGAGCTAGAAACGCATACAACTCTATCTCTGCCGAGGTGGGCTTCGGCTAGGCCCGTGGAGGCCTGCTCCTCGGGCCGAAGCTTTGGTAGCGTGGGCCTCTGAAGGCTTCCCGGCTGAAGCCCATGGGCTGGCTAGAGGCTTTCGGAGCCAATAGCTCAAAGGACTTCGGCCCTGTAGGGCTTCGAACAGACCCTGGACATGTGTACTTTCGGCCCAAATCACCAAAATTGATATTTTGACGATCTAGCCATAAATGCCATTTTTTGCTATCAACACATGCCCCCCTGCCTTTTAGTGAGCTGAGTGAACTAAAAGGCACAACGAGCTGAAGATGATACCATCCATATCGGCTTTCTGATACTTTTATGATGTTTGCCACACACTTGGGAAATACCTTTTCAAGTACCTACCATTCAAAGCTCTTCAAAACTGCTCTCCTGTAGGGATTCCAACATGTATGCGTTGCCGGGAGCGATTTCGACTATCTTAAAAGGACCTTCCTAACTAGGTGACCATTTACCAAACCTGGCACTCTTCGTGCCTAAGGGTAAAATCATTTTCCACACCAAGTCTCCTATTTGAAATGATTTTGGCCTAACTTTTTTATTGTAGGCTCTAGCTACTCTCTTCTTTTCCATTTCTACGGCTTCTAAAGCCCTTAGTCTCTTATCGGTCACTTCCTCTAGATTATCCTTTAGAAGAGTTTCATACTCGTCAACAGATAAGCCATCTTGCTTTAACACTCTCAAGGAGCCAAGATCTACCTCTACGGGTAGAACGGCTTCTTGTCCATATACAAATTCATATGGACTGACTTAGTAGCACCGTGCTTCGCAATCCTACAAGACCATGACGCCTTAGAAAGCACTTCATGCCACCTTTTAGGAAACTCTTCAATTTTATTTTTAATGAGATTAATCACGGTTTTATTACTAGACTCGGCCTGACCATTGGCCTGAGCATACTAAGGTGAAGAGTTTATCAACTTAATACCATAGTATTCAACGAAGTCCCTTACTTCTCCAAAAACAAATGAACTAACTTGATCCGTTGTAAGAGTTTGGGGAATGCCGAATCTATGTATGATGTGCTTTAAAATAAAATCATGTACCTCATTCTGAGTCATGTTCTTGAGAGGTACGGCCTCGGTCCACTTAGTGAAGTAATCCTTTGCCATCAACACGAACCGGTGTCCTTTTGAGGATGGAGGGTGGATCTGGCCGATGAAGTCTAGACTCCAACCTCGAAACGGCCATGGCTTGACAATAGGATTGAGTAATGAGGCAGGAGCCAACTGAATATTGCCAAACTTTTGGCATGCTTCACACCCTCTATAGTACTTGAAACAATCTTCGGTCGTAGTTGGCCAATAAAACCCCGCTCTTTTGAGCATCCACCCATTTTTTGGGCCAACTGATGAGTGCCACAAAGCACTTCATGGACTTCTCCTGTAGCTACTTGAGACTACTCATGGTCTAAACACTTCAACAGTACTCCATCGATGGTTCGGCGATACAATGTGTCATCTATCAAAACGAATTTGAACGCTTGTCGCCGAACCTTCTGATCAACCCTTTGGCTAGGGTCTCTCAAATACTGGACAATTGGGACTCTCCAATCACCCTTATAGGCTTCAGAGGGTCTCGCCGATCCACCTTCTGAAAAAACTTCTAAATTATTGACTTTGGGGTGCCCCCCGAGCCATTCTAGCTCCTATCGAAGCCTGGCCGAGGTGGCCGTTCGGAGTGTGCTGGGCCGAAGCCCTTCGGAGGTTTTGGACTCCGTGGAGCCTCCTCCGTCCGGGAGGCTTCAGACTGTGGGATCCAGCGTGCCGAATCCTTTGGTTGGCAGAACACTCCGATCTAGGTGCTTCGGCGTGTGTAGGACCGAAAGTAGCGACCAGAGGGGGGGTGAATGGGCGCCTTAAAGAATTCTTTCGAATCAATGGCCTGTTCCCAATACCCAACGCACCTCAAAATACTACGCAGCAGAAAATAAACAGAAGGCCTAAGTCTAAAGGTTTCTAACCTAGAAGCATCTGATGATAAACAGTGTGAATCTAAAGCAGTGCAAACTAGGCAGATGAACAAGTTATAACAGGCCTAAACTTCTCAAAGAAAAGATCTAAGTATGTATAAAGTGAAAAGAGATGTTACTGTCCAAAGTTGTCTCTTGTTCGAAACTTGGCGAAGCCCCCTTCGCACGTCGAGGTCTGCTTCGAAGGTAGGTGACGGAGTCTGTCCGAAATGCCGAAGGTGTCACTCTCTAGCCTAGTTCGAGGTGGTAAGAAGCGAAGAGTACTTCGGAGCGAAGTAAAAACAGTGCCGGAGCTTGATTCGAAGTAAGCACTTCGAAGACAAGACTTCGAACACAACTTCGAGTCACGAGCTTCGGAGCGAAGTAAAACAGTGCCGAAGCCTGCTTCGAAGTATGCACTTCGAAGACAAAGCTTCGAACACACTTAGAACCGAAAGCTCCGAAGCTGAACCTTCGAACACAAAACACAAACAGACAACCTTCGAACAAAGAAGCGAAGTCTGTCACGTGACAGAAAAACAAGTCCGAAGCCTACACTCTATCTTCGAATAGGGAAAGCTTCGGGAGGAGAATCGAAGGCTGACACGCCACGAAGGAATCCAAGCGAAGTCTATCAGAACAGACAAACTGCGAACCCGACTTTGAAGCCTAACGAAGTGTGCACTTCGAACAGATAGATTCGGAGTATGCTAGTTCGAAGTATGCGATGCTGTCCAATACAGGAAGAACTTCGAAGCTAGCAACTCAGACACAAAAGCCGAAGTTCGAAGTCTGAGCGAAGTCTTTTTAAAGATGTTCGATCGAAGCCTGCCTCACGGAGTTGAGGGGCTTCGCACTGAAACGAGCTTCGCCAGACATACCCAAAAAAAGGTAAAAAAGACTGTCAGCTTCGATCAAAAAGCTGGGCAATAGAAGGTGAAAAGCTGCTACAGGACACTGTAGCTACAGCAAAGCAGTACTACTTGCAACAGCAAGAACTAGTACTCCCACCGTGAAGAACACAAGCAACAGAAGAGGCTTCTCCCCAAGAAATAAAATCACCAGCTCGTGCCCAAGGTATTAACTTCCCAAACCGAACAAGATGCAAGCAATAAATTCACCAGAGACCAAGGATTAAATGCATCCAACAGATTTGAGGCAAAATAATGCAAGAACAGTGAGAGGGAAGCCCTGGCGGCGCACACAGGAGAGAGAAGACAGGGGACAAAGTGACCCAATGGGTGGATTTGATTTCAGCACAAAAGGGTAGTCCAAACCCTAGGGATTGGGGTGCTATTTATAGGCAGCCCAACACTAGGAATATTCTACCAGCCCCTTAGGGTTTTTACAGACTCAAAAATACAGAAAAAGACTCTACTGCCCTTAGATATTTTTACAGACACAACTAGCTGACTGTGGGCCTAGAGTAACAGATGACATATCCGGAAGCTACTCTTCTGGACAGTCGGATACAGAATCAACGGTTGTCAGTTTTACGCCGAAACTGACAAAGCCTCCACCAGCTTTGCACCAGGTACCCGGATTGGGCCGGCCCGACTCCGCAGCTCTCTCAGCCCGGCAATCGCTCACCGCCCGTGTACCTGAGTCAGTCCTGGTCAACAGCCCAGTGGGTCTTCTACTGCTTCTGGCCCATGCACCCGGATTGGGCCAGCCCGACTTCACAGCCTCCTCTGCCCGACAGTCGCTCACTGCCCGTGTACCTGAGTCACACGCGGCCCATGAAACAGCAGATCTCTTCTCTTCTTCAGTCC
This sequence comes from Zizania palustris, assembly GCA_019279435.1. NCBI lineage: Eukaryota > Viridiplantae > Streptophyta > Magnoliopsida > Poales > Poaceae > Zizania > Zizania palustris. The sequence continues at coordinate 36,288,095 of JAAALK010000282.1, forward strand.
TCTTTGACTATCGTTGACAATGACTCATCACTTCTAGAGCCATGAGGCCCACGCTATTCAGCATGGCTCCTCATCCAGCCTCTCCCCGCGCCGAGGAACACGCAGTCTACCACCCTGCTGGTAGAACTGCACCTGATCACTACGAGCCCTCTCTGCTCTCTCAACCCGCTTCCTCCTGAAGCAAAACTCCGCAAGATGCCCGTCTCTCTGACAATACTCACAATGATAGGTAGGCTTCTTGGGATGTGGTTGAGGCTTGGGGTTCTTGGGCTTGGTAGTGTTTGGTGTGGTCTTCTTGGGCTGAGAGGGTCCAGGAAGAGAGTCAAGAGTAGTGTGAAGATTTTTGGGCTTTGGAACCCAGATAGGTTTCTTGGGTGGAGCTTTAGGTAGCTCATGAATCACTCCATCCTTGGGCTGACAAGCCTGGGAGGACTCAGTGGAGTGAGTCTTGGGATATCTCTGCTCTGGAGTCATTTTACTCCACTCCACTGCCCGGCTGATGGCACTCTCAAAGTCAGCCTTGGTGTAGGTGTAACCTACCCCAAACCCATCCTGCCTCTTGAACTGCTGGATCATCATGCCAAGCTGTGGCTCTCTGGCACTGATCCAACTCAGGATAGACCGGAGGTAAAAGTTCTCATTCTGAGAATCTGCTAGCTCCTCTCTCAAGGAAGCTAGAACCTCCACCTGAGACAAGCAGGTCTCACACTCACTCTCTTTTTGGACAGACTTTCGGGCTTTTAGCTTAATCAACTCCATTCTAAGAGACAGGCAGTTCTCACAAACAGTGGGTGGAACTGACAGTGTCTCAAGCTCTAGCCTAGTCTGGGCAAGCTCAGCTCTCAACCTCTCTAAATCACCCAAATGCACATCGCCCTTGGATTTCAGCTCAGCTAAGGCAGCTAGATGCGATGGGCAATCAACACAGGGTGCGACGACAGTGGCTTGAGCATCTTTCAGCTCCAGCTGAGCGCTTTCAAGCTCAGTGGCCAAAACGTCCTCTCATCAACCCTTTCTGTGTACCTGGACTTCAGAGTCGACAGGTCACACAGAAGCACCTCACACTTCGGGCACTCACTGCTATCACCCAAGCAAGGGGAAGAAGATAGACTTTCTATTCTACCGTTGGCAACGGCAAGCTCACTCTCTAACTGGTCTATCCTTTTCTTGGCCCCCCTAAGCAGTTTCTCCCGATACTTCAACTCCTGACGATTGCTCTCAAGTAAATCAACAATTTCGCGCTCATAAGATGATACCTTGCTATCGTCGTCGTCGGAGTCGTCGGAGGAGCTCTTTTCTTCTCTATCCCCAAGAGCCATGGAGTAGAAGCTCTTGCGGGATCTTCGGCGCTGGTGTGAGCGGCTCTTCGGCTTGTCTCCGAAAGCCATGAAGCAGAGGCCCGCCGGATCATCCTTGCCCTTCCCCTTCTTGACAGCGATCTCCTCATCGCTTGAGCTCGATGAAGAGGAAGAAGAAGTGGATCTCTTGGAGTAGCTCTTCTCCATCTCAGCGAAGAAGGCCTTGTCGCGCTTCTTGTTCTCTCGCCGGTAGTCCTTCAGGGCCTTCTTGAAGAACCGGGTCTTCGGCTTGCCCTTGATGAAGGAGGGGCTCTCATGCTTGCCGGAGTCGTGGAAGCTGCTGCCGGTGCCCTTCTTGTATCCACTGCGCTTGGGGCAGTCGGCGATGAAGTGTCCTGGATCACCACATTCAAAGCATCTGGATTTTGTGCCGTGTCTTTTGAACATTCTCTTATCATAGACACGACGCACCCGGTTGTTAAAGAGACACAAATCATCATCTCCCAACAACTCAAGCTGGTCCTCAGTGATAGACATCAAAGAGAACCCAGCACAGCTCACAGCAGAGGGATCAACAGAAGGTGTAGCAAGGGCCAGGGATTTTGATCCAGAGCCAGTGAGATTTGATCTCAACTGGATATCTACCTCAGTGGCCTTCAGCTTGCTAAACAACTCAGAAATGGTCAAGGTATCGTAAGAAGTACTGTCAACGATAGATGATACCTTGATCTCCCAGATCTTTGGGTCCAAGGTATGAAGAACCTTGAGCGCCTGCTCGTGATCTGAGGACTAACTGAGCACCCTCAGCCTTGTTGTCCCGAAGCTTGTTAATGATCGACTGAAAGCGACCAAACAAAGCCTCAACAGATTCACCCGGCTTCTGTGTGAAATTCTCATATTCACGCCGGTAGGTCTGATAGAGCCGAGCCTTGACCTGTGTTGTTCCCTCATGGTGTGCCTTGAGGGTAGCCCAGATCTCTCTCGCAGTGGAGAGATGACTCACACGCTCAAACTCAGTGGGACCTAAACCAGAAAATAAAATGTTCATAGCCTTACTGTTACTCAGATGCTGGGCAATGATACCAGCAGTACCTTGCTCAGTAACTGGCAAAATGACAAACGTGGTGTGAACGCAAATATCCCATATGTCCGAACCCTGGCTCATGAGATAGGCTCGCATGCGAGTCTTCCAATAATTATAGCCATAGGCTTCCAAGGACGGGACCTTGCCAGGAGACGTCATAGTCACTACTGGGGTTTAGAACCGGTTAAGGTATGGAAAAACCCTAACCTTGCTCTGATACCACTTGTAGGACCGAAAGTAGCGACCAGAGGGGGGGGGGTGAATGGGCGCCTTAAAGAATTCTTTCGAATCAATGGCCTGTTCCCAATACCCAACGCATCTCAAAAATACTACGCAGCAGAAAATAAACAGAAGGCCTAAGTCTAAAGGTTTCTAACCTAGAAGCATCTGATGATAAACAGTGTGAATCTAAAGCAGTGCAAACTAGGCAGATGAACAAGTTATAACAGGCCTAAACTTCTCAAAGAAAAGATCTAAGTATGTATAAAGTGAAAAGAGATGTTATTGTCCAAAGTTGTCTCTTGTTCGAAACTTGGCGAAGCCCCCTTCGCACGTCGAGGTCTGCTTCGAAGGTAGGTGACGGAGTCTGTCCGAAATGCCGAAGGTGTCACTGTCTAGCCTAGTTCGAGGTGGTAAGAAGCGAACAGTACTTCGGAGCGAAGTAAAAACAGTGCCGGAGCTTGATTCGAAGTAAGCACTTCGAAGACAAGACTTCGAACACAACTTCGAGTCACGAGCTTCGGAGCGAAGTAAAACAGTGCCGAAGCCTGCTTCGAAGTATGCACTTCGAAGACAAAGCTTCGAACACACTTAGAACCGAAAGCTCCGAAGCTGAACCTTCGAACACAAAACACAGACAGACAACCTTCGAACAAAGAAGCGAAGTCTGTCACGTGACAGAAAAACAAGTCCGAAGCCTACACTCTATCTTCGAATAGGGAAAGCTTCGGGAGGAGAATCGAAGGCTGACACGCCACGAAGGAATCCAAGCGAAGTCTATCAGAACAGACAAACTGCGAACCCGACTTTGAAGCCTAACGAAGTGTGCACTTCGAACAGATAGATTCGGAGTATGCTAGTTCGAAGTATGCGATGCTGTCCAATACAGGAAGAACTTCGAAGCTAGCAACTCAGACACAAAAGCCGAAGTTCGAAGTCTGAGCGAAGTCTTTTTAAAGATGTTCGATCGAAGCCTGCCTCACGGAGTTGAGGGGCTTCGCACTGAAACGAGCTTCGCCAGACATACCCAAAAAAAGGTAAAAAAGACTGTCAGCTTCGATCAAAAAGCTGGGCAATAGAAGGTGAAAAGCTGCTACAGGACACTGTAGCTACAGCAAAGCAGTACTACTTGCAACAGCAAGAACTAGTACTCCCACCGTGAAGAACACAAGCAACAGAAGAGGCTTCTCCCCAAGAAATAAAATCACTAGCTCGTGCCCAATGTATTAACTTCCCAAACCGAACAAGATGCAAGCAATAAATTCACCAGAGACCAAGGATTAAATGCATCCAACAGATTTGAGGCAAAATAATGCAAGAACAGTGAGAGGGAAGCCCTGGCGGCGCACACAGGAGAGAGAAGACAGGGGACAAAGTGACCCAATGGGTGGATTTGATTTCAGCACAAAAGGGTAGTCCAAACCCTAGGGATTGGGTGCTATTTATAGGCAGCCCAACACTAGGAATATTCTACCAGCCCCTTAGGGTTTTTACAGACTCAAAAATACAGAAAAAGACTCTACTGCCCTTAGGTATTTTTACAGACACAACTAGCTGACTGTGGGCCTAGAGTAACAGATGACATATCCGGAAGCTACTCTTCTGGACAGTCGGATACAGAATCAACGGTTGTCAGTTTTATGCCGAAACTGACAAAGCCTCCACCAGCTTTGCACCAGGTACCCGGATTGGGCTGGCCCGACTCCGCAGCTCTCTCAGCCCGGCAATCGCTCACCGCCGTGTACCTGAGTCAGTCCTGGTCAACAGCCCAGTGGTCTTCTACTGCTTCTGGCCCATGCACCCGGATTGGGCCAGCCCGGCTTCGCAGCCTCCTCTGCCCGACAGTCGCTCGCTGCTCGTGTACCTGAGTCACACGCGGCCCATGAAACAGCAGATCTCTTCTCCTCTTCAGTCCTCTTTGACTATCGTTGACAATGACTCATCACTTCTAGAGCCATGAGGCCCACGCTATTCAGCATGGCTCCTCAGCGTGCGGTGGCCTTCAGCGACCCGAGGGGTTCGACCCGGAGCATGCGTCTGCCCACCGTTACTGGCTTCGGTGGTGAGACCAAGCATCGGCTTCTCCAATGCAGAAAATATTCCTCTCCTGACTTGTTAACCAGATGCTCGCTGAGCCAATCATTTGCGACTGAATTGGCTTCTCTTGACACGTGAGAGATTTTAAAGTCATCGAAAGTGGCAACTATGTCTAGACATTTATCCAAGTAACTATTCAGCAAGCCGTTAAAACATTGACCACTCTTAGCTACTTGCTGCACTACTAACAAAGAATCACCATATGCGTGAACATGTCTAGCACCTACATATTCTAGTAATTCAAGACCTAGCAATTAAAGCCTCGTATTCGGCCTTGGTTGTTAGTGGAGGAAAATTTTAGTCGGGCAAGAAGTTTCAAAGTGCATTCCATTAGGTGATATGAGAACCACTCCAATGCCTTGGCAACTCTTGCAAGCCGAACCATGGTACTACCTCAACTAAAGCAATAGTATCACTCCAGCTAACATCTATGTGATGATCAACTTTAATGTTAGCTATCACTTGGCCTTTCATCGCTCTCAGGGGTTCGTAGGCCAAATCGTACTCAATCAACGCGGTAAGCCAACTTTCCAATTCTTCCACTTAGAATCGGCTTCTGTAACATGTGCTTATAACATCGGTTTGGCAAATGACAACACATGTAGTGGGGAGAAGATAATGGCGCAATTTGGTGCACGCGTAGTAAAGTGATAAACATAATCGTTCCACAAACGCGTACCTAGTTTCGGCGTCCAGCAGGCGGCGGCGCAAGAATGTGATGATGCACTCCTTCCCTTCTAACTCCTGGGTGAGCATGGATCCAATCATGCTATCTTCAGCGGCGATATATAACCGAAACGGAATCCCGGCTTTAGGTGCTCTTACCCGGGTAGTGATGACAAGCACTCCTTGATCTTCTCGAAAAGCACTTTGTTGGCTTGCCCCCCAAGTGAACTCGGCTTTGTTTTTTAGCCGGAGTATGGGGACAAAGGCATCAATCTTGCCGGAAAAGTTGGATATAAAGCGACGCAAATAGTTCAACTTGCCTAGCAACTTTTGCACATTCCTTTTTGCATGTCGGTGCTGCGACGTTTCTAATCTTTCAAGTCTCTTAGGATCAATTTCTATGCCTCTTTCGTGAATCATGAAACCTAAGAATTACCCGCAAACACACCAAAAGCACACTTAAGTGGATTCATTTTCAACCCATACTACCGCATCCTATCGAAAGCAACCTTTAAATCGGCTAAATGGTTTCCCATAGCGTTCGATTGACTACAACATCATCAATGTATACTTCTAACATAACTCCTAACAAGTCATGAAAGATCAAATTCATAGCGTGCTGATATGTGGCGCTGGCATTTTTCAGACCAAAAGTCATGACGACCCCACTCGAACTTAAACCGACAAAACCAGGGCATCGAAAGGCAATTTTATAGACATCCTCTTTGGCCATAAAGATTTGATTATAACCAGCATTGCCATCAAGAAAACTTAGTACCTTGTGTCCTGAAGCATCATTGATCAGCATGTCGTCTATCAGCATTGGATACTCATCCTTTGGAGTGGCTCTATTTAGATCCTGGAAATCAATGCACACCCGTATCTTGGCTGCTCCCTTTCTTCTCTACAGGCACAATGTTAGCAACCCATTCCGCGTACCTGCACGGCCTAATAAATTCAGCCTCGAGTAGTCGCTCCACTTCTTCCATAACTCGGTCATAAAACGGCTGAATTAAAGCGGTGGGGAGGCTGCTTATAAGGCCTAAATACGGACTTGATGGGCAGCCGATGCTCCACGAGCTCGCGGCTTAAGCCCTAGCATATCGCTATATTCCCCATGCGCCACAATCGACATATGACTGAAGTAACTTTAATACTTTAGCCTTTTCATCGGGCTGCAAATGTTGGTTTAATAGTCGGCCTTGGGATGCTACCATCACCTATATCAATTTCCTCCAAGGGATCGGCCGACGCAAACCTTGTCCTAATTTCTCTACTTCGCTAAAGTCCTCGATGGCCTCGACAATACCGTCTTTATTAGACCGATATTGTTCCACACGAGGACTTTAGCCAATCTAGATTACTCCTGCTAGACATGACTATTAATACAAAAACAGCCATGCTACTCCAGCCAGCTTTACAGACACTGGTACAAACCGTCCTCTGGATACACTAACAAAATCGTAATCCAAAAGATCTCTACCTGATAGACACTCTACTTTGTTATGGACGGCGTCAACCGATACATAGGCCAAAGCTACTTGGGCAGAAGTATCTGCGGGGATGACCTCCACCTCATCACCGTCCCACTGTACTAAGCACTGGTGTAGAGTAGAGGGAATGCAATAGTTTGCATGAATCCAGTCGCGTCGAGTAATACGCTATAGTTACCTTGTATGTCGACTATGAAAAATGTTGTTGGCAATGTCTTGTTGCCCACCGTTAACTCCATAGATAGCACCCCTTGGCCTCGGAGCTCTCGCCGTTGAAGCCGTTTGAGCATCAAGTTGGTCTTCTTCAGGTCATCTTCATCCCTGCCAAGTTTCTTCAACAATGAATAAGGCATTAAGTTAACAGTGGCGCCGCCGTCGAAGAGCATTCGGGAAATCGGCTTCCCATCGATGTGACCTCTGACATAGAGGGGCTTAGATGGTGAGCCAAGTCCTCGGGCTTCTCAAAGATGGCATTGCGCGCGCCGAGGTTCAATTGAGCAACCTCGGCCTCGTCCTGCGGTAGGGCCAACTCGACAGATAGCGTGACGATGTTGATATCCATCACCTGGGGTGCAGGCCCTTCAAAGATGGGTGAGTAATCATCGTCAAGCATGTCATCATCATCGTCGCTCGGACTAGGAGCCGGGTTGTTTATCTCAACCGGCTTCTCCCTCCATACCTACTTTGTAGTTGGCCGAGGGCGGATTTCCTCGAAGATAGCATCGCGCTCGGCCTCAGCATTCTTCTCGCGCATATCCTATGCTCGTAGTCTTTGTAGGCGTCTCTTCCGTGATTTGGACATGCCTGGAGGGGCCCAAGATGGCTGCGGCTTGGTGCCTGGTGCTACTGTTCGACTTCCATTAATTCTGACCGAAGTGGTATTGTGCCCTTCGGCCTTGTGTACCCTATGTTCGGAAGGGGCTTCGCTGCGAACCCTGACAGACGGACCAGCCTCGTTCGGTCGATCGAACCAAGCTTCGGCGCAGAGCTCGACCGAAGCATGAGACTTACCTCCATCAGACCTCGGTGACAAAGTCTTAGGGATTGGGACTTCCTGAGACCCAAGTCTGATGGTTATGGCCTCGCACTCTTTGGCTTTGCTCTGCATGGTCCGATTCGGAGGCACCACGGACAGTGTGTGGATGATGCCCCTCTCTGCTGCGTCTGTTGGCCCCTGCCATCGATAATACTCCGAAGGAAAACAAGGCATAGTGTTAGGTTGCAGAGGGTACCCTGACCCTGATACGTACGGAGCCCATGGGGTCCCCGCCCAGTCATACGGCGGAGGCATCGGTGGCTCTCATGGCCAAGTCGAAGGTATATCGGACCATACCAGCGAAGGGTCCCTGCCAGGCCAGAGGTACGTTCGTTCGGCCAGTGCGGGCCGAAGCCTCCCATCGGAGACATCCAACATGGTGCGGGGTTCGGCCACTAGGGGCCGAAGTTGTTGTATATGGGATCCGACCACTGGGGCTCGAAGCTGTCGTACGGGGGGTTCGGCCGTCGCGGCTCGGAACCACCGTGTGGAGCATTAGGCCACCGTGGCCCGAAGCCTTCATGCGAGGGGGTCGCGTGCTTCGGTGCAAAGCCACCGTCCGAGGGTCTTGGACCCTTCGGCTGTTTTAGCTTGGCATGTGGACTTGCTTCCTTGGCCCTCCTCTGATGTTTGTTCAACAACATGCCATATGTTAACTTCAGCCTCTTGCGAGCCTTAGCCGAAGGGGTATTAATGTTCTGTTTCCACACTCTACCTTAGGATTCTTTGGGTATGAGTGTGCGATGTGCGTGGTTCCCCAATAATTGCATCTTTCCTTTAGCCGACTTGGCCTGTTCTGGCAGATATTAGCACCTTCTTTTCGCTGAGGTCGACGGCGCTGACTGGAAAAAGGATCGTTATACATCTTCATCTTCGGATCATTGTCTATCTTCAATCGTCCTTCTTCTATGGCTAATTGTATCTACCACCGAAAAACATTTGCAATCATTAGTATATGCAAATGTGAATCATGCCACTTACAGTATGGATGCTTCTTAACTCATCGATAGGTGAATGACTTGACCCTTAGGTAACCTGAGAAGCTGACTTTTCAAGAGAAAATCAATATTTTATCATATTTAGTTATATCAAACGAGTACTTGACATCACTAAGTATATTCTTTGTAGGGGATGGTCGTAATTTGAGCAAGTGATAGGTTTATTTTAGTGTTCCAAACCCATTCGGCCGCGTACATGTCGGCCGAATCCTCTTCCTCTAACTCCTCCTCATCAGAGCGTTCCATGATGTGGATTTCAGCCCTAGGCTTGCTAAACGTCTTAATAAATTTCTTATCTTTGGCTCGGCTTCCTGGACCAGAGCCTGCTATAGAACTTGGCTAACTTCGAAAACGTTTTGGTGATGTAACCTCTCTTTAATTTGGCAACGCAACCCGTTAAAAGCTAGTTCTGCCAAGTCCCTTTCTGAAATATTAAGCTAAAACATCGGTTTCTAGTATCCCTGAAACGCTTGATATACTCAGAGGCGCTCTCACTAGATTTCTGCTTGACTGATGTCAAATGTGAAGCCTAAGTTCTGTTTTTGCCTGTATAAAAGTAATCATGGAATTTTTGCTCTAAATCATCCCACATTTGGATGGAGTTCTGCGGGAGCGCCAAAAACCAAGTGAAAGCAGTGCCGGATAGCGAGAGAGAAAATAATCTAACCTTTAGAGCATCTATCCTGCTAACTTCTCCACATTGTGCCAAAAATTGACTAACGTGCTCTAGTGTAGTCTTACTACCCTCGCCATCAAATTTAGTGAATTCAGAGATTTCTATAACCCGCGGGGGTAGGGTACTGTGTCGAGGTGGTCGGGGTATGCTTTACGGTAAACCCTAATCCGTCCCTTGGGCACGAAGCTAGCACACTCTTTAAATAGTGCGCGGACCGCTCCTCTATGTCATCTTGGTATGTTTTTTGTGTGCGCCTCTCATGCGGGGGCACGACACGTAGTGGGATATCGGCGTTGCGGCCATGGGCCTCCTCCCTACGTGCTATTTGTATGGCATGTTCGTGTCTGGGCGCCTGCGCATGTGGTGCGGGCAGCGCGGGCTTTGGTGCAGGTGGTGGGTGCGTGGTATGCAGTATTAGTTTGACCGTAAGTGTAATGATGGGTCTCAGCCATAAGTGATGAGGCTAGAGACATGATTGCGCCAGTGCTGTCATTAGTTCTACCGTACACGGATTTGCCGGAGGTGCACTAGTATAGGACCGGGGGTACGGACTTAGTAAAGCCGAATCATTCTGAGAGTCGCCTATACTTGGGAGCTGACAGCCGAATCTAAGCGGTTGGCTAGCGAAGCAACTAATGGCTTGATCTACTGATGCGGCTATTTTCTCCTCATTCTAAAGAAGATAAACGAGGCGATACAGGTGTCACACTGGACCTAAGAGAGGTCGGGGGGTGACGATGTCACGCTGATTAAAGCCTGTGCGTGTCTTGACGTAGCCCCCAGCATCATGTCTTGGAGCGCCTTTAACTTTGCCTCGATCTTGATCGTCGTCTATGGGGATATCTTCAAGTGTAGGTGACCATAGCTGCAATTGTTGATACTCCTCGCTGCTATTGCGTCCATCGGGGGTGTAGACGTAGTAGTTGAGGTGGATGTACCAGTGGCCGATGTAGACGTACTCATCATGTGCGTAGCATTCACCCGCGAGTTGCCAAAAGTGTGTTGACACGGAACGTTGCCCCCCGCACTTGGGTCAGTTCGACGATCCAAAAGGGCACGGATACTTAGGGACAAGCCTAAGCGTGATGTGGCACCGACGTCGCAGTTCCGACTACCCCTAGTAGTGTATAAGGGGGTTGGAGTCGCCAGCATCCAGATTACAAAAAATAATCCAATTAGCCGAAAGGGATAGATTAAACAGAATAAAATCAGCAAACCACTTGGAGGCCCGTCTGGTTCGAAGTCTGGTGCGATGAGGGGTCACGAAGTGTACCTTGGCGTCTGGTGCAAAGTGCTCTGCCGAAGGGTGCTTCGACGTTTGGGCCGATCCTATCGAAGATGGAATCCGAGCGGATCTGGACGCGATGACACCTCCAAACAGCGGGGTTCGGTGGGCGATCTCCGATACAACAACCTACGAAATAGTGCGCCGAGGCCACGCACGAGGTGCAACTTCGTCCGGTGCAGAATATGGTCGTGGTGGAGCCTGTTGTGACGAAGTATGCTTGGTGAAGCCTATTGCCGAAGCCTGCAGTCCCGCCAAAGGGTGTCCTGGGGACCTCCGAAACTGATCTATCAGCTCCAGACACCTCCAATGAAGTAGCTCCAGACGTGCGAACCTGCAACAGCAGAGTGTGAAGTGCTAATTCGGCCTGGGGACCGAATTTTGCTAAGTGTTGCACTAGTAGCGAAGGTAGCAATCTGTTACGCAGATTAGCGGATACTTCACAGGCGAAGTACATTGCGATAGCAATCTATTACGTAGATTAATGGATACTTCACAAGCGAAGTAACAGGATTACCACTGTTCCGTAGTGGCCGGCGGAGGGCTTCCAGGCAAACCGACGAAGAGGTACAGAAAATAAAGGTAAAGTAAATATGATCAAAGCATGGGGCTTTGGTTTGGTTTGAGTTGGGGGGCTTTCTACGCCGACCTTGGGTCTCTATTTATAGGGGCTTAACTCCTAATCTAATCTGCTATTAATCCGGTCAGATAGATATAAAGATTGAGCTGGAAACGCATACAACTCTATCTCTGCCGAGGTGGGTTTCGGCCAGGCCCGTCGAGGCCTGCTCCTCGGGCCAAAGCTTCAATAGCGTGGCCCTTCGAAGGCTTCTCGGCCGAAGCCCATGGTCTGGCTAGAGGCTTTCAGAGCCCATATCTCAAAGGACTTCGGCCCTGTAGGGCTTCGGACAGACCCTAGACATGTGTACTTTCGTCGCAAATCACCAAAATTGATATTTTGATGATCTAGACATAAATGCCATATTTTTCTATCAACGGGGCCTTTGCAAGAGATCTGACAAGAGGGAGGCGGAGGTGACTTTGGACTCAAGTATACTTTCAATGTGACTTGGGTTGTTGTCTTCGGTAGCCAGTGCATGAGTATGTGAGACTTGATGGAGGAGTTCATCGCCCTCCGGATACCTCCGCTCGGGGCCAATTGGCCCATTGTTTTTCACAATGCTTTAGAGGGGGATCTTCGAGGGATCATCGAACTCGTGGGTAACACTTTGATATTTCCTGCACTCAAATTAGTCATATAGATATACATAGTTTTCTTAATAGATTGTTACCTTGTTTCAGTAGCTCTGTTGGCGCTGGCTCCGGAGCAAATAGCTCAGGAAGCGGAGAGGGTGCTCGGCGCCCCCACTACAGTGGAGAAGAAGTAGAGGATGTAGCTGGTTGGGAGCTGGGAATGCTCCAACCGAGTGTGGAGTGCACTCGGAATCGAAGCTCCTCCTCTTCCAAGATTCAACGCAGCGGGTCCAGTGTCTCGAAAGAGGAAAGCTGCTGCTGGGACCTCCAAGGCCGAAGACCCTGATGAAAAATGTGGCATGGAAGGCCAAGCTCTCTTCACCTCTGATGTCTCCACCTTCGTTAGACATTCGAAGCTCTTCTTCAGAGGATTCTGAAGAGGATGAGACTTCGGAGGCC